>OY882874.1:38855516-39455516 GCA_963693515.1 Pipistrellus nathusii
AAGCGTGCGGGAAGAACACTGGGGAGAATTTTCTCCATCCTGGAAGGGGACGCACCACAGGGCCTCTGCATGTGTCTGCCTCCAGAAGAATGGTAGTTTATATTTTATTTATTCCTTTAATAAATATTTACTGCCCAGCAGTGTCCTGAAATCCAAAGCCTACCTATTCTTGAACAGGAAAGGAATGGCTTTAGTGTTGAGGTAGGTTTCATTAAAATGAGTTCTTTATTCTAACTAGGATGAGGCTAGTGGTTGCTATTTTTTTTAATGAATTCATTAAAAAAATAGTTTTTAATTATTTGTCTCCATTTCAGCTTCTAAGATGTGGTGCCTGGACCAGCAGCCCCAGAGCGTGTGAGAAATGCAGATGCTCAGGCCCCTCCCCAGACCTATGGACTGAGACGCGCTGCAGGTGGGGCCAGCAGTCAGGGTGTGAGATGGCCCTCAGGTGATCCTCACGCTCACAGAAGCCTGAGAGCCATCCCTCCTCATTACTCCAAGGTGAGCGGGAACACGTGACCATCCCAGCCCTCTGAGTGCAAGTCTGTCTCAAGAGGTCACGACATCGGTGCTGGGTGGTGGACCTGTCTTCATCTGCTTGGGCGGGCGGGACACAACACCTCAGGCTGGGTGGCTTACCCAGCAGACATTTATTTCCCCACAGTACTCAAGGAGAGATGTCTGAGATCGAGGTGTCGGCTGTTTTGTTTTTCTCTGAGGTCTCTCTCCTTGACTTGCAGATGGCCATCTTCTTGCTGTGTCACGTGTTATTTTCTCTGTGCGTTCTGAAAATAATTTTTTTTTCATTTACCAAGTGACTAATTCAGTATTCCCCCCTGTTTTCCCTCCCTTCCACCTCCCCCTCTCTCCCACCACACACACACACACACACACACACACACACACACACACCCAAGACCTATCCACCCTGATCTGTTTCTCAGAAATTGCCACCACGTAGATCTTCTCCACCTGCCTTTGGTGCAAACAGCTTGAGCTATATCTCTGAGCTTTAGGTCATCTTTGAATTGCAAAGCATGCCTTCTATAGACTCCATAAATAAATGAAGGGGTCAACAGTGTCCATAAAAATAGAAATAATTAATCTAGCCAAGAGCTAGAAGGCAAAGGTGGTGAGAGGGTGTTTCTGATAAGACTGCCAGTGTATCTAATAATATTCTCAGAGGGATATTTTCTAATCATGGTAAGGAACATGGGAAGGGAGTTTGCCTAGACTTCATTTTAATTTTATGCCACAATTACAATGATTATTCCATTAGCTCTTGCTCCTTTCTTTGGACAGTTACCCATTTCTTGATTTGTATCCAAACGTCTTGATCTTTTTCTCCCTCCTGCCCCCAGTCAAGTCCCATTTTGTCACTGTTTAGCGTTCTCTACTGGACAGTTTGGGGAGAGGTGGAATTGCATTTGTCACTTAATAAAAACTCTGATAGTGCCGTTACTGGTTTGGCTCAGTGGATAGATTGTTGGCCTGCGGACTGGAAGATCCCAGGCTCAATTCTGGTCAAGGGCATGTACCTTGGTTGCTGGCACATCCCCAGTGGGGGGGGGGGGGTCTGCAAGAGGCAGCTGATCAATGATTCTCTCTCATCAATGTTTCTAACTCTCTATCCCTCTCCCTTCCTCTCTGTAAAAAAATCAATATATATATATATATATTTTTAATTTTTTTAATTTTTTTTTTAAACTCTGATAGGTGAGGGAGGAGATTAATATCACTGGTCTGTTTCAACTTAGATTACAATGGCCTGACTTTATATCAACAAAATAATCACATTTAACACTGAGGAGGAGCTGCCAGGGGAAACAGAACCAGAAAGCCTGGTGTAGGGAGACAGGAGAGCTGGGTAGATTTCATAAAACCTAAATGTTTTAAGATGTAATCCAAATATCCTGCTTACTTTGGCTTTCCTTTATCATAAGACAGGCCATTCTTTGTGCCTCGGAGGAGACACGCAGACTGCAAGAAGCCATCTGAACTGCCCAGAGAAGTCTTTAATCTTAGCTATTTTCAAAACAGACCGCCCTGGTGAACCATTTTCGGAGGGCTTCTTACAATGCAGTGTCTGTTCGGAGGATGCTGATTGCAAACCCTCTGTGCGCGGAGCATCATGAAGGGGAAAAGGAAGGGCACGGCATTGAGCAACCTAAGAAAAGGGAAGAAAATTCTAGGGGGAATGAAAGACTCCCCAAGGAGCAAGCATGTAGCTGCCATGATTCAGAAGAAAGGAGGTGTTCTGGTACCTCTTCCAGGTCTAACACTGACCAGTGCTTTTCCTCAAGCCCTGCAAAGAGTCAGCTTTAGTTGTACAACAAGCACAACTATAAAGGGATGCATTTAAAATGCACTTACAGCCAAAACTGGTTTGGCTCAGTGGATAGAGTGTTGGCCTGCGGACTGAAAGGTTTCTATTCCGGTCAAGGGCATGTTCCTTGGTTGCGGGCACATCCCCAGTAGGGGGTGTGCAAGAGGCAGCTGATCGATGTTTCTCTCTCATGGATGTTTCTAACTCTCTATCCCTCTCCCTTCCTCTCTGTAAAAAATCAATAAAATATATTTAAAATATAAATAAAATAAAATGCACATACCATGGTCACCTTGAGGGACTTTCACTCATCTTTCATGATATTTAGGTTCTATAATTTCCCACCCACTTTCCTTTTCCTTAGAACTATAAAAACCCCACTCACTCATGAGATGGCGAGTGTGCTATATACGGACTGTTTATTCGTGCAGGATGTGGAGAGATGAACCAGTTAGTGCTGCTGTGAACAGTCCGATGATTTAGACACTGGAGAATGCAGACGAAACCACCGCATGTCAGATTCTAGAGCTGACTGTGTGGGATCAGGAGCTAGGAGAGGGAGAAATTCAAGCCCCTGGTGGCAGGATGCATCAGTACTATCTGCCCTCACATCCAGTCTTTGGGCTTCTGCTGCTCTGCTCTGCGCCACACAAGGCTGACCAACCTCCGTAGGCTGTTCCCAGGCTCTTGTCCCAGGTGCCTCTGGCTGCCTTTGGAGATTGGCGGGTGGGAAGAGGGGAGAAGATGCCGGGGTATTCCCCATCTTCCTTCTCTGGCGGGGCTCCCTCTCTTTTCATGGCTCCAGCTTCCATTGGATAAGCTCACCATGATTCCCGCTTCGATGGGTCACTTTGCTCTCTCTGGCTTACAGATGGTAGCAGCTGACAGCTATGGTATGGACAATATTGGGTTGCTTCATTGTCCCCTACTGAGCTAGCCTTCGGAGTCAATATCCTACATTAAATTCCTTCTGTTGGAAATACTCAGAGTGGTTTCTGTCTTCTAAGCTGATCTTGAATGACACAGCTGATGTAGAGGTTAATTGTCTTCTATTAAATCGTGGCTTCCTTTAACTTTATATAGAAGCCTCTAGTTTTATTATTTTTATAATAATAGCTAATATATATATATATATATATATATATATATATATATATAGAGAGAGAGAGAGAGAGAGAGAGAGAGAGAGAGAGAGAGAGTGTGTTTACACATATCAGGTAAAAATGCTTAGAAAATCACTAAGCAGTGGTCCAGCTCGGTCCTGCCCCAAGTGGCAGCCAGGGAACACTCTCGCCAGCCCTGCTGGAGTTGCTGTGGAATGTGTTTTTAAAATATATTTTATTGATCTTTTACAGAGAGGAAGAGAGAGGGATACAGAGCTAGAAACATCGATGAGAGAGAAACATCAATCAGCTCCTCCTCCACACCACCTACTGGGGATATGCCCACGACCTAGGTACATGCTCCTGACCGGAATCGAACCTGGGATCTTTCAATCCACAGGCCGACGCTCTCAATCCACCGAGCCAAACAGGTTTCGGCAAAGTGCATGAATGTTAATACAGGAAATAGCTCTTTTGCTGAAACTCCAATCTGTTTCCCAAATTTATACAGAGAGGGCCCATCTGAAGTCACTGGTGAGAGGATCAGGAGCAGGAACTATGATCGGCTAGACAGACTCTCTGGTGGTGCCTCCTCTCCTCTCCAGCCTGTAGCCTGCTGCCCCCAGAGGGTTTTGGCTGTGGGAGGGTATCGGCTGGATGCACGTTGTTTAGCTTTACACATGGCTGGTCTCCTACGGGAGCCACCTGTGCAGCTGCAGTTTGAAGGATCCCGCACTTAGTGTATTGTTCTGTTGACAAAGTCTTGAAATTCTTAATAATTTCTTAACAAAGGACCATGCATTTTCATCTTGCACTGGGCTGGGCAAAGTATGTAGACAGCTCTGGCTCTGGCACCCATTTGGATATTTGCCTCTTGTAATAAACAGGACTGCAATTTACCCGTGGCTCCATACTGGCCCAGGCTTCTCTAGAACCGTCCCCTGCCAAACGGTTCCTCCTCTTGAATCTCCATCTGTGGAGCCCACCAGGACTTCCAGAAGCCTGGCTGGGCCTCCAAAGAGAACGCTGCCGAGTTGAATTTGACCCCAGCAGCATTGCCAAAAGGAACTGCCATGTGGCTGGCTACAGGTGTGTAAGGGTTCCGTCCTGCCCGAGGCGAGCCAGTGGTGCATCAAGAAGCTCCTGACCCTCCCTGGTGGGGGGCCTGGGTCCCCCAGAATGCTTTCTTCCAGAATGGATAGGGGACAGGTGAAAGGGGGTCAGAGAAGGCTAGAAAAATATATCCATCAGAAATCAACAGTGATTTCTCAAAAGGGAACTTCTACCACTGAATGCTGCTTAACTTCCCTGAGCATCATCATTTTCCTCACCTGTGAACGGGGCAAGCAGAGGAGGTAGCTCCCCCTCACACCTCTCCCCCCCCCCCCCATACACACACACACACACACACACACACACACACACACACACACACACACACACTGACTCCACTCAATGGACAGGGAGTCTAAATAGTGAAAGACTGCATAGTTCCTGGAGCTTAGCAAGTGTTGGCATTTGTTATTAAACAGCGGTTCTTAGTTCTTGATGGAGCTGGGGAGAACCTGATGACACTCATGGTTCTCCTCCCCACCAAAAGAAGTCACCGCCGAAAAGATCTTGCAGCAGATGCCAGCTTTGGCAACCCCTGAAGGCGGCCCCTGAACCCAGGTGATGGTATGAGCCTCTCCAATGATCACTTAGGCGCTCAATCTCCACGCCCGCCCTTAGTCTCCACGCGTGGCTCCCGGGAGGACGGCCACCCCCCTTCGCAGGAGGCTCCCCACGCGGTCTGCCCGGCCCCGCGGGCGGGGGTCCCGGGGGCCGAGCCGCGGCCGGAGGGCGGGCGGGAGGAGGCGGGCCCAGGGGTGGGGGCTCCGGCCTGTGACGGGATGGAAACGCCGGGCGTCCAGGGGGGAAGGGAGCGGGGCGGGAGCGGTGAAAGGCGCATTGATGCAGCCTGCGCCCGCCTCCGGGCCGGACTCTGATCGCGTCCGCGCTCCGGGCTCCTCCAGCTCCTGCTCCTGCTCCCTCCGAAGTCCGTCCGTCCGTCCGTCCGCCCGCCCGCCGCGCGCCATGCGCCCCCAGCGCCCCGCCGCCGCCCCCCGGCCCGGGCGCCCCGGCCTCCGGCTGCCGCTGCCGCTGCTGCTGCTCCTGCCGCTGCTGCTGCTGCCCGCGCCCGGCGCCAGCGAGCCCGCCAAGGCCAAGCCCAAGGCGCTGCGGCCGCGGGAGGTGGTGGACCTGGTGAGCGCGGGCGGGGGCTGGGCCAGGGGCGTGTGCGTGTGCGTGTGCCTGTTCGTGTGTGTGTGTGTGTGTGTGTGTGTGTGTGTGTGTGATGGTCTGTGCAAGGTGCGTGTGCGCCTGTGTGAGTGTGTGTGCGCGCGTGCCTTACTCGCGTGCGCCTGGGTGTCCTGCTTTGTGCGAGTCCACGTGCAGGGAAGGACCTGGGCTGCACGGGGTGGCTGCTGCCCTGGGCGCTCAGGGGAGGCCAGAATGGGTGGGGAGGCAGGGGGAGGGGGAGAAGGTCACGTTTATTCAAAGATGCGACATCCAACGGGTGGGATGCCCCAAAGGACAGGGATTTGCCCAGTGATGTCTGGCCCATCTGTGGGAAAATGGGTTTGCTTAAGGCTTTTCCCCTCTAAAATCCACAGGCCCCTGGGGAGTGGTCCTTGCACAGCTCGCATGGTCCCTAGCACCTCTTATCGCCAATCCTTAAATCAACCTGCATTGCAAGGTTGTGAGGATGCACAGGCTCAGAGCAGCCCCGAGAGGCGGGTGGGGAGCTCGGGGAGGTGGGCACGGGGGCCCGGGAGCTGCTGGGAGACCCCCGGGTCAGCTGCTCCCCAAGGGGGGGCCGGGCCGGACCTGCAACGTGGCCTTGGTTGGGGCTGGTGGCCACGTCTGCCCGCGGGGAGAGGGGAGTGAAAACCCTGGCAGAGCCGCCCAATGGCGCTTTGAAACTTGAGGACCGTGGTCCTCCTCCCAGCAAACATGGGCTGCAATTTGCTTGGTTGGAGACCACAGCGGGGCCCGGGGTGGGTCGGAGGGTTTGTGGCCGGAAGGGGAAGCGAAGGGCCCAGCACTGACCTTCCAAGGCCCTGCTCCATGGTTCTGTGTGGCCAGATGGGCAGCCAGAACCATGAAGGCCTTCCCCAGGGGGCACCAGGGACCAGCCTCGCAGCTGAGCTGAGGGAGAAGGCGGTTCTCAGGAGAGCAAATAAGGCCCCCAAGTGGCTTCTGAAGGGCCCATCTGTGGGAAAGTGGGTTTGCTTAAGGCTTTTTCCCTCGAGAAGCCAATAAGCCTGGGGAAGGGCAAGAGTGGTCCTTTCCCAGCTCCCTATTCCTTGGCACCTCTTATCTCCAGTCCTTAAACCAGCCCTCATTGCAAACAAGGACGGTGCACAGGCATTGCAAGACACAAGAGGGGACAGTTTTTTAAAACCAAACCAACCTGTTTTGTCTATGTGAAGCTGCCCTTGTAAATTCAGCTAATAAACCAAGGTCCCTGGCAGCGAGCTGTAGACCAAATCCAAAAGCTCTGGGGAAAGAAAAAAAAAAAAATCCCTGTCATGCCACACGGCACTTTCTGGTGATGTGCCGTGTAATTGTGTCCCACAAAGCAGAGTTGTGTTCAGCGCTGCTGTTCAGTTTTAAACGCCCGAATTGCTTTAAACTGTACCAGCTGAATGCGGTTCCTGTGAAGTGTGCGTTTTTGTGAATTTGTAGTTATGACAGACAACCTAACCCTTTCCCCCACGGAGCTAGCAATTTTTCCCTTTCCCTCCCAAGATTTACGGCACCTGCGGTTTCCCACAACCCCAGCCCGACTCGGAAAAGCTCACTGGGCAGCCGGCTCAGGTGCAGCCTGGAGATGGGGTTTGGTTTTGCTTGGGGGGTGGAGGGTGGGGATGAGGATGGGGGCAGGGGCGGGGGAGTGAGAGGGGAGAAATGTCCGCTTAGAAAAGTTTCAACAGACTCTAGAAAGCAGCTTCTTTGTACAGCATCTTTCAAAGGTTTCTTTTAAGCTTCCAGCAAGTTCTGCCCCCTGGTGGTCAGTCCGGTGAAAGAAACGGGCTCATTCCACAGATGTTTTTACCTCTCCCTGGTAGGTGCTCAAGGTGGGCTGAGTTAGCATTTTATTTTATTTTATTTATTTTTAAAATATATTTTATTGATTTTTTTTACAAAGAGGAAGGGAGAGGGATAGAGAGCTAGAAACATCGATGGTGAGAGAAACATCGACCAGCTGCCTCCTGCACAACCCCCTACTGGGGATGGGCCCGCACGCAGTGTACATGCCCCTGACCGGAATCGAACCTGGGACCTTTCCGTCCACAGACCAACGCTTCATCCACTGAGCCAAATCGGTTTCGGCCGAGATAACATTTTAAAGGGAAAGAAGACTGAGGTGATACCTGTAAAACCAAGTTCAATAAAATTATGTGGTCTCGGAAATGCAATTTTTAGATGAAAAGGCGAATAGAAATTCTCAACCATGGCAGTGTTGACATTTTGGGGTAGATGATTCTTTGTTGTGGGGACTGCCCTGGGCATTGCAGAGTTTTTAGCATCATCCCTAGCCTCTAGGGGCTAAGAGCAATCTCTCCTTCCAAGCTATGACAACCAAGAAATCAAAGGGTACCAGGCGTCTTATGGATTCTCCTCTCTCACTAGACATCTGTGTCCAAACATTACATGTGTCTGCTAGCGTAAGTGAATGGAATTTCTGTAATGAAAATTGTCTACTATTAACTACACTGTTTTAGAATATAGTCACCATAGTCATCTGTCAACACAAAAATCAAATTGCTGGTGTGAAAAGCAAATTGATTGGCAAACATTAGAGGCATAAGGTGTCGTTATTGGATTTTAGGATACGACCATGTCTGTTCCCAGAGGGGGGACATAAACGGTAAGGTTTGAAGTTATTTTAATAGATAAGAAACCTGGTGTTTTGTTCTGATTGGACAATGTATTTATATAGAATGATAGTGTGTTTGTATAGCATTGTGGATGGTGACAGTCTACACAAGTGGGAAACTGTTCAAGTAAAAATGTAAGTGGATGGGGTCTAGATTTGCAGGGTCTCATCAGTGGACCCCTTCAGGAATTAGACAGATGGGGATCCAAACACCACCTTTCCCACCAAGGTAACTACATTGGCGTGTGTGGCTTAAAAAAAAAAAAAAAAAAAAAAAAAAATATATATATATATATATATATATATATATATATATATATATATATATATATAATTGATTTTTTTACAGAGAGGAAGAGAGAAGGATAGAGAGTTAGAAACATCGATGAGAGAATCATCGAACAGCTGCCTCTTGCACACACCCTACTGGGGATGTGCCCGCAACCAAGGTACATGCCCTTCCTTGACTGGAATTGATCCTGGGACCTTACAGGCCAACTCTCTATCCACTGAGCCAAACCCATTTCAGTGATGTGTGTGGCTTTTGTGTGTTACCTGGAGGGTTTGCTAATGCTCTCCTCTCCAGATCTAGACCCTGGTAAGGTCCACCCAAGGGAGTGGTCACACTTGCCCCAAGTCACTGCCTCAGATACTCGTGGGGGAATCATGAGAGTAACCATGGCTCACATATGCAGTGCTCACTGGGTACCAGGCACTGCTAAGCACTTTGTATGTCATTTCACATTTCATACAAACCCTACACGGTGAGAACCTTTGTTATTAATACTTCCCCCATCCTATATAATAAAGGGGTAATATGCAAGTTGACCCTCCTTCCCCCATGTCATCACAAGATGGCTGGCAGGGGAGGGCAGTTGGGGGCGACCAGGCCTACAGGGGAGGGCAGTTGGGGGGAGCAAGGCCTGCAGGGGAGGACAGTTGCGGGGACCAGGCCTGCAGGGGAGGGCAGTTGGGAGTGATTGGGCTGGCAGGGGAGCAGTTAGGTGTCAATCAGGCTGGCAGGGGAGCAGTTAGGGGATGATCAGGCTGGCAGACAGGCGAGTCGTTAGGAGCCAGCAGTCCCAGATTGTGAGAGGGATGTTCGACTGCTGGTGTAGGCCCGATCCGAAGGGGTCCCAGATTGCAGAGGGTGCAGGCTGGGCTGAGGGACAACCCCCTCCCCCCTCCCAGTACATGACTTTCATGCACCAAGCCTCTAGTTTTACAGACAAGGAAGCAGGCACTGGCATATCAAGCAGCTTGCTCTGTCTCACAGAGCTGGTGGTGGTGGAGTCCGGATTAAAATCCAGAGAACCAGGCTCCAGAACCCATGCATTCAACTGCTGCATGACACGCCGCTGCTCTCCCCGCCAAGGAGAACAGAGAATCCTTAAGATGTCTAAGAGTCACTGCCACCCTGTAGGAGGCTAGTGGTCACCTTCAATAAGGTCATTTGCTCCCTCTCAGGGAGGAGAAGTGGGGGGAGGAAGGGTTTGCTCAGAAGGGTTACCCTGTGACACGTCCTCCATGTAAAAAAGTGTAAAGTCTGTGCAATGTAAAGAAATCACAGTATTTTAGAAATAATTTTAAAGTCGGTTCTCTATAACTTGTCTAGACCAGTGGTCAGCAAACCGTGGCTCACAAAGCCACCTGCGGCTCTTTGGGCCCCTTGAGTGTGGCTCTTCCACAAAATACCACGGCCTGGGCGAGTCTATTTTGAAGAAGTGGCGTGAGAAGAAGTTTTAAGTTTAAAAAATGTGGCTCTCCAAAGACATTTCAATCGTTGTCCTGTTGATGTTTGGCTCTGTGGACCAATGAGTTTGCCGACACTGGTCTAGAACACGGGCAAGGGGTATGAAAGGATTCTTGCCTCCAAGGACTCAAAAGAAATGCAGTTCTAATCAGGTCGAGTCTTTGAATCGTCAGTGGTGAGCGTTTCTTTTCCTTTCTTTCCCACCCTGGTCTAGTATAACGGAATGTGCTTACAAGGGCCTGCAGGCGTTCCTGGTCGAGATGGGAGCCCTGGGGCCAATGGTATTCCCGGCACCCCGGGGATCCCGGGTCGGGATGGATTCAAAGGAGAAAAGGGGGAATGCCTGAGGGAGACCTTCGAGGAGTCCTGGACACCGAACTACAAGCAGTGCTCGTGGAATTCGCTGAATTACGGCATAGATCTTGGGAAAATTGCGGTAAGTAAAATCGGAACTATTCTGAAGTTGAAGCAAAGAGTAAAGGTTTTCAGCCCTGGCTGGTGTTGCTCAGTGGTCAGAGCATCGGCTCATGCACCGAAGGGCTGCAGGTTCGATTCACAGACTGGGCCATGTGCCTGGGTTGAAGGGTTGGTCCCCAGCCATAGTCCAGGCGCCTGCAGGAGGCAACCAATAAATGTGTCTCTCTCACATCAATGTTTCTCTCTCTCTCTTTCTGTCTCCCTCCTCATACCTCTCTCCATACTAGTCTCTCTAAATATCATAGGAGCCCTAGCTGGTATAGCTCGGTGGATAGAGTATCAGCCTGCGGTATGAAAGGTTCTGGGTTCGATTCCAGCCTAGAGCACATGCCCAGGTTATGGGCTCAATCTCTAGTAGGGGGCATGCAGGAGGCAGTCGATCAATGATTCCCTCTCATCATTGTGTTTCTATCTCTCTCTCCCTCTCCCTTCCTCTCTGAAGTCAATAAAAATATATTTTAAAAACTCAATGGAAAAAAATATCCTCAAATGAGGACTAACAGAACATCAACAACAACACATGGACATACACACACGCACGCACAGGCATACACACACACACACACACACACACACACATTACGGGTTTTCATAGTTAAGTGTTAATTTTAGGTGAGATTTTATGTTATTTATTTTTACCAAAATAATTTTTTAAAATTAAGGAGGTACCATGCAACTTTGATTTAAAATTAATGAGAAAAATTGGTAACATCTCATAGTTAATTTATAAAGATATTTCTAAAACATTTAATCCTAATAACCTCAAATAACTTACTCTGTTTTTTTTTTAAGTGCAAACAAAAAGGGAGAGCATGCATGTCTATGTCCACAAGATTGGACAGTGAGCATCTTTCCAATCTATCCTGAAGTAAATTTAAGTTAGTCTAAGAAATTCTCCTGATCATAATTTTAGGCTTGAATCCGTGGTACTGGGACATAAGGGTGGGAGGAATTTCCACGACGTGTATCCCATGATGGGAATTATCTGGAAGTGGCAAGGCCCTTGCTATTTGTCCTTATTCTGGGTAGCTGGCCTCACTTAAAACTGCTCACCCTGATACAAGTGGAATGGACCAGAGATGTACTCCCGGGACCATTGCACATTATTCTTCAACACGTGGGAGCCAAGTTACTCAAAATAGCCAGGCTGGCGGAGCATTTTGATTGATGACTCAGTCACTTTGAGCAGTGTTTGCCTCCAAAGTAACGGGCAAGTCCACTGGGATTCACAGAGTTGAAGAAGTTGGTGTTATTTCTAAGCCTTTCTCCCTTCGTGAACCAACTCTGTACACGGATCCATTTCCACAGTATATTACTTCATGATATTACTTCAATATATTACACTACTGTCACTAGGCAAATAGAAGAGACTTTATTTTCATAAAACTCTAAGGTTTTCATCTGTATGTGCTATCCCTGATCCTTATATCAGCTATTAAATGTCTGCTATCCTATATAATAAAAGTCTAATATGCTAAGTGTCCGGTCATCTGGTCAACCAGTCAGCTGTTCAACCAATCAGAGCATAATATGCTAATGATATGCTAAGGCCTCTTGACTGCTTGCTGTGATGTGCACTGACCATCAGGGATCAGACGCTCTGACTGGTAGGTTAGCTTGTTGCTGGGGTGCAACTGATCAGGACTGAGCAAAACAGGCCAGACATGCCCTGGAGCCCTCCCTCAATCCCCCTCTGGCTGGCCAACCTCCCATGTCTCTCCCTGGGCCTGATCATGCACTGGTGGGGTCCCTCAGCCTGGCTTGTGCCCCCTTGCAATCTGGGATCTTGGATGTTGGAGAGCCAGTTTTGGCCCGATCCCAGGGGTCAGGCCAAGGGACCCCACTGGTGCACGAATTCGTGCACCAGGCCTCTCGTATTGTCTATAAAAAACTTTGCTACTGTCTTGATTTGATTTTCGTGTGATAGAATTTCCATAAAAGTTCTTCCATGGTTTTGGTGACCGTGACCATTTTTAGTTTCATTTGTGATTTCTTAGGAAGCATTTTGTTTAAATATTGCCTACTTCTTTAAACACCTGACGTTGACAGGCCAGTTATTAAGTTGTAGTTCATTGAAAGTTGCTGAGTTCTTTCCAAAAGCTATCCCTATGGTCTCTGAATTATTAATATGTTTTCAAGTTCCATTTATCAGTGCTCAGAAGGGTTTGGGAGCCTTCTGCAAGTAAAAGATAGGGCCATGAACCAACTGATTGATGGATTTTGCGAAGACCAGTTAGAGGGGGCGGAAATGTGGGTCTTATAATTGTGTCACATAGTTAAAGACCAAAAACCCCACCTAGGCTTGAACCCGTGATACTGTATGCTGCTGATCAAATAGAAATAAGTCAAGAATAAACTTACACTGAGTGGCTAGATTATTATGATTTCTGAACACATAATAATCTGGCCTCTCTCAATCTCTCTCTCTCTCTCTCTCTCTCTCTCTCTCTCTCTCTCTCTATATATATATATATATATATATATATATATATATATATATATATATATATATATATTTAGAGGCCCAGTGCATGAATTCATGCATGGGTGGGGTCCGGCCAGCCTGGCCACGGGAAGGGGACATGGGTGGTTGGCCAGTCTGCCTGCTGGACAAACTCCTGGTCAAAGGGACAATTTGCATATTAGTCTTTTATTTTATAGGATACACACCGAGTGGCCAGATTATTATGCGTTCAGAGATCATAATAATCTGGCCACTCAGTGTATATGCACAGTACTAGTCTAGAATGTGAGTTTCATGAGGACAGAGAATCTAGTTTGTGTTCTGCTGTATCTGTAGTATCCAGCACACAGGGCTCAGGAAATATTTTTGGAATGAAGATTAAAAAAAAAAAAAAAGATAGAGGTTGGTTTGGTCTAAATTCTGAAGACTAGCTGTTTTTGGTGACACTGAAGACCTTCAGTGGGTCAATCATTCAAAGCACGCCATAACTTGATTTTGTAAAGAGTTCTTCATATCAGAGTCTCTTCCCTGTCTTGCAGAAAATCTTTTTCCCTCTGTAAACGTTAAACTCTTTAAATGGAGCTTGGGGTAAAGGGTAGTTGAGAGTCACAGTCCAGTTTGAGAGCATCGTTCTGAATGAACTTGGCCATGCTAACGGTGAAACTTTTTCAATGGAGCTTGGGGTGACGGGTAGTTGAGAGTCACAGTCCAGTCTGAGAGCATCGTTCTGAATGAACTTGGCCATGCTAACGGAGCGCCGGGTCTGTGTCTGTGGCAGGAGTGCACGTTCACTAAGATGCGCTCCAACAGCGCTCTCCGCGTCCTGTTCAGCGGCTCGCTCCGGCTCAAGTGCAGAAGCGCGTGCTGCCAGCGTTGGTATTTCACGTTCAACGGAGCCGAATGTTCAGGGCCTCTTCCCATTGAAGCCATCATTTATTTGGACCAAGGGAGCCCAGAACTGAATTCAACCATTAACATCCACCGCACCTCTTCCGGTAGGTAGACTAGTGACATTGCAGAGTGCATCTCAGTTTCGAGTCCAAGGTCATGTCCAGGCCACTAGGACAGCACACGGTTAGCCCATGATGCATTTCCCAGCCTTGGTGTGAAGCCTCATCTGTTGTGATCAGTTGGGTGGGATGTCAGAGGGGATTTGTTATTTCTAAGTTTCTGCATGAAGATGGATTGAAGGTGACCTGACGGTGGGAAGGTGGGCTGGTGCAGCCAGTGTGGGAAACAGTATAGAATTTCCTCAAAAAATTAAAAGTGGAACTGCCTTGTGAGGATCCAGGGATCCCACTTCTGGGAATATACCCAAAGGAACCTGAAACATGGATTTGAAAGAATCCACGCACCCCTATGGTCATTGCAGTGTTATTGACAATAGCCAATAGTCCACCAGTAGATGGGTGGATAAAAAAGCTGTGGTACATTTACACAATGGAATACCACTTGGCTGTAAAAAGGAGCTCTTACCCTCTGAGATAGCATGGATGGACCTGGAGAGCATGATACTAAGTGAAATAAGCCAGTCAGAGAAAGCAAGTACCATCTGATTCACTTACATGTGGAATCTAATGGACGAAATTGGCTAACAAACAGACTCATAGATAAGAGTGCAGACTGACAGCTGCCAGAGGGAAGGTTGGTTGGTGAAGGGATTCAGAAAAAAGACCCCAACAGCTCAGACACAGACAACAGTATGGTGAGTACAAGAGGGGAAAGAGGGCGGGGGAGGTAGAAGAGGGTAAAAGGAGGATAAATGGTGATGGAAAGAAACTGGACTTTGGTCGAAACCGGTTTGGCTCAGTGGATAGAGCGTCGGCCTGCAGACTGAAAGGTCCCAGGTTCGATTCCAGTCAGGGGCATGTACTTTGGTTGTGGGCACATCCCCAGTAGGGGGTGTGCAAGAGGCAGATGATCGATGATTCTCTCTCATTGATGTTTCTAACTCTCTGTCCCTCTCTCTTCCTCTCTGAAAAAAAAAAAAATCAATAAAATATATTTTTTAAAAAAGAAGACTGCTTTAATTATAAAAAAACAAACAAACAAAAAAAAAACAAAGAAAGAAACTGGACTTTGGATGGTGAATACACAGTACAATATATAGTTGATGTATTATAGATTTGTACACTTGAAACCTATATAACTTCATTAACCAATGTCACCACAATAAATTTAATAATTTTTTAAAATAAAAAATACTTGCAAATCAAACCAAAGTATTGACTTTTAAAAGTATAAGCTTCCTTTGTTTAATCAAATGAGTTGCTTTTTTGTTTTAAGTCATCTCTGTAACTAAACTAAGCAAATTCTGGCTTTATGGTTAAAACCTGTAAGAAAAATGCCTGTTAAGCTTATATCATAGAATGGATAATATATTTGTATTTTGAAAGTTTTTATGTACTAAGAAAAACAGAATTTATTTTTAAAAAACACTAAGTATTACAATTTTTAGTTCACTGTAACATTAAATGGATTTATTACTTAGCTTGTTAAAGTAGGAAAATGTAACTAAAGGTCTTTGTCCTCTCAAGATGTTCCTCTCCTCTTTGTTTTGCAGTGGAAGGACTCTGTGAAGGAATCGGTGCCGGGTTAGTGGATGTTGCTATCTGGGTTGGTACTTGTTCAGATTACCCCAAAGGAGATGCCTCTACTGGGTGGAATTCAGTGTCTCGCATCATTATTGAAGAACTTCCAAAATAAATTCTTTCATCCTCATTCCCTACCTCTTTTTAGTATACCTTTGACTGGCTAATTTTAGTGACATTTTATATAATTTTTAGGTAGACATTTTATATAATTTTTAGGTAGACATTTTATATAATTTTTAGGTAGACATCTAAAAGCTAAATGTGTTTACAGACCAAAGTGTGAATTCACATAAGTCCAGTATTATTCATTCTCCTTCCCTTAGATGGTTGGAGGATTGTGTAGTTAGAGAGAATGTGTACTTTCTTCGTGTCCCCATTCCTAGAACCTACAATTTAGAATGTCATTGCGGTCTTTACTTTTTCCTATTCTCTTAGTAAAGCACTTTTTAAAATATAAAAGCTACCAGACTTTGTACAAGTTGTAAATGTTCAAAATTGTTTTGTATCTGTGAAATAAAACTTATTTCAAATAAATTTAATGTCTTTAACCTAATTCCTACTAAAATTAGTGTCTAGTACTTTACATCTGAAAAGTTGAGTATAAACCTAATTTTGTATGTATTCATTTTAATGGGGCAGGAGTGGAATGGAGGGGGTCAATATTACATCTGTAATATTTTCAACAATAAGTATAAATTAAAATAAATAAACAAACAAATATATAAAAAATAAAATGGAGCCGAAACCGGTTTGGCTCAGTGGATAGAGCATCAGCCTGTGGATTGAAGGGTCCCGGGTTCGATTCCGGTCAAGAGCATGTACCTTGGTTGCGGGCACGTCCCCAGTAGGGGTGTGCAGGAGGCGGCTGATCGATGTTTTTCTCTCATCGATGTTTCCAACTCTCTATCCCTCTCTCTTCCTCTCTGTAAAAAATCAATAAAATATATTAAAAAAAATAAAAATGGAACACACCATAAAAACATAACAAAGTTATGTATAGTACTGTTCCATATTTTGAGAGATATAAAGAAGAAGGAATTTATGTGTCAGGAAATACACTAGCACTTTAGGAATTTTACCTTTATTGAACAAAGTAAAAAGACGTGTCTTCTGGCCTCAAATTGCTTACCATTCGGTAGGGAGGATAAGATACATATTAAAAAATAACAATAAATGGAAGATATGTTAATTGCCATAAAAGTTGTTGAAGGGGGCAGTATAATTCAAAGGAAGATCTACCAATTCCAGTTGTGTTCAGAAAGAATTATGATGAAGGATCCCAGTGACAAGAGTGATAAAGTTAAGGAAATCCTGTTCTAAGTATCAATATGAACTCATAAAGTACTTCACCTTAATAAAGTTACCGAACAGAACAAGTTCCAGCTTTGTTTACTAAAAAGCCTAGAAATAATGACCAATTAAGTAATGCCCAGATTGTGATTTCTACATACCCTTTCCACTAAAAGGAACTAAGGCTCTATGAATTTTGGGGGGATTTCAGCTCTGGGGCAGGAAATGTACAATATGAGCCTGGAACATCTTGGCATACTGGAAAACAAAGACAAGGATCTAAGAGCCAGCTTGAATTGGTTCCCACTGGTAAAGATGACAGGATTGAAGCATTAATAAAGATAAAACAATGGTTTGAAAATGCATCAGACATGTTTAGATGCATGAGTTCATTTTATATAATGTTCTTAACATAAAATTCATTGATCAACTTGAGAGCACCAGCAAACTAAATTGTTATTTTTAAAAATGGATACATTAAAGCACACCCTCCCCCAAGCATTTATTCTGCTTTTTCTATATGAACTGTATTTCTGAGTAACCAAATTGTTGGTGAAAGGAAGTTTTTCCTTATAGTAGTGTGTGTGTGTGTGTGTGTGTATGTGTGTGGCAGGGTGGGGGTGGGGGTGGGAAGGGAGTAGGTTGGGTGTGCACACACGAGCATGCAACTCCTCATGAATTAAGGTATCTAGCAGTGATCATTAATGACTGATAACATTCCAAAAAGAAAGCCCAGACTATATGCCTCCTAATGGAAGTACATAATACTACCCAAAGAAGTCATTTTGCCAAGAAACAGTCAAACCTGGTTCTGATTTAGCCTACAGATATAACCATCAAATTTTAGGAAATAAGGGGATAGAAGAAAATGTTAAGTGACCTGACAGGGTTATAATCAGCAAACCCAGATTAGGAAACTTGAAAGACAACTTGGTTTCTTCAACAAATTGCAAAAAAAGAGAAAAAAAAATATTTGGAGTAAAAGATTTAATATATCAACCCATTTCAATGTTTGCATGTTATTTGGATACTTAAGTTAGTTGGTGATATTTAAACATGAGATAGTTAATATTAAATAATTATGTATTTTATTTTTTAAAATATATTTTATTGATTTTTTTACAGAGAGGAAAGGAGAGGAATAGGGAGTTAAAGACATCGATGAGAGAGAAGCATCGATCAGCTGCCTCCTGCACACTCCCTACTGGGGATGTGCCAGCAACTAGGCAGGGTACATGCCATTGACCGGAATTGAACCCGGGACCCTTCAGTCCCCAGGCCGACGCTCTATCCACTGAGCCAAACTGGCTAGGGCTAATTATGTATTTTAAGTGTGATAACGGTCTTGTGGTCATTTTTAAATACTGCTGTTAGTAGAATTATATTCCTTACAGCGGTGTGATGCAAGTTCCTATTTTCTCACTCTCAGCTCTTAGAGGTTGCTTTTGGGTCCTTGCTGTGTAGACCCTCCCCTCACAACAGGGCTTTTCTTCTAAACTGGCAAGGGAACGAATTCTTGCAAGACTTGCCTGACGTGGTAAGTCAGACTCGCCCAGGATAATCTCCATTTGGATTTTATTTAACTGATTAGGGACCTTAATCACACCTGCAAAATCCCTTTTGCCCTATTAACAGAATCCTGGAGGTGATATCCGATTATATTTGCACAAGGAGAAATTATACAGGGTGTGTACACCAGGGGGGCAGGAATCCTGGGGTCCATCTCAGACTGCTGCCTACCACAGATGGCCGCCTGGCCATCTGCACTCCTTATGCTACTGAAACAACAGGCGAAAAGCAGGTGAACCTACTGGTTGGAATGATTGACCCCAATTGCCAAGGGGAATTGGTTGCTGCTATGGCGGACGGACACACGGAGGAGAGGACCGTGTTAGAAAACGCTCTTTGGGAAGGTGCGGTGGCCGGCTATTGAGTGGCGGCAGGGGAGTTTGCCAGTTTGCCTGCACCAGCAGACAGTTCTGAATTCTGGAAAATGTATAGAATTTCTCCTACAGCTTCACGCCAACAGCAAAGGTTAGTGGTTTCGCAGGAACCCGAAAGGGGCAGGATGGTTGAGGATTCAGACCCCTGGAGAAGAAGGCTTTGGATCAGGCCACCAGGTGAGGCACCCAGAGCTGTGAGCGCTGGCTCCGGGCTGGGAAAAGACGGACGGCCTGGGGGGTGGACGGTCAAGGGGACAGATATTAGCTTTCACTGCGGCCAGTGAAAAAGGCCAGGCCTGGGGGAGCTTTGCGTATTTTCTCATTACACGACATGTTCACTTGTGTATGCTCCGTCTTTTCTTCTTTCCCCTCCTTCCCATTTGGAGTGTGTGTGTTAGGGTTGGTGGACATCAGCTTTACATCAGCATTCGTGTTCGATGAACAGAATCTTCCCGGGGAGCGAGCCTGCATTGGAGCGGTAACCCGTGCAGCCGGCAGAATGGACTCAGTGACCGTCGGGGCCTGTGTTTTCTCATCTGGGAGAAGGGCAAGAGCTTCGCTTGTAGGAGGATAGTTGCCTCTGGCGAGGCTAAAACACAGTTTGTGGCTTTGTTGTTGTACAGGAATTCGCAGGTTAATGTGCTGGCTAACTCACTGGAGAATCCACAGGAACTCGCACCTGGTAGAAGGGTGCATGTGGAAGCTGAGTAGTTCAAGGAGTCATGGAGCCTCTGATCGGCTCCAAACTCACCTGCTCTGGGGCAGTGGCCTGGCGCTCGGCGTTTCTCCTTTGGAACGAGCACGTCCAGTAGAGGACCCCGGAGGGGCGTTGCCGGAGGAAAAAGCTTCTCCTCCTGGTACCAGTGTCCTGAAATTCTTTTCTTCCCGCTCTGGCCACATACATGTCGGGGTGTGTGTGTGTGTGTGTGTGTGTGTGTGTGTGTGTGGTGTCAGCATGTGGTTATCTGGTGGTGCTGTGCTCTGTGTGCATACCCAGAAGGCACAGGCCCTCACAGCCCAGCCGGGAGGCCTGGTGACCACCTTGCTGCAGGCGGGCCTCCTGCTGTGAGCAGTGCCTCACACTCCCCGGCATGCCCCTCCACCCGCCTTAGCTTGCCAGCCTCCCGCAGGCTTGTTCCCAGGCCTTTCCCATGCGGCAGAGGTCTGACTGCCCCTGGCTTTGCACCTGCAGCAGGTCCCGGCTTCCTCTGCAACCTGCTCCCCAGCCTGGCCTGGCTTGTGTCCCAGAGGCTCGTTCCCTGCTTCTCAGGGGATTCTGACCCGGCTCCGGCCGGACAAACCAGCCAACGTTCTCACCACCCCTGGGCCTGCAGCCACACCTCCTTCAATGGCGTCTGAATGTCCGGGGGGCCTCTTCCATGCCTGTCCTCCCCTGGGTCCTCTCCCTCAGCCCTAGGGCGCCCGTTAGACTTCTCTTAACATGCTTCTGTCACTCTATCCCAATTTCACAGTTGTCTCAGCTTCTCCTGTTAAACTTACTGTGTTCCGGCTCCTGGTTGCACCTAGATCTCTGGAGCTGTGATTACTTGGTGAGTTTGGGACAAGGGAGTGAGCCTGGGTAGCACTTTTTCTTCTCCTCTTGGGAATACGGTGCTCACAGAGAGCATGCACTTCCCTCCTCTTCCTCGCCCCCCTCCACCCTCTCGCTCTGTTTTACAAGGGCAGGCTGTAAAATCATCGTGTTCCGTTGTTGTCTGTGGCTGGATGGGTGTGTCTGTGTGACTCTGGGGCTTGGTATAAGGAAACCCGCTCTTATACAGACATAAGCCTCATTCTCTGGTTTCAGCTTTATCGCCAATAGAGATCGCATTTCATGCTCCACTCACTTCTTGTCTATTTCTGGATTAGTTTATTTCTGGATTTCTGGGTGGGGAAGAGATTAATGAGAGTCACTCACCTAACAAAAGCAGCTTGTTGCTTTTTCTTTCCACATGTTGAATGTGAACGGGTTTAATCCCTTCCTAGCCTTTAGTAGACTCATCTCATAATGAACATACATTAAAATTTAATATAAACGTACGGTACTATAATATCCGATCTCAAAAAATACCCTGGAACTTCCCAATCATTTTTGTACAGTTGGGCCTTTTTACCATAAGCAGATTTCAGTTATTTTTCTAAGTCTACTGGTCAATCTTCTTTTATGCTTTTCGTGGTGAGTTGAATAATTTTCAATTTTCATAAATATTAAGTAACATAATGTTTTCCTATAAAACTCAAAACATTCCAAAGAACCTACACAACACATGTAAGGATCCCCAAGTGCGCACTTCTAATGAAGGTGACATCACTGTCCACAGAATCAAGAGCTCCCCAGCATCAGGATGGGTGGGGCAGTGGCCGACTGTAGGTCTCTGCCCAGATTCTCTGTCACATGGGAAGCTTTCAGTTGTGTTAAGTAACAGAAAACTCAACTGAGTCTGGTTTACAAAGTAAAGGGAAGCTTAATGGTTCACCCAATTGAAACTACAGAGGTACATGTGCTAGGGGTGAGAACCGACCCAGAATCTCATATAATGTGACTTAGGACTGAGTTTATTTCCTTTCTTCTTTCTTTCTTTCTTTCTTTCTTTCTTTCTTTCTTTCTTTCTTTCTTTCTTTCTTTCTTTTTCTTTCTTTTTCTTTCTCTATCTCTCTCTTCCTCTTTCTTTCGTTCTTTCTTGGAATATTTTTCTAGATAGTTAAATCTTAAGCTTATATGAAAGAAAAGTAGTTTTTTTTGTTTTTTTTTTTTAAATTCTCTCTCCCCTCCCCACTCCCAGTTTGAGGTAGGATCTAATGTCCTTTTAATTTTTTATTCATTTCTTTGGTGTTGACTCCATTTTGAACACATTCTCCTCAATTCATTATCCTAAATTGGATTTGAGGAGCTCTGAGAGTTATATGAATCCTCATTCATGAAACAGCCGAGAGAAAAATCTATGTCAGTATGCTAAGAAATAACATCTCTAAGCGTCTGGCTGGACCAGCTTAGGTGACTGTCAATGCCAAGCCATTCGTTAGGAATAGCGATGGCACATTCAGATTGGCTGTTAGCCAGGGCCCTCCTCTGGGGCAGGTGAGGCCCGTGCCACCTAACGCACAAAGGTGAGAATGGAGGGAGGGGTGGGTCCTGAAAAGAAACAGGTTGCCGAAACTAGTTTGGCTCAGTGGACAGAGCGTCAGCCTGCTGACTGAAGGATCCTGGGTTCAATTCCGGTCAAGGGCATGTACCTTGGTTGTGGGCACATCCCCAGTAGGGGGTGTGCAAGAGGCAGCTGATCGATAATTCCCTCTCATTGATGTTTCTAACTCTCTATCCCTCTCCCTTCCTCTCTGTAAAAAAAAAATCAATAAAATATATTAAAAAAAAGAAACAGGTAACTCAGAGGAGAAATAGAGTCAGGGCAGCCAACAATAGGTGCTCACTTCCTACCTTCCTCATTTAGAAAGAAGCCTAAGACTTTACCCCAAAACTTACCTCACATACATTCTCCCTGTCACCTAACACGTTTTTACAAAACTGACATAAAAGTTAAATTGTGTCCCAGTGTTTTATTTCTATAAGATAGTAATTCTATAATCACTAAAAGACTTCGCTATGTCTGTGGTAGTACATACTTGATCTGGATGATTTTATATCCAGTTAAGTGTCCACAATCAAAATAAATTTCTCTCTGATGCCTTGTGAACTCAAAAATACCTGTTAGTTGATATCCCTTTTTAATGTGGTGTTTAAAAACCAATATGAAGCCAAAACCGGTTTGGCTCAGTGGATAGAGCGTTTGCCTGTGGACTGAAAGGTCCCAGGTTCGATTCCGGTCAAGGACATGTACCTTGGTTGCAGGCACATCCCCTACTGGGGTGTGCAAGAAGCAGCTGATCGATGATTCTCTCTCATCGATGTTTCTAACTCTCTATCCCTCTCTCTTCCTCTCTGTAAAAAATAAATAAAAAATATATTAAAAAAAACAATATGAAGAGGAAGAGGGGATATGGGGGGAGGTAGGAGAAAGTAAAAGGGGAAATAAATAGTGATGGAAGGAGACTTGACTTAGGATGGTAAATACACAATACAATATATAGATGATGTAGTATAAAATTGTACACCTGAAACCTGTATAATTTTATTAACTAATATCACCCCAATAAATTCAATTAAAAAAAAAATAAACTCTTGCCCTAACCGGTTTGGCTCAGTAGATAGAGTGTCAGCCTGCGGACTGAAACGTCCCAGGTTCAATTCCATGTATCTGCAAGCTGTGGTTTGCCGACCCCGGCCCTAGATGTATTGGTAAACATTGCTACGAAGAGATGTCTCAGATTTTGGTGCCTATGATGTCTCTAAGATTTTTATGATTTCACGACTTACATTTAAGTCATTTACCCATATTGAGTTTATTCCTGTGTGTGGTGTAAGTTGGTGGTCTAGTTTCATTTTTTTTTACATGTATCTGTCCAATTTTCCCAGCACCATTTATTGAAGAGACTGTCTTTATGCCATTGTATGCTCTTGCCTCCTTTGTCAAGTATTAATTGAGCATAATTATGCCTATGTATTTTTTTAAAAATATATTTTATTGATTTTGTACAGAGAGGAAGGGAGGAGATAGCTAGAAACATCGATGAGAGAGAGTCATCGATCAGCTGCGTCTTGCACACCCCCTACTGGGGATGTGCCCGCAACCAAGGTACATGCCCTTGACCGGAATTGAACCCGGGTCCCTTCAGTCCCCAAGCCGACGCTCTATCCATTGAGCCAAACCGGTCTCGGCATGCCTATGTATTTTTAATATCCACATTGGTGTAGATTCTGTTGACGGCCCACCTAGACCCTTCTTACAGGCTGGTGCACCCACAGCCCAGCGGCAGTGGGTGTTGGCTGCTAACAGCTCCTGCCTCCACCTTATTTGGAGGATCGCCCTTAGCCGAGCAGAGGCACCTAGCTCCCCTCCCGCTCTCCTTCCCCCACTGCAGAGAGTAATGACTACCTCATGTGGGAGCATAGCAGCTCAGCCTCTCAGCTCTGGGCAGGATAATGTATGGGATCCAGTCCATAGTGCAGAATACACTGTAGGGTCAGGCTGTGGCTGGAATTCAGAAACCTCTTCTTCCCCTACCTGATCCTGAATCCGGATCCGGATCCCACTACACATTTCCCCTAAGAGCACTCCCTCAATAAGTCAGTCACCTGCCCAGGAATCCCTAGCTAGGTGTGACTATGAAGGAACTGATCTGAGACGCATTTTATAGATGAGAAAACTTGAGACGAACAGAAGTAAAATTATGTTCCTAATGCAATGTGGTCGGCAAACTGTTGACAGAGTTTGCCGACCCCTGCGATAGGGGCTAAATCACAAGGAACAACAGCTTGTAATTATTGGAATCGAGAGTCTAGGTCAGTGGTCGGCAAACTCATTAGTCAACAGAGCCACAGTTTGCTGACCACTGGCCTAAGGGAAAGCTGAAATTTGAAGCCAGCCTGGCTCCTGAACCTGCACTTTTTCACCATACTGTAATGGCCACCTGCCCAACGTCTTCTGGCCACTCATTCTCTCTACCCTAGTTAATTCCTGCCTCAGAGCCTCTGAACTTCCTATTTTCTATTACTGTATTTCCTCTCATTGTGGCTTACTTCCTTGCTTATGTAAAACTTGAGGCCAGTGCGTGAAGTTCATCCTCGGGTGTGATCCCTAGGCTTGGACAGTGATCAGGGCCTATGGGGGTCGCTAAGCCTGGACAGTGATCAGGGCCCATCAGGATCAGGGCCCATCAGGGCCCATCAGGATCAGGGCCCATCAGGGCCCATCAGGATCAGGGCCCATCAGGGCCTTCCCCCTCCCCCCCTCTCTCCCTCTCTCTCAATTATATATATATAATTGAGAGAGAGAGAGGCGCCCAGTGCATGAAAATGTTAACTCTGGGGGAGGGGAGGTCCCTCAGCTCGATCCACGCTTTCTCAGTCCCAGGGGATGTCCTACTGATGGCTTAGGTCCATTTCCCATACTGCAGTCTGCCCTCCCTCTGCTGGAGGTGACTGGGCAGCTGATCAGGGGATGGTGCCAGCCAACATGGCCCTGCCCCCTCTCCCCCTCTCCCATTGCCATCCCCTCCCTCTGCCTGCTGGCATGCACCTAAGCTGGCCTGGCACTGCCTGCTCGCTGGCTCCACTGACTGGTTGTTCTGTTGTTTGGTCGATTTGCATATTATGTTTTTATTATATAGAATGTTACAATTATATCCTTGAAGAGAATTTTCCTGGCCTCAACCATCTTACCTAACAAAGCAACACTATTTATAACCCTGCTTTAGTTTTTTTTTTTTTTTTTTTAAATATATTTTATTGATATTTTAGAGGAGAGAGGGATACAAAGTTAGAAACATCGATGAGAATCACCGATTAGCTGCCTCTTGCACACCCCCTACTGGAGATGTGCCCGCAACCACGGTACATGCCCTTGACCGGAATCAAACCTGGGACCTTTCAGTACACAGGCCGACGCTCTATCCATTGAGCCAAAACTGTTTCGGCCCCTGCTTTAGTTTTATTATAGCATTTAATATCTGATATTTTATTATGCTTGTATTTGTGTTTTCAGCACTCACAATAAAATGCAAGTTCCCTAAGGGCAGGAAAGTTGGCTTATTTATTGCTATATCCTCAATGCATGGTAATATACCTGGTACAGAGCAGGAGCGCAATAACTATTTGTTGAAGGGAAATGAATTTTTTTTTTTTAATATATTTTATTGATTTTTCACAGAGAGGAAGGGAGAGAGACAGAGAGCTAGAAATATCGATGAGAGAGAAACATAGATCAGCTGCCTCCTGCACACCCCCTACTGGGGATGTGGCTGCAACCAAGGCACATGCCCTTGACCGGAATCGAACCTGGAACCTTTCAGTCCACAGGCCGACGCTCTACCACTGAGCCAAACCGGTTTCGGCAGGAAATGAATTCTTGTCTCAGAACTCTTATAGAACTTTGTAAAAATCTTCTTACATGTTTTAAACTAAGAACATAGTTATTTTCTGTTTATTTATTCTGCAAGCATATATGATCTTAAAGGACAGAAACTATGTTTTATTAATTTGGGGTTCATAGGAGGTATTCAAATAATGACACTACCTCTAAAACTCCAAATATCAACTGCAGCTTATCTTTCCATAGTGACTAATGTCAGAATTTTATATTATAGTATAATCATAGTATGAAAAAATACATCACATTTAATTTATAAAGTATATCTGGGCGTGTTATAAGAAATTATAGTAAATATAACTAGGTACTTATCATTTTACCTTTATTTTTAAAACAATGCCATTTTCAAAATATAAAAAATAGACTTATTTTCAAAGAACTATTAAATATAGATTTCAAAATCACAATATTTTATTTACAACAAATAGATGGTAGTGCAAAAGCCGTCATGGGTGTTTATGATAAATAAAAATATTAGCATTATTCTGGCATCATTTTTGGGGCAGAACTTTATATTTATAGATATTTACAATGACTCATAAAGTAAAACCAATAATGACCATTAATGTAATTTGTATTTGAACCTGAATTTAAATAACCAATGTAGATTAGTCATTTATTTGGGATCTGGACCCATTTATACAAAAACTGAAGTAGGAAATTAAAGTTTCTCAGCTATATGCAGTGTGTCAACAAACACATCCTAGTGATTCCAGTATCTGTATAAATTGATCTATTTGCAACTCCAGAAAGTGATTTATATGCTATGAATCAGGGCTGACACATCTGGATTCCAGTTGATTTATAAAATTTAAAATACAGTAGGTACCCATGCTGAAAAATAGTGGGACCCAGGATTCCATTTTAATTTATAGAAGAACCTCTGGAAATAAAATCAATGGTGGAATGACAACAGATGTCAGATATTTGTCAAATTGGGAGAAGCACAGAACTTCTCAAATTTCTCTAGGTCACATATTCCAACGGAATTAAAACTAATGCACGTGTACAGCAATTTTGTTTTTCTCAGCAAAATCTCCCAATTCTGAAACGGTCTGGATTTGGGCACTATCTTTCCCATCCAATCCTCCAAGTGTAATCTACCCATGGAACAGTGAGGACATCCTTACAAGAAGCCATCTTCTGGCTGTCACAGAGGTCAATCCTAAAGCTAACCCAGGCCAATGAGTTCAGAGAACGGACATTCATCTAATCCATTTAGCAAATGCTGCAAAACAGCTTCTCCTTGAACAGTGGAGAAATCAGTGAACCCTCCACCTGGTGTCAGCTTCACTGCTGTGATCATGGCAGACACTTCAGGCAGAGGCAGCCAAGTACCACCTACACGGGGAAGGCGAAAGCAGAAAACATTGTGATTTTTTGGCTTCTGATGATTACAGACCCATTTTGTTTATGAGCTTTACGTTTCAAACACAAAGGAGCGTGTTGCTGCCCTGGGCAGATGTCCTGGACTTATCTTCTTTTTGCTCAATTCTTCCCTTCTCTAAGGTCAAATAAGAAATGTGACACGTTTTCATACACCACAAAGGTAATACAGCAGGCTGGAGTCACTCGAATCAAATTGGGAGCAATTCCTTTGTAAAATCCACCGATGCCTTCTTTCCTTTAGAGGGAAAAATAGACACATGCTTAGTTTCTAACGTAGCTAGGCTGCAGATACAAAAGTTTACTGACATGGGGCATGGAGCCAGCAAGCAAACATCACTGCGATACAAGTCCATGTTTTCAACACCCTGAAGTAATGTGGTTTATGAGCCATTTGAAGAGAGGACAGGGACCCCTCAAAACTTAACTGAAAAGTGCGGTTAACGATAACCATCTCTCAAATGCCTTTAAAGGTGTAACATGCAGGAGTATTAACTGATCTATCGTAGGCATTAAAAACCTCATATATTATATAAACGCAAGACAACAGTAAAGATAGCATATACCAGAATAAAACTTTATATCCTTTCTGCCTAAACTAGGAATACGGCCTTGGATCTTGTCACTGAGATTCTTGATAAATGTTTACCAAACTGAACTTAATTGAAACATGTTAAATTCTCTGTGCTGGCCTTTTAGAAGTAAAGATGAATATGAGGATGAATAGCTATAACAGTCTAACTATTCACACGCCGAAGAACAAGCTTTTCTTCCAGACACGGAGACTGGTGCAATAAGCCCTCATTTAATGCAGTCATGTTTAAATGAGTTCTGCAACTTTAAGTGAAATGATTTATCCCGAAACCAATTTTGCCATAGGCTGATGGATATAAACAAGAATAAAGATCCTATGGCACCTCATCGACATGATAATGAAACAAGATTATTCGAGGACCTGTTATATTTGCAAAAGCTATGGTGCCTATAGCAGGTGTGGGGCCTTCTTAATTGTACTAAACCAAGATTTTTAAGACTTCCTTGAATATAGGCCATTCAAATATTTTATGACATCTACATTTTATTTTATTTGTCAAAGCACTTTCACAGATCTCATCTGACTTTTATAATCACCTTGTCAGTCCAGATGTTCTAATTTTATAAATCAGGCCTTAGAGAGAGTAAATCCATGCTCCTATCAATATATGCAATAAATGGGAAGCACGCTGGCTTTTGCTGTAAAACTAATGTCAGCTGGACAGCCCGATTTGCAAGGCACCTCCTAAGAGCCATTGTGATACGCCACATGCTCTCACCTCCACGTCTTTGCGATAACATCCAACACACCCGTGTAAGACATGTGCTGATCCTGAAGACGCGCTCTCACAACTTGATATGGGTACGTTGCTGCTACAGCGAATATTTTGGACAGTGCGGCCACAGATATATATTCTACTGTGCTCTAAAGTGACAACACAGAAACATGTCTTTCTTTAGAGAGGATTTCTTTAAAAATATAAACATACAAATTACATAGGAAAACAAACATTTAAATAGATCTGAAGTGAAAAATACTATTTCCCCTCTTAACAGGTTTTGAGAATTAAGGGTTTCTATTTTTCTTTAAAATATTGTTTTTATTGCTTTCAGAGAGGAAGAGAGAGGAAGAGAGAGGGAGATAGAAACATCAATGACGAGAGAATCTTTAATCAACTGCATCCTGCATGTCCCCTACTAGGAATCGAGCCTGCAACTGGGCATGTGCCTTTGACCTGAATCAAACCTGGGACCCTTCAGTCCTCGGTTAACACTCTATCCACTTAGTCAAACCGGTTAGGGCTAAGGGTTTCTATATTTAACATTTGTGTGTCATTAGCCTATAAAATATTTAACTAAAAGTTAAATTAGTGACAGAGTCAGTACTCATCATCGCAACAATACTTTCAAAGTAAACATGACATCATTTCCATCTACTATATGCCCATAAAAGTAAATAATACATTTTTCCAGGAATCATCTTACCAGCTGGGCTTCTGGTAATCTATTGATATGCTGATTATATTTCAATTTCAACAATTCATATGTCATAAACTGAAGGGCACCATGTGATGTTCCAAACAGCCCAGGAACGAACCCCTAAAATGAAAAACACACACCATAAAACAATTAAAAAAAAAAAAAAAAAGAAAAAGCTAAACTAAGCAAATTCCCATAACACCACAGCTTCCGGGGAGGGCAGTAAAGGAATGGTGACCTCCATGTGTGACTTACGTGAAATGGTTACGCGACAAAGTTTTAGGCAATTCTCATTCTCACACCCACCCATGTTATGATCATACATCTTATGGGGACACACAGCTTACAGTACAATTCCAATGCTGTAAACTATATTTCACTTCCCGTTAAACTGTTTAGTGCCTAAGTTTGGCTTCTTTTTAGAACTGACCACAGCTCATTCAGATCGGGGACAACAGAGGCAAGGGAAATTGCAATGGTCAATCATCACAAATGTACTGATAATAGCTCGTTACCTTATACAAGCCACGCACACCTTCGTACTTATATATTTTCAGAAGTGTATCAAACATTCCTCGATACTGCCGCTGTTGGGCGTTAACACTCTCGTACTGTAACATAAGGCGAGTTTTTGCTACCCATAATGGGTTTGTAATGCAGAGAGTCATGGCTCCTGAAAGCAAGTTAGAATATGATTACTCAGCAAACAGGTATTTTACACAATGAGGCAATTACACAGGCAGCTAAATTATATAATTTGAAAAGTGAAATTATACTTTCATTAAAGGAACACTATACTGAATCATTTTAAACTAACTATTAGAAATGTATACTTTTTCTAAATTTTACTACCCGGTGACAAGGTCAGACCTTTGAAATCTATCCAGAGTAATCAATAAGAATACCTGCTTTTTAAGAAATTTCATGCGATCACTGATTAGCATGATTAGATAAGCACATTTAACCTCTTGTATTCAAAGGTAAAAAGGCAAATAAAATAATGGTGAAAATATGACATTTTAAACTTCACACTGTCTTACCAGCTTGGGCAGCTGAGACAAGGTATTCTGTTGCCTCTAACCTCTCAGCTCTTCCTTCTGTCTTGTATGATTTGATGGCATTGTAACTAAAAGAAAAAAAACATAAAACATCAATATTTCAATAGGTGTTATAAAGCAGTCGAGTCTGTTTTAAATCGGTGTGGCCCTAGTCAGTTTGCTCAGTGGTTGGAGCACTGGCCCATGAACTGAAGGGTCCTGGGTTCGATTCCAGTCAAAAGTATGTACCTCGGTTGCAGACTCAATCCCGGGGCCTGGTAAGAGGCAACCAATTGATGTGTCTCTCTCATATTGATGTTTCTCTCTTTCTGTCTCTCCCCTTCCCTTCCACTCTGCTAGAAATCACTGGAAAAATATCCTTGGGTGAGGATAAACAACAAAATCATAATAGTAAATAATAAAATAAAATGGCATGTAACTTAACTAAGCCAATGCATAATGCAGCCACAAATTGAGACCTTTTTCAAGAATGAATTAACTGGAATGGTTTACTGTTAAGATTATGCCTCTCCTTCCCCCAAATAAAAATGAGTAGCTATATATATATATATATATATATTTTTTTTTTTTTAATGATACACTTTTCAATAAAAATGGCAGGGAAAACTATGAGGGGTGGGGGAAAGTGCAGAGGTGGTACAGTGATTGGGTAGAGAAGGCAAAAGAGACCAAGAAAGGTTCCTAACAAATATGTGCTAAACACCTATGTTCAGGTACTATGGTTGTCAAGTCTAGTAGATACGTGTTCCTGAGCAGGGAAGTCAAGTGGGCCTATTTTCTCTAACTCCGATTTCCACTTTCTCTTGAGAAAAGATTTCAGTGAAATAACTCTCCAAGGGTTAACAATACCATTCTAACATGAAACAAGTATACTGTCTCAACAGATAAACCTTATATGGCTTGTTCTTAGAAACTCTCTTTGGAGAACCTATATAACTCCGAAATTCCTAATAACATGAATTTTATGCATGTAGTTTCACTCTTCGAAGTATGTCTTAGAGATGAAAAAAAAAAGTAAACAATACAAACGCTGAATTTTATTTTGCTTTCACTAAAGCAGCACATGCTCCTTCACTGCAGGAGTGCCCAGGCTTTCGCACACTCAGCAGGCAGGCTGCGCCTGCCACGGGTGCTTCTGGTGGCTTCCTCGGTGAGCATGCAATAGCAGTTCTTTCAAATGTGATGCTATCTTACAGGTGAGGGATAAAGGAAATGAATGAGCTGGGAAGATAATGAAGTAGGTCAAATAAGAGGTAAGAAGGAACATGACTCAAACTCTTTCAACTAAGCACTGGCTTTTGCTTTCTGTCCTCAGCAGGGGCTTTCCTGTGGTACATGTTCTTACAGGAGTCCCAAGATCTGTTCTCGTCTGCTCTTCCAACTTCATTATGAACCATAATGTATTTTGGTAAGCCGTTTTCCTGAATTCTTCTCACAGAAATTGCTTCTCTAAGAGTGTTTCTCCATTTCATCTCTTTGCCTTCTTCTTTCCTAGTAAGAACTTCCTTCCAGACCAAATGCCTCCGTTAGCTAGAGCTAACAGAGAATCAAACAAGCCATTCTGTTCCTTCTGACCTTCTAATTCAGACAAACTGATTAAATGACTCATCTTGTTTTATTAACTGATACAGATCTACTCACAAGAAAAAGTAGAGTCCCCAGGATAAACCTGCACCCCACACATTTGGGGTGACTCCTTGGTAAAGTCCCCGTAATCCATCAATTTTCCAAATGGTAGTCAAGCAATGCACAATTCCTTTATATTTCGGTCTCAGCTCCAATCCATCACTCACTGCAGTAAAAGAGGCACAAAGTCAGGTGAGAGCAGAGTTCAAGTTCTGAATCACATATGAACATAGTTGTCACACATTCATATAAAGGAGATAAATTCAGAAGAAAAATGTATTCAGGTAGAGGAAATTATTTTCCAGGATTATTTAATATTTTTAAAAACACATTCATGAATTTATTCATGTTTTTATTGAGGGCATATTGAGCATTCAAATAAAACTCCCACATGAGTTTTCTAAATACATCAGGCTCGCCCCCACTCCTCCATCCTCCCACCAAGCTAAACTATTATACTTCTTAGGTGAAATAATTTCTAATTTTTCTACTACTCTGGCCATCTTTGAGTTTTAACTCGCACTTGACTCACGGAAATAGTCCAGATTTGACTTAATGGTACATCCAAGACTGACACACCCTGTCACTAGATACTATAATTTTATTATAAGGGTTAATTCTACAAAAGCATAAAAACTACAGTATTAATGTTGACGGCCAACCAACTGTTTTGATTTCACTTATCCATTTTGCCAAAATTTCCTCTTTTTCTAACACCATTTCACATACTGTGGGCTTTGTTATTACAAAGTGCTGTTGTATCTCCCAGATCTTTAATTTTGTCCTTTCACCCAACTTCAAAGGCCTTATCTGTCACCCCAGCCCGATTACTCTCCCCATTTCATCAAGATTACCAATCTTCTCAGATACCAAGAATTCCTTTTCCTCAGGCACGGAACTGAACGCTTATCACACACTCTTAAACTCACTAGGCAAACCACACAGTTCCTCAATCATTATCTCCACTGACATCTCTTCTGTTCCTAAGCAAAAAAATTGCAGTAAACACCAAATCAGATAGGCCAGCGCCCTTAGCCAAATCCAAATTTCTTCATGTACAAGCCACTGTCTACTAGGGATTCTTGGATTAGTAGTATGGTGAGTGGTTAAGTGCCACAGGGTTTTAGATCCCAGCTCCTTTACAAATGTGTGGCTTGGGCAAATTGGTCTACTTCTATCATCCTTGTCTGTATAATGTGGAAAATAAATTCACAGGGCTGTTCAGAGCCGTCAGTGAGATAATGCACAGTTCACTGTCTTGCTCCTAGTAAACTGCTCAATGAATGTTGTCATAATTTATTTGTGCATGCCTCATATACTCCATGGGAATTATATGCCTCTGCGGTTTTCTCCAAAGGATAATACTTCATAATTTTCACTGTTTTTTTCCTTCATAGAATGGCTCCTTACTTCCTGCTCAACTTTCAAAATATCAGTCCTTCTGGAGGAACCTTAAGATCTAATGGGACCTTTGCAGATATAGATACATATGGCTATCAGCAATCTCTGTATCTTTAAAAATATATTCTTATTAATTTCAGAGAAGAAGGGAGAAACATCAATGATGAGAAAGAATCATTGATCAGCTGCCTCCTGCACGCCCCCTACTGGGGATGAAGCCTACAACTCAGGCATGTGCCCTTGATGGGGAATCAAACCAGGGACCCTTCAGTCCACAGGCCCCCCAGTGGCATCAACAACCCTGAAAGAGCACACCCTCCAGAAGCAGAAAGCAGACCCCCTCCAAAGAATAATTCCTTACAAGAACAGGAGAGACAATGATCAAAATCTCTCCGATGAGACAAGGGTGGCCAACAAAACACATACAATTCACACTGTTGTTCTAAAGTGTTTCAGGGCTCTGAGGACACTTCATACGTTCTGATATCTCTGCTTAAATCCTTTGCTTCACCTTCCTAGTTCTTATTCTATCATTCTCTGAGGGTCACTGTAATCTTCTTCTATAATAATAAAAGTGCAATATGCAAATCGACCGAACGGCCAAACAACAAAATGACCTACCGACCAGTCCACCATGCTATGGCACATGCTGGCGCCAGGCCAGCCAAGGTAGGTGCGATGCAATGGGCGAGGGGGCCCTGCCATCGCCCCTTGAGCACCCCACAGAGGAAGGTCCAGGCCACTGGCGGGCGGGTGATCAATGGAGGGAGAAGGGAGGGTGGCTATGGGCTCGGCAGCCTCAGGCCAAGGCAGATAAGGGCGGGGGCAGGGCCGGCAGCCAAAGGGAAGCCTGGTGCCAGGTGCTGGGGAGGAAAGGCCTGCCCTTACACGATTTCCGTGCATCAGGCCTCTAGTCCTAAAACAGTTCCCAGGGATTCCCTTTCTGCCCCTGCTGGGACCCTGACCTACCTTCTAACTAATCTCGTGAAGCCTTACGAACTTACAAGGCCAGGAGAGTTTTACGACTCTTAGGTGACAGGACCTTCAAAACTGCCCTCCGGAATCACTGAAAAACTTAACCACAGAACAAGCTCTCTCATTTGCACCGTAGATTCGGACAAATTCCTTCAAGGAGATTTCCAGGATTGCACATACCGGGAAATCCAGTTATACCTGGAGTCCTCTTTTACGATGAAAACCTGCCGCAGCCTTGAACTCCTCCCCTTAGCATCTCCCCTCCTGCCAATCCTTGCACGGCAGGAGAAGGGATGGTCATTCCCCAGCGGACACCTCCAGAACCACCGTGGCAGGGGGAATGCCTGACTGGGTGCTGGGCATGTCATCCTAACCAGAAACCCCCAGAACACCCAACCCTCCTGGCCTGTATCTAAGGACGCCTGGATTAAGGCTCTGACCTCTTCCCTCCCAGGTAGGTGGGAGAAAATCCCTCAGATCCTCTCTCACAGGGATGTTTCCTTCCCTCCCTATCTAAAATCAATAAACACACCTTCCCCTGGGGATTAAGAAAAAAAAAAAAAGCACGTGGCTTCTACCTACCTACCTGTTCCTCACCTATAACAGTGTGGACCTGGCACCATGCCTGCTGCAGGTTACCTTACACTAAGCACTTGCATCTTCCTCCCTGTGGGGCTGGGGCTGCCCATCGCGTGGCTACCCTGTGCTTTCAAAGTACCTTCCACCGCGAATGTTGTGCCCGTGGTGAGGGCTAATGCCCACAATGGGCCAACCCTTGTATTGGGCATCGTCTCTTGTTCTTGTGCAGGAGTATCCTACGGTGTGTGTGTTGGGGAAGGAAGGTCTGCTGTCTGGTTCTGCTCTTTCAGGCTCAGTGGATAGATGTGGGCCTGTGGACTGAAGGGGCCCTGGTTTGATTCCCGTCAAGGGCACATGCCTGGGCTGTAGGCTTGCTCCCCCGTAGGGGGGCGTGCAGGAGGCAGCCGATCAATGATGCTTTCTCAAATCAGGCTTGGAGTACCACGTGGTACACCCCTGGGGACTTCTGATTTTCCTACCGGTGCTCCCCATCCCTCCCTCATGGGGAACCCGGGCGACGGCGGCTAGATCCCTTGATCAGGCCCCTTCTTCCTCCCACCTAGTTCCCCGGTGAGCCCGGGCTGAGAGCAACTTCCACGCTCGCCTGTTATCTGGAAGGAGCAGGGGAGACCAAGGCCTCCTTCCTGCACCTTTATCACCCCGTTGGGGGGAAAATGGGGAAGGTGACGACAAGGATTAGGAGCCTGGAGTCCGCGCGGGCTCTTACCGGCGAAGCGGATCTTCACCAGGTCCAGCGGGTGCAGCGCGAGGTTGGACAGGACGCCGCCGCTCACCCCCGCCACCAGGTTCTCGTACCGGACGTGGCGGAACACCGTGCTCCACACCGACGCCCCGGGCGCCGGCTGGTCCGGGCCCGCCGTCATCGGCTCGGGGCCTGCAGGGACCACGGCGCCGAGGGCCGCCGGGGTGGGACGAGATGCAGTGGCCGCCACCGTGGCAACGGGCACCCCCCACCGCTCCAGAAGCGGGGACAGCGGGGTGCTAGCCCACTTCCGGGACCGGCGCGCGGACTCGGACGCACGGAGCCCGGGGACCTGGCAGCCAAAGGGGCATGACAGGGGCGCAGCCGCGCGAGTCAGCGCCGCCGGGAGGGCGGAGCGCGCGGGAGGTGGGGCGTCGCCGCGGGCGAGTCCCCGCCCAGCCTCGCCCCACGGCGGCTGCCAGTCGGGGCTGAAGTGCCCGGAAACGCCCCTGCCCCGCCTCTGCCGGGAGGAGCTACGGAGCGCCGCGGGGCCCAGTCCAGGAGGCGGTGTTCGGGGGGGCGCGAGAGTCAAGTGACAGGAAGTCCGTCTGGAAGAAGCGGAAGTAGCATGTGCTCGGGGAGGGGGCGGTTCCCAGAACCCGGAAGGAGGGAAAGGCTCGTGGCGCGGGGGAGCCCCAGCAGCCAAGATGAAGGTGAAGATGCTGAGCCGGAACCCGGACAACTATGTCCGCGAAACCAAGTTGGACTTGCAGAGAGGTGAGGCGGGTTAGCCGGGAGCCCCGGGGCCCGGGTCTGGCCTCTCGCTTCCACGGAGGAGGGCTGGCGGGGGAGGGGGGACCCCGGCGCTGGGGCGGTCTCTTTCTCTCCCCGCCCCGCTTCTGCCAAAAGGTGAACTTCTTACAGATCGGGCCGTGGGACTGGGCAGCAGAGAACTCTCTCGAAGCCCCTTTTCAAAGAACGTGGGCTGTGGATGTGCGGAAGTTAGCTACCTGAAGGGTGCTCCGCTCCGCTCCTCCCCGGCCCCCTCCCCTCCAGGGCTGCTCCACGATGGTGCTCAGGTTCCAGTTGTTAATGAAAAGTGCAACCTGAAGGAGCCACAGTCGTGGATGGAAGGGTTTAACTGATTACCTGACTGCTGCTCTAACTTCCGGACACTTTGTTACTTAAAATTGCCTACGTCTGGGATGTAGGAAGAGATAGATACAGGTGAAACAAAGCCATCAGTTTTCCCTTATGAACAACTCCTGGAATTGGAAATGGTTAATGAAATTAATGAGTTTTATTTATCCGTCCTGGGCTCTTACCCCATTAACGTGCTGACTGCTTATGAATTATATTATTGCTCATGATATCTTAAGTGGCAAGGGACCAACCAAATGTCAACTGACTGTTATAAGTGAAGATACTAAGTTCAAAGTCGTTAAGGCAAAAATGAACTTAGGGGTCATGTTATCAAAGTTTGAGCAAGGGAAAAGGGTTGGAAAAAGACTGGAACAATTTCAATATTTCGATTGAATATTGAAATAGACGCTATCAGTATACATATGGGCATTGCTAAGAAGGAAATGTCTATTCACAAGATGGTTAAGGAATAAGACAGGAATGTTTCTGATATGCATTAGGTTATGTCACTTGGATTTGACATCGTCTGTATTTCTTGAACCTGGTTTCATCGTCCTCTCAAGTTTTGCCTTTCTCACAAGTGGCTTGTGCTAGTATTTACTCTTGCCAGTCTGTGTGCATTTTAGGCATCTTAATCCAGGAATGAGTGAATGAGTTATGGAATCTCAGTGTTAGGAGGTGATTAGTTATCTGATTTTGTTCAAGTTCTTATTATTTTCTACTAGAGGCCTGGTGCACCATCAGGCAGGGGAGGGACACGGGAGGTTGGCCAGTGGGGGAAGGATTGTGGGAGGGCTCCAGGGTGTGTCCGGTCCATCTCACTCAGCCCTTATTGGCTGGACCTCAGCAGCAAGCTAACCTAGAGGTCGGAGCGTCTGCCCCCTGGTGATCTGTGCACATCAGAGTGACTGGTTGACCTGTGGACTCTCTGCCCCCTGGTGGTCAGTGCACGTCAGAACGAGTGGTTGAGTGGCCTTAGCATATCATTAGGATATTATACTTTGATTGGTTGAATGGACTACCAGGTACTAAGCATATTAGGCTTTTATTATATACAGTATATTTCCCTTTTTTTTTTTAATATTTTAAGATGAAATGTTAACAGCAGAATGGAAAAATAAATGTATTGGAGCTCTATAAAATATAAGGAAGACATTTGTTACCTCTTTATCCTGTCATTCTTGTTTAACTGTTATTTCCTTGCAAATTTTGTGCAGTATCCTATCCTTATTTGAGTATTTTTATTCATTGACCTGGAGTGGGCATCAGAGATTTTACTATTTTTAAAACGCCGATGGTTATTCTGATACATAATAGTTGGTTAAAATACAGATGTCTGAGAAAAACTTAAATATATGCCATGTTTGTTAGTTATGATATTCTCGGTGCTTACAACATATGGCAGATGTTCCATATATATTTATTGACTATTTGAGTAGCACTTTAAGTTTTGGCACTCTTCATCTTCGAATGTGGAAGATGGAATACGTAAGAATGACTGATCTTTAAGCTTGATTGAATGTTGGGTACAGTACTGGTGATGTAAGAAAGTTCCACATCAGTAGAGAATTTTTATAAGAATTTATTTGAGCCAATCTGACAATTGCCAGAAAGCAACATTTCAAATGCTCCAGAGAATGACAGTTTTGCAGTTTCTTTTATGAGTTTGAACAAGATTTTGTGCTCTCTTGATGTTAGCTTATGCTCATTTCAAAGGTTTGTTAACCTAGATGCACAGAAACAATGGAATGGGCTTGCTTAAGGCAGAGATGAACCTTTTACTAAAGAAGTCATGTGTGGGGTGTGACTACACACCATCACCTGTCCATTTGGGAATATATGACCAGGTCACCCTGTGGGTTTATCTTGTGTAGAATCTTTTTTTTAAATCCACAAACCGTTATTATCAGGAAGTCAAAAAGAAGTGACAGCAGCGTTGGCCAGTGTGGCGCAGTAGGTCGGAACATTGACCCATGCACCAAAAGGTTCAATTCCTGGTCAGGGCACATAACCACATTGCAGGTTTGATCCCTGGTGTGGTCACATGTGGGAGGCAACTGATTGATGTTTCTCACATCTCTCTCTCTCTCTTTCTGTCTTCTTTCCTTCACCTCCTCCCTTCCTCCCTCAGTCCCTCCCCCTCCCAAAGACACATTCACTTTTAGACACTGAGGGTTTGTTTGGACATGTAGGCTTCAAATGCTTTCCTAAGCATAATTATTAACTGAAACAGTTGCTTGGCAGCATAGCATAATAGTTAAGAACATTGATTCTGGAGCCAGACTTCCTTGGTTTGAATCCTGACTCCGTCACTTCACAGGCAACTTACCTCTCTGTGCCTCAGTTTCTCTGTCTGTGAAGTGGGAAATAGTAATAGGACTTAAGCCATAGTGTGTTGTGGAGATTAAATGAGTTAATGTAAGGTATTTGCAACAGTGCCTGACATATGGTAAACAGATATGGAAAGTGCTCAATAAATTGCTATAATCAAAATCACAGCAGTGAATGCCTGACACTACAGTGATTAACACTGGAAATCAATAATGTTCTCTGCCCCATCAGTTGCTTAGCATTCAGTCAAGCAAAACATTTATTTATTTATCAAACAATTAAGACTGTCAGTTTTTTTTTCTTCTTTTTTTTAATATATTTTATTGATTTTATACAGAAAGGAAGGGAGAGAGATAGAGAGATAGAAACATCGATGAGAGAGAATCATCGATCAGCTGCCTCCTGCACACCCCCTACTGGGGACATGCCCGCAACCAAGGTACATGCCCTTGACCGGAATCGAACCCGGGTCCCTTCAGTCCCCAAGCCGATGCTCTATCCTTTGAGCCAAACCGGTCTCAGCAAATCGGGCAAACATTTATCATGCACTTGTTTTGTGCATATAAGTGAAGAGTACAAATGAAGCTGTAGTGGAAGCCTGCCCCTGAAAACTTACACCGGCTGAAGGTGTAGTAGGACGTATAAAAGGGAAAGCTGTGTGTGTGTGTGGGGGGGGGGGCGTAATTATTTTGCAAAATAAATGTATCCCATGATCTTTTGGCAGTTTTGGAAAGGTTTCTGGACAAAAGATCTTCCACTTTTGTATTCTTCACAGTGCCAGGCATGGTACAGTGTCCCTAACAATGGCTTTATTTCATCACAAATGGAACGATTAGCTGAGGGAGACCGCGGACATATTAAATGTGATTTGTTTTATTAAGAGGAGTCATTCTTATTTCAGTTCCAAGAAACTATGATCCTACCTTACATCCTTTTGAGGTCCCGCGAGAATACGTAAGAGCCTTAAATGCTACCAAACTGGAACGGGTATTTGCAAAACCATTCCTTGCTTCTCTGGATGGTCACCGAGACGGAGTCAATTGCTTGGCAAAGCATCCAAAGAGCCTGGCCACTGTCCTTTCTGGGGCGTGCGATGGAGAGGCAAGTGTCACTTTACACGTCGATATTTTAAGCTAAAAATAATTAATGTTATGCATTTCTTCCTGTAGTTTTGAGATACCGTGAGTTTTCATTGGTTTTATTTCATTTTTATATATTTTGTTTTCATTCTCAAGAATGAATTAATAATTTCAGCCATTTTTTAAAAAAATCTAAACCCAAGAAATTAAAAATGTAGTAGGTTAAGGTTTAATTTCATAGTAAATGATGAAACATGTTTATAATAAAGATATTTCAGTGTGAGTTTTATTAATAACAGGATGTTATTAATGACTCAACACTTACTTTCCACTCTGGTAAAGAAAGCTTGGAAACACTTAAAACTGGAATCAACGGAGTATTTAGCAGATGGAATGTTCAGCCTGGCCATGTACTTATCATTATTTATTGCATTATTACAATCCAGGGGATTTTGTTTTTAGCTGTCTGGTAGAGTGATTCATAGCTTTTTTCAGTGTTGAATTTAATTTATCTTTTCTTGGAAAATTGTCCTGTGCCAGAACATTTTATTAAAATTACAGTTTATTAAAATTTCCTGATGTACTTTATCATAGGTCAGAATTTGGAACTTGACCAAACGAAACTGTATCCGTACGATACAGGCACATGAAGGTTTTGTACGAGGAATATGTACTCGTTTTTGTGGCAGTTCTTTTTTTACTGTAAGTATAATACAATTGCGTTATTAACTCTTTTCGATGTGTATAAGACTGATCTGAGTATTTTCTAAATTCATGTATTTCTTCCAAGGTTCTTTTGGAGTTTCACAATGCAAAATAACTTACTAAAACCTTGAAAAGTACTAGTTTTCTTTATGTAATGCAGCCTTCCCAAAGCTTTTAATTTTTTAATAAATTACTTAATATAATAGTGAACTAATTTCCTATAGGACACTGAGAAGTAGGATTAATGCAGAGTGAAGCTAGAAAGGTAGTATTTTATTCTGGAGGATTTTCAGTGCTAGGGATGAGTAAGTTGTATTGTGTCAGTCGAAAAGCATTGAAGAAATAAATCATTGTATATGAGAGGTGTTAAGAAATACATAGCATGAAAAAAAAAGAAATACATAGCATAAAGTTTACCATTGTAACCATTTTAAGTGTACATTTCAGTGGACTTCAGAATCTCACATCACTGTGCAATGATCACCACAACCCATTTCCAGAATTTTTTCACCCAAACCAGGTCATATTATACATTTAGTTTTATACCTTGTTTCACCTAATATCTCGAACATTATCTGCCACACACCCAAAGCTAAGTTACCTTAGTTTCTTGTCTTGGTTTAGGCTAAGGTGCCACCATTTCTACTATCAATCCTTCTTTACCATCTGTATATCTAAAAGCACAATGATAAAGCAAATGATGACTTAACTAATATTATGAAAATAGTTTGACCTAGTGGATCTCTGAAAAATTCTCAGGATCCTTCAGTAGTCTGTAGTCCAATTTGAAAACCATCAACGCAATAGTTTCTGGAGTTTTGTGTCAGGCATAGAAGGACTTTATTCATGCCAAGATCACAAAATTGTCTTCTCAAGGTTTTTATATGTTTTCATTTTTCACATTTAAAAGTATATTAGAATTGGCTAGCAGTTGAGTGTCGACCCATGAACCAGAAGTCATCGGATTGATTCCTGCTCAGGGCATATGCCCAGGTTGTGGGCTGGAGGCAGCCGATACATGTTTCTCTCTCATCGATGTTTCTATCTCTCTCCCTTCCTTCCTCTCTAAAAATAAATAAAAACATAATTTAAAATTAACATATAATAAATAAAGGATGTGGAATTTTCTTTGTATATCAGGCATCAGATTAGTTTAAATTTTTAAATGGTCACCCTGATATCTAATGTCATTTTATTAGAATCTATTTTTCTCTCTTATTTTGCAGTGCCATCCTATTGCAATATTGTTCAATCTTGCAATTATATGTGACCTAATTTTGTTCCTACTCATGCTATTTTATTTTTACTCTATGTGCTATTTGTGTTTGTTACAAATCTTTATTTAGGGTAACAACGTGAGATATAAATGCATCAGTAATTACAATAGTGTCCAAATATCGTATGTGTTATTTTTAAAACTGGAGATGTTTATAGTTTGATGTATATGTGGGCAAGTTTAAAAGTTATAAATGTTCGTTATCCTCACCATAATAAATATTTTTTAGGTTGGTGATGACAAAACTGTGAAGCAGTGGAAAATGGATGGACCAGGCGTCGGAGAAGAGGAAGAGCCGTTGCATACAATATTAGGAAAGGTACAAAAATAAGTTGACCCATTCTTTGTCTATTAAAATTCTTCCTTTTTCAAATTACTTCATGATTTTAATTTCCAAAAAAGATGTAAATAAGAAATCAAAGACTTTAGGCTGTAATAAGTAACGTATTTGAAGCCAATATCTAACGCAGTGGCAGTCTTCTGCAGTGAGAGCATGAACAGTTCTTCAGTGTTCATTGTAGTTCACTGAGAGGGGAGCGGGGCCTAAGCTGGCAGGTGGACATCCCCCGAGGGTCCTGGACTGGGAGAGGGTGCAGGCCGGGCTAAGGGACTAACTTTCCCCCCACCCTGCCCCCTAGTGCACTACTGTCGTGCACTGGGCCTCTAGTTGTTAGCGATGCCTGAAACAAAATTGGTTTCCTAGAGGCTTTTCCTCTTGAAATTCCAAAAGATTTTTGAAGTATTTAGTCTTACTCCTACCCCTGTGATATGGTCAATTAATTCTAAAATTGTGGGCAAGTGTGTAGGCCTTGCTTTCACGAATAGAAAATAATGAGAAATCTTCAGATGCTGCTAAGAGTTCGTAAAAGCTTAAAGTATTGGCTAAATATTTCCCTCTAATTTGCTTTCAAACAGTTTCTGCCATGAAGTACAAAGACACAATTTAATCTGGACCTGAGTAGATTAATCACATATTTTCAGTAGATAATATCAAATTTATGAGGTATTGGCTTTTAACAATATTAGTACCCACCCTCACTGATTTTATTTTTCTCTCTAAATTTTAACCTGTTTATTGGTATCAGTGTTTCTGTCCTAGGAGTCAGTACTTTATGTAGAATGAAGATTTTTAGAAGTTACTTTTGTATTTCATTATTTCCTTCAATACCCAATGATGATTTTAAAATATCCAATGCTTCAGTGGTATGTTTTCAAACTTAACTAAATGCATCTCATGTTAACTTTTTTCTTTATTCCCAGAATGTGTGATAAAGACACATCACTCCTTATGTACTGTTTTCTCCTTTAAGTAAGGGCCTCAAAAAAAGTTTCTTTGTGAACAGGGATTTTTCTGGAGAAAAAAAAAAAAAAAAAAGGTTAGATAAATATATTTTAAAAATTATTCTGTAGACACGACCTACCTGTAACAATCTCTTTGCTTTTAAAGACAGTGTACACAGGAATTGACCATCACTGGAAAGAAGGAATTTTTGCCACATGTGGACAGCAAGTAGACATTTGGGATGAACAGAAAACAAGTCCTATATGTTCAATGACCTGGGGATATGACAGTATCAGTAGTGTTAAATTTAACCCAATTGAGGTAATGTTTCTTTTTTAAAATATTTTTTGCTTATTGTTTCCTTATTAATAATTTCAGCTCTTTGTAGGAAACATGTAATAGAATATTTTTCTGAGTTGGATTTTATTTCTGGCATTTGGTCATTTTTCCAGATTATATCTGTGTTTGGACACCTTTGATTAGATCTCAACATACTCGCCTGCAGTTTAGTCCCAGATAACAGTGTTTAGCATCACTAGAGGAGGGTGTGTGCATGGGGTTCAAATTCAAGCAAGTGCTGTACTGTGACAATTCAGTTTTCTTAGACCTGCAACACTCATCTACCACAGACTACATCATGTACCTTTAGGAAAATGTTAATTATTTTATTTTATTTTATTTTATTGCTTTGTTTTGTTTTGTTTTGTTTTGTTTTGTTTTGTGGTTAGACAATCATATATTTTAGAGTGGTCCCCTGATATTCCAAGTAATACCCCCCTCCTCCCCCAGCCTGTGCATAGCTATTACAAAATATGTACACTCTCAGAGACCCACTGTTGGCAAAAGGCGGGTAGAAAGGCCATGTCAGATTAGCAAGGCCTAGAAATTGTTTGAGACACTGCCCTGTGATGTGAGCTTGGCCTTGTGGCACTGCTGAGAAGTCAGTCATAGACCCTCTTCCTGCCCAGGACGTACCTACTGCCAACGTGCCGAGGCACCTGCCTTTGACCTTGTACCACCCAGAGTTTTTCCCTACAGTGTGTATTTTTAAAATAAGATTAATTATATATCTTCCAGTGTACTTCACAGATTTGTTGTCAATGTAAAATGTGATAACGTATGTGAATATTTTTAAGAGGTGCTATCCAAGTTTCAGATGGTGATGTTATTACTTTTTTTTTTTTTTTTTTTTTAAAGGAACAGACAGGTATTGGTTGTCTGAGGGAAGATCTTTTGCTTCTGTGTTTTGGTGAACATCGGTGTCAGAAGAACTGATGGGCACTTCTAAAATTATAATTATTAGACATGACCTACGACCATGGCCATGTTTTTCAAATTTGTCTCTGTAACACTGTTCGACTGTGTGGGTTTTTTTTTTTTTTTTTTTTAATCTCATGAACTGACCTAGTGGTAAAAGCAGATGATGTGCCTGCTTCTTATCCTGTATTAAACTTAATGGAAAGGGCATGTTGCTGTGAACAAATGGAGTGTATTTGTCTCCTCCAGTTACTAACAAATTCTCAGTTAAAATATGGAAGCCTAGAATTCTACTAAAGCCAAACGTTTATACTAAGCATTACCCCGTTTTACAGTGTGAAAGTCAGTGTTCAGTCCAGGTAGAATTTCTGCTCAGCTCAGATCAAAGTCTTCATATTTACCAGTGAACCTGGTCAGACATTGAGATGACATAAAAAGACACCAAGCAAGGTTGAGAGGAGTCACTAACCAGGAGAAAGCCTCAGAGAGGGAGTGATTTAAAAGGAGTGTTTTGGAGGTCATAATGTGTTTAATTTGAACTTTGTACACACATGCAGTAGGAGCTGGCCCTGCAGATATTTAGTAACTAAGTCCTGTTCTTCTTAACACTTGCTCTGTGAAGCATTAGTAGGCAGAAGCCAGGAGTGCTTAGTGTCAGGAACCCTGAGTGAGAGGGAATGGTGCTTCAAAGGGTGGGGTCACGGCTCCATTGGTAGCTAAAGGGCTTATTTTCACCAAATGCCAAGGGTTGTGTAAGTACCTTGCACATTTATAACTGACTTAAAAGTGAATATTTGAAACACCGTGAAACAGTTAAACCAAGGATAGGCCTAATTTATACAGAGGACATGTTTAACTAAAGTAATAATTTATATAATTAGAAAATAGTGTCATGCAGCAATTAACTCTTAAATGACACTGCTTAATGCTGCAGTTACAGTGACATTGACATATTTCCACATTGAAGTGTTTATTGGTACAACTCTCTGAAAAGCGATTAGTCATCATTTTTTTATGCTTTTTTTTTTTAATTTCTTTTAGTGCTTTTTGATTCAGTAATATCTCTACTGAAATTTTATCCTTAGAAAAGCTAAGGGTCACTTATAATACTGAAAAATAGAAACAGGTCTAAGTTGAATCATGGATAAGTAAAATATCTTCTGTTATAAAACAGAATACAGAATTATCGGTATGTTATCACTGGCATCTAAAATGTATACATGGATTTTTACAATGAAAATATTTAGGTTGCTGAGATTATGAGTGATTCATCATATCCTCTTGAAATGGACTTTAATGTTTTAACTTTGTATCCCAAACATAAACATTAAGTGTAATTGAATGGTTTGTTCACTGAATGGACATGGTTTGCTGCCAGCCTGGCTTTTAACTGGTGATTGTTGTACTTATTTTTAGACATTTCTCTTGGGAAGTTGTGCTTCTGACAGGAATATCGTACTATATGATATGAGGCAAGCTACTCCTCTGAAAAAGGTAAGTTTCAGCTTGTCTTTGGCTTTATACAATTGTCAATGCGTTCCTTGGTAAATTGACAAAATTAGGAGCAAATGTTTCTTCAGTGTTAAAAAAAAAAAAATTCTTTCTCATTGAGATGTTATTAGAACCTAAAGTGGCATTCTCTCAGCTCCCTGTTACTTTTTAGAGACCCTTATTTCCTATAGGGACTGAAACCTAGTTGTCTTTGTGTCTTCCATAATACCAATAAATTTTAGGCATCTAATTATACTTATTAAGTTGAAAGTTCTTTAACTAAAGTATTGCATCTCTTTATTTCAGGCCCCATGATTACCATACGACACATGCAATATTTTATTTCAAAAAGTTTTATAATGAATTTACATAATCAGCTTTATTTGTTTAGTTGCAGGCTGACAGGTACTAGTTTGGCATTTTATTTAGGCAAACATTATCCTGTTCAAGGTGACAGATTTCCCAACGGTGCTAAGTACTAGTAGTCATTCCAGGAGTTAGATATGAAAGCTAACTCAAAAGGGAGAGAAATATTGTCAGTAAAGAGAAGAGTGCCAATATAAGAATTGTGAGCATATAGGAAGGGATAGATACATCATTGATGTATCTTGAGTACATTGTCATAGTCCACAGGTAGAAGAAATGCTTTTAATATTTTTGTTGTTCCTCAGTCATTTTTATAACATCTAGTAAATGTCAAAATATCAAAAGTAGAGTATATTCATTGACGTTTGAACTTGATAAGTGTGGTAACCTTTCCAAACTACCACCTTAATCATTTCACTCATTCGTGTCATGTAGAGGGAAGATCCTACATGAACTTAGTTTTTAGATTTTAAACAGTAACTTCATCTGTGCTTCTTCTGTAATTTGGTGATATTAATGACAACACAGCACATTGGTGAGAATAAAACATGATACTTTAGCAGTTAGCAGAAGGCTAACTTGAAGTACTAGTTAAATAACTAGTTAGTTTCTGCCCCCTCTGCCCTTGTATTCTCAATGTTTGGATAGTGTTCTATTACTTTTAGGTTTAAGACAAGAGCTGTAGCCTGGCTTTCAAAACTGTCCAAAATCTGGTCCCAGTATGTATGCCATTTATGTATTTATTTCAGTTAGTATAAGGTCATATAAATAGGGCTTGTCACATGCAGGTCACCTTGATGAATGCAGAGATGCTATTTTCTATTGTTTATTTGTTCTATCTACTAGACTCCCAGTATTTCTTTCATCTTTTCTCTCCTAAATGTATAGTTTTCTTTTTCTTTTTCTTTTTTTATAATATATTTTATTGATTTTTTACAGAGAGGAAGAGATAGAGATAGAGAGTTAGAAACATCGATGAGAGAGAATTATCAATCAGCTGCCTCTTGCACACCTCCCACTTGGGATGTGCCCACAACCAAGGTACATGCCCTTGACCGGAATCGAACCTGGGACCTTTGAGTCCGCAGGCCGACTCTCTATCCACTGAGCCAAACCAGATTCAGCTGAATGTATAGTTTTCAATCAGATGGTATTCCCTCACCAGGTGTTTTTTTGGAAATGTGGGAGGAGCATTTTAGAGACTGCTAATGGCATTTAGTAGGCAGGTAAACATCCTACAGTGGGCAGTCACACACAGCATAGGATTTTCCTGCCCAACACGTTCCTGTTGACAAGCTCTGTAATAACTCTTCTTCACAGGATAGTTTTAATCACGTCTCATTTTCGTGATTAAAATGTAAGTTATTTGAGGTCGAGAGACTATTAAACGTTTGTATATTTTTAATATTTGCAACTTTGCCTGTGTGTTCACGAAGCAATTACTGGTTGATTTCTTTTTCTATTGAACCAAGTTGAGTACTTACATAATAGGTATTTACTAATTAATGTAAATATTTGCTTAAATTCATGAAAAAGGGGAAGGAGATGAAATTGGGACATGTACTGGTATTCATTTTGGAGGGAATTGATTTCATAGTCATAGGTTATTTTCCGCCTCCTTTCCCAGGTCATCTTAGATATGAGAACAAATACAATTTGTTGGAACCCAATGGAAGCCTTCATTTTTACTGCAGCAAATGAAGATTACAAGTAAGTTTTCCTTTTTTAAAAACTTACTTATTTCTATCAGAAGTGGCTCATTTGTATGTCTTACTAATAAGATATCTTTTCTACATAGTATTCCTCTATATATGTTAGAAAACTGTCATTTGTTTTGCTAATATATGTATTTATTTACTTTAAATACAAATATATATGTATTTATTTGTTTTGCTAATATATGTATTTATTTATATTTATATATTTCCCAAACTTCAAGCATTTCACATTGGCTCTCTTATTGTATCTCTGTAAAGTGGGTAGAACATGTATGTAGTGCTATGCATATGGTAGATTCTGTGTGTGTGTGTGTATGACGAGTTTGCAAGCTCATCATTGGGCTGAACTTTAGATCTTCTGCATTTAAATTCTTTGTTCTTTCCACTAGTTGTGAAAGCTGAGAAGTAGGAATTATTACTTGATGTTTCACTGGTACCAACTAAAAACATGTATTTTGACTTTCTGTACTAAAAAGAAGCTCACTTGGACTCTCACTAACTAGCAATACCAAACCAAATTAAGTGAAGCCCTTTTGGCTTTTATTGACATTTTGAAATTAAATGGCCTAGTTTTAGTTAAAGACAATGAAAGCATGCCCTGTGGACCCAACTTTATTAAGGTTTCTAAACTGTTCTAATTGGCTATTTTGGCAAGATGAGTACAGAATACAAAACTGTAGTATTCTTAGGGCATTGGACCAGTGTTACATGATGTCAGTATTTCTTAGTACTGGTGACGTTTATCTTGATCACTTAGTTAAAATGGTATCTGCTAGATTTCTCCACTATAAAGTTATTCTTTTTTCATTTTGTAATTAATATATATCTTCGGAGAGATAACTTTGAGGACATAATTATGTAGCTATCCTATTTCTCCTCAAACTTTTGCTCACTAATCTTAGCATCTTAAAGTGTTTTGATATTAGGAACTTGGTCACAGTGACAATGTGTGACTATTGTCCATTATACATAGTGGCTCATTTGAAGTACTCATTATTCTTTTAGCTAGTCATTAAGAATTTTTAAACTTAGACAGTCATGGAGATATTATTTTTACCAGTTTTGCACAGAGTATAGTTTTCTAATTTTAGTATTCTCTTTGAAAAGCTGTGCTCACTCATATATATCACTGATTGGAGAATAAATTGGTGCAACTTTGTTATAAATATGTCATCTCAAAAGCCTTAAAAATGTTTATGCCTTTGGACTTAATAATCCTACGTGCAGGAATTAGTCCAGATTTAATTGCAATAATCTCATTTAATCAAAGATTAAGTCTCAAAATTCAAATATTAGAATTTCATTTAAGAATTATTAATAAATGAATTTAAACAAATTATAAATTATTTTAATTTTAAATAGGCAACCATTAAATTATTTTCAAAGATTGCTTAATAGATAAATGCTTATAATATGCTACATGAAATATCAGAATACAGAACTTTATTATTATCTCAATTGTATTAAAAGTATATATTTAATTTGCATGGTGGAAAGATCAGAAATATACCGTGCTGACTTTCTTGGATAGAATTAAAGGTGAGTTTTGTACTCTGTACTTCTTTGAGATTTCCACATTTTCTACAAGATACATGTTTATAAGGAAAAAAGTATTTTAAGTGTAATCTTAAGAAATAATAAAAACTGGTATTTTTTCTCTAGGCCTTCCCTGCTGTGTCAAGAATTGAGCTGTTTATTTAGATGTGCCTTATTTAGCTAGAAGTCTTACTTTCACTAGTGTCTCTGAGTTCTGCATCTGCTGCTTTATAAAACTTAGTATCAAATAATTAAAATCCTTTTTACAGCTTATATACCTTTGATATGCGTGCACTGGACACTCCTGTGATGGTGCACATGGATCACGTGTCTGCGGTGCTGGACGTGGATTACTCTCCTACTGGGAAGGAGTTTGTGTCCGCTAGCTTTGATAAATCCATTCGAATCTTTCCTGTGGACAAAAGCAGAAGCAGGTATGTTGCCACCAATAAGCCACCTATTTTTATCTTATTTTTCCTTTTTTTTTTTTTTTAGAAGTAAACTTATGGTTTATGTACATGTCCATTCAAAGAGCTAAAAACCTATCTGTTAAAAACAGTGTAAAAGACTAGTTTTGTGCGTGTACTTCAGGGATACCTTTATAGATGTGAACTCTGTTTGATTCGGTCATCGTGTATATGTTTTCTCTTACTGGGCAGTTTGCTGAGCTTATTTCTTTCCGCTCAAGTAGTCTGCATTTTGAATAATTTTTAATCCCGATGTGCAAAATTTATTTCTCCAGAAGCCACATCTCTTTATTTTTTCTGATCTTGTCTTTTGCTTTTTAATGCTCCTCTTCACGCTTCCCAATATAGTTAGTATCTTCTGTGAATTCACTTAGCGGGTTTCACAGCCTTTCCACATAGGTATGATATTTGACAGCTCGGTTTATCAAATTATTCTTACCTCCACTCATCAGATACTTCTATAGCCCTGTCTTTTCACACATGTCAAGTCAACTCTCACTTCAGTTAATTAAGCTTTTTAAACCATTTGACCAAAACATAAATCAGATATTAAGATCAACATAGCAGATGTGTTCTTTGAATCCATTGCATTTATTTTATTTTCCTGAAAGATAAAAAAAATAAAAGTATGGTGATCGAACAGAATTGATTTGGAGGGTGGGTGGAGGCTTTTTAAACAACAATCCAGTCCACTTCTTATTATAAAAACATTTTCAGCTTTAACATATTTTATTTGTGTTATATGCCTTTCATTATTTTGTAAACTTTTCTGGGCATCTAGTTTTACCTAGTTTGTTTATATTTTTCTTATTGCATGTAACTTCTTGAAGACAGGGAAATTTTTCAGTTCCCCAGCACTTAGCATAGAATCTTGTTTGGTTCAAATGAATGTGAATTTCTCTTATCGTAGGACTCAAAAATGGTTTTCTGATACTTGCTAGGCAGCGGTTCAAGAAAATCTGTACCAAAATCCTGGGGGTTTTAACTTAATTCCTCTTCTGCAGGGAAGTCTATCACACAAAGAGAATGCAGCATGTGATCTGTGTGAAATGGACTTCTGACAGCAAGTACATCATGTGTGGATCTGATGAGATGAACATTCGTCTGTGGAAAGCTAATGCTTCGGAAAAACTGGGCGTGGTAAGAGAGCCCATTCTCTTTCATTGTCAAGTGACGCTAACTTCTAATTTAATTGGGTACCATGTTGTTACGAGAATTTATTTAAAATGCTATAGGTATTTTGATCAAATTGGCATGATGGTAATAAAAAGAAACGCTGTCACTAACACGGACAAGGCTGTATAGAGATTTGCTTTTTTTCATGTCAGAGGCATCTTCTGAGGCCTTTGGCAATTCAGGTGTTTGATAATGTTTGAGCCTTCTTGGTTCTTTGTGTTTCCCTTGAGGTAGGGAGAGAAGATTTAGGAACTGGAAGCTTACAACTTAGAACATCTATTTATTCTGATACTTGGCAGATTGAAGGCTGCAGGTCTCTTTGAGGTCTTTTAACATTAAAGACAGTGAAACACATAACTTTAAAAAAATACAGAAAGCTTCAGACTTTAAAAAAAATTCAATGAAAAATACAACAAATATCGTTGGCTAGATACCTCTGGGTTATGGAGTTATGGGTATTTTTGTTTTGTTTTTGATGTTTTCTAAATGTCTCATGTTTTATCTAAGAAACACACAGAGTATTTTTATCAGAAACATATTAAGTTTAAGAAGGAAAGGTTAAGGGCGAGTTATTTTCTGTATGGCCCTAGTAGGAAAATTACAAGATGATAAGCAATAATTAAAGACAATTCTATTTTAGGTTTAATGATTGCTGAGTATTATACTCTAGATTTCAATTCATTGTTAAGTGTTCCTCTAAATCTTACCATCCTTAATATTGTTAAACAAAGACTAGTTATCACAGAATCAAACACTTATTCCTTTCTGTTCGGTAGTTGTTTCTACAGGAAAAAAACACCTGCGTGATTAATGTAAGTGGTTCTTTGTATGTCTAGCTCAGGGGTCCACATAACCCTGACCCCTCAGCACTGCCATTTTCCATTTGGTGGCATTTGTCTCCATTGTAGGCATGCAGCCTAAAAGCAAATTCAGTGCTCTCGGAGCTGGTACTATAACATAACCTTCAATGGCAGTTTTGGCTGATTATCACAAAAGAGTAGTTTTGGGGGAAATTTTTTGGGTCTCCTCCCCTTCCCCCAAGCTTTGTTATACTGAAGCAAAAACAACACATCATTTATTAAAATATCAAAATGCATTGTTTTTTCAGCTTACATCACGAGAAAAAGCAGCCAAAGATTATAACGAGAAGTTGAAGGAGAAATTTCGATATCATCCTCATATAAAACGTATCGCTCGCCACCGCCATCTACCAAAACCGATCTACAGCCAGATCCAAGAACAGCGCGTCATGAAAGAAGCTCGCCGGCGGAAGTATGTTCTGGGGCCTTTGGCTTTTTCTAATTCACCTGCCATTCCCCCCAATAGTGTGAAAAACAGAAACCTGCTTTTCAAGGCACTAGTTCATGTGCATTAGAAATATTCTTTGATTTTTTTTCTTTCTTTCTTTCTTTTTTTTTTTTTTTTAAACGAGAGGAGGAGAGAGGGATGGAGAGATAGAAACGTCGATGAGAGAGAAACATCAACCAGCTGCCTCTTGCACACCCCCTACCAGGGATGTGTCTGCAACCAATGTACATGCCCTTGACTGGAATCGAACCTGGGACTTTTCAGTCTGCAGACCGACGCTCTACCACTGAGCCAAACCGGTTTAGGCCTTTGACTTTTTTTCTAATAAAAGGGGGAGCAACAATCATATAAGAGTGTGAGAATTTCTAATACCTGTTTTTGAGAATATGTTTAAAGGGCAGACAATGAAAATGACTTTTGTCAAAATAAGAAAATACTTCTGTTCATGCTAGACGATGGTTATAAAGAGACAGTGTCTTCAAAAATGATTTCTAATGTGGCTAGTATTAAGAGAGATTATCTATTTTCAAAGATAAAGAATGCCAAGAACTCACAGTGCACATTTCATAAATAAAAATTTTTTCTAAAATGCTTCATCATAACCTCTGGAATCTAACTTTTTTACTCTAACGCAGAACTCATCACTATTCCCCGGGGAATATTCTTGTCTTTGCAGTTCTTGAATTCATTCAAAGTATTATAGAAATTCTAAAATGGAGCTTTTTTTTTTTTTTTTTAAGTATTAAAAAGATTATTTTTCTGTCTTAGGGTAGATACTGGGCTTGAGTTTAAGTATTTTGACAATTCTGCACATTTTTTAACTTTTAAAGGACACTGATTGGTAATTAAAAAAATAGCAAGTCATTAGGATAACAAAAGTTTATTTTTTAGCTATTTTTTACCTAATCCATGGTTAACTTTTCTTTTTCATTAAGTGGTTTTCCAGTGAAAGAAAATGTTTTGTGATTTTTCTGAGAAATTTCTGTTTAAGTTTCTCATAAACTTGCTTATATTTTATATGTTTTGTCTTATTTTCAGGGAAGTGAATCGCCTCAAGCATAGCAAGCCTGGATCCGTGCCGATTGTGTCAGAGAAGAAGAAGCACGTAGTGGCAGTTGTGAAATAATACTTGGTATTCCTGCCAATACTGGCTTATGATTATTTATTACATTTTGATTTGTAAACTCAACAGATAAAAATACAGTTAACCCTTGAACAACGTGGGTTAGAACTGGCTGGATCCACTTACATGCAGATATTTTTTTCAACAAAGGTACAGTTGTTTCTTCATATTCCCGGGCTGTACATCCATGCATTCAACCAGCCTTAGATCAAAACGGAATTTTCTACTTGAGATTGGGAATCTGAATGTGGAGAGCTGATCCAGAGTTATCTGTGGACTGCTCATGGGTTCAGCACCCCAACCCCTGCGTTGTTCAAGGGGCCAGTTGTACTAGTTCTAGTATAACAGATGGTTTGGTTATATTTCTAGAGCTTTATCATTGCTCATTTTAGCGACCCTGAAAAATTACCTGTCCAAGGTGGCCTGGTTGATAAAACTATGCAACATTTGATCCTTGATCTGCTTCCTTATTTCCTGGAAGAATACAGAGTATTTGCAAACAAACTTAATATTTTTTCTGTTAGAAATTGCATATGTAAATTTACACTCTGATCTATTATTATAGACATTGTGCATTTAAATTTACATTTAAGACCAAACATCTCCCGTATTACTTTGAATAATTATTGCAACATTTCTTGCTAGGATTTTGCATAACATGTAGAAGAATTATGTCAGTACATTTTTCAATTTAATTTATTTTCTGTACTTTATATTTGGCTTTTGAAGCTTTCAAGATCAGCCTGCATTTATGTAACTTTCATAAATGATGATAATTATAATTATAATTATGGTTAAGTCACAATAATAAAACATCCTTTTTCTCAGAATTGTAACTTTGATCTATTCCTGCTAAATTATTTCTCTTTAGTCTCACTAAGACATCAATAGTTCCGTGTGACATAGGTTGGGTTTTTGTGTTTTTAAACCATCAGCTTAGTAAACTCTATTATATATATAATTTTTAGGAATTTTTTAAGTGAAGACATTAAAAAATCCAAAGGGAAAATGTTGTTTAAGGATACATATATTACTATATATAATAAATATGAAGGGATGCACAGGGATGTAAAGATCAAAATGTGGAGAGTAGGAGGAGGATGCAGTTAGGGTGGGACACACTTTGCAAAGTCCTTTCTCCTAGGGACTGAGCCACTTCTTCACTCAGTGGTCCCACATAGGAAAATTGGCCCCGGTCTGGTAACTGAGCATGGGAGTATGCCTTTTTATTATTTATTTTATTTTCTGTTAACCCTCACCTGAGGGTATTTTTTTCCATTGGTTTTTAGAGTGGAAGGGAGGGAGAGAGGAGAGAAAGAGAGATTATTGTGAAAGAGACACATTGATTAGTTGCCTCCCACATGCACCCCCCCCCCCCCTCCTGGGGCTGGGGATTGAGCCTGCAACCCAGCTATGTGCCCTTGACTGGAAATTGAGCCCATGACCCCTCAGTGCACAGGCCAGGGCTCTAACCACTGAGTTGCACCAGCCAGGGCAATTGTGCCTTTTCATTGTAACTACACTGAGACCCCTACTCCCTATTCTTGCCTTTTTTTTTTTTTTTTTTTTTTTGGAGATGTCATGGGGTATCCTCATTGGATGTCCATCTATTTTCTTTTACCTCAAGGCCACCATGCTGACTAGTTCCACAACTCCCTGAAGGCTAAGGCTCTTTTGCTGCTTCTCCAACCTCGCTGATCATCACAGCCACATGGCTTCCGCTACTGGCACGTGTTTGGGAGTGGGGAGCACTGGCATGTTCGCCTGGGATTTAAAGGGTTCAGCTCTGTGACTGCTCCCTTACCCTTAGCTCTGGCCTCCAGAGGAAAGCCAGCACTGAATTTTTGGGTGTTAGCCTTCCTCTCACTAGCATGTTCCTCTTGACCTTGGTGAATGGTGTATCTTTTAGGCTTTCGCATGGGACATAGTCTGTAGTCTTCCGGCCTGGCATAACACATCCAGCCAGCATACCATCTTCCCTCAGCTCTTCACACAGGCTGCCAGGGCAACACAGGTATGTTCCGTTTTGCTCAACATTGACCAGCACGTTCTCCAGGCTTTTGAAGAGTCACCCGAGCAGTGAATTGGGTGAGAGAAACAGACACCAAAACAGGATTAGACAAGCAAGAGATGTATTGGATCGAAACCGGTTTGGCTCAGTGGATAGAGCGTCGGCCTGCGGACTGAAAGGTCCCAGGTTAGATTCCGGTCAAGGGCATGTACCTTCCCCAGTAGGGTGTGTGCAGAAGGCAGCTGATCAATATTTCTCATCGATGTTTCTCTCTATCCTTCTCTTTTCCTTTCTGTAAAAAATCAATTAAATATATGTATATAAAAAAGAGAGAGAGAGAGAGATGTATTGGAGGGAATTGTCTGTGAAGGATAAAGAGGAGGGAGCCTTCCAGCTGTGTCGTAGGCTTGACACCCGTGACAGCAGTTTTAAGAAAGCTGTAGCCAAAGTTGCCCCTTATAGAAAACCTAAATCTACAGAGATGGGCCAGCTCATAGATGCCTTTTGTGTTCAGTCATTGGCTGGGAACAGCTGAGATAAGTGTCGTCTAGGTAGGATCCCCAGAGGTGGGTTACCGCTGGGGTTCTTAGTCAATTATGCGCCCACAGCCAATTCTCTTGAAGGAGATCTCAGTTGCATTTCTGTGGCTTCCACAGCTACTTACTCTCATACCCATTGTCATGATGATTCATTGTCTTTTTGTATTTCTGTGCAGGAAATCTCAGATCACTGAATAAGTGCTCAGATTTTTTTCTTATCCCGAATTTCATGTCAGTGAAAGTGCATGTCATTTGCAAAGTGCTATTTAAAATATTGGTCTTAAGTGATAGTGACTTTAAGTGATATTAACTTAATATTGGTCTTAGTGATATTGTCATTGAATTGGAAGTGACCATGGGAGAGAAAGGAGCCAAGCTCAACACTTAGCAGTTGGCACATAGGGGGTGCTCATTGAATGTTTGTTGATGTAAGAAAAGCCCAGACTGTGCTCCTGGTAGAATATTTACTATATATTTTCATAACTTGAATGCCTTTCTCCTAATTCCTTTTCCTCCATAAGCCTAAGAATGCAGAATATCCCTAGTTAAGACAAGTGCCTTCTTAAAATATATTGCCCTGAAATATTAATTTCACTAACGCAGGAAGCCTTGCTTGATGGCTTTAACACCTTGAACTTCCTCATGAAGAAATGTATTCCCCCAAGGATTCTTTAATCAAAACATCACAGTAGATTTGTAAAAAAGTTTTCTTAAACAATTAGGATTTATAGGGAATATAAGCCCAAATATTGAGTTTGGTAAGATGGTAATACACATTTCTCAGTATTTGTAATTTTAACTTAAAAATTCATTTGGATTTATGTCCATTTGCTGTCACAGTACATAGAATCCCAAGTATACAAGTTTCAAGCTCAAATATCATAACTAATTAACTAGAATAAATATATTTGAATCTAGTCTCAATTCTATCAGGAAGTAGGTCAGGAAATTAATTTATAAAAAGCAATCTTATTAGATTCAAGGTGAAACTTTGAATAGAATTATTCATTCTGATTTACAATTAATAAACTCAATTTCTATTGTAATGAAGAAATTTCTTTTTTTTTTTTTTTTTTTAAAAATATATTTTATTGATTTTGTACAGAGAGGAAGGGAGAGAGATAGAGAGTTAGAAACATCGATGAGAGAGAGTCATCGATCAGCTGCCTCTTGCACACCCCCTACTGGGGATGTGCCCGCAACCAAGGTACATGCCCTTGACCGGAATCGAACCCGGGACCCTTCAGTCACCAAGCCGATGCTCTATCCACTGAGCCAAACCGGTCCCGTGAAGAAATTTCTTATTCATCCATCAGGATCATTCAAATTACTATCATTCAATTTATGAGGAAAAAAGGTGAAATATTTTCTAGATGAGATAAATATCTATCTAAAAATAATTTTACTAATCATGTTTTGCTTAAATAAGGCAGAAGGAAGTAATTACTTCAAATCTGTTCATATTCCATAAAAACCAATAATGCCTATAATAGGTGACATTCTCACTGAGACTCATTATTTAAAATGGATATATTGCCGAAGCCGGTTTGGCTCAGTGGTAGAGCATCGGTCTGCGGACTGAAAGGTCCCAGGTTTGATTCCGGTCGGGGGCATGTGCATTGGTTGCGGGCACATCCCCGGTAGGGGGTGTGCAAGAGGCAGCTAGTCGATGTTTCTCTCTCATCGATGTTTCTGGCTCTCTATCTCTCTCCCTTCCTCTCTGTGAAGAATCAATAAAATAAATTAAAAAATAAAATAAAATAAAATAAAATGGATATATTAAGGTGGGTAAACCTACACCCTCACAGAGGGTTTTTAATGCAACAATGCCACACCCGAGGCAAACAGCAATCCTGACGAAGATGCCTGCTTTGTCAATTATAATAGAAATTAAGTTTATTAATTGTAAATCAGAATGAATCAAAGTTAAGGGTAGAGCAAATAACAAATACCATCCGGTATTTGTTATTTCAAGTTGGCCATTGGAGGTAACTCCTGGGCAGAGTTTCTCTGCTGCCCTAACATTTCTGAAAGCCTTGGGTGACATCCTACTCTTTTATTAAAAAAAACAAAACAAAACACTTTAGTCAATTATCATAAGTAGTGTGCATTGAGCCTTTGTTCTTTTACTGACTGCCCCGTGCCTATTTTGATGGAATCCGTGCTGTGTGATTTGGGAAAGTGATATCCAGACACTCCCTCTCCCCATTCCCTGTGGGGAAAGCCAACGGGATGCCCCTGCCCAGTGCTTTGAATCTGCCGTTAGTGAAGCTGTTATGCAGGGACAGTTTTGAATTGACACATGTTGGTGCATCCAGCAACAGCCAAGGACGGCAGTGGCGGTCACATCCACTGTGACTTCCCAGACGGACCATTCCTGCAGAGGGACTTGCTCCCTCACTTTCCCTGGCTCCTATCCGATTTCCAGACGTGGAATCCAGCCTTCTATCCAATCTGTGGAATATCCTATACATTTTCAGCAAACTCCTTTTCTGCTAAAGTTAGCAATAGTCAATTTGTTTGTTTGCAAAAACAAGTATATAGCTGTTGGCCAATGAATGCATTAGGAAATTACCTTATGGAAGTTACATTAGAAAGGATTCTCACTTGTTGATTTTTCTTAAGTCAATGTTGCCTTTCTGGGAATTATTTTTCTTTCAAAAAATCAGTTGAGTGGGACCCCTAAAACGAAATGGTAAGCTCTGTACGATGCATTGATCTGGATAGCTTGCTTATGAACCACCTCTTCTGGTTAGATGGAGACTTTTTTCTCCTATTGGGGCTGGCTGTACATTTCCCTCTCTATTCCTTTGTGACCCTGTCTTGCTCTTCTCAAGACCATTTTTTCTCATCTCCCAATTCCTGCACCTCCCAAATTTCTGCCACTGAACCGCTGGTTAGTCCCAGTTGGTCAAGAAAGGCAGGATCCATGGAGCACAAAGGATGGAGATACTGCAGAAGGAGAGAAGGGCTGGGAAGGAAAGCTTATCCCATTTCTACCGTAGTAAGCTTTACTGTTCTACATTCTCTGCCCAGTTACTGTTTTCTCTTGGGGCAGAGAAATGGAATGGGTAAAGATAAAGGAGGAAAGAAAACTTTCTTGTCACAACTTTTTACCCGCAGTCCCTTATTTCCAACTAGACTGCAAGGAACTTTGTGTTGCTTATTGTTGCTTTCTCAGTATAAACAGAATCTGTTGTGTCATAGATGCTCAGCTGAGTTTGTTGAATAAATGGATGAATCTCTTCAACATTATTCTGGCTATGTTAAGGCTTAAAATGATTCTTATGAGCTGATTTGGGAACTTAGCCACAATTTATAACTTGTTCTCTTAGAAAGTATATTCCAAGAGTTAAACCTGTGGTCTTAACAAATATTTGCCAGACAATTTTGGGAAGCTTAGGGACTGCCCCTCCAATGGAAGAGTGCTGATGTTGGCAGTGATGACAATAAGTAAAGGAGACCTCAGCTCAAAGTTGATTTGTGTTTATAAAGAAAATATTAACATCAGTTTAATATAGGAATTGACTAATAACTATTCTTTTTAAAAATATATATATTTTATTGATTTTTTACAGACAGGAAGGGAGAGGGATAGAAACATCGATGAGAGAGAAAAATCGATCAGCTGCCTCCTGCACACTCCACATTGAGTATGTGCCTGCAACCAAGATACATGCCCCTGACCAGAGTCAAACCTGGGGCCCTTGAGTGCCCAGGCCTACACTCTATCCACTGAGCCAAACCGGTCAGGGTATAACTGTTCTCCATTTAAAAATATTTACTCCAATTCTGTCTTCAGCAGTAAATCCACACCAGACAGCATGTGTTCAAATCCTGACTTTGAAAATCACAAGGAGCATAACCTTGGGTAAATTACTTGACTTCTGTCCTTGACTGAGTTCCCTCATCTGTAAAGTGGTAGGGTTGTTAGGAGAATTAAATCCATCAATAAATGTCAAAAACTTAGAATAGCACCTGGAATATAACAAATGGTATGCAAATAGATGCTATTATCATTTCTTAAACATGCTATTATCATTTTTTTAAAAATATATATTTTATTGATTTTGTACAGAGAGGAAGGGAGAGAGACAGAGAGTTAGAAACATTGATGAGAGAGAGTCAACGATCAGCTGCCTCTTGCACACCCCCTACTGGGGATATGTCCGCAACCAAGGTACATGCCCTTGATCGGAATCGAACCCGGGACCTTTCAGTCCCCAAGCCGATGCTCTATCCATTGAGCCAAACCGGTTTCGGCGCTATTATCATTTTTTAAACAGACTCTGTGCCACATTTAAACTAGGAAAGTTAACCTTGTGAGAATAGGGCTTATGCTGTTCTTACTTATTTTGGTTTGCCAACTGGTTAGCACAATACTCAGCACTAAATCGTTGTACATTGAATATTTGTAGCAGAATCAAGAACGACGGAATGAATGCTTATGATTTGTTAGAATCATCACAGTGGAGGGTAGCAGAGAAGGGACCTAACCTTTGTTGAGCAATTTCCATAATCCTCCTCTCCTTATCTGAAAATGGTAGGACTGCTGTGAGATTTCAGTGACAATAAAGTGTGTAAAAGACTTATTTCAGCACCCAGCACAGCAAGCTCACCAATGATGGGCAGTTATCTTCTCTGAGTTTGGAAGCTAGTAGGTCTCTTTCTCTGGTTCCAATATTAGGTTCTTAGTTCTGCCTCTTTGTCCTCCTTTATGATGGCATTTGTGAAGAGATGATCTTCTGTTTTATCAACTTCTGACTGTTGTTATAAAATCTCTATGAAAGACCAGCAGAGTCCTCTGCCTTAATATTAGCCAATACTTTCTCTATCCAGAGCTTATTCCATCCTACGGATATTGAGAAGATAAACGGAAATGATTAGAATGTACTTTCGAAGTGTGAAACATGGTGCTATAAGAGTTTGCGAAAGGGGATTAATATAGCCCGAGATCTGCAGAAGAAGTATATGAAGACCCTGTATATCTCTCAACCTTTATGTCTAAGATCATAGATATGAAAGAAATCTGTAAGTAGCGTGTCAAAGCAAATTTATTACAGTCTAGGGCAGCTGCATTACCCAACTGTACACAGCGTGTTCTTTCTTCAGATGCTGTGATAAATGAAGGAAATAGTTGCCATAGAAATGATTCAACTATGCCCTTTGGCTAGTAGATTAGAAGTCCATTTCGACCCAGGAGAGGAGTGTCTTTTGCCTTTAAGTGATATTCATAGACTGTTTCTATCACAGATGCAATACAAGTTATTAAAACTCAATGTGAAACCTATAAACATTGCATTTTATAAAGACTTTGGTGCTTTTGGTAAAACTTATTTTAACACTTATCTGAAAACCTTAAAAGCTGCCGCTGTCTCTTAGCCTTGGGAAATGTAAAGTTCTTACCTCTGTGGTGTTATTAAAATCCATTTTACCACACAGTGGGCTTCATTTTCTTTGAAGCTCATATTTTGAGTCATTCATCAGAGGCAATATGTAGTACCTCAAAGGATGCACCAGCACAGGAAATGCTTTGAAACACGGAAAAGCCATTTAATAATAACTCATGGGCATAGTTAGCAGAAAGCTTTGGGGATGGTGATATTCAGATCCCTCTGTAGTCATTTAATCTGTTCTTCAAAATTAAGAAAGTCATTATAAATCCACAGCCAGAAAAATCTGCCAGTTGATGCAAGCATTTGCTGCAGGCAGAAAAATTCGTCAAGGTTAAGCTTATTTTGCCTGGTTGGGTAAGATAGCTTCTGTGGATAACAAGGAGGAAGCTGGATATTTTTTGTAAATTGGATGAATTTTGTGTCATCGAGAATCTGACCACTGCTCCTTGATATTGCTGCATAAATCTAATTTTTTCAGGTGTGATAACTTAAAAGAGATTTGTATTCTTTAGGGAAATAACCAGTTTCCTCTTCTCCTGGCTTTGGGTATTGAGTCACCACCTTCCTTTGCCCAGGCCAAGGATTAGATAATTGCTTCCTTTCCTTAGGATGGTAGGTGACTATTTATATCAGTGTGTGTGTGTGTGTGTGTGTGTGTGTGTGTGTGTGTGTGTGTGAGTTGTATGAATGTGTGTGTGTAAGTGTACGAGTTTAATTAGGCATTGAAAGGGGGAAGAATAGTGAAGAAGTACTTCGCTAAATATCCTGATCCAGGACCCCTTAAAGTTCTAAATTTGGGTGAGTAAAGGATCATGTACTAGCTAGTTTTCCGTCTTCCCTCTCCTTGCCTCCATTGTCTTTCTCTTAAATGTAGTAAAGCTAAATGAGTCAGTCTGCCATGAAGATCCACCAGAACCAGAAAAGGAAGGCCACAGTCCAGCCGGCATGGCTCAGTGGCTGAGCATCAACCCAGAGGGTCATGGTTCCATTCCCAGTCAGGGCACATGCCCAGGTTGCAGGCTCGATTCCCAGTATGGGACTTGTGGGAGGCAGCCGACTAATGATTCTCCCTCATCATTGATGTTTCTGTCTCTATCGCTCCCTCTCCCTTCCTCTCTGAGGTCAATAAAAAATATATATATATATTAAAAAAAAACACATGCCACAAGTCATTTAAGGTAGAATATCTGGTTTTCGTTTTGTTTTGTTCTGCAAGATGAAATGAAAACTTAAGCGTCATACTCCCATTTAATAATAACCATTGAATAATAACTCATAGTAATCTTTTAGCAAGATAGGAGTCGTACCTTGCCCATGTTCTTGTTTATTATGCATAAAATCAGATTTTATTTGAATAAAGCGTGGCAATTGTTGAAATATGATAAGCCTAACACCCATTCCCCAACCTCTTCTCCATCCCCAGTTCTCCACTAGAGAGGCTAGAAATGCTGAATCTTTTCTTTCTACCCCCCTTCCAGTTCGGGGTGGCCTGTGAACCGGATTGGCTCTGGCTAATGTGGCATAAGCAGAAGTTTCCTGTGAGGTTTCAGGGAAAGCTTTTCTTTCATTACAAAGGGACAGTTGTGGTTGGTGCCATCTTCCTTCTCCCCACACAAGCACCCGCCCCTTTTCTAAGTCTGGTGGAGTGGAAAGACAGCAAAGTTCAAGGCCTTTGATTGTCATTCAGCAGGACATCCTACCTCCTGTCCCTGCCTTTGATCATGAGACAGATACATCCCTATTGGCTTAAGCCACAGTCACACTGTAAGTTTGATTTTCTGAATACTTACAGCTAAGAAAACATCCTAAGTGATATAAGACTTGGTTTGAGTTTCATTCTGAGAACCACTCCCCATGCCAAGGGATAAATGAATTCTTTCCATTTTATTTCTTATCTATTTTATTTCTTATCTATCTGTTTCATTTGTAGTAATGGTTATAAACTTTTGTTTTCAATTCTGTAAGTAAACTGGACTTTTCCAAAGGTTGGAAGGGAGACGATAGTTTGCAGTTATGCAAACATGAGCGTGTTACCCAGCTGTGTATGTAACACAGTGCAGGAATCACGTTTAGGGTGATAGTAACTTTTAACCAGTTTGGGAAATATGGCCAATTGCAGACCAGGAAAGAGCACATTTAAAGTTAATCCCCCAAACCTCCCATTTTTTAAAACCCTTACCCTCCATTGATTTTTAGAGAGAGTGCAAGGGAGGAAGGCAGAAGGAAGAGAGAAAAAAGCATCAATGTGAGTACTGGTTGCCGTCCACACTTTCCTGACCCATCCAGGGTGGGGGATGGAATAACCGAGGAAATGCCCTTGACCAGGAATCAAACCCTTGACCCTTTTAGTCCTCAGGCTGCTGCTCTAACCGCTGAACCAAGCCAGCCAGGGCTGAAACTAATTCCTTTTACTCTGGAGTTCAGGGAGCGCATATTAAGGCATTTTCTGTGGGAGTTAATGAAACTGACTTCCATAAAGTAAAAAGCACATCTTCCATGTAAGAATTCTTAGTTTTCCTACCCAAATTCTGTATCCTGGGACTAGCTCTCTTAGCAGACTCGTCTGTTCGTGTAGAATGATGTACAACTTTTGATGTACAACAGCACTTCTCCTGTTGACTCCCCGGTCCTAATCAGTACTCCGCAGAATGGGAGATGTGCTTCTCTAGTTTCTAAGCTGTCAGCTGCAATGCCATGTCTCTGTCAGCTCCATCACCTGACACTATCAAGTTCCCCACGATCTCCCAGTCACTTCAGACAGGCCGTTGTATTCAAATTAATGTCACTTGTTCTGAACCCATTCTCCATCAGTTATGAGGAAACGAAACTAAGTAATTTATGCTGCTATTTAACAGTTACCAGCTAACTTTTGGACCATTAAGGTATTGTAACTAGTATTGCTACAGATATTTATGCACAAATATTCCAGTATCTGTCCAAATTCTTTGAGCTATGCATCTTGGAGTGGAATTGCTGGGTCATAAGGTAATTTTATGCTTAGTTTTTTAAGGAATCACCACACTGTTTTCCACAGCGGCTGCATTATTTTAGGTACTCACCAGCAAAGTACAAGATTTTCAATTTGTTCACATCCTTATCACTAATTCTCTCTCTCTCTCTCTCTCTCTCTCTCTCTCTCTCTCTCTCTCTCTCTTTAAAGATAGCTATCCTAGTGAATATGAAGTGGTATCTCATTGTGGTTTTTGACTTTTATTTCCTTAATGATCAATGACGTTGAGCACCTTTTCATGTGCTTCTTGCCATTTGCTTATCTCTTTTTTGGAGAAATATCTACAAGTCCTTTGCCCATTTTTAAAATTGGGTTGTACAAGTCCTCTTTTGGATATGTGATTTGGAAACATTCACCTCAGTTATATGGGTTCTCTTTTCAGTTTTTTGATAATGTCCTCTGATGCATTAACATTTTTAATTTTGATGAAGTCCAATGATTGGGTTTTTTTTCTTTTGTTGCTCATCTTTTGGTGCCAAATCCATTGGCTAGTCCAAGTTCATGAAGACGTACCACTGTGTTTTCTTCTAAGAGTCAGCATCAAATGCATTTGTGTGATTAGCACAGCATGAGTGCTGAAAAGAAAAGTAAAAAGAAATAACGTTTACGGACTAACCTGCTCGAGAGAGAACTTCTCTAGTGCTGAAGACTTTTTGTTTTCAGCGCTGAATAATTAGACATTGCTTCTGGATTCTGCTGCCTAGACTTCTACGTTGTGCTCTCAGAATCTAATGAGCAGAGATTGTTAACGGAAGGCCAAGTGAGAGAAAGACAACAAGGAGGTCAGCACAGTCCTTGGAAGATAGGCAGGTGGTTCTGTGACAAATGAAGGCACATAGCACAAGCCACTTCCTGCTGTGGTTCAAAATACTTTACCTACAACATACATTCATTTCATTTATATTTTTTAAAATATATTTTATTGATTTTTTACAGAGAAGAAGGGAGAGGGACAGAGAGCTAGAAACATCGATGAGAGAGAATCATTGATCAGCTGCCTCTTGCACACCCCCTACTGGGGAATGTGCCCGCAACCAAAGTACATGCCCTTGACCGGAATCAAACCTGGGTCCCTTCAGTCCACAGGCTGATGCTCTATCCACTGAGCCAAACCGGTTTCGGCTCATTTCATTTCTTAAACAGCTCCACGTGTGACTAACTTTTACCGAGGATCAAGGCAGAGCCTCCACCAGTAAGATGTCAGGCACAGCTTTGAAATGAGGAGTAGGATGCACCCAGAATGCTGTTCGACATGCAGGGCCAGCCTTTGGAAGATTGGACTAGAGATTAAGTTTGTCTTTAGTACCCACTGTACTCTCTAAGGTGTCAAAGAAAGACAGGACAGCCTCTGACCAACCTGGGCCCCACATATGAATGATTTTTTTGGAAGAGCATTCATAGATTTTTAGATTGGCAGGTGGATACATTATTATTTTTTTTAAATTTTCTACAAAATTGTTCAAGTTGAGGGGGAACTCATTTATTCTAATCTAACTCACAAGAGGCTGCTTTTGGAAAAGATGCCGATTTCAGAATTTACAGTGGGCAGAGTTTCCACCTGCCCAGATGCCCCGTTGGCTGTTTGCTGCAACTTCTCTCTAGTGGTAAATCCACTTGGTAAAACAAGTTGTCGGTATTGCATTTTGGTAGAAATTCAGTAACAGTGTGTGTGGCAAGTCTAGATAGTATGGATATTTACTACTCACAGTATCAGGGAACTTATATAGAAATATTAGTTGATTTCCCCCAAAGAGTTTCTGACTTTCACCAGGTACACTGTTCTTCCCATAGACAGCTGTTCCCTTTGATAGGTTGTAGCCTGGATAAAAAGCATATTCAGAGTATCTGACTATGGAACATTGCTCTGCAACAGTTCCTTACACACCAGGGAAGACATCACTCTTCCGTTAATAATGTAAAGCCCTATTCCCGAATGGCTACCCCAGCTTACCCTCTGAATAATCCGGTAGTCTTAATAACGTAAAAATAAGCCTCTAAGCCACCCATGGAGGAGAAAGTCAATGATGCTTCATTTTTTCTTGCTTCATTCTCTCTCAAAAAGTAAGAAGGAGGCTGAAAAAAAAAAGTGAGCGCATTTAGCACTTTTCTTCTTATACAACAAACTACAACATTACGGGGGCTCTAACTGGTGTGGCTCAGTTGGTTAGAACATTGTCCTATACACCAAAAGGTTGGTTGAAGGTTCGATTCTGGGTCAGGCACATACCCAGGTGGTCTAGATTTGATGCCTGGTGAGGCGTGTGTGGGAGGCAACTGATCAATGTTTCTCTCTCTTCCTCTCTCTGAAATCAACAAAAACAAACAAACAAATATATCCTTGAGTGAGGATTTAAAAAAAAACCACCACACACACATAAAAAAAAAAACTTTACTGGAAACAGCCAATATATATCTTAGGGTTTCTCAGAAGAGGTTGTATGTGTCAGCAGTAGTACACAGGTTGATTTCAGCTGTCACACAGATGGTTAGCTTTTGTTTTGAAGGTTGTACATTTACTAATATGTTATAAAAACCTCAAACTGGCTTAGCAAACTCATGATGTCATATTTACTATTGCTTACGATGAAGCTGACGTGTGAAAAGACGATTACGTTGAGTTATATTAAGATCAGAATTAATTTACGTTAAGGTAAGAGTATAGGTGGTATAGAAGGATATGTTAAAGTTAATAAAGGTAGTACACAAAGACTAAAATTGGAAAACACTGAATTTTATTTCCGATCTTATATTAACAAAGTTTTAGAAGCATTTATGCAGTATGTCTTGATGGCTGATTTGATACATCCAACTCATCATATTCCATTCTGTCTTCTACTTTGGTTAGAAATGCTTACCCTGACTCAATTGCTTAACAATACAAAATATCAGCTTAATTTGAGGGGAAAAAATGCTGACGATGGCAAGCTGTACGTGGGACATCTTCTCCCAATTTCCCTTCTCATTCAAGCATTCAGATTCAGCATTTATCTATAAATGCACTCCCTTGTGATTATGCCTCATCCCAACTTTCTCTTATCAGCAGGTCAGCCTTGCCTTCCTCCGGGTCCTTCTTTCTGTTCACTCACTCCAGAGCTGCAGCTCTCCTGGAACTCCCACTGAGCAATTTGTTTTCCTTTCTGGCTCTACACAGACTTTATTTTCCTTATCCGTGACATTTTCGTCCACTCTTCTTCCTGGTTCGTTCTGCCTCCTGCAACACTCCGTGCAAATGATGACCACAAAGAAATAGTTAGATGTAATTACTGGCTATTTTTATAAAACTAAGGGTAGCTAGCCCATGTTCTATTCTAGGTACATTCTAACAAAATGATTGACATTGGTCCTCTGAAGTCAAAGTGTCCTTCCCTCGGGGGAGCCGGAGAAAAGGGATGCCAGCTTGCTTTGTGCCTGTCTTTCCTTAGGTCTGAGGTAGACTCCCAGTACTTGGGTTATGACAGCACAAGAATCTGAGGCATTGCAACCTTATAGGCTACAGTTCTCTGAGAAACCCATGACTTTGTTAATCAGACTAAGAGACGGGGCTCATTTTGGTACATGTTTCCAAACCACTTAAGGTAATTCATTTCTGCAGGTGCAGCCTTTTCCAGTTTTTGCTAGTTTTAATATGGGAGCTAACCTTTCCCTGACCTCAGCCCCACATTTTGGAGCGATCTCCTATTTGGAGCCTTAATGAATTGCTGCACTTTTCCGTGTCTACACCCAGGCCCTAGCCTATGCCCCAGGATAAGGCCTTCCTGTCTTCAGTAGGTGCCCCTATGGAAAGTGATCTTGCTACCAAAACCGGTTTGGCTCAGTGGATAGAGCGTCAGCCTGCAGACTGAAGGGTCCCAGGTTCGATTCCGGTCAAGGGCAAGTACCTCAGTTGCGGGCACATCTTTAGTAGGGGGTGTGCAAAAGGCAGCTGATTGATGACTCTCATTGATGTTCTTAACTCTCTATCTCCCTTCCTCTCGGTAAAAAAAAAAAAAAAGGTGATCTTGCTAAGCGAAATAAGTCAGTCAGAGAAAGGCAAGTATCACATGATCTCAAATATTAATAGACCCAAAGTCATAGAAGCATGAACAGACTATTGAACCTCAGAGGGAAGGCAGGGGAGGGTGGGTGGGAAGACATTGACCAATGAACTTGTATGCGTATATGCATGACCCATGGACACAGACAATGGGTGGTGAGGGCCTGGAGTAGGCTGCAGGAGGTGAATGGGGGGAAAAGAGAACCTGTAACACTTTCAACAATAAAGATTAAAAAAAAAAAAAACCCACTGAAATCCAGTGTAAAAATGAAAGTAAGCATAAATACATTTTCCTTCAAATCAGATTTTCCCAATGTCAGAAGTTAAACCAAGGGAACACATGACCAAATATTTAGTCTCTATCTTTCTATCACAATTGTCCCATTCCTTTACAGATAAAGTTTTTATTTTTTCAAATTTTAGCTTTATTGGGGTATAATTGACAAAATTGTAAGATACATAAATGCATATCGTGGTGATACACATTGTGAAAGGATTTCCTCCATCTAATTAATTTATACATCCATCACCTTACATATTTATCTTGTGTTTTGTTGTTCTTATAAATACTTTAAAAAATCTTTATAAGTATTACATATGTCCCTTTTTTCTTCCACTGACCCCTTATAGCCTAACCCTGCCCCATCCCAGGTCTTCACCACCCTACTGTCAGTGTCCATGGTTATGCATCAATGCATACAAGTTCTTTGGTTGATCTCTATCCACTCACCCACCCACCCACCCACTCTTGCCTTCCCTCTGGGATTCAACAGTTTTTGTTGTTTTTAAACAAAGCTTCTAAATCCAGAGGTTCTCATAGATATCACAAAAGTTTGGCTTGGGGATGTGGAAGAGATGAAAATGAAGTGACTTTGTGGTCGAATCAGATCTCCAGGTGAAAAGAGGAAAACCGGGCACATGACACTGTGCTATCTCAGAAATGGGAGACCCGTGTCGAGTGTCAGTCCTAGATGGCACCTGGCTCAGGGACAGCCATCCGCCAGGTAAGACAAACCTGAGGATCCTGTCCTGGGCTCTTCATGTTGTCCCCCACCCCGTGCACCGTGGTGGGATAAAAACTCAGGGAGGAACTCACACAGGAGAGAAAAAGAAGATTCGTACTCCAGGCAATAAGATGAGAATCTCCTAAACACACACTTGGCACAGGGTGTAGACAGAAACCATTTGCACAGACAGGCCTGAGGGAGCAGGCGGGGTGGGTTGGGGTGATGGCTAAGGCTTCTTTTGGGAAGGGAACAACCACATTAAAAAGCTCTTTGGCTCAGTGGATAGAGCGTCGGCCTGCAGACTGAAAGGTCCCAGGTTCGATTCCGGTCAAGGGCATGTACCTTGGTTGCGGGCACATCCCCAGTAGAGGGTGTGCAAGAGGCAGCTGATTAATGATTCTCTCTCATCGCTGTTTCTAACTCTCTATCCCTCTCTCTTCCTCTCTGTAAAAGATCAATAAAATATTAAAAAAAAAAAAAGTTGCCCACACCCAGCACATGGCTCAGTGGCTAGTGTCAATTTAACAATGAGGAAGTCACAGTTCGATGCCCAGTCAGGGCACATGCCCAGGCTTCAGGCTCAATCCCTGTTATGGGGCATGAAGAAGGCAACCTATCAATAGTTCTTTCTCATCGTTGATGTTTCTATCTCCCTCTTCCTTCCTCTCTGAGGTTAATGAAAGACATTCAAAAGCAAAACACGAAACTGCCACATTCTTTCTTTCTCCTCTACTGTTTTCCAGTCTTTTTTAAAAATACATATTTTATCAATTTTTTTACAGAGAGGAAGGAAGAGGGAGAGAGAGTTAGAAACATCGACGAGAGAGAAACATTGATCAGCTGTCTCCTGCACACTCCCCACTGGGGATGTGCCTGCAACCAATGTACATGCCCTTGACCGGAACCTAACCTGGGACCCCTGAGTCCTCAGGCCGATGCTCTATCCACTAATTAAACCGGTTAGGGCCTGTTTCCCAGCCTTGATTTCATACTGCTTCCTCCACATCTTCCCGACATAGTATTAACAACTGCCAAGTCTCACATTAGGAAATTGTTGAAAGAGAGCCACACTATGACGGATACCTAAAACCCTTCATCTCCTCGGCGAGTGAATGAGAACTCATGTTCCCCCTCGGGCTTTCTTGATATTTAGGCTGTTTGTAGCCCTCATGACAATGACCCTAATGTTTCACCTGGAACCGTTCCCTGTCCCTGTTCAGACACCGTGTTCTCTGCACGCCATCAATGCCAAGTCTCCGATGTACACACTCAGTGGCTATTCATGGAGAGGGGCCTGCACGTAGGTGTGATCTCTCTCTCTCCTGGTGTCTTCAGCGTCCAGTCATTCTAAACTCTCTCACAAGCCCACACTCATCGTTCGGCAGTTCATTTTCATAAAATTAGTTGTATTATTCTTACCTGCTTACATGGCAGCTGGAGTCTCGGCCTCCTGTGCTCCGCCACGAGCGGGCCAGCGTTCTCAGCCCATCTCTCCCTGGAGACCTCTGTCTTCCCTCAGGTTCCAATGTGTGTTGTTGCCCTGTGATAGCAGCTTTCTGGTGGGTGTAAGGAAAAGTGTGACTCTGTGGGTCACCCTGTCTTTTCTCTTTATCGGGGTCGAGACAATGATCCTTCCAGCTCTCTATGTCCCAGGTGGAAGTGGAATTATGTTTGCTTTTTTAATACATTTGATGGCAGTTATGATACGCATGCAGCTCGTTCTAAGAAGTAGTTACAAAGGTCAGACACAAGACATGAACATCCAGGTGTGATTTGTAGATGTGACTGATCATCAAAGCTGAGCGAATAGGTTCTGTAGGGGAAGGAGATATTGGGGGTGGGGAGGAGAAGAGCTGACGGTTAGAGGCACAGAATGAAATCATTGAACTTACAGTCAAAAGGATAATGTTTGTGTATATGCATTTGATGGGAAGTGGATGGTCAAACAAAATAGTAATTATACTTTCTTTAGAGTCTGCTGTCTGATTTCCTGCTCTCTCTTCGTGAAGCAGAATTGTCACTGGAGAATCATCTAAAGCCTTTCCTCTCTTCTTTCTCAGTGAGTTAACATTAATACCTTCTGGTTTTATCAGCAAAGAAATAAATCACCATTTCTTTTTTTTTTTCTTCTTCTTCTTTACATTTCTTTAATTATTTAAAGTGGTGCTGCTTCAAATAGCTAGAGGCTAATTAAAAAGACCAACTGGTGATTCATTCATTCCCTCCACCAGAGCCACGTCTCAGCCCAAGGACTCCGGGTGGCAGCAGCGTGAGGTGAATTCTGGAATCCCAGGCTGCTTGCCTGAGAACCGTTAGTCTCACTGCTCCTCTCTTCTGGATGGGGAGCACTTACTGACTGCATATACGGAATGACAGATGAGAATTTGGCTTTCTATTGGGAAGTGGGTATTTTGAGCAAAATTAAGGATGGTGTGGGAAGGGTGGATTAGGTTGAAAAGAACCCCACTCTGATGAAGTTCTTAAAATATATATACACATAGACACTCACGAGATAACAAAGTCATTGTTAAGAACGTGGTAAGTCACCAGACATCTGCCATGTCCTACTAGCTTTCCAGTAATAGCAGCGGGCGTAGCCTGGTAATGAACGTGAGGAAGGCTATGGGCTCTGAGCTTAAATCCTGGCTGCGTCACCCACTCGCTGTGTAACCTTGAACATGGTTTGTTCTCCTCGAGTTTCAGTTTCCTCTGATGCTATGTAGGGGTTCAGAATCTTAACTAATACTTGTTGGGTGTATGCTATACACAGAGTGCTTACTTCACTTATTCATTTATATCTTTAATTTGAGAGTGCATAAAATTCTTGATTTAGAACAGTAAAGATTATGTGCATATCTTATTTATTTTTGATTTAACAACTTGGAAGAAGGGTCAGACTATTCAGACCTAAGCACACAAAAAAAGAGGCAGAAAACACAGAAGACAGAGTAAATCTAAATGTCCATACGATAAATTTGCATCAAGCAGACTAATACTAAAAAGTCTCCCTTTTTCACTTATAAATTCTCTTATAAAAAAAGATGTTTCAAGGAACCATCATTTTTGAATAACAGAGCAAGTAAATTTTATAATATTAATTTGTTTTAAAAAGAAATGCTTGTTTAAAGATTTTTAAAAATTGATTTATAGAGAAAGAGAGGGGGGAAGAGAGAGGGGAAGCATTGATGTGAGAGCAAAAGATTGATTGGCTGCCAACCAGGCATGTGCCCTGACCAGGAATGCAACCAGCAACCTTTTGGTGCCGGGGATGATGCCCAACTAACTGAGCCACAACAGCCAGGGCAGGAAATGCTTGTTTTTTAATGTGACATTTGCTAAATAAAATGATTTGAAAAAATATATACCACCTGGAAATTTTCACATGGAAAAATGGCATTAAAAAGTTTTTCAGTCCACTTAAGATTCTTAAAGAATCAACAAATTTATATTTCCAGGTATACGATTATGGAAAGTATATTAATATTTTGAGGACAAACATATTTTAATTTAAAATGAGTTAAAATCTGAGAAGATATTAAGAAAGAAATATACTAATAACAATTAGTGTAGTCATTTGAAATTTTTCATCAAATTCTCAGCTTTATTTATAACTAGAGGCCCACTGCATGAAATTTGTGCATGGGTAGGTTCCCTAGTGGCTGCTGGCTGTCAACTGCCAGCCAGGGCCTCCCTTCTTTCCACACCACCTCCTGGTGGTCAGCGCACATCATAGCAAGCAGCTGGGCTCCTGGTCAAACGAACACCTGAGAGGACAATTTGCATATTAAGCATATATATGTATATATACATAAATGCTTAATATTTATATGCATATATATATATAATGAATTGGTAGGTTAGATTATTAATGAAAAATTATTGCTTCATAAAAATTACAAGTCAATGTGGTCTTTAATTAAGAAAAGATTGGTTATTTGCACACTTCTCTTTCCTCTTTTGTACATTAGGATTTAATATTTCTGTTCACAATCTGTCTTTAAAGAACAGTTTTGGAGGAAATACTTGACTTTTGGAGTATAATTTATTTCACTCCCACTCCCTCCCTCTGCTTAGGCAGCATACTGCTCTTATTTAATCACATGATATAAATTTCTCAGAAACAAAATCGAGCACAATCCTTGGTTGCAGGTTCCCAGCATTGGTCAGGAACCAATCTGTGTACCTTTCTCTTGATATTTCTCTTTCTTTTTCCCTCCCCCTTCCTTCCTTCCTTCCTTCCTTCCTTCCTTCCTTCCTTCCTTCCTTCCTTCCTTCCTTCCTTCCTTCCTTCCTTCCTTCCTTCCTTCCTTTCTTTCTTTCTTTCTTTCTTTCTTTCTTTCTTTCTTTCTTTCTTTCTTTCTTTCTTTCTGAGAAATATCCTCTGGTGAGGATTTAAAAAAAAAAAAGTTTTGCTTTTTTTTAAGCCAAATGGACCAGGGGAGCAAGATCTCAAATGCTCCCCATTGTCTACGGCCATACCACCCTGAACGCACGTGCCCGATCTTGTCAAATGCTCCCCATTATATTCAACTTTAAAGTTAAGTTTTTCTTTGAGTCAAAGCATTAGGAATAAACAAAGGCCTCACTCATTTTATACACCATGGGAGAAAAAAAGGACTTAAAAACATGACCTACGACCTAAGTAATTTACAGTCTTCATGGGAAAGCATTAAAAAACGAAATAGTTTTTATCTGCACTCACTCTAAGGGTAAAATTATTTCAGTAATAGAAGGCATCTATTGTAACTGGAAAATATCTAATTTTCTATGGGAATTGTACTGAACTGAATACCTGACAATTTAGAGGGGAAAATAGCAAGGACATTTCAGCAATATACTGACACTTGCATAGGCATTAAAGCAAATGTGCTTGGCTTGTGGAAGAAATGATTAGATAGATGTCCCTATCTGAAATGAGTTTATGTTTTAGGCAGTACAGGGAAATAAAATTCATACACGTAGAATAGAGCTGAGCTGTGGAGGACTCTCATTTCTCAGAAAGAGGAGCTTGGCCTTGATACTCAATGCAATGAAGATTCTTGAGAGACTGAGTAATGATATGATAAAAAATAATTCTTAGAAATATTAATCTGATAGCCATCTTATATAATAAAGAGCTAACATGCTAATTAGATCGAACAGCCAAATGACTGTCCGGACAACATTCTGGACAACCATCCAAATCACTTTCCAGACTGCCGAAACCAGTTTGGCTCAGTGGATAGAGCATCAGCCTGTGGACTGAAAGGTCCTGGGTTCGATTCCGGTTAAGGGCATGTACCTTGGTTGTGGGCACATCCCCAGAAGGGGGTGTGCAAGACACAGCTGATCGATGATTCTCTCTCGTCGATGTTTCTAACTCTTTATCCCTCTCTCTTCCTCTCTGTAAAAAAATCAATAAAATATCTTTTTTTTTTTTTTTTTTAAATCACTTTCCAGACAAAGCTGGGGCTTCGAGGGTCGGCCGAGGCTGCAAGGGGCTGTGGGGGCTGAGTCCCTTGCATGAATTTGTGCATCAGGCCTCTAGCATACCATATAGATTGAAATAGGGTGGCCTGTATTAGGGTAATAGCAGTGAAGAAAAAAGAAAAAAGTGAAAGTAGAGAAAATGATTAAAATAGGCTCTAGGGATAGTACAGATACAGCATAGGGCACCCAGTAGAGAAAAGAATCAAAGGTAGTTCTCATTTTTGTTTTTCTAGCCTCCAGGCCTAGAAGAATTGATAAAAATGCTCTGGGCAACACAGTTAATTGGTTGCTGGAAGCTAATGAGAGCTGTATTTCTCCATCCTTTACGTACCTCCTGAGTATAATCTCTTCCCTTCAAATGCAGGAACATTTTATATACATTAAGATTTTTTTTTCACTCCAGCCATTTCTTATATCATTTTTTTCCTAACTATATTTGTAAAAACCCAGCCCACAATTCCCCCTGATCTCAATGCTATTTTTCTTTTATTTTTAACGCCTCTAAACTTGCTTCCAATTGAATTTTTATATCTTCTTTTTCTATTGCTCCATGTTATTTCAATTCTATTAAATCTCCTACTCTCAATTATTACTAAATACTTGAAACTGTTATATTTGTACCAGCCCAGCATAGCATAATGTGGAGTAGAAATAATCATCAGACACCATGGGGATCTATAATTAAATTGATGATGATGGAAATAGCCAAAGATCTTTAGTCTTGTTTTTGCTGAGATTTTCCTCATTATTTCACTTATTTCACTCTTAGGAAAACCATACAAGTTGACATTTTTAAGAGTAATCTTATGAACTCGGTAAAAATATCATATGCTGTGTCACAATGCCACACCCTTTTCTTATAAAAGCTGAAACCCAAAACCATCTGAAGTTTATTCAGTGAAAATTCTGGAAGGAAAAATCTCTAGGAGGAAAAGCCAAGTAAATGACCCTAATTCTCTCACCTCCATTTTCATCTTCCCTTGCGAAGACTTTTACTCCCACTTTGCATTATGCTGGGTGACAAACTCTGGTCCAAACATGAACAATAGATCCACCCTTGGTTCTCTTTAGAACATATAAATAGGTGGCCACTTTGAAAACTTGACTAAATATTAAGATAGAACAAAACATTAAAGAAAATTGCAAAAAAGTACATTTTTTGATGAGATAATTATAATCATGCAGCAACCTTAAAAGATTAGATCAATTTTACAAATATGGTCCCCTTTTGTTTCATTGCCCTGCCTCTATATAACAGGGCATCTCATTTGTCATTACAAAAGAGCCGTTTCAAGTCATTCTTTTTTTAAATTTTTTATTAAAAAATTTTTTTGACTTTCCACAGAGAGAAAGGGAGAGGGACAGAGAGCTAGAAACATCGATGAGAGAGAAACATCGACCAGCTGCCTCCTGCACACCCCCCACTGGGGATGCGCCTGCAACCAAGGTACATGCCCTTGACCGGAATCGAACATGGGACCCTACAGTCCACAGACCGACCCTCTATCCACTGAGCCAAACCGGTTTCGGCTCAAGTCATTCTTAGACCAGGATTTAGGAGCCCAATTTAAATGTCTCAGACTAACTAGTCTTCTCATGCACTTCTAGCCTGAGATACATACCTTCCTTATCCATAGTGGATTATTGGATTTTTACAATTCTCACAAGGAGTTATCCAACCATTTCTGTCTGAAGATAGAACTGTCAACTTACTGAATCTGTGGGCAAATGATATAAAGGATTATTATAATCATCATTACAAAATGACCTTAATCATATCATTATAACACATGCACAGTAACAATTGAGTAGTTCTTTCCTAGAAACACATAAGGAATGAAGATGGAAAAAAATTAGAAACTCTGTAGCAGAAAATGATGACCTTCTCTACTCTGAGCTAGAAAAGAGTTTAATCACTTATTCTTTTTTTCTATAAAAAATAAAATTAAGGCCAGATAATTTGGCTCAGTGGTTGAGTGTTGAACCATGAACCAAGAGATTGCTAGTTTGATTCCTGGTCAGGGTACATGCCCTGGTTGCCAGGTTGTGGGCTTGATCTCTAATTGGAAGGGGTAAAAGGGGGAGAGAAGGGGCAGAGGCAGCCAATCAATTTGTTTCTCTCTCATGGATGTGTCTCTCTATCCTTCTCTCTCTAAAATCAATAAAAGCATATTTAAAAAAAAAGGAAATTAAATTAAAAGAAATTAAAATGGTGAGCTAGCATTTAGAAAAATGATGTTTCATCAGTTCACCTAGCCAGATACATTTAAAAATTTTCAATACTTATGTTAACAATAAAGTTAAAAGGAAAAGGAAATAAATATTCCTCAACATTTTATTCATTTATTTAATTTAAAATATATTTTCATTGAGAGAGGGAGAGGGAGAGAGAGATAGAAACTTCAGTGATCAGAGAGAATCATTGATCAGCTGCCTCTTGCATGGCCCCAGCTGGGGTTGTGCCCTGACCAGGAATCGAACTGGCGATCTCCTGGTTCATAGGTCAACCATAGACCCAAACCAGTTGGGCAAACATTTCTCAACACTTTAAATGAAGAAAATCACATTTTTTTCTTTCAAGTGTCAGGATTTTAGAGTCAAAGTATTGCCTATCAATTGTTGACTTATTGGCAGGGCTTAGTGATTTTAAGTTAAATTCAATAGATAGTCAGTGGGCTAGAAGGCAGTATGTTAGATGACAGGTGAAAAATAATAAGAAGGCTTTTCATGTACCTTCAAGTGGTTCATTATCCAGTGGGAAAGACAGAACAAGTATTAGGAACATTACCTAGGAATGCATGTTTTTTAAGGCTTGCAAAAGAGAAACTGCAGTGATTATTTGCATACTTATTGTTTATTGAATCAATTTTTAGAAGTGAGTTTTTTTCTTAACACGCTAATAATTCTTACCTCTATACTTTGCTATGTTGCTCTGGTGAATTTAACTTTATAAAGCTCATTTCATTTAGCATTATTACATTTAACAGAGAAAATGGCATTAGGTGTGTGCTAATGATCTCCATTTATAAATAAAATATTGAGTCATAATTAGACAGCTGGACTTGCTTCCTTCTTTTGAAGTGACTGAAGGAGAATTTTTCAGATCACTTATATTTGAATTAAAAATGTGAATTAAAAATTAAAATGCCAGGCAGCACATCTATAAACAACAGTTGTACTGTGAAGCTTTTATTAAACATATATTAGATACCCTAATTTCAAGTGACAACATTTCAGTAAAACTCATAATGTTTGACTTTCATTAATAAAATATTTTGTATAGAAATAGCAAAATATTTGTCAAAATGGTGGGTCTGTCATCACTTCACTAGCAAAAGATGAAGACTGTCAATAATAGGTCCTGTTTTCAAGAGCATCTTGGATTCTAATAGAGAAACAATAGGTAAAGGGAACAGCTGTGAAATAAAGGAGTAGACTATGTTTCCTCTGATATCACTAGAAGGAAAACATTTTAGAAGATCCAAAGGAAATAAAAAATTTAGACTGAGCCTTTCGGAGCATGGCTCAGTGGTTGAGCATTTACCTGTGACTCAGGAGGTCATGGTTTGATTCCCAGTCAAGGAACATCCCCCGGTTGCTGGCTGGATCCCCAGTGAGGGGCATGCAGGAAGCACATGATCAATGATTCTCTCTCATCATTGATGTTTCTCTCTCTCTATCTCCCTCTCTGAAATCGATGAAAATATATTAAAAAAGTTTGTTTTTCTTATTATAGGTTTCTCATCAGAGTTAAGCTTATCCTCTTTGCACGCCCACTGAATTTTATGGGTACATCTCTTGTAGCATGTATAAGCCACAATGGATTATAAGTATTTGTATGTCTCTATTACTAGACTGAACTTTTTTGAGATAGACATTATTTCTTACAGTTATGTTCTTCTCAAGAATTCCCAATACGTGCTTGCTGTTCGAATGTTTCAGAAGTGAGTCTTAGATAATGGTAGTCAATTCACAGAATCATTACATTTGAAAAGTATAGAGAAACTTACTGGTCACCTTGCAGAGGATTTATACTTTACAAGAGGAAAACCAAAGCCCCCAAAGTTGATTGACTTTCCCAAAATGAGTAGGTGATACTTTCTCTGTATATACTAGGTCCCCCACAAAATAGCCAGCCAATAACAGGATTAACTTATTTCTCTCTCTTTCTGATATTTGGATGACCTACATCTCCTTTGATTAAGTAAAGACTAATACATTTGGATTACTCTTGATATCTCTTGCTAATCTTTTCCTCACCTTTCCTTCGTGGGGAATGACAGGACTTTTTTCTATCTCCCTTTCAATTTAGTGTCATATGACGCTCATCAGAGATAGTGAAGTAATTAGGGATGTGCAGTACCATCACTACACAGCTGATAGCAAGCTTTGCATCTCCTTTCATCAGATCTCGGATGTGGTTTCTTGAATTTCACTCTGTCTGGCAGAGTAAAGAACACGGATGAAAGCAATTGGATCGGGCACCATCTAGATAAGACTAAAACGATCCCCATGGGCAGAGGGAGACATTTGAAGTGTACACAGCAGCCAGTTCACATGGTAGAAGATAAGCCCACCCTTTGTTGCTGAAAGCCACCATTCTGTGCAGAATCTTGGATTGCAGGCTACTCCTAAGTGACTAGAATTTTGGCTGAGACTTCTACAGTCACTTCCCACATGCTTTCAGATAAACAACTAGTACCTTTTCTTACAGTTGGGAAGCTTGCTATGACTTTTTCTTCTTGACTTTGTCAGCTTTTGTAAATAATGTCTACATCAACTATTGTGCTTGTTTTACAAATCCTAGGCAGTTTGATCCATTTTTGCCATGAATCTTCACTAGAAGATGGGCTTGATATATATATTTTTAAATATATATTTTATTGATTTTTTTACAGAGAGGAAGGGAGAGGGAGAGAGAGTTAGAAACATCAATGAGAGAGAAACATTGATCATCTGCCTCCTGCACACCCCCTACTGGGGATGTGCCTGCAACCAAAGTATAATACATGCCCTTGACCAGAATCAAACCTGGGACCCTTGAGTCTACAGGCCGACGCTCTATCCACTGAGCCAAACTGGATAGGGCTGGCCTTGATATTCTTAGTGAAAGGCAGCCAGAAACTTACTCTCTTTCTAAAAACTTTCACTATGGTCTGCTGAATCAAGTGATGAAGGCTTAGATCTGGATGTGTTGAGTTAGTTTAGGACTGGGGTGTTGATCTGTGAGTGCCTTGGGTGGGGCCTGGATGAGGCTAGTGGACCTATTGGGAAATGTCTTTTGTGTGAAGTGTATCATTAGGCATGTGGAGGTATTATTGATATGAGAAAATGCTAAGTAACTGATTTACTATCTGAAAAGGGATTTACTATTGGGGAAATTGAGGGAAGAAGAGACTGATCAAAAACTGCACCTATGCATGAGGACAATGGGGGATGGGGAGGGGGCGGAGGGTGGGGTGGGAACCTGGTGGAGGGGGGAAGAAATGAGGAACCTTTGTAATAATATGAACAATAAAGATTGATTAAAAAAATAAAATAAAATAAAACCCCAAGATGATAACGCAGGGGAAAATCTAAAAAAATAAATAAATAAATAAATAAATAAATAAATAAAAACTTTCACTATGAAGAACTTTTATGATGACCAATTTTGCCCCACTCATACCCGTATCTATAGTGTTTTGAAGTAAATTAAATCTTAGACATTACATAATCCCATCCATAGGTGTTTCTGTATGTTACTAAGGATTCTTTGTTTTAGCATCATCACAATATCATTATTGACCTAAGAAAACAACAATTTCTATTTATCATCAAATACCTAGTTACTGTCCAAATTTCCAATTCTCATATATTTTTTTTCCAGTCTTTTTTCTTTAAAAAAAAAATCAAGATCCAAATGAAGTCCATGAATCCTTGTATTTAGAGAATGTCTTTTTAAGTTTCAATTAGAGTGTAGATTCCTCCTTCCATCTCTTTAATTTTTCCTTGCTAATATATTTGTTGGAAAAATTAGGACTTGTCCCATAGAATGTTCTGTAGAGTGTTCCATAGATGGCAGTGCCGTGGTGCAGTTTGATGTGGTCCTCTGTTCTCAGTATTTCCCTTAAATTGGTAGGTGGGTCTAGATGTTCAAATAAGTTTTTACTTTTTATTTTTGGCAAGAGAACTTCACAGGTTGTGTTTTGTTTTTCGACCAGGAAGCACATAGTGAGTGCCTGGTTGATGATCTTTTATGATATTAGCAGCTGTTGCTATTTTATTGATATTTAATCCATTTGTTCATTAGTGGTTTTTAATTTATTTGATACCATAAAATTAACATTTTAGTTAAAAATGTTTTTTTTTAATTGATTTTTAAAGAGAGAGGGAAGGAAAGAAAAAGAAATATCAATGTGAGAGCGGAACACTGATTGGCTACATCCTGCCGATTGCTCCCACCCCTCTCCAGGGGATTCAGGGGAAACCAGGCATGTGCCCTATGCCTGACCAGGGAACCTTTTAGTCCACAGAACTATGCCCAAACAACTGAGCCACACTGGCCAGGGCTTGCTTTTTTTTTTTTTTTTTTTTTTTTTTTTTAAACTTATGTAGTGTTCAGAGTTGTAAATTAACATGAAGATGTAATTAGTAACATCAATTATGTTTATATGTCCCAACTTCTAATATTGTCCTATTTCACTTTAAATATGTGCTTATTGATTGCTAGGAGGGAACAAAAATAGAAATACTATATAATAAAGCGGTAATATGCAAATTAACCATCACTCCAACATACAAGATGGCTGCCCCCATGTGGTCAAAGATGGCCACCCCCATGTGGACACAAGATGGCCACCACAGATGGCCAGGAGGGCAGGGCAGTTAGGGGTGACCAGGCCAGCAGGGGAGGGAAGTTGTGGGCAACCAGGCCCGCAGGGGAGGGAAGTTGTGGGGGACCAGGCTGACAGGGGAGGTCAGTTATGGGGGACCAGGCCTACAGGAGAGGGCAGTAAGGAGTGACCAGGCTGGCAGGTGAGGGCAGTTAGGAGTGACCAGGCTGGCAAGGGAGGGAAGTTAGGGGTGACCAGGCCAGCAGAGGACAGTTGGGGGTGACCAGGCCTTCAGGAAAGAACAGTTTGGGGCGACCAGGCCTTCAGGGGAGGGAAGTTGAAGGCAACCAGTCCTGTAGGGGAGGGCAGTTGGGGACAATCCAGCCAGCAGGGGAGGGCAGTTAGGGGCGACCAGGCTGGCAAGGGAGGCCAGTTAGGGGTGACTAGGCCAGCAGGGGAGGGCAGCAAGGGGTAATTGGGCTGGCAGGGGAGCAGTTAGGCATCAATCAGGCTTGCAGGGAAGTGGGTAGGGGGTGATTAGGCTGGAAGGCAGAAGAGGTTAGGGGCAATCAGGCAGGCCGGCAGGCAAACGGTTAGGAGTCAGCAGTCCTGGATTGTGAGAGGGATCCCACATAGGAGAGAGTGCAGGTGGGTAGAGGGACATCTCCCCAACCCCAATGCACAAATTTTGTGAACTGGGCCTCTAGTAACTTTATAATGCTACAAATGAAAGATGATTAGAATATGATTTTCCCAGGTCCTTTTAATATAAATGGGGCTCTATGATTTTTACGACATAATAATTAAATAACCTCTTATATTGCTAAATACACAAAAAGTAATTAATAAAGCTTATCTACAGTAATATCCACTACATTTTTCATTACTTCTTGGCTTCAAATCCCAATAATTAAACCTCTAGCTTATTTTCTAAGAACAAACAAATGTATACTTTCTCCAATGCTGTGCTCTCCTGTTATCACTGATAAAATATTGTTATTTTAATTTAAAACGACAGTATGGCCTTATAACCATGGCTAAGCACTTTGAGTTGCTTTTCCAATTAACACTGATTAACTTTAGATGAACCAGTCATATTCTTCCACCCAGTTCCTGGTTAAGAAATAACATGTTATCATCTGACAACTGGCAAAGATTAACAGTCAGCTGTGGCCAGTACATGCTGACTCACCCAGGGATCTAAAGCATGACCTTGACCTCATTATCATGCTGTTAGAACCTACTGAGCAAAACAGAATTCTGAAGACAGGAAGTGAAAAAATTCCATTTGTGTCTTCAAGCCTCCACCATGCATCTCTGTGTCCTTTCGGTAATTCCTTTAGCAGGTGTTTTGGATATGGATGAGGAACCAAAAGCAGGATATTGTCCTGAATATCACCGCTGATCATGTCTGTTCTCTGGCTAAGCAAAACCCCATTGCCTGCCTGGTGACGAGAAGACAAGTTCAAATTCTCCAGCAGAGCATAGAAGGTGGTCCCAAAATTTTGCCACAATCTATTTCTCCAGCTTTATTTCTTGCTACAACTCCCTGCCTCCCTCTCTCCACACTCCAGTAACAGCCACTTTCTCATTATTTTGTGACTTGTTCATGTAACGGTGCAGCATCTATTTATTGAGTCCCTATAACAGTTGACAGTTTGGCCCTGAGGGAAACTGGAGTAAAAGGCATATTCCTTGACCTGCCCTTAAAGGTTTCTTGATCAGGTTGAGGAGGACAATGAAATAATTGGCTACGATGCTGGGTGGTAAGTGCTGTCTGTAAGCAATGTATTATATGTACAGGGACTATGGCAAACAGGTACAAGGAGAAAGGGAGGAGGAGGAGCGTAGGGTGAAGACAAAGAAGTTAACAGACTGAGTTATGTGAGAGCAGGTAAGGTGATTTAAACGGTGGGAACAGAAAATCAGAGAGATAAGAAACCACACACTCAGTAGCTGAAGAGGGAGACGTGTTGGTAGTCTGGTCTGGAGATAAGACTAGAAGTAGGCAAGAGCTGAATCCCCAATGAGAGTTTAGATTTTCATTCTCTGTGCCGATTTCCCTCTCCAGTATGGCTTTTCTCTTTCTCCTGCCTAGCCAATCATGATGACACATCCTGTCCCCAGAAATTCATTCAACATGATTTGTTGGAACATCTATTATGTGATATATTCTGATTTAGTTGCTCGGGTGTACATTAATAAAAATCCTGCTCTGTCCACCTGCTTATATATTCTAGTCAGGGGAAGGTGACAATCCATGATAAACACAATAAGTGGTAAGTGCTATGGAAAAAAGGAAAAGGATGGGTAAGGTAAAGGAGGTTGAAGTGAGCAGAAGTAATCTGGAGTAATTAAATAGGATGGACAACTGAGCAAAAATCTGAAGAGCAAGGTGAATATCATATTTTTTTAAAAAAATATATTTTTATTGACTTTTTACAGAGAAGAAGAGAGAGGGATAGAGAGAATCATCGATCAGCTGCCTCTTGCACACACACACACACACACACACACACACACACACACACACACCCCACTGGGGATGTGCCTCAACTAAGGTACATGCCCTTGACCAGAATTGAACCCGGGACCTTTCAGTCCGCAGGCCAATGCTCTATCCACTGAGCCAAACCAGTTTCGGCGAAGTGATTATCATATTGAAAAGTGTTCTAGACAGTAGCTCTTTATGCTGTGTTGGGAAAAGACTATAGAGCTGTACGGAAAGAAGCAGAGAGATCTGTTAGGAAAAAGTGTAAGAATGCCAGTCATCTATGCCTATCTGTGGGCAGAAGAGCTGTACTGACTCCAAGCATTGTGAGCCAGCCAGGTATCTAAGCTGAGTACTGAGTCCTCAGTAAATTCTGGTGATATGACTATTTAATTTTTTTTTTTAAATCCTGACCTGAGGATATTCCCCCCCCCCCCCCCCGTTACTTTTTAGAGAGAGTGGAAGGGAGGGAGAAGGGAGAAAAAGGGAGACAGAGAAAGAGAAACATCGATTGGTTTCTCTCCAATCGATGTGGGAGAGACACATCTTTCGGTTGCCGCCTGCCCAAACCCTGACCAGGGCCGGGGGCGGGACCTGCAACCCTTCAGTGCACCAGCCGATTCTCTAACCACGTTTCAGTATAGGTATGCCTCGTATAACTTACTTCAGAAATTACCAGTAAGTAGCCCTTACTCTTGTAAAAGCGAAAGTCTACAGACTCACAGACTTCAGAAGCTGGTGCTCCTACAGGAACTGAGGGGTTTGTATTTTGGAATTAGTGTGTGGGCCGTCTGAGGATGGCCAGTGACTTACAAAGTTAAATAAGAACAATGCAGTTTTAAGTTCAAATGTGTTCATATGTTTGAGGGACATGCCCCAGTAAAACCATAATGCCATACAGGACTCAGAGAGATGCGATAAACATTTTAGGTAAAATAGCAAATCAGTACACACAACACATCTCTAAAGTCCATATTGTACTAAGATCTAAAGATAGATATTTTGGCCAAGCCGGTGTGGCTCTGTGGTTGAACACCCACCTATGAACCAAAAGATCTCGGTTTGATTCCTGGTCAGGGAGGATATGTTTATTGATTTGAGAGAGAGGGAGATTGGTTGCCTCTGGGATGCACCCCAATCAGGGACTGAACTGGCAACTGAAGCATATGTCCTGATAGGGAATCGAACCCAAGACCTTTCAGTATATAGGGACAGCACTGACTGAGCCACACAGGCCCGCACTCTGTGTGACAATCTATCTATGTGACATGTAAGTTTTTATTTTGAGAAGGTGTGTGATGATTTTAAGATATATTTACTCCTAAGGATTCCCTTTAAGAGGAAAGACACAAATAGTTGTAGTAAAGAAATGTAAAAAGGAGACGCAGTAATAGTAATAAGCTTACGCATTTCCGTTTGAGTCCTAGAAGAAGTCAGATGTCCCAGTAATCCCTGCTCGTGCACATGGCATTTCAGATGCTGGCACTTTCACCGGACAAGTGAGAGCCAGGAGGGATGCAAACAGACAGCTGCAGGCATGCCAGGCTATGCGACAAATGGAAAACAGGGCGAGGCCTAGGATATGACTCGCTACTGTAAAGGAAGCCAAAACGGTCCAATTGGCACAACCACTTTTAAGTTCACATTTTTATGTACTCAAAATAACCATGCTATTTTAGCCTCAGAGGTGCAGCCTCAAGCGTAGGACGTGTATTCTGACTTGGGTTTCTGCTTGGGTTGATAGCTAGCTGGGGAATGGAGGTGGTGTCACTTTAAGTCTGGCTCAGAAATAGTTGAATAAGGTAGAATAGTCCACCTATCTGTTTGATTATTTTTAGTTCTGCTCTCCTCCCTTTTAAAGGGGCTCTCAGATATTTTAGTGGCACAAAGGGTTTCCCAGGCCAAAGTCATAGGTGTGTGTCCTTACTGGTGCTTGTTATTGAAGATCAGTGGGAAGGAAAGTGTGACTACTAGAAAACTCAACTTTCAATTTTAGGTTAAAAAAAAAAAAAAAAAAAGCTCAGCCTCCCTAAAAGTGTTCTTTGTGCTTCTTTTCCACTTCCCAGTTTCTCCTCTATGATCTATTCTGCAATGCACATGGTGTTCTCAGCCTTCACTATACTTTAAGGATCTATCCATCACAAGGGTCCTAACCCGAGGTTTGATCTACGGTTGGATCCAGGTGGTATATTAAAAAAGTGACCCAGATAATTTTTTTTTTATACTCAAGTAATTTTATTGTGCAGTGAGGGTTGAAAACCCCTATGGTTTCAAGCTGAAGTAAAAAAAAAAATCTATGTTCTACCCGTCTGGCGTGACTCTGTGGTTGAGCGTCAAGCCTATGCACCAGGAGGTCATGGTTCAACTATCCATCCAGGAACATGCCTGGGTTGTGGGCTCAGTGCCCAGTGTGGGGCGTACAGGGGGCAGCCCATCGATGATTCACTCTCATTATTGTTTCTCTCTCTCCTTCTTCTTTCCTCTCTGAAATCAACACAAATATATATTTAAAAAAAAAATCTAGATTCTAGATGTAGGGCTGCCATTTACTAGCTGGCTGACTTTAGTACCCAATTTCCAATAGGATGATGAGGTTGGATTAGAGATTTATAAAAATTTTCTAACTCTACCCTGGCGGATGTGGCTCAGTTGGTTGAGTATCATCCCATGAATTAAAAGGTTGCCAGTTCGATTTCTGGTCAGAACAGCTGAGTGATATTTCTCCCTCTATCTCTCTCCCTTTCTCTCTAAAATGAAACAAAATATATATATATATATATATTTAAATTTCTATCTCTAAAACAAAATTAAATAAATTGAGATTCATATGGTATCTAATATGCTCAGCTCCAAAGAGATAAAAATGGAATTATGTGGCGTATGAGTTTGATTTGAATCCAGTGAGTGATAATAAAATAAAATAAGCACTTAAACTTTCCCCTCTTCCCAGTGATAAGGCATGGGAGAAAAGAAACATAGAAATTTAAGCTTAGAAATCACACCAGACTCTAGGGCTGCTTTGTCTGTTGCCAGCTCTCTTAAATTAGGAGCTAGTCAGATGGTACCTGGGGAACAGAGGGAGGAGGGACAGAACTGACTGCACACCAAGAAGGTAAATATAACACAAACCCCAAAGGCCTTACATTACTCATCAGACCATAATCTGGCCTGGCCCTGTGTGGAAGGTGGGGTAGGGGTGTTTACCTATACTAACCTCCACTCCTCACCCCCACCTCTGTCCTCCTGAGAGCACCCAGGAGAGGAGGTGATCCTGGTGACCCATCCCCAGCCAGGCCCACCCCAGCCTCACCTCCACCTACTCAGCCTGCCCCCTGTACTGCCCCATCCAGAGGGGCCCACTACCTTCTCCAGGAGCTGCTTTCCAGATGCCCTAGACCTCTTTTTAGAACCCATGCCTCTGTGTGCTTTGAAAACCAGCCTCGAACCCGGTCCCCTCTAGACTGGGCTCGCCCAAAGAGGCTGAACAGACCCAGGCCCTTGGCCCAAGCGCAGCTCACGCTCCGCCCCCGGTGATCCTCAGTCTTTATACGCTCCCGGCAAATCCTAAATCTCCAATCTCATCTCCCCACTATCCCACGCTCTCTAAGTCTCCCCCTCAGCACCTCTCCGGGCATCCATCCCCCCCCCCCCCCCACTCCCCCGTAGGGCACCAGGTCTCTGACATCCCCTGAGCTTCCTGCAGGCTCACACCTCAGCCTTGCTCCCCATGCAACTTCCAACCCAGACATCCAGGACTTCTCCGAACTGTGCTCTCCCTCCCTCCAGCCCCCCCCCCCCTCCACACACCCTCATCCCAGGAGCCCCTCCACGCGCTCAGCTCACACTCGAACCTCCAGCCCCACACTCATTGTCCCATCTTTTCCAAAACTGTGGGCGCCCTGACTTCCCCGTTACACCCCATCTCCGGATCTGATCTCCACCCCCCACCCCCCCAGCCCCTCGTCCCCACTCCTTTACCTCCCGACTTGACCCATGGGCGCCCCCATCCAGCTCAGGGGGGCCCCCACACCGCCTCCCGCTTCACTGTCTCCCCCCCCCCCCCCCCCCCCACACACACACCCGGCCCTCAGCCCTCCCCCTCCCCTCCCAGCATCGGCCTGCCGGCCCGGCCACAGATGGCCCTCGGCCGCCTCCCGCGGGGCGCCGGTGGGGCCTGGGCCCGGCCGCCGGGAGGTGACGCGGCCCCGCGGGAGGAGCCAGGAGGCGGAGGCGGAGGCGGAGCGGAGGCGGCGCGGACGGCGGCGGCGCGGGGAGCGAGCGAGCGGCCCCAGCGCCGACTCCACGGGCTCAGGGGGCGGCGGGACCTCGGGCCGCGCGTGATGTGGGCGGAGAGGCGCCCGGCTCGGCGGAGCGTCCGAGTTCGCCGGGGCCCGGGCGTGGGCGGCCGCGGGGCCCCGGATCCCGCCCCGTGCGGTCCCGCCTCCGCGCTCGCTGCTCCGCTTTGGCCCCGAGGGTCCCCGGCCGCGCGGTCGCCCTGAGACAGCAGCCCCCGCGCCCCCTCGGCCCGCCACCTTCCGCCCTCCGACCTCCACCCTCCGATCCCGCCGCGGCGCCCCTGCGGCGGAGACTCCCGCCCCCCCCCCCAACCCCCGTGCCGCTGGCTCGCGGCGGCCTCGTCTGTCCCCTCCGAGGGGCGCGCCCCCCGCCCCGCCGCGGCCGGACACACTCGCGCGCGCCCTCCCGCCCGCCCGCTCCCCCCTGTCACCCCCCCTCGGCCCCCGCCGCCTTACTCCGCGCCCGCCCGGCCGCCGCCGCCCTCCCCGGAGCCGCTCCCTCGCAGCCCGGCGCCCCGGAGGCCGGAGAGACGCTCCCGGAGCGCGCGCCCAGCCTCCCTCCCTCCCTCCTCCCTCCCCGCCCCCCCGCGCCCGCCCTCCGCTCCCCTCCCCCCGCTCCTCTCTCCCGGGGGCGGGGGGCTGTCGCCTCGGATGGAAGGCCATTGATTTGTATGTATTTGTCCCGGCGGCGCCGGAGGAGGCCGCCCCAGCCGCCGCCGCCCGCGGAGCGGCCTCCCCGCCGCGTCCCCAGGGCGGCCGGGCTCCGCCAAACATGTCGGCTCCGGTCGGGCCGCGGGGCCGCCCGGCTCCCACCCCGGCGGCCTCCCAGCCGCCGCCGCCTCTGCAGCCCGAGATGCCCGACCTCAGCCACCTCACGGAGGAGGAGCGGAAGATCATCCTGGCCGTCATGGACCGGCAGAAGAAGGAGGAGGAGAAGGAGCAGTCGGTGCTCAAGTAAGAAAGAACCCCAGCCGCTCCATCTTCCCGCCTCCCTCGCTCTCCCTCCCTCCCTCGCTGCCCGCCGGCCCGCCTGCCCTCCGCCCCCCAGGCGGCTGCCCCGCGGCCGCCCGCGCGTCCGATCGCCTCCCGCCGGCGGCAGCCTCGTGGTCCGGGCTGCTTTCGGGGTGTCGTGTCGGGAAGGGGGGGCGGCGAGCCTTTGGACGCGGTCATTGTCCCCGAGCGTCCTGTCCGGAGCTCCCGCCGCCGGCAGGCTGGGCTCCGGGGCCGCGGGGAGCTCCGGACAGGACGCCGGGTAGGGGCTGCCCCCGGCTCCGCGCGCGCCTGCCCGGCCGCCGCCCCCGCGCCCCGCCGGGCCCGGGGCGCCGGATCCAATATGGCCGTGCACAGGTGCCCGGCCGGAGCGCAGAGGCGGGCGGGCGGGAGGGGACGCGGGGCGCCCCGGGCCCTCCCAGGCCCGCGCTGCCGCAGGGCGGCTCGGCCCCCCGCTCTGAATCCACCCCCCAGCGCTGGGGAAAGCGGCGTTGCCCACGATCGCCGAGGGCGGGAGGGCGGCGGCGGGGCGCGGGCCCGGGGCCTGCTGCGCTCCGGGCGCTCCGGTGGGTGTGCGGCCGTCGCCATCTTCCGCCCACCCCTCCCCCGCGGCGGGCTCCGGCGCCCCGCGCTCGCTCGGCGGCTCTTCCTGTTTGCGCCTCGTCCATCTGTGTGATCCCTAGGAGGCTCCCAAGGGGCTACGGGTCCTGCCGGGACTGCGGTTTTGGGGTGCCTCCTCCGACCGTGCGAAGTTGTGTGCACACGCCCAGCCCCGGGGGGAGGGGGAGCGGGGCGGCCCGGCGGCGGGAACTTCAGCACCGGGAGCTGTCCAGCCCGGCTGCGGGGTCCGGCCGCGGGGAGGGGGCGGCGGGGACTTCAGCACCGGGAGCTGTCCAGCCCGGCTGCGGGGTCCGGCCGCGGGGAGGGGGCGGCGGGGACTTCAGCACCGGGAGCTGTCCAGCCCGGCTGCGGGGTCCGGCCGCGGGGAGGGGGCAGCGGCGCGGCGGGAACTTCAGCACCGGGAGCTGTCCAGCCCGGGCTGGGAGCTGTCCAGCGGGGCCGGGCGCTGCGTGCTGGTTAGGCTAGATGATGTGTTTCTACAGGTTTGCTTTGCTTCTAAATGCTTTGCGGTGATTTGATTTTCCCAGTGAACTCTGAGAAAGAGATTGTGCAGGAGATGTGTAACCTTTGTATGTTTTTTTTTTCTTTCCAAACTCAACTTTTTTTTTTTTTTTTTTCTTTTCACTTGGATTTCCACTAAAAGATGAACTTTGTATACAGTTTCTATGCCCAAGTAGGGCCATTCTTTTGTGTGTGTCATCCAATTTACTCTCCCATAGTCTCCACAGCAACACACCACGAAAAGGGTAGAATTCCTCCAGGAAGGAAAACTAACACACTAACTCTAATTATGTAAATTAAAAAAAAACAGGTTGTTGAATTCAATAGTCTTTCAGAAAATGTATTTTTCTCTCTTCTATGATTTTATTAAAAAGAAAAAAGCACACACATTTCTTGTTGATTTCAGAAAGGAATGGAGAGGGAGAGATAGAAACATAAAGGATGAGAGAGAATCATGGACCGGTTGCCTCCTGCACCCCCCACCCTGGGGAAGGAGCCTGCAACCCAGCCATGTGCTCTGACCGGAATCCGACCGGGACCTCCTGGTTCATAGGTCGTCGCTCAACCACAGAGCCACACTGCCAGACCTTTGGTAGTCTTTAATACACTTATAATAAAGAAATAATTTTCTGCTGTTATAATTACATTATTTAATGAAAAATATTACTTTAAATAATTTATGATAAATGCATCAGATATTTGTACATGCTTGAGAGAAATCCTATTTATCAAATGATACTTAAGGACCAAGAACAAATGTATTTCTCACATATTAACTGAAATAAAGAAGAACTGCTTCTTCAAAGATCATTTCTGGGTTGAGCTACTTTTTGGGACTGTGATTTATTAGTAGCCTTGGAAATGAAAAAGATTAGGAGATTTAAGTAGCTTATTTCAACTAATAGGAGAATAAAGCATTATCTATAAAAGCTTTTTGAGCATGTTCCTAACTTCACTCTACTATATATACTGACAATACCAAGCTTTGAATGACTTAGAGCTGGACATTCAGGTATATTACTATATATTTTTACTATGTTGCTATAAAATCAGTGTTTCCAAATGATGCTCAAATAAAATAGTTTTATTTATTTGACCCACATATTTAGATGTAGAATGTATTTTTTATTTCATTATAGTATGTTAAATAATAGCACTTATTGGGAAATTCACTCTAATTTCAGATTAATTTATTGTTCTAATATATATAATTTTAAATGAACTTTTGAATATTAAATTAAGAATTATTAAAAAAATATACTTTAAAAAGTTGTGAAAGCGTTGGCTATTGAGGTAGGTACACATAAACTTACATGTAATACAATTGTGCATTCATATCTTTACAATTAGGGAGAAACAAATATCTAAATGTATTCCTTCTATGAATTTACATTGATAAAAGTACATTCATATTTATTTTAAATATATATTTGCATTTCTATCTAACTTAATCTTGGGAGAGGTCATGGCTCAAAATGACCTACATGGCTTCAGAATTATTTTTGTTTTCATTTTAACAATAACTTATTTGGAGGTTAAAACCTAATATATTTCAAAATTTAATTAAAAGTTCTTTAAAAGTGCTTTTGTCTTTTGTAACAAAATGACAGTAGGCCAGGAAAATGAGAAAAAGAGTAGACTTTATATATAATAATAAGAGATAAAGCATTTTCAAGAATTTGACAATTTATTAAGGAATATATTATCAATATTGGATATTAAATTTCACATGCTGTATATAAGAAAAAATGCTAGTATTCTTCAATGACTACTATTTCCATTAACTTTTAAGGGACACATATCTGGTTGTGACTATACTATATCCTTTGTTTCTCTTCCGTGATATCCATTTAATTTCATGTTAAAATCTATTCTGAAAGAAGGTCATGGACAGAGAGAAATAAACTGAAATTCAAATTCATATCTGCTATCTTTTAACAACTATGTAAGAAAAAGACTTTGATGTGTAAAAAAATGGAACTATTTGAAAATATTTTTGCGTGATCTGTGAGATTCTATGTTACGCTAAGTATTCATACAAAGTGGGGTGTGCATTATAAGATGACATATGGGAGTGCAGGAAAAAATACTTAAACTTACATTTACATTTCTATTTATATTTAAAAGAGAAATTAAGCTTTTAATAGTTAACATATAGAGTGGCAATATTAAAATACATATAATTTACATATAAATATTTGTATATGGAGAGGTTCAGGCCTGAGATATTTTTAGTGGGAGAGGTGAGACCACTATAGTAATCTCTTGCCTTGGGAGCTGGAAGAATGAAAACTATTTATATTTAATTGTTAGCAGTGTCTTCCAAGCCTAGCTGAACATCCACATACCTAGGAAGTTCTTCTATCATCATCAAACAATACCATTTTACATGTGAGTGAGATACTAGAATTTTGGAAGCATTTCTATATATCTGTAGATTTCTAAATAGATCAATACTTCCTTTTTTTTTTTTTTTTAACCCTATGAGTTCCATTAATATTTTTAGTTTGGATAACTCAATCTATCAAGTTCTACAATGCCCTTTTACTGATTAATGTTTTTAAGGCTTTCAAGTTGTTTTTCATGACTGTAAACTTCTTGAGGGCGAGAATAAACTTACTGGAGTTTGTGTTTTGCAGTATCCTTAAATACCTGTGCATAGGAGGTACCTACTAAGTAATGTTGATTTGACTTGTGATAATGTTAATGAGGTAGTTTACCAATTTTGTTGGGAAAATGGAGAATGATTATTTTTAAAAGAAAAACATAACCTAAAAATTTCTATTTTCAAGTGAGGCTTTTTTTTTTCCCCCTTTTTCTTTTTGGTGTGGTACTAAGAAAAAAAATAGAGGAACTCAAATCTACTGAAATCAATAGAAAGGCATTCATTCAGTAAATATTCATTGAATTTCTACTATGTGCATACCACAGTCTTTCAGATGAGGTATTTTTGTAACAAATTAGAAATTATGTTTCTTGATGTGCAAATCATCTTTTTTCCGATATCAGTTTAGGTTTTCTGTTAATGTCAAAGGGATAATTTTCTCCGAAATAAAGGAAGATAATAAGTAAAAATTTTCCTGATAGAACAAGGTAACAATTTAGCTTATATTAAAAACAGATGAACAGTTCTACATTTTTTTTTAATAATTCAATTTTAAAAGTGCTTTCCAAAGTCAGTTTGTAAACTTCTTGATTTATTAGGTAATATATATAAATTAGTAGCCTGGTGCACGAAATTCGTGCAAATTAAAAGGGAATTAATTAGAGGAGGAAATATTTTAATATTGCTATTGATGTCCCCTGGCCAAGCACCATGCTGGGAGGCAAACTCACCGTTCCAGGCCAGTGATGTTGCAAGTCCCCGCCCACCTGCGCCTGCCTTGCACAAAGCCTCCTGCTATTCGGTTGTTACGGTGTTATGGCGTGGTGATCATTTGCATATTAGCCTTTCATTATTATGGTAGTGCAAAATTTCTTATGAAATTTTTAACTATTTTCCCTAGTCAGAGACAACTACTGTTGCCAAGTATACTGTATAGTCTGCCAAAAAATTCTGTGTAGAAGAGTAGATATGTGTATATATCAAATATTTTGTGTTTGTGTATGTGTGTGCACAAGCATGTGTGGATATATGTGTGTAAACATGAACAACACAAGCGTGTCCTGAAAGTTTACTTTTAGAAGATAATTCCCACATCCATTAATATATAGTTGCCTCATTCATTGAAATGGCTGCATAATATCCCATTTTATAAATGTTCCGTAATTTATTTAACTAGTACATATTTTGAGGTAAGTTGATTCTAATTATTTTGCCATTAGGAAAAACACTATGTTAAATACCTTTGTATAAATATCATTTTCCAATATGTCTGAATGTATCACTGAGATACATTTTTAGAAATGGAATTATTTGATCAAAAGGTCAGCATATTTTAAATTTTAATAAATATCACCAAATTTACTTTCATAGAGGAAGTATACATAAGTGACATATACTAGGGAGACTTTCCAACATCATAGCCAATTCAGTGTGTGGTAATCTTTGCCAATATTTTGGTGAAAAATATGCCATTGTTGATTAAATTGCAGTTTTCTTATCAGTAAGGACCTTTTACCTTTGTGTAGAGCTTTTTTATTTTTATTTTTCTTTTGTTAATTCATCTACCTATCCCCATCCTAACTCGTGTGGTAATAAATGTGTTGTTTTTATTTTATTTATTTATTTATTTATTTATTTATTTATTTATTTTTTATTTTATTGATATTTTACAGAGAGGAAGAGAGAGGGATAGAGAGTTAGAAACATCGATGATGAGAGAGAATCATCGACCAGCTGCCTCTTGCACACCCCCTACTGGGGATGTGCCTGCAACCCAGGTACATGCCCTTAACCGGAATCGAACCTGCGACCTTTCAGTCCGCAGACCGACGCTCTACCACTGAGCCAAACCGGTTTCGGCTATCTTCTATATTTTAAAGTAACTAGGACAATTAATAACTTCTTGTTGACAATACATATTGACAAAGAACTGATTAAACTGTGGGATGAATAGGGAGGTAATCGAGGCAAAGGGTGATGGACCAGGTGGACTTTGACCTTGAACTTGACCAACTCATCGCTAAGTTCTAGCTTATGTTAGTAAACCCTCTGAGCCCATATTTCCTCAGCTGTGGCATCAGACTAATACTAAAACTCCTGTCTCCACCCCCCTCTCGTGTGTAAAAGAGGGTCCCTGCAGAAACTCGCTGGAAGTGGTTCAGAAAGTCTGCAGCAGAAGGTTTAACCGGAACTGAGTCAATAGAAGAGATTGGAGAGAAGGCTAGAATCAGAGCTTAAGATAGTTTCTGTGCTGTTTTTTCCATTTGGATTTAATCCTGAAGGACTGTGTTCCCAGGGGATTGTAAGTGGATATAAATGTCTTTTTTTTTTTTTTTTAATGAATGATTAAACCTAGCACTGCCTAACAGAGTGGACAGCAGCTAATATCTCAAGAAATGATTGCCTTTGGGATTTAACGGTCACATTTGTAAAGAAGTTTCATTGTTTACTCCTCTTGGACAGGAGAGCTTTTGGCTAAGGTGTGTACTATTCATTAAAGTAATATCAAACAGTGGGCAACACATGAAATCACTGAGAACAAACTATATTTAATAAATATTATTTTTCCATTAAAAAACATTTCGCTGAAATCGATTTGGCTCAGTGGATAGAGCATCGGCCTGCGGACTGAAAGGTTCCAGGTTCGATTTCGGTCAAGGGCATGTACCCTGGTTGCAGGCACGTCCCCAGTAGGGGGTGTGCAAGAGGCAGCTGATCGATGTTTCTAACTCTTTATTCCACCCTCTTCCTCTCTGTAAAAAAATCAATAAAATATAAAAAACAAACAAAAAACATTTCATTTAATAAACATCTGTTTAAGTTTAAGCCACCTTTTCCTAGTGCTAGGTCCCCCCTCCCCCTTTTTATTTTGTATGGTGTGGAGTATATTTTTATTTGAAATAGTTGTCAACATTTTAGAAACCATCACCAACAGCAATTTCCTTGAGCAGTGGCGATGCGGGTATTTCAGGGGTGGAAAACTAAGCGGCTCTTCAGAGAGAATATGTGGCATTGGATCATCTTCTAGGTATGCTTGAAAAAACACCCCCAGAATTTTAAAATCAGGGGGACTTGAGCACAGACAATTAAATGGTCAGCTAGTACAGAAGGATATGCATCTTGGGGGACAAAGCATCTTTGACCAGGTTCAGTGGATACGTAGCTAATAAAGAGTATAAAGAATATTAGCATGATGGGCAGTGTCACTCTTCTGGTATGTTAACAAAAACAAGCTAACAAGGCAACAAAGGTAAGCCAAAGAACTGAACCAGGTGTGTGTAATCAACTGTTTCTTCTCAGGTAATCTATGGCTAAGATGGCCTTAAATCAGAAATTCTTTGCCCTACCTGTATCTCATGTTTCATTTCCTACACTATTTCCCCCTTACTTTCTAGTAATGCTCTGACAGCAAATTCCTTTCTATTTTTGTTGATATAATAATGAGAGCCATGACTTCCCTAGAGACTGTCTTGTTGTGGTACCGTTGTTGTCTTAGCTGAGGTCTTCTGAGAAGGCATATGTGGAACTGGTAGAAAGAAGTGGGAATTCTTGGAGAGCAGTATTCAGTTTTTATCTCCAGACTTTCCCATGCAGGCTTTTCTTCAAATTTGAATACATGTTTTGAATTGAAAGAAGGAACTAACATTTGTTCAGTGTCTACCAAGTGCTAAGATCTAGGTCACAAAGCTTGTAAGTAACAGAACCCAGATCAGTACCTAGATCGTTATAATTCCAAAACCCATTTCTCTCCCCTCCTCCCCCATCAGATTGCTGTTAAGTCTTTTGGAAAACTTAAAGTGAAGAGCCTAAGCTTAAGGGCTTGGACTTGAGTCAGACAAATGTGGGTTTGAATTCAGGCTGTCACTTGGTAGCTGTGTACCTCAGTGTGTTTGTCTGTAAAATGGGGATAATAACACCTACTTCAGAAGCTGTTATGAGGATTAATTGAGTTTGCGTTTGTCAACCCACTAGAATTCCAAGTTCATAATAAATGCCATTGATGGCTATAGAGAATATCAATGTAGTTTATCATCAATAAACACTTTTATGAACCCCAAGTTTTTAAATGCCTGTTGGAAGGACATTGTTACTTTCTTTAATAAAGACCCAGATCTTCCAATAGTATTCCTCGTATTAGTTTTCTACTACTAACAAGCTTAGTGCGTTAAAATAACATGAACTTATTATCTTACAGCTCTGTAGGTCAGAGTCTGACAAGGGTCTTACTGCACTAAAATCAAAGGAATTGGCTTGTGTTTCTCTCTGGAAGCTTGAGGGGGGGGGATGTGTTCTTGATCATTTAGTTTGTTGAAAGAATTCACTTCTTTGAGGTTATGTGGTTGAGATTTCCCATTTCCCTGAATGCTGTTCTAACCTGTTAGAGGCCTGCCTCTCCCTAGCGCTTGCACGTGGCCTCCTAAATCAGTGGGTGTTGAATCCTCCTGATGCCATCTCTCCCACCCTACTTCTGTTGCCATCACTCTGCCCACAGCTGGGAAAGATTTTCCTCCTTTAAGGATTTTCCTCCTGATAGATTGGGCCCACTGGATATTCCAGAATAATCTTCCCTGCTTAATCATTTCTGTGGAATCCTTTTTCGCTGTGTAAGAATACATACTTAACGTTCCTGGAATTAGAATGTGAACATCTTTGAGGGAGCCATTATCCTCTGTACATTTCTCAAGTGAGTGCCGCTAGGTATATGTTTTTTATAAAGTAGAGATTGTTGTTCTGGTCGCAGTGGCTCAGTGGTTGAGCATCGACCTGTGAACCAGGAGATCACGGTTTAATTTTGGTCTGGCCAAATTGTGAGCTCAATCCTCAGTAGGCGGCATGAGGAGGCAGCCATTCAATCAATGATTCTCATCATTGATGTGTTTCTCTCTCTCTCTCTCTCTCTCTCTCTCTCTCTCTCTCTCTCTCTCTGTCTCTGTCTCTGTCTCTGTCTGTCTCTCTCTGTCTCTCTCTGTCTCTTTCTCTCTGAAGTCAGTAATATTTAAGAATAAACTAAAGAATTGTCCTCTTATTTTTTAAAAAATGTATTCTTCATTCAGAGATACAAATTCCAGAGTGACATCTCTGAAATAATATTTTGCAATGCACCTTTCCAGGGGTTCACAATACTTTATTGCCCTCAAGTTACTGCCAATCCGCTCTTCAGTTTTTATTTATCTAACAATGTATTCCTGAATTAAAATGTTGTTCCGACGGGGGAAATGGGGTAGGGTTGAGGGTCTGGGGACCAGCAGTGTGAATTGTTCTGGGGTCTGCTCATCAGTGCTCTTCTTAACTAGCCATTTTTGTTAATAATTGTATTTATTTGTATAGAGGGAGGAATACATAATATTGTCATAAGACTAATATGTGAAGAATTGAAATCTTTCCAAATGCAGTATTTTTATTATCATTTAAAAAGACTCAGCATGTACTGTATATTGCAGGATGAGTAAATAAAGACTCGGATTTAACCTTTTGACAAGAATATGGTTTCTCTTGGGATGTTTGGTTGAAAAGCCATTTCTTACTCTATAATAAGAGTGGCCGTTGTTCTCCCTTATAGTTATTAGCCTAGGAGACTGACTTAATGAAAAGGTACAGTATGTATTATGACTTAAACTTTATGTCAGTATTTAAAATATAAGTTGTCTTAGATGTATAAAACATTAAAGGTAGCTGTGAGGTGAAGTAGAAAAATAGTCCAAGGCACTTATATAGTGTTATGTGATAGGATACACTAGACATCAGAGACCAGGCAGGAGACAAACTAAAATAGTAATCTGAACAGAAAAAGTTTAATATAAAGGATTAACCTATAGCACTAAGCAGACACCACTTTTAGAGCCGAGGCCCAGTACACAAGCAAGGAACAAACTTGGGAGAGAGCCTCCTCACTGTGGCTGTGGCTCATTGCTGTCACAGCCTGGGGCAAACTGGCAGGAGGACATCATTTGTGGGGGTGTCGGTGGGGGTGTCAGTGGGGCTTGCCGAGAAGCTGGCTGGAGCGCCCAGGAAGCTCACTGGGAAGCCACCCCGTGGGTGTCAGAGACTTGTTGGGACACTGTCTGCCGGAGTGCTGCTGAAGCCGCTGGAAAAATGCCCCCCAGGGGGTGCCGGCGAGCCCTGCAGGGAGGGTGCGTGCCACCAGGTGTCCTGTAAACTCCTGGCAGCCAAGCCTCCCAGAAAAGCGACCAAGCACCCAGAAACAGAGAGCAAGGAGCCCCTTCTGTATTTTTAAAAAAATATATTTTATTGATTTTTTACAAAGAGGAAGGGAGAGATATAGAAAGCTAGAAATGTCAATGAGAGAGAAACATCGACCAGCTGCCTCCTGCACACCCGGGTGTGCCCGCAGCCCAGGTACATGCCCTTGACCGGAATCGAACCTGGGACCTTTCAGTCTGCAGACCAACGCTCTACCACTGAGCCAAACCGGTTTCGGCGCCCCTTCTGTATTGAATGTCCCTCTGGCTCCCTCTACTGACAAAGCTGAACACGGTGCCCCCTGGCCAAAGGGAAAGAGTCCAGGTCCAGGGTCACGGAGCTGGACAGAGAAGGGTGGGCTTGGCGCTGAGAGGCAGTGCATGTATCATGTACAGGAGGCAGTGCCATCCCCAAATAGCATAGCATGAAACCACGTGGGCTTGTTTTTCCTTCATGCTCTCTGTGTTCTGTGGCTCACCTGGGATCTCCACTCCACATGGGCCTTGGTCTGGATCACAGGCTGATGGAGCGGCTGTCGGGCATTGCGAGCAGATGAGAAGAGGGACTGTGGTCAATAGCAGGCTGTCTCTTAACATTCCCCCTCAGAAATAAGTATACCATTTCTGCTCACATTTCACTGGCCAAATCAGCTTACACGATTATGCCTCCCTGAGGGCAGAGAAATGCAATTCTATCATTTTTGGAGGGAGAGTCAGAAATAAATTTTTTTAAAAAAATTATAAGGTTGACAGGATTGGAAGTTCCTAGGATAGTTATTTAAAATTCTCCCTTTAAAGTTTTGTTTTTATCTGCCTTGCAGTTTTTTATGAGTTTTAGTGAAAAGTAGCATCCACATAAAAATGGGTGATACTCTTGGCTTTGGGTCACATAAGGAAGTTGAAAACAATTTTCAGCAGCAGGGAAAACATTTTTGAGGGTTAGATACAAATAGCCTTTATTTTTATAAGGTTGCACTAACTTATAGTTACATGCTACATGAAATATGGACTGTCCCTTTGGGCAGAAAAAAGAGTTGTTTCATTCATGCTCCATCTTAGATGGTGATAAAAACCAAGATTTAGAGATCTGGGTTAGGGCCCCAGCTCCATCGTTTATATCTATCAAAATAAAGAAATTTACCTTTAGCCGAAACCCGTTTGGCTCAGTGGATAGAGCATCTGTCTGTGGACTGAAAAGTTCCAGGTTCGATTCAGGTCAAGGGCATGTACCTTGGTTGTGGGCACATCCCCAGTAGGGGGTGAGCAAAAGGCAGCTGATTGATGATTCTCTCTCATCGATGTTTCTAACTCTTTATCCCTCTCTCTTCCTCTCGTAAATAAATAAATAAATAAATAAATAAATAAAATATATATTTTTTAAAAAGAAATCTACATTTAATGTTAAGTTATGATTGGCATATTAATTTCACAACAATTGTGTTAAATATTTACCATCACCTATGTTTGTATGTCATGTCAAAAAAATTGAATTTACCTTGTTGGCATATTTGATTAGAGTGAAAAGTTTAGAAATGAGAGTGGGAAGGGTCTATTATGTCAATAAATTCTTTAGAATTCGTATCAAAAAGCCCAATTAGTGTTAGCATGGTCACCAGCGGTCTTCTGTCTCTGTACTGGGCTTTCCTTGTATTGCTTGTCCCATCTTAAAATCAAATTTGAACCAGCCCCTGGTTTAAAAGCCTCTTTAGACTTCCTATAGCTTGGTAATTTCAAAATACTTATTTTTGCTTACAAGGTCCTTTCCCAACCCATCTTTCCAACTTCATCTTCCACCTCTTCCATCCATCTCTTCTTTGAGCTGTAATAACATTTTCACTGTTTCTGTAGCATTGAAGGAACGTAAGGGGAAGTATGTACAGAATAAATAATTCAGTGACTTAATATAAAAATGTAGGCTAAAAACACCTTTTGAAGAGGCTCCGATAATGATAAGGAAACAAAAATCTCATGATTCATTTTTCTTCAGCTTCAATAGGAATCTTTTGGAATGGTTTTGGAACACATGCTTCCAATCTGCCACCAGATTTTGCAGCAGGAATTTATATAACCATGCCATAGCTCACCATTTACCATATGCTTCAGTATTTCCAGTGTTTTCAAACACTCTCTATTTCCCACCCTTTCCAGATCACATGTCTTGGTTTTTATATCCTGGCGTTTACTCACAATTTCCATTCATTTCTGTGATTCATGAATATTCTCTGGTGTAGCCTTCCAGGTTAGAGACAGTTTCTATTCTGGTTTTCTTTCCTGGACCCTTTAACTACACTGTTGTGTCTAAAAGACACAAATTCATCTATTCACTTTTTAAAAAATATATATTTTATTAATTTTGATTTCGGTCAGGGGCATGTACCTTGGTTGTGGGCATGTTCCTAGTGGGGGGTGTGCAGGAGGCAGCTGATGGATGATTCTCTCTTATTGATGTTTCTTAATCCTCAGTGTAGGACTCCTGATTCCAGGCCTGCACACAGCACTCCAATCTCAGTTCTTGTTTCTATGGCTTTGCTACTTGTCCTTTACCTTTGTCTAAGATTACTAGAATCAGAAAGATTATTATTTAGAGTTGGGCTGGCTTTTGTAACCATGTAATATAGCAGTGTAGTTCTAGTAAAAAAATTCCCTTTTATTAATCTTGTTTTGGTCTTATTAGAATACAGGGTATTCGATATTAACTCACTTGCTACCCATTCTTTGCCTAGGGAAGATGTCCTTAACTTTGATTTTCACCACTTCTCTGGAAGCAGAGGGAGGACAGGAGGCAGGAAACTATGTGGTGGGGAACTTGCATAGGGGGTATTGCCCAAGGACGAAAGGGGACTTTGTGCATGCACATGTGCGTACGATGAGTTAGGACTGAATAATTTTGTGACCAGTGATTATTTCCCTTATCTCTGTGTGTTGAATAAGGGAAGCAGATAAATTGAGGACGGACCAGTAGGCAGGAGCCAGCCAAACTAGGCAGGGACTTACTTATATGATGTGTGGCAAAGGACACAAGACACTAGGGTGAGAGGGGTCATGTGCCAGTGGGGAGGGGAGGCCGGGGGAAGGTCAATGGGGAGAAAAGGAGACATATGTACTACTATTTGTAATAGTTTAGCTTTATTCTAAATATCATAGCAATATAAGAGTACAGGATTGAGTGTATTATATATGTATAGATTGATTTCAGAGAGGAAAGGAGAGGGAGAAAGAGGTAGAATCATCAATGATGAGAGATAATCATTAATTGGCTGCCTCTTGCATGCTTCTTCCCTGGAGACTGAGCCCACAACCTGGGCATGTTCCATGACTGGGAATTGAATCATGACTTCCTGGTTCATAGGTTGACACTCAGTCACTGAGCCATGCCCTTGAGATGATTGAGTGTATTGATGCGGGGTGGGGGCAGTGGTGATGGGGAGTGTTTTAGAGTGGGGAAGAGAGAGAGACCAGGTTTCTGGTTTAAACAAGAGTTCAGTTTTGAACAAATGCTGAATTTGGTTTGTGATCTCAAGTGAATAGATGAGCTGAAACCGGTTTGGCTCAGTGGATAGAGCGTCATGACGCCTGTGGACTGAAAGGTCCCAGGTTCGATTCCGGTCAGGGGCATGTTATTTGGTTGTGGGCATGTCCCCAGTTGGGGGGGGGTGCAGGAGGCAGCTGATCGATGATTCTCTCTCATTGATGTTTCTGACTCTCTATCCCTCTCTCTTCCTCTCTGTAAAAAAAATTAATAAAATATATATATATATTTTAAAAGTGAACAGATGAATTTGTGTGTTTTAGACACAACTAGTAGATTAAAAAAAAAACACACCTCTTAGATGAGTTAAAATGGCTTGACATTGTCTCACTGTTACCTTCTAAAACACATACCAAGCTTTCCTTGTTTATTATGGGATAGCCAGAGGCCCAGTGCATGGATTCGTGCACATTGAAAGGAAATTAATTAGAAGGTGAGGCGGGACTGGACAAGACAGGTCAGACATGCCCTGGAGCCAACCTCCTGTGATCCCTCCGGAGCACGCTGCACCTGGGGTGGTGCCAGGGCTTGAAGGGCAACTGTGGAATGAGTGAGGTCCCTCCAGCAGGTGGGTCCCTCAGCCCGGCCTATGGGGATCAGGCTGAAACCCGAAGTCTGACATCCCCAGAGGGGTCCCGGAGTGCGAGAGGGCACTCTGCAAAGTTGCTATAGCTTGGCAGCTCCTGTGTCGCGCATCTGCCCCCTGGTGGTCAGTGCACTGTCATGGCTACCGGCCGGTCAGCCAAGTTGCTTAGCCTTTTACATCTATAGATGATCAGACTTTTGAAATGATATATGAAATGTGTCCTAAGGCTATACATTATAATTTAGATTTTAATTAAAGTTGTTACTTTGAGTTTTTGGGCTAAGATGATATTGCCACTCAAGTGGTGAACTGTGGTAGTGTTTACAAAAATATATATTTTTTGATATTGACATTTGTGGTTATAAAAATAGATTTTAATGAAGTTATAGTTTCTGAGGAAAACATTGTTTTTTACTTGAACTACTGATTAATTAAATTGAAAACGTTCCAACCTCTTTTGCCGTGTCATTATAATAAAAAAAATGACATAGATACTATTGATATACTGAAGAACTAGGTCAAGAAGAAAGAAAAAAATATGAAGAGAGAGGATAGAGGAAATGGAATGAAAAGAAATGAGTGGACAAAAGAAACACAAAAAATGGAAACATAGAAAAAGGAAAGGCTCAAGACGCTGAAAAGTGGTGTAATTAGGAAAACAAGAGCCACTTTAAATATTTCAAACAAAGGGAATTAATATAGGGAATTAGTTACCAAAAGAATTTACTGAAAGATCACCAACTGCAGGAAACCACTGCCACTTCTAGGACGAACCATGAAGTGGTGTTGAACAGAGCCCGTAAGTACAGTGATGCTAAGGGGCCTGAGCTATCCTTGTTGCCCCTGGAGCTGCCGCTGCTTTGCAGAGAGCTCAAGAGCCAGTGCATCTAGCGATGAAAAGGCCTATGGTCTTGTTGATGATGTTGGGCCCATCTCAGAGGACGCTAGCGCCTGCAGTCGCCCACTGCTACCTCTGCTGGAGCCGCACTGCCCTTGCAGTAGCCGGAGGCGTTTGTATGATAGTTACCTGGCGCTGCTTTGTGGCTGGAGCCAGAGTCCATGATCAGACTTCCTGGAACACTGCTGCTGTCTCCGTAGGAACCAGAAGGAAGAAGATAAAATGGGTTATCTTTTCCTGCTATCTAACTTTTTATCAGAAGTTAGGAAACCAGGTATTAAGGGATTATGGGAAATGTAGTCTCTATAGACTTGTGACTCCCTCTGAAGTAAGAGGAGAGCATGGAAGTGCAGGCATGGATCTGAGAGCCAATAAAGAACCGGCCCAGAAAGACATCATGAAATACAACTTCTTTATTCATAATAGGGAGAAGAAGCATTTTTGCAACTTGCGAAGTGATGTAAAATAAATAAAAAGACCCTTTATTTTTTCTGGTTAACAGAAAGATTAAGATACAGTGACCCCCAGAAAACCTTTGAAAGTGAGGTAGTTCTACATTGTGGTGTCAGTTAAGTATTTTAGTTTTAAAGCAACAACAACAACAACAACAAAAAAAAATGGACCCTGGTTAAGTTAAGAAGAAAATATATTTATGATGAGAGTATTGGATAGCCCTCAGGAAGTGGAGTAACTAGTCCCTGGAAAAGAGAGACATTGGGATAGCTCTGGATAGCTATTTGGTAGTTTGCAGAAACTAATGGATTGCCCTGTGTATGGTGCTACTTGCTGCTTACGTGGATCAGTTTCACCATTTTCTTCTTCAGGGTCACATTATCAATAGAAAGGTTGGTCTGCCCTAGCTTTGATTAGTTTCCCATCCTTCATCAGAGGAGGAGGACACAGCACCTTGATTGACAACTACATCAAGATTACTCAATAGGTGAGGGCTAATTTGTCAAAGGAATTTTGAGGTGTTAAATACAGTGGCTACTAGGCAGGCAAAAATCACAAGAATCTATTAACTGAGTCTAGTTTTAGATGAACAAAAGGTAACTGGAAACCACAGCCAAAAATTCTCAAGCTCTTAATATGTAATAGGCACTCTGATCTCTTTTAATAATATGTTTGAGGAAGTTGTCATTATTATCCTCATTTTACAGATAAGAGGAATTGAGAGGTGCACTTCTGGTGATGGTGGATTAGGCAATTTGGACTAACTCTCCCACTGAGAACAACTAGAAAAGATGGATCCCATATAAAAATCACCTGTGTGAAGGTTTCAGAGAGCTAACCCATCAGTGAAGACTATGGGGACAAAATCCCGGAGAAGAAGGAAGGAAGCCCAAAGAGGTGAGCTGGGCACGTGAGGCCTTTTTCCCTCAGGAGAAACTTCTGTTTCCAGCAGAGGTGGTGGAGAGGCCAAGTACAGAAAAGAGCATTGACACACTTTTGGGCTGTGGCTAAGGGAGCAGCAGTTTGAGTTCAGGGTCCAATAAGAAAGGAGATTTCCTGCTACATCCTCTAGCCTTGGGGTTAGAATCCTGAAGTGCTGTGCCTTAGGAGTAGGTGAATCAAGAATAGAATGGCCCTAGCCAGTTAGGTTCAGTGGATAGAGCATTGGCCTGTGGACCAAAGGGTCCAGGTATGATTTTGGTCAAGGGCAGGTACCTTGGTTGCAGGCTTCGGCCTGGGCCCTGACTGGGACTCTTGTAGGAGGCGACCAATCAATGTGTCCCTTTCACATCGATGTTGCTCTGTCTTCTCTCTCTTCTACCCTCCCTAAAAATCAATGGAATAATATACTCGGGTGAGGATTAACAACAAATAACAACAAACAAATAAAAGGAATGGTCTGCTTATAAATAAAACCTAGTCTAGAATCCTTGGCTGGACTAAGAATACCCAGGATGGTCAATGACGGTAGCCTCTTGTTTAAGTAAAAGTCAACCCTTTTCTGGAGAAAGATAACATCCTCTTAGGCCTTAAATAATTTTTAGAGTTTTTTTTTTCTCATAAAATGTTTTACATCCACACAGAAATACCCAGACATACTGGAGACAAGATCATATAACTGAAACTAAATGAAACAAAGGCCATAGCAGCAGACTCACAAGAGATTCAATGGATTTGTCAGACACTCAATGGAACAAACAGACCAAAAATTAGTAATGATTAATATGTTATATCTTATGACATCTATAGCACTGTGCCCAACACCTGCAGAATACATAGTCTTCTGAAGGGCACCAGGAACACCAAAATTGGCCATATACTAGATTATAAAGCAATTCTGAATAAAAATCAGATAATAGACATATACAGAGTGAGTTCTCTGAACACTGCTGGAAATCAGAAACATAAGATAATTAGAAAATTCCCATATATTTAGAAATCAAGAAATCCACTTCTAAATAACCCAAGGATTAAAGAAGAAATTACAAAGAAAATTTAAAAGTATTTTTACCTGAATAATAATGGAAACACAACTTGTCAAAATTTGTATGATTCAGCTAAGTTCCTTAGAAGGTAATTGATAGATTTCTGGCCATCTTATCTAATAAAGAGGGAATATGCAAATTGACTGTCACACAGTCACAAAGATGGCGGCACCCAGTCCACTTAGCCCTGCCGGAGTTCCTCTTGTGCCTGCCCCTGGAGTCCCACAGTCCTTTCAGCCCAGCCTGGGTGGGGGGGGAGGGGAGGTCAGGGGAAGGGGAGGGGACAGCAGGAGCATGGTGTGGCCGGACCCGCCCTCAGCCCCCCAACTGCCCAGGGCAGGCCCGGCCCAAGGCACAGGCAAGCCTCAGATGTCGGCTGCCCAGCCTATGCCTGAGGTGCAGGCAAGCCTCAAATGGTGGCTGCCCAGCTGTCCAGGGCTGCCCAACGCTCAGGTAACCAGGACCGGCAGAGGCTTGCATGGCTGGCAGTGGCAGCAGCAGAGGTGTGATAGGGACATTGCCTTCCTCTGATGGCTGGGTCACCTTCCGTCCCCTGAGGGCTCCCTGACAATGAGAAGGGGCAGGACAGGCTGAGGGACCCCCCCTCTAGTATACAAATTTTCATTCCCGGGCCTCTCCTACATCATAAAAGAAGAATGAGTGAAAATGATCTAATGTATTCATCTCAAGGAGGTAAGATCAAAATTCCAGAAAATTAAGCCCCAAGAAAGCAGAAGGAAGGAAACAATAGGAAGGGAATAATAAAGATAAGAGAGAAATCAATGAAAAGGAAAATGAAAGTAAAGGAATAGCAATAACGAAAAGATTAATAACAACTGGTAAAACACTTTATATCACTGATTAAAAAAAAGAGAGAGACGGTACAGCTAACCAATATCAGGAATTGATAAGAGGACATCATAATATAGTATAATATAATATAATATAATATAATATAATTATATTATATTATATTATATTATATTATATTATATTATATTATAAAGAGCTAATATGCAGAATGACTGTCTGGACACCCTTCTAGATGACTGTCTGGATAACCTTCCGGACAAAGCGGGGGCTGTGAGGGCCAAGCCTGTTGCATGAATTTGGTCTCTAGTGATTATTTTAATGTAACAAAAGAGAAATTCGGGTCATCTTTGGTTAGCCACCTCAATTTACTAACATACTGAAAAGTCAGTGTTTATACTTTAATCAAAGTGAAAACAAGAGGTAGCAATAATCCTACCTTTTCCATCAGCTTTGTGGCCTTTAAGTTTCATAACTTCCTTCATTTGTGAAATTAAGAGTCTGGGCTGGATTATCTCTGACTTTTCCTCCTTTTAATGTCGATAATTCTGTTATTAGAAAGACATTTAATTTTTACTCACTTGTTGCGTTATGAAGAAGCAAGTGAATTTTCCCTTAGATTTTTCATGATTAATGAAATATAAAACTTAAGGATTTGAATAGTACATGACCAATGTCTGGTAATTACGGTAATGTTTTCTGATCTATGGTTGTGCCTTTAAACTTGCATCTGCTACAGAAAATACATTTAGGATCAATATTTAACGTCACTTTAAATTATTTTAAAACTTTAGGAAAACATTCATCACACTTTGAACCACAGAATAATTACTATACTGTTGGTTACTTTATTGGATTTTAGGTAAACACTAGGTTTTGGAAGCAAAGTTGTTTTGGGATATTTTGCCTTTCAGCTGTTAGTTTGTCCTTTAATAAGTTATTTACCTTGAGGGACTATAATGTAAAGTAATTTACCTCGAAGGATGTTGAGAATTGATTAAGAAACATATCAAATGCCCAATATAGTACATAGCCATGGTATTTGCAGTTAAAAATTACTTATTTTCTATTCTCTCTTTAACAATTCCGAGCAGGGCTCTCTAATTGAGGCTAAAGACAAGAGAAATAGAAATGACACACTCTGCAATGTTCAGTAACTAGCTAATGTAAATATAGGCATAAATATATACAGTAAAGTACAGTAATATGCAGCCATAACTACCCATGTTTCCCCGAAAATAAGACATCCCTTGAAAATAAGACCTAGCGCAACTTTGGGAGGAAAAATTAATATAAAACACTGTCTTATTTTCGGGGAAACAGGGTATTAGGTACTTCTAGTCTTAATTTCCAGTGATTCCTCATTACGTTACGGTGCAATGCTCAGCTTGATGTGGTTCCAGGAATTAGCTTTGTTATGGTCCCAGGCAGATCATCTTTCACCTTTTGCCTCTTCATTGTCCACAAATATGATTTTCTGTTTCATTAAAATCTACTTCCCACTGACTACATCGCAGAGTTACGATTCACTACGTCTGAAATGTGGTCCCAGGAGTGAAGGAAAAAGTTTTCTAGGATGCCCTGGTTTTTATATCTCTCACTCCATTTGATGGATTTTAGGTAGGGGTTGGCAAATTACTGATCATGGGCCTAATCTCCCCCCCCCTCTTTCTCTCTCTCTCTCTGTCTGCATGACCTATGAGATAAGAGTGATTTTTACATTTTTAAGTGATTAAAAAGTCAAACGACTACTTTATAACTCATGACAATGATATGGAATTCAAATTCCAGTGTTTATAACATTCCATTGGAGCTGCCATGATCATCTCTTTATGTCTTGTCTGTGGCTGTTTGTGCTGAATGGCAGAGTTGAGTATTTGGGACTCTTTTTCTGTTTGCGTGCTGCTTGATCACAAATGGTTTGATGCAGTTAAAACCCCACAGCATTCTGAGTGCCATGTGTCCCTCTGTGCTGTGACATTTAGTTCTGTTTATTTTTTACTGACGAATGCATACTCATCATGTCAAAACAAGAAGAGAAGAGAAGAGTGGATTACAAATGTGTGCTTTTACAGCATAGTGAAGTGTGGATTATTCTGTTCTCAAATTAGATGATAATGCATTGTATTGATGTGTTGACACTATAGTTATGCTAACATAATACAGTATACGTTGACATTACCATACTAAGCACCCATCACAATATTCCCATCTAGGAAAAATGAGAAAGTTTAAAATGGGGTATGTATTATAGTAGAATTTCTTTGCAAAAAAAGTAAAAAAATGAAAATGTACTTTAATCAAAGAAAATTCCCAAATGGCTCATTTGTTAGCCAGTCCACTCACCTTGTGAATTAATTAAAGCACATTTATTTTGCAGCAGCTGAAAAAATGTGTCTAGAGAAAATAAACCCGTTTAAAACTATTACGCCTTTCAATGAGAATCATTTCTCAAAGAGCTTAGGACATTAGGAGCAACATCTCATAGTCGATTTAAAATACAAGGCAAGTGATTTTGAGTGGTTTTCCTGATGAGTTAAGAGAGATTCTGGGTACTGTTCTATTGTTCATTTGAAGAGTCGGTATTGAATTGGAAGTGATGAAGAATAAGCTTCTATGAATAGTCTGTGGAATAACAAGAAGCAAGAACATTTTAAGAGATTTTGAGAATACACCAGTTCAGTACAACTGAAGTGGAATCTGCTACGATGTGTTAAAACTGCTGATGATAAAAATTGGTATGGATTAGAAAAAGGCTAAGTTGGATACATTTACAAAGTCTGTGGACCTGGTGTGTGTGGCTCAGTGGTTGATCATCCACCAAGAGGTGACTGTTTGATTTTCAGTCAGGTTAAGTGCCTGGTTTTGTTTCAGCATCATCACATTAAAAATATATATATATATATATATTTTATTGATTTTTTACAGAGAGGAAGGGAGAGAGATAGAGAGCTAGAAACGTCGATGAGAGAGAAACATCGACCAGCTGCCTCTTGCACACCCCCAACTGGGGATGTGCCCGCAACCAATGTACATGCCCTTGACCGGAATCGAACCTGGGACCTTTCAGTCCATAGACCGCCGCTCTACTGCTGAGCCAATCCGGTTTCGGCAGCATCATCACATTTTTAAAAAAATTTAATTTAATTTTTTTTTGGCATCATTTGCAAAGTGTGGACCAGCCAGGAACAACTGTAAAACTGTGGACAGATCTGGAACAACTATTTTCCTCATTAGCTCCGAGCGTCAGAACTCCTTTCTCCCAATGACATTTTATCCTAGCCAAATTGTGAGAGATTAGGCTAGTGGGAGTAAGAGTAGGTGTGAAGGGACCGTAGAATTGCTTTCTCTTCCCTTGATGTTTAGCCTGTCAGCCTACTAGCTCACCGTGGTCATCTCAAATAGTCTGGCAATGAGCTGCACTTTTAGAAAGCCTTAGCTACACTCATCTTCTAAACTCTTGACCCTGATATTAGAAATAACCAAGAGCCTTGCTCATAAATGTGATTTTTCACTCCCTAAGTGGCACATCAGGCTCAAAGACCTTCCTAGGACTTTCATATTTTAATGTTTTAAGGCCATCATTGAGGTGATCTACTTTGAGTCCCTGCAGAGTGTCGCCAAAATTCAGCATTATTTGACGAGGCTCCAGGAGCCAGTGGTGAACCTTGGCCATCTGGTCGGCTTCCGCATTGTCAGTTCTTGCCAAACAGTGAGGCAACCATTTGGTTCCTTAGCAAGGGACAGTGAGTGAGGCTCAATGTGACAGTATGAGTAGGACTTCAACCATCTTCTGAATACTATAAGCTTAGACTGAAGGAGGGAATGTGAAAAGGCCTACGAACCAAAGTTCAGGAAGGGGCTAAAATGTATAGAGCAGCAGACCTTGTGTTAGGTGCTTTCCATGTATCACTTCATTACCTTGGAGCCCAAGAAAACATGGGAGAGAGATGCTACCATGCTTGTTTTATAGATGACGTGCAGAGATCAAGTGCTTCGAAACAGGAAGCAGTAGATTAAAAGCCCAGTCCGTCTGTCTTCAGTCTGTCCTCAGTACTTGACACTTACGATATAATTGACTCAAGTACATATCTTAGTTAAATAGAAAAGGCCAAGAATAAAACAGTGGTTTGGGACACATCTGACTTCAGTTTCATCAGAATCGTGTTTTATTGGGAAGACAAACTGTGTTTGATCCAATTTTTTTTTTTTTTTTTTTTTTTTTCTGGGAATGGAACTGCAGAGAATATCCTGATCTCTATTTTTGTTAGGTTTTAGGAGGTAGCTCTCTTGACTTGCCATAGTATCGATAGAAGCACACAAGAGCACTTTGGTGGGAATGGGATTGAAGAGACATTTTACATAAGAAAAATTTAATCTACACTAATACAAAAATAAAAATAAAATATAAAAAATTTAAACGGAGAGATTCGTGCAATAGGCCTTCTTTTCCTTGGCATCCAACACCGGTTTTCCTCTGGCACCTGGGACCCAGGCCTTTGCTCCGGCCAGATTCTGACACCTTTGCTGCAGACTCATGTCTGCCTTCTTTATTTTGCTGTATATTCCGGCTGGAGTCTGCCATCTTCGCTGCAGACTCAGGCCCGAATCTGCCATCTTCATCTGTGTTGCAGCTGGAATGCCGCTCCTGTAGATCCCTTCGTCCCCCCTCCCTCCCTCTCATAGCAGGTGTCCTGCCCCTCCCGGCCACTCTGCACCTAGAGCAGCTGGGCGGCCGCCATCTTTGTCCTTCTAATTTGCATATTCCCTTCAGATTGGCTGGTGGACGTAGTGAAGTGATGGACAATTTGCATGTTCCTCTTTTATTAGTGTAGATTTGTGTAGATGTGCTTTATGGTAGAGGAGGCTTAAAAGCCTGCATGTATCTAATAAAAAGCAGTAAGAAAGAATTAATACAATGTAGAAATTATGAAATAATCTCAGATATATACTGGTTAGTCTTTGAGTAATGTCTGTTTTTGAATTGTAAGGTTTAGAAAAGTACGACAGTCTACCAAAGGAAAATCTCAAATGTGTTGTCAATAATGATTAATCAATCATTATTCTGAAAAAATACAGAATAATGATTGATTAATTCAGTCGATTCATCAAACTTTTATTTCCACTATGTGACATCATCTTTGCTTGGCACTGGGGAATACAGAAATGAGTAAGACATGGTCGTGGTCTTGATCTCTCTAAATCCCAGTTTTCTCATCCATAAAGTTAGTTTATAATACTTAACTTTAAAAGATTTTTTTGGGGAGTTTTAAATAAGAGAATGTATTTAAACTAGAGGCCCGGTGCACGAATTCATGCACTGATTGGGGCTGGGCCAGTCGGGGGAGCGGGGCTGTGGGTGGTTGGCTGGCTGGTCCCGCCCCTGATCGGGGTGGGAGGGGTGATTGGGAGCTGGGATGGCTTGGGGAAGGGGCCGAGGGAGGTTGGCCATCTACAGTGGGTGTCATAGCAAGTGTTCGTTCTAGTTCTGGCATTCTGGCCAATGGATTTATATATATATATATATATATATATATATATATATATATATATATATATATATATTCTTATAATAAAATAGTTGGCCACATAATAAGGACTCGATACCGTAGTCTAGAGAAGAGAAGTGAACAGTGATTTTAATTGTAATTGAGAGATATAAAAATGCTATGAGTATAACTCCTTAGAGCAGATGGCATTGAATCCTGAAGAAGGCTGGACAGAATTGTGAAACTTTTATTTTTCAACGAGAAAACTTAGAACAGTGTAAAAGATGTCTCACTAAAGTTCTACTCTAGGGATATTCTTGAGGATGTGACAGTTTTGGTAAGTCTAACATTTTTACTAAATATTAATTCTCCAAATTCTCTGCTCTGCTATTGCAGTGATTTAAGATATTGGGATGTGGATGTTAAGCCTGGTTTGTAAGCATCTGATCTTAATTAAATTACTTAATTTCCTTTGCTTCAGCCTTGTCATATACAATGGGAATAATAGTACTTTCTTCAGAGGGTAGTACTTAACATAACTGAAATGGCAAGCAGTCAGTAATACGAAATAATTATTGTTTCTAATAATGTAGTACTTAGTAGTTGCAGAGTAGTTTCATATTGCTGCTTGATTATAGTCTTTGCCTTGGTTCTTTCTTTAACCTTTCAGCTAATGAGGAAATGCAAAGGTTAGTCTTCTGTGGCATATATATATATTTTTTTTCTATCAAATGATGGGAATGGGAGATGTTTAACAATACAGTAGTAACCTGTATTGTTAACCTCTGGTTCGTTATGTGATATATTTTGGTTACTTGCCAAAAAAACTAACATCAGCCCTGGCTGAGGGAGCTCAGTTGGTTGGAGCATCGTTCCATATACTAAAAGGTTATGGGTTTGATTCCTGGTTAGGACACATACCAAGGTTGCGGGTTTGATCTCTGTTTAGGACATATACATGAGGCAACCCCTCAATGTTTCCTCTCTCTCTCTCTCTCTCTCTCTCTCTCTCTCTCTCTCTCTCTCTCTCATTCAATCAATAAAAAATAGATCCTCGATGAGGATTAAAAAAAAAAAAGGTAACTGCATGGAAGTTTATGGTCAAGGTGGTCAATTTTCATGTTGAGAGAATATGTGGTATTAGGCTTATTTTAGTTCCCTAGAGAAGGGAAAGTAATTTTATTCTTATTTCACAGATGAGGAAACAGTTTTAAATATGTTAGTTGACATCCAGAATCATACTGGAAGAGCCAGGACTTGATCTGTGTTTTATGGGTTTATATCTGCTTCTCTCTTCTTCATAGGGAATTTTATTTTTTAGCTTAGCCAGTATATGCTCTGCCCAGATAAAGTAACCCATGAAACTCAGAGTAATATTCTCCAAGTTATATTTTCTTTATGTTGTTGACAAGCCACTACCAGGCATTTGGGCTCGTTCTCAACACTTTTTCTTCATTCACCAGATACATATCTCTGCAGGAAAAAAATGATGTTGATAAAAGTTAGGTTCCCAGGGTGAGACAAAACAAAACAAAAAACTAACCAAATAACTAATATTATTTTTAGCAGGATTCTTATTTGTTTATTCAATGGAACATTATAGTATTTCAGCTATAGTTTTAAAGCTATAACTTTGTGAGTCAGCATGAGTATTCTGAAAATACTTCTAGAGGAATATGCATTTTAGGTTACAAACAACCAATTTAAGAAAGATAATTTTGGAATATCATCTCTTTGGAAACTGGAGACAGTGTGTACAGATTCACTTTGGATTAGGGGTGCAGGAAATACAAATAAAGACAGAAATGCTACCTTACATTAAAAGGTTGGTGAGGGTTAAATGAGATAATATGTGTAAAGCACCTAGCACAGTCCTTATCTCAGTTATTGATAGTAGCTTCTCAAAAAGTGATCGCTCTTTTCTCTCTTCCTTTCACCCATGTTTCTGATCCTTAATGATTACAAACAGTACTTAATATTATCTCTATTCTGTCTCCTGACGAGGACAAAACTAGGTTAACACCAAACTGCTAGCCAGTGTGTTGTCAAAAGCCTTTCAAGGCTCTTAACTGCCTTTGTTAAATAGTCCATTATAGGGTATGAGTGCTGTATAAATTTAATGAAATCTTAATCATCTAAGTTGGTATTTTTATTCTCTTAATTTGTTACTGAAATTTAACTTTGGCTAATACATTGCCAATCAATTTAGGTGTTCACCAATTGATAGGACAGCTAATATCACATAGACCTTTTAAAAAATTTGTTCGGTGGTACATTTGCCTAATGATGAACTGGATTGAAAAGGTTTTAGTGATGAATTGTTAGATGGTGAATTCATTCCGATCGTATATCTAAATGTCTGATTGATTCAGATAAATTTATTTATTTATTTATTTTTTAAAATATATTTTTATTGCTTTTGTACAGAGAGGAAGGGAGAGAGATAGTTAGAAACATCGATGAGAGAGAGTCATCGATCAGCTGCCTCTTGCACATCCCCTACTGGGGATATGCCCGCAACCAAGGTACATGCCCTTGACCGGAATTGAACCCGGGACCTTTCAGTCCCCAAGCCGACGCTCTATCCATTGAGCCAAACCGGTTTTGGCTGATTCAGATAAATTTAAATCTAACCTCAATTTGAACTTTTAAAATTTGTTACATAATTACTGAATCTTATTTTTTTTAAAAAAAAAAAAAAAAGAAAGAAAAAAGAAAAGAAAAACCACTCAGTCATTTTTTCAAAGATGTAGCTTAAACATTGCCAAATGATAATTACTTTGTAGTAATTGAATAAAAAAACCTATTCAGCTATCTTGGAAATAATTTTTTTTATTAGAAAGGATAAGGGAAATGTAACTAAAAAGTTAGCTTCTTGTGTTATAAATCTCAATGTATTTTTCAACTAAAATAACGTATTTTCACAATATGACCTATTCAAGAAATTAGGAGACCATTTGGATCTGCAAAAAACTAGAAAACAACGTGGCAGACGTTAAATTTGACTTTAAATTCTGGCAGTGGAAAGTTACCAAATAAATAAAGAACATATGTTTATTTACTTGATAGAGCATTTTAATATAAATAGATCAAAATAATTGGTAGGAAGGAAGTGCTAATTCATAGAGCACAATAAACAAAAACACCCTCCCCCCCCCCTTTTTATTTTAAACTAACGAGTCAAAGTTGCATAAAAAGTTCTAGTTCTCTGATGGCCCCAGAGAACACATGTACAAGCACAGTTCCAACCTTTCTGCTCTCAGGCCTGAGGCAGCAAAGGCCAGGAGCCTTTTCCCCTTTCTGGCATAGCACACTCTTCTCTGCTGGCCTTGCTTCCTCTTGTGTGCCCCTGTCTGCTTTCCCTTCTGGCTCTGGCTCCATTTAACCTCCTGATTCAGGCTCTGCTTGTTTTTCTGGCTCATGCTGTGTTTATCTTCCATTCCCCACTTCCTTTGTCAGCCCAGTGGGTCCCACACCTCCTGCCTCTCTGGCCACTTAATGGTCATTTCCTTTTCTCTGCTCAATATGCATGCTTACCTTCTGGCCCTAATCATCCCTCCTCTTCCGATTTACTCTTCTTTGTACTCCTTTACACGTAGAATTATGATTTGAAACCTATAGGTTGACCTACTATACATCGGCATATATATATATATATATATATATATATATATAGGCACCTCATGTTGGACTATTTTTAAAAAGTCTTTATTGTTGAGATTATTGCAGATGTCTGTCTTTCTCCCCCTCCCTCCCACCCCCCCTCCCCCGCCACCTCCCTATTGCCCACCTCTCTCCATTTCTGCCATGTCCCAGGCCTTTGCCGCCCCATTGTCTGTGTCCATAGGTAATGTATACGCAAGTAAGATCTTTGTTTGATCTCTTCAGTCCCCTTACCTCTCTTCCCTCTGTTCCATTTCCATGCCTCTGATTCTATTTTATTCGGTTCATTAGCTTTCTTATTTGTTTATTTTAATTTTTAGATTCAGTTGTTGATAGATATGTATTTGTTGCCATTTTGTTGTTCATATTTTTGATCCTTTTCTTTTTCTTCTTCTTCTTCCTCTTCTTAAAGAACACCCTTCAGCATTTCATATAATACTGTCTTGGTGGCGATGAACTCCTTCAGCTTTTTCTTACCTTTGAAGCTCTTTCAATTCTAAATGATGTCTTTGCTGGGTAGAGTAATCTTGGTCATAGGTCCTTCTATTCATCACTTTGAATATTTCTTGCCACTCCCTTCTGGCCTGCATAGTTTCTGTTGAGAAATTAGCTGACAGTCATATGGGCATTCCTTTTCTCTTGCCGCTGTTAAGTATCTCTCTTTGTATTTAGCCCTTGGCATTTTAACTATGATGTGCTTTGGTGTGGTCCTCTTTGGGTTCCTCTTGTTTGGGTCTCTCTGTCTTCCTGGACTTGTAAGTCTATTTCTTTGACAAGGTAGGGGAAGTTTTCTGTCATTATTTCTTCAAATGGGTTTCAATATCTTTCTCTCTCTCTTCTTCTGGCACCCCCATAATGAGAAGGTTGGTATGCTTGAAGTTGTCCCAGAGGTTCCTTACACTGTCTTCATATTTTTGGAATCCTTTTTCTCTCTTTGCTCTTTGGGTGTTTTTGCTTCCTTATATTTTAAATCGTTAATTTGAATCTCATAATCCTCTACTGTTGAATCCCTGTATATTATTCTTTATTTCAGTCAGTGTATGCATAATTTTCTGACTGGTTCTTTTCTATTGTTTTGGAGGTTTCTAGAAGATTCTTGAGTTTGGTTTTGAACTCTATATCTGGTATAGAATTCTTTCTTCCATTTCTTTCAATATTGACATGTTTATTTGTCTCTGCATTTTGGCTGCTTCCCTGTGTTCGTTTCTCTGTGTTGGGGAGAGCTAGTAAGTCTCCGTGAGTTGGTAGAGTGGCCTTGGGTAATAGGTGTTCTGTAGGGCCCAGTGGCTCAGCCTCCCCAGCCACCTGAGCCTGGAGCGCTAGTTGCAGCCTTTTGTGGGCTGTGAGCACAGTCTTGTTGTAGTTGAGGCTTGATTGCTGTTGGTGTCACTGGGAGGAATTGACCTCCCGGCCAATTGGCTGTGAGGCCCAGCTGTGACTACATTGGGAGAGCTGTTGAGCAGGAGACACCCCTATGGAGCAGGACTTGCTTCAGTGGGTTTTGGTGCTCACTGAGAATGCCCCTTGAGTGTGTCGCTTGTGGATGTGTAGATGTAATCTGGTGTGGTCTCTCACTGACCACTGGGTACACTGGCTCTTGGGTCTCCAGGGAGGTGCAAAGTCAGCCACTGCCTGGGGCCACTCAGCAGGACTCCAGGGAGATCTGCAGATTCCTCTTCTTTGTATCGGGTCTGGAAGTGCCCAGATGAGGTCCAGCTGTGAAGCAAGGCAGGCTGGTGCTGGTGCTGAGTCTTGGGCCTTTTATGGATAGGTTCGGGACTCCCTGACCGGCTGCCGCTCGTTGAGAGATTTTTGCTTGAGCAGGGAAAAGCCAATCATATGCAAAAGCCGCTGCTCACAGCTTGGGTGGGGCTGTAAATTGGATGAGGCGGGGTCTCAGGGAATCACCAGGGTGGAGCTAACAGAAATGGTTGCCAGTCAGCCCTGCACCAGAGAGGTCCTGGCATGGGAAACAATGACTGCTGCCAGCACCTCCGTCTGGAAGAAAGCAGCCCCCACGTTCCTGCCCAGATGTCAGGCAGTCCAGTTTCTCTTCGTCTGTGTCTGGGTTTCCCAGAGCCTCGTCCTGGTGCTGGAGCCGAGAGGAAGCAGGCCTTGTAAGTTCAGTTTGTGCGCCGGCCTTGTAAGAGGAGCAGCTGGGTCTCCAGCAGCCTCTGTGTCACTGAGCCCCAATCCGCACTGGTTTTTACAGCCCGTAGTTCTTACTGTTTGTGGGAACCTCTTTCCCCAGCTCTGGGGGTTTGGTGTGGGGCTGGGACCCCTTTCTCCTCCAGGCGCCCTCTGCAGAGGTGATCTTTCTCTGGATTGAAAGAGCAGCTCACGTGTGTGCCAGACCAGCCTGTTCCGCACCTCCTACCCATCTCAGTGTGCTTTCTTCTTTACTTCTCTAGTTGTAGGACTTCCATTCAGCCACCTTTCCAATGGTTGTGGATGATGGTTGTTCTGTATTTTTGCTGTAATTTTGATGTGGTTGTGGGAGGTGGTGAGTCCAGGCATTTACCTATGCCTCCATCTTCCTTTCTCTGTTTTTTGCTTTTTTATTTTTAAAACATTCTATCTGTCATTAAAACTATGATCTTGGAGAGATTTTATATATATATAAAAGCCTAAGTGACCATTACAACTGGTCTACCAAACAACTGGCAGACCGGTCGCTATGACAATGCACTGACCATCAGGGGGCAGATACTTAATGCACTCCTGATGGTCAGTGCACTCCCACAGCAACCTGCCGTGGCTGACCAACCTCCCATGGTTCCTTCTCCCCACCCTCCCAGGGCACCAGCCCCCATCAGGACTGGAAGAGACAGCCCCTCTTGGCCCCGATTTCTGGCCAGGCTGAGGGGCCCTACCTGTGCATGAATTGGTGCACCGGACCTCCAGTTTGAACTATATGAACTTTAGTTCTCAATATATTAGATTGGGTTTTATTCAAAACGATTCCATCTTTATATGTTGTGAAGATTAAATGAGTTAATGTATGGGATAGCATTTTATAAACTTTAAGGTACTTTTTTACTTAGGTAAAGAATTATGTCAACTTTTATGCTATGCTATGACTACAGTCTTCCCATTGTTATTTAAAATTACATTAATCAGTATTCAATATAATTGGATTCCTTTTTTTTTCTTGTTGATTTGTAGGAATTCTTTGAGTAGTCTAGACATTAAGCCTTTTTAATTTTGCAGAATCTTCTCCTACTGTCTTATCTGTCTGTTATGATAGGTGCCCCATGTTGTCGTTCATTAAACAGACATTTTTAATTTTAATGTGGTCAAATGCACACTGTTTTTCTGCCTCAGTGTGATATTAGAAACCTTACTTCATTCTAAGGTGTCAGTAAGATGTTCTTCTTTATTTTATGTTAGTTTTATCTTTCACATTTAGTACTCTCTCTTCTTTTCTTTTTTTTTTTTTTTATTTATAGTCTGAAGCAGGGTTTGTCAAACTATAAACCCACAGTTCATATCTGTCTCAAATCTGGCCGAATTTTTGTGCAGCTTGTGAGCTACAAATAGTTTGATAATTTTAAATGGTTAAAAAAAAAAAACAACAGTGGAGAATAACCATACTTTGTGATACGTGAAAATGATATGAAATTCTGTTTTCGGTGTTTATAAATAAAGCTATTGGAACTCAGCCATGTTCATTTGTTTGTGTATTGTCTATGGCTGGCTGTTTTTGTGCTAAAATGACAGAGTTGAATAGTTGCAACAGAGACTAAATAGCCTGAAAAAACATAAAAAACCATAAAAGATGGCCCTTTACAGAAATAAAAATTCTGAATCCCAATGTTAAGAATATAATTTCACAGCCGAAGCTGGTTTGGTTCAGTGGTAGAGCGTCGGTCTGCGGACTGAAAGGTCCCGGGTTCGATTCCGGTCAAGGGCATGTACCTTGGTTGCAGGCACATCCCTGGTAGGGGGTGTGCAAGAGGCAGCTGGTCAAAGTTTCTCTCTCATCGACGTTTCTAGCTCTCTATCTCTCTCCCTTCCTCTCTGTAAAAAAAAAAAAAAAATCAATAAAATATATTAAAAAGAAGAAAAAGAATATAATTTCACTTTTCCCTTACGGAGAGTTAGTTTCTATGACAACATCAACCACACACCCCCTGTTTTTCCTTCCACTGATTTGTGAAACAATCTCTTCTCTGAGATTTGTTTTTTAAGTTAAGGTATGTGTACATATCTTACCATCGCCCCACCCCCCCCACTCCCATACGTGCTCTCACCCCCCAATGTTTTGCATCCTTTGGTTATTCTTATATGAATGCATATAAGTCCTTCGGTTGATCTTCTCTGAGTTTTGTTTGCCGGAGCTACCTTGGCTTTGTAAGTTTTAGCCATTTTTAAAAATATAGGTGTTCTTAGAAGCTGGTTGAATTTGCAATTAGCCTTAACTTTGTCTATTCTGTGTTTACTTGGTCATTGTTTTTCTGTATATGGTTCTTTTAGGCTTTGAGAAAAATCTGTTTTTATACCCTTGGGCACTATGTTTATTTTATAGGATAAATCTGCCTGGAGGTAGAGGTGCACATTTGGTGACCTCCTCTGTCTAGTTTCTTCTTCTTTTTTGTTTTTAAGGTAGAAAACCACCTCTGGTTCAATATTCATGACTGCAACGAAGATGTGAATCCACAGTGATTGAGAGCCCATCATGTGCCACTCATTGCACTACGTGTTTTTATAACATTCCAAACATGGGAAAGTTCAGAGAGTAATAAATCATATGCCATGTATTCTCATCCATTACTTTCTTTAATCCTGATGACCACTCTGTGAGGTGGAAATGGAAATAAAATGGTTAAGTAACTTGCAAAACTTGTAAACCCCAGTCTCTTGACCTCAACGTCTATACGTATTCCATATACAATTACTGGTATATTGGGAGATCATGTTTTTTAACCTCCAATATGTCCCATCAAATCCTTCATCCTCATTTTCTTTGAGAATGTCTTGAAGATGGAATACGGATACGGTGTCTTTCTTTATTCCTTTTACTAGTATGTTGCTTTTTTGTTGTTGTTGTTGTTGTTTTCAAAAGCCTCATTATTTTGAGTTCTCTCATATGTTGTGACAGCAGGTTCCTTTGTCAACCATCCTGTTCAGAATAAATAGCCTGCGCTATGCCAGCATGATTTATTACGGCTACTTCCTTTCTTTATGTTTTGAGTAATTTTATCTTCAGAGGATATAAAGTGTTTTCGACGGGTGCAAATGCCTGCGTGACTAGAGCAGTTCCCCTGCCACTTGGCCTGCTGCCTGTGGACAGTGCTCCGTTTTGGTAGCAGAGAAGAGAAGATAGAACAAATTAGGTTTCCTAAACAAGATCCGTGCCCCAATGTCATCAGCACTTCTCCTCTAATGACACCCACAGAGAACTGCCAAAAGATATCAGAGGATCAGAGAACGTATACATAAGGTTTATTTCTGTTCTTTGAGCAACTCTGAGTTATTGTGACGAGGACAGAATGAACTTGTGTCGCCGAATAGATGTTGCTAAAATAAATCCCCCTTTTTTTTGGACTTTGAAAATGGATTTTATATCTATACTAGAGGCTTGGTGCACAAAATTCAGGCACTCGGGGCGGGGGTGGCGTGGGCCTCAGCCTGGTTTGTGACAGGGCACAGGCCAAGACAAGGGACCCCACCAGTGCAGGATTGGGCCAGGGAAAGAGACGGGAGGTTGGCCAGCCAGGGAGGGACAGTGGGAGGGCTCCAGCGGGTGTCTGGCCTATCTCGCTCAGTCCTGATTAGCCCGACCCCAGCAATAAGCTAACCTTCTGGTTGGAGCATCTGCCCCCTGGTGGTCAGTGCACAACATAGCAATCGGTCAACTGGTCAATTGTCTGCCCTCTGGTGGCCAGGGCACATCATAGTGACTGCTTGAGCGGCCTTAGCATGTCATTAGTATATTATGCTTTGATTAGTTGAATGGCTAACCAGACACCTGGACATTTAGCATATTAGGTTTTTATTATATAGGATGTGAAAGATTGTTTAATCTTTAAACTGCCTATAAGCATGGAGTACACTAGGTGGTTTCTTCTTTTTTAAATCAGATGGTATCTTAAAAATATCTTACATATTTAATTATGAAAAACTGTAATTACATTACAGAAGATTTGGAAAATATAGGAAGAATAAAACTTCCCAGAATCTTGCCAGTCTAATAGATATACTAATAATATTTTGATGAGTTTTTTAATCTTTTGCATTAAAAATAACAACTTAGAGTTAATCTCCAGATATCTCAACATATCTTCTGGTTGAAGACTATATTATTTATAGTGATGATGCAGAGGAATTTCAAAATGTGTATGCTTCTGTCATTGAATATATTTATTTAATCCACCTTTCTAAGGTGGATTGATTTTGTTACGTTGTTCATTGAATTGTTAATGCATGGAAGCTACCATGGAAAACTAGTTTAATGATTTACGTGATTTTCTTTCTTTTTAAAAAAAAATATTTTTTATTGATTTTTTACAGAGAGGAAGGGAGAGGGATAGAGAGCTAGAAACGTCGATGAGAGAGAAACATCGACCAGCTGCCTCTTGCACCCTCCCCTACCGGGGATATGTGCCCGCAACCAATGTACATGCCCTTGACCAGAATCGAACCTGGGACTCCTCAGTCTGCAGACCGATGCTCTATCCACTGAGCCAAACCAGCCAGGGCAATATTTGTTTTTCTTTAACATACATGTTATTTGGTGAAGGATAATCTTGAATTGTTCTCTAGTTTGATGAGCTGGTATTATACTCTTTCTTTGTCATTTGTTTTAAAATGTTAAGAATTTTTTTGTTTTATTCTCAAAGGAATACAATGATAACTTTTCTAGATAGAATCCAATGTCAATAGTTTGCTTGTGTTTGTTTGCTAACTATGATATTTAGTGTTAAATATAACCTTTTATACTAATTAATTATATAATTGTATACATACTAAATGATATGGCTTTAGAGTTTTTGAAGTGTATGAGACTACAGAGGATTTTTTTTTTTTTATCAATACAGAGATACATAATTACTAGTAACATTTATTCATTGGGACACAAAGATGTATAAGAGTATACCTTTTCACTTATTGCTTATAGCGTTAAAAAGAAGAACATACTGGAAAAGAAAATAAATGTGATTTAAAGAGGATTTAATTCAGAGTATTAATATAACTTTCTAAAGAACATCCTAGCTATTGGTGTCCAGTCTTAGTTAGCAATGCTTAGTCTTCCTTTGGGAAAGTGAAAGATAATTCACAGCTGAGTCCGAGTCTGCTTCTCGGGACCAGTCCTAAGCAGAGTGTGGGAAGGCCTGTTTCAGAAGCATCCCTGCACTTGTGGCCGATCTTCCTCTCCCCTCTAGGCACCCAGTGCTATTTCCGTGAAACACTGGGTTGGTTATGGTTGAAATGCGTTCTTAGTTTGTTATCGTTGTATGAATAATTTACTTTAGCTTATGAATATTTTACATGGAATATATGTACTTATTTTAGTAGCTATGTGTAGGTAGATTGGATATATTCCCCTCTCCTAGGTTCCTTTAACTGCCCCCTGTAAGTAGTAAGTACAGTAATTTGTAAGGCATTAAAAATGCATTTATAGAACCTTACATTTCATTTAAAATTGTATGCCTTCAATTTACATTAATGAAGAGATTTTAAAAATAAAGAGGAAATCCATTTATCTTCAGGAAAGCAAACATAACTGTGTTAAATGTGGTACCTTACAAAAAATCATCACTTTAAAAGCATCGACATCAATAAAGCATGCAGAAAACGTGAGGACTACATTACGAAGTCATTAGAACAGCAGCAGCGTTTTAATATTAGTCCTCTATTAAGAACAAATGCTTCAACTTCTGTGTGTGTGTGTGTGTGTGTGTGTGTGTGTTTTGTGCCAAATTAATTCAGATGGATGATTCCAATATATTGCAAAGCACTAAGCTTTTCTATGTGACAAACCTCAGTTTTTTTTTTTAAATACGACCACAAATCTGTAGATGGAAATGCCTGCCTAGCTCAGGGCACTCAGTTGTGCAAACTTATCTTTTTAGGGCCAAAGAAGAACACAAACCACAACCGACACAGTAAGTAAACATACTGAGAGTGCAGTGGGCTTGACTTCTGTACCTCTGCCATCTTCTGCTGCCTGCACCCTGGATGGTATTAGCTCACACTAATACTGGAGAGGCTGCAGCTGGTGTGTCCTCTGCTTCCCGCCTCTCTGGCTTGTGAGACAGCTGCCTGCAGTTTCTTACTTCATCCACACACCGACTGGATGCGGTTTTTTGCTGCCTTGCTTGTGGTCTGGTTAAGTGTTCAATCTGAACTGCCCTACCTCTGACTGCCTGGGGGATAGCTGGAGCTCCCATTTCCATTGGCTGCAGCTTTTGTGCCTGTGTACTTTTATTATTATGGGTAAAGAAAACATGGGACCTGCCTTGTGATTCCTCTGGTTATTCAGTCACATTATTTGCTTATTCAAACAGGTGGTTTCCCTTTAGTGGGATCACTGAGCTGGTAAATAACGTCCTTCAGCCCCAGCAAAAACAGCAAAATGAGAAGGAGCCCCAGACGTAAGTAAGCTGATCTGCATAGACTAAATCTTATCTCTGATAGCAAAACATACTCAAGAGTATATATGAAAAGACTGCCCTCGGAACATTATCCCCTAGAGATGAAAACTGTTAGGTTGTGAGTTTTGGTACCTTATCCTTTAATGATCCCCTAGAAATCTAAAAAGAATGTGAGGATGACTTCTAGGGAAGTAAAAACAAAGAGGTAACTCTCCCCCCCCCCCCAGCTTTAGTTTAAATAATGTCAAATGTATTTACCCAACAAAATATCTTTCTCTAATCATGCAATATATTTCAAAGTATGTTTTATCCCCAAACTAAGATTTTTGGAAAGATCGGGGCTGTCTTAAAACACCTTGGGTTCGCGGGACAGATCGTTAAAAATCAGGGACTGTCCTGCCAAAAGCGGGATGTCTGGTCACCTTACAAGAGTTATTAATTCCCAAATGCAATCTGCGGTTAAATAGTTCTGGAGAGATTCTTTTAAAAAAAGATGAAGCGGTTTTCATTATTGTATAACGCCTTAGTTTTTAAATGTGCTCCAAAGGTGTTAGAACATACAGTGTTTACTAACTTATCTGATTCCTAAGTCCTCTTTTCATTGAATATTTCAAATTACGTTGTACCGTAATTTGGGAAAGCAGCAATTTGTTCTCACGTTGACCTGAAACATTAAAAAAAAAAAAAAAAAAAAAAAAAAAAGGGCCCATTCCATTTATTTTATTTATTCTTTAAGAAGTTGTTCACCCATATCTTTTTAATGTTGTACAAGTCATATTATTTATGTTGTGGTTTGGAAGTAACTCTGAGAATGTGAGAGAGATGGCGCATATTTAAATTCCAGTCTCCCCATGAAAACATCCATTTTACTCAGAAATGCTCTTACTATCCAGCCTCTGCACTTTTTAAAGTAGGAGTCATGTTTACCGAGAAGATGTTTTGGTTGTAGGAATGGGCAGATTGAAAAGGACATGAACTCCAAAAGAGAATGAGAATGACTACTAGGGTCCTTAAGATGAAATAGTTAGAAAAACATTTTCTATATAAGTGCAAATTAGAAGATAAACATATATTTTTTAAAAATATATATTTTATTGATTTTTTACAGAGTGGAAGGGAGAGGGATAGAGAGTTAGAAGCATCAATGAGAGAGACATCGATCAGCCAGCTGTCTCCTGCATACCTCCCACTGGGGACATGCCCGCAACCAAGGTACATGCCCTTGACCGGAATCGAACCTGGGACCTTTCAGTCTGCAGGCTGACGCTCTATCCACTGAGCCAAACCGGTTTCTGCTAAACATCTTTTGGTCTAGTTATCTTCTCAACCATTTTTTGTTAACTTGTATGCATTTTATTTAAAATTATGTCACTTTTTTAGTTTCAATTGAAGTAAAACTATGTTGTGAAGTAAAACTATGTTATAAAACTAATAGTTGCTATGTAGTTCTAAAATCAGAACCGTTGCTGTATATAAAGCTAGTTGAAGTCCAGACCGGGTATCTAACAGAATGCCTGATGTAATAGGAACTCAATAAATATTTCCTTTCAACTGATTTACATGTTTTATCTTTTTATGATATAACTAGAGGCCTGGTGTATGAATTCGTGCACAGGTGGGGGTTCCTTGGCCTGGCTGGTGATCTGGCCCAATGGGGGCTGGCCAGCAGGGGGTGATGGAGAGGGGAAAGGGTCCATGGGAGGTTGGCTGTGAGAATGCATTGGCCACCAGGGGGCAGATCCTGCATCGAGTGTCTTCCCGCTGGTGGTCAGTGTGCGTCATCACTACCTGCCAGTTGTCCAGTCGTCTGGTCATAATGGTCACGTAGGCTTTTATATGGGTAGATAATAACGGAGACTTATTTTTAAAATATAGAACGCTTCTCCTTCAAGTGGCAACCCAGAGACCTAAGCTGCTTCCCACGTTGTTCGTAAGCCAGCTGAAGCACATAACCACTAGGGTGTCCGCATCGGAGAAAGAGAGAGAATGGAGTACTCACCCTTATTCTTAATTGTATAAAGCAGGAAGTGACGTGAGCCACTTTTGCTCACAGATCATTGCCCAAGCCTTGTCACAAGGCTCTTAACTAACTGCAAGGACCTCTAAAAAGTTCCTCTATGTGCTCACGAAGAGTGGCGACTGTGAATCACGAGCAGTAGTAACACCTATTACAGTTATTTCACATTTGGTTCTCTCTTATTGCAAGGAGATGGAAATTTCAGGATGCCAGAAGATGATCATTTGCCATAAGAATGCTACTCTAGCAAGGATATCTCCAGTATTAACCCTAACTCCCGGTACCGACGTTTCTACTCAAACTGTTGTAACCCCTTGGCATCCAAGTCTAATTTTATAAGACGGAAGATTAGGTTTAATAATATAAAGAGCATTTGAATACATAAGTGTATTTCAGAAGGCAAGACATTTGTTGTATTTTTTTTTTTTTTTTCAGGGAACATAGTAAATGTAGTCAGGAATTTCAGGGAGACACTGTATTCTCTTAGGTAACAGTGAAAGACGAATAGATGAAAAACGTGAGAACAATGGAAATAGACTTAGGGCATACTGAGAAACCATTAGTTGATCATCAGCTATGTCAGAGTACAGTAAAAAAAAAATAAAATAAAAAAAGAGGAACCGTAAACAATAATTTTTAAAAGGAGAAGGAAGCAGATACCGGAAAGCATGCTTCTGTTCTTAGGTGGAAACTGTCTCCTTTGGTTTGTCATCGGCTTGACACGGAGTAATTGGTTAGCTGCTTCTCTCCAAAGAGCTTTCACTTTAGAGGATGTGAGTCATTTCTGTCCAGTGTACCCACGCTGTGTATGTTACCCACCCATTTAACCAAAGTGGTTACCATCTTAGTTATCAGAAGATCAGTGCCGGTGTTCAAGTTAACCTTTATTTACTTAACAAAGTTCAAGAGTATTGATGCTGGCCCAGCAGTGTGGTACAGTGGTCAAGCATCGCCCTATGAACCAAGAGGAACCTGGCTCGATTTCCGGTCAGGGCACACACTTAGGTTGCGGGCTTGACCCCTAGAGAGGGTTTGCGGGAGGCAGGTGATCCATGATCCTTTTCTCTCATCGATGTTTCTGTCTATCCCTCTCCCTAACTCTCTTTCTCAAGATCAATTTTAAAAAGCATGTTAAAGAAAAAAAGTATATGTTGGCAATTTGGATTGCTAAAGAGAAGCCAAAAAAGTGCTTCTTTAAAGTGAAAGTGTGGAAGTTCTAGATTTAGTAAGGAAAGCAAAAAAAAATCATATCTTGAGGTTGCTAAGATTTGTGGTAAGAACAAATCTGTTAACTTGTGAAGAAGGAAAAAGAAATTTATGTTGGCTTTGCTGTTGCACTTCAAACTGAAAAAGTTATTGGCTACACTGTGTGATAAATGTTTACTAGTTAAGACACAAAACTCATCAAATCTGTGGGTGGAAGACACGAACAGAAAATATGTTGCCAGGTTTAATACCCAGTAAGGGGGAGGGAGGGATGCAGGAGGCAGCCGGTCAATGATTCTCTTTCTTCATTGATGTTTTATCTCTTTTTCCCTCTCCCTTCCTCTCTGAAATTAATATATATATATATCTTCCCATGTTGTATCAGAAAGCATTGACCTATGGGAAGACTAGTGAGGGGTCGCCCGAGATGAGTGACACCAAGCCACTTACTGTACGTAAGGCGTGGTAACACAGATTCAGGAATAGGTTTTGACTAAAAAATATAACAATTACTGGAGGAGAGGGGGAGGGTATTCATATAACTTTTACTGCGGTGTGCTATGATTGTTTTATTATTAGTTATTGTTCTTAACCTCTTACTATGTCTGGCTTATAAATTAAACTTTATAAAAATATGTATTGACAAAAACTTAGTATATGTAGGGTTTGATATTATCTGGCTTTAGAACTCCACTGGGAATGTGTATCTTATGCCTTACCTGATGGAACCTGTGAAAAGGGAGATAAAGAAATTTAGCATCAATTTAGAAATTCTCAATGGTTGGTGCTGGAAGTTGTAGTAAGCAAACCTTTAAAGATTATTGTACAAAAGTAGTAATGTGTATTATTAGTTTATGGAGATCATGAAACCACCTACCTAGCAGATAAATGAGAAATAACAGCAACAGAAACTCATGTGGCTGGGTATAAAATTGCTGGGACAGCAGGATTACCACGACTTAATGGATTGAAAGTTTACTTTTCTCCAAGAACTCAAAAGTAAAGAAAATTTATTTTGGAAAACACTGAGTTCAATGAGTTGCTTTAGTGATGATGGAGACATTGATGTAGAAATAAAAAAGGGGATAAAGCCGTTTTTCCAAATTATTGCTGTGTGTTTTTTATTTTAAATTTTTTTGTTTTTTTCTTCTTCTGGTATGCCTTTTAAACATTCATTTGTAATGAAAGTTTTAAATTAAGTATGTCTTTGACTCTTTTATTTATACCAAGGATTGATTTGCAGAATATGGCTTGTGGTTCAAATCCTGCCTGCTGCCTTTTCCTATAAATAAAGGTTTATTGGAATACCGCCAAGCTCATTTGTTTGCCTGTTTTCTATGACTGCCCTCACAACCCACTAGCAGTGGGTTTGAGTAGTTGTGACAGAGACCCTGTGTCCACAGGGCCGAAAATATCTATTTCTGCACCTTTACAGAAAATGCTAGCTGACTTCTGATTTACGTCATTGGAAGGTTATATATTCAAGTTGACATACTAAGATCTTTCAGACCTTTCATTGCGTTTGGAGTTCGGCTCTGCCAGTGTTGTTCTGGGGTAGGAACAAACACAAAAACAGTGAAATGGAATACTGGGCCCATATGTAGACCTCGGCACATGTGGAAGCTTAGTATGTGACAGATTGCCATCATGAATCAGAAGAAGAAAGGATGGACCATTTAATGGTCCTGGGAAAATGGAATCTCTATACAAAGAAGGTTGAAATTCTTACAGCATGTCATGGGTTTGAATTGTGTCTATGCTTTAACGTGGGCATGCCTTTTCTGTCAGACCATACATGGGGGGCGTTAAATCACCAGGCAAGCCAGGAGTTCACATAGGTTTGGGCGCTGTTGTCCTAATCATGACCTTCAGGGCACCGCGGTCTTCAGATTCCGTTAGCAGTGGGTTACTGTGGCCTTGTGCTTAATGAGGATGGGTGTGGGAGCGCCCAGAAGCCACTAGTCCTCTCTTCTACACTCACCTGCGTGCACCCTCTAAAGGACTCTTGGGTAATATGCTTTGCTCGCAGTGTCACTCATGAGTAAGCAGCGGGAGCCGGTGGCAAAGCGCCTGTGAGTGTGAACTTACCCCTGACTGTTCCAGATTGCCTAGCCGGTGGCTACCTTTCACTCCTGTGCTGTGCCAGAGGTGAAAGGTGAAAGGTGCCCTTGTTACTCTTTGGATTTAAACTCCTGTGTTTGCTTCTCAGTCCCCTGATGGGCTCACGGAAAGTGGTGATTTTGCAGCCTCTGGTTAATTTTAGAATGGGAGCGACGTTATTTATAGTTTTGTAAACCCTAAGCGGAACTAATGGTAGTTTTAACACATTTTCAATTTTCCTTATAAAAACAATGGAAGTGAAAGTTATATCCCTATTTATTTGTTATTTTTAAAATATATTTTTATTGATTTCAGAGAGGAAGGGAGAGGAAGAGAGAGAGAGAAACATCAATGATGAGAGAGACTCATTGGTCAGCTACCCCACTGGGGATCATACCAGCCCCACCTCCAGCCCCCTGGGCATGTGCCCTGACTGGAAATTGAACTGTGACTGCCTGGTTCATAGGTCGACGCTCAAGCACTGAGTCACACAAGGAAGGCTATCGCTATTTATTTTTTACTGGAGTAAATAATACCGTTTCCTAGAAATATATATTTTTAAAATATATTTTATTGATTTTTTACAGAGAGGAAGGGAGAGAGATAGAGAGCTAGAAACATCGATGAGAGAGGAACATTGACCAGCTGCCTCCTGCACATGCCCCACCGGGGTTATGCCTGCAACCAATGTACATGCCCCTGACCGGAATTGAACCTGGGACCCTTCAGTCCGCAGACTGACGCTCCACCACTGAGCCAAACCGGTTTCGGCTAGAAATATTTTTTCTTATTCTTTCCTTTTTTTTTTTTTTTTTTTTTTTAAAGTAAAACGTGGCCTTTTATTTGCCCCACCTTATTTTTTTAGGATCCTAATATCTCATAGTGTTTTTATAGCCAACTAATGTCCAGACGGCTGAACAGATTTAAACAATTAGTGAGACCATTCATCCAGTGCATTCCCTGCTGTCTGCAGTCTTAGGATCACTCCAATTCAGATCTTGTCTGAATGACTTGAACTTCATAGGTTTTGGTTTCACTGTGTAAATCCAATTACCTGCCTTTATTTTGAAATTAAGCTTTGCAAAATAATGCTGTAAATATTTTAGAGTGCATGGTTGAAAATATATTGCAAATAGTAGGTAGAAATTTTATAATTATAATAGAAGAAATATTTCCATAGGCATATATTGAATTAATTGGGCCTTACATTAATATGTATATCAGAAGGCAGAATTAGTTGCAACCCTTATGATACGATATGCCCTGTAAGATGTTATTCCATTATCAGAAAATTGAACTTACTCTATGGATTTTTAAAAATTTATTTTTATTGCTTTCAGAGAGGAAGGGAGAGGAAGAGAGAGAGAGAGAGAGAGAGAGAAACGTCAATGATGAGAGAAAATCATTGATCGGCTGCCTCCTGCATGCTCCCTACTGGGGATCGAGCCCGCAACCTGGGCATGTGCTCTTGAGCGGAATCGAACCTGGGACCTTTCAGTCTGCAGGCCCATTGCTCTATCCACTAAGCCAAACCAGCTAGAACTCTATGGATTTTTTTTTTTTTTTTATATGAAATCCTGTCCACAGATTGTAGTGGTAGTTTTCGTTTTGAGACCATCAGGAAACTGATTTTTTCCTCACTTGCTTTCTTTGCAGAAAGCTTCATCAGCAGTTCGAAATGTATAAGGAGCAGGTGAAGAAGATGGGAGAAGAATCGCAGCAGCAGCAGGAACAGAAGGGGGACGCTCCCACCTGTGGCATCTGCCACAAAACCAAGTTCGCGGACGGATGTGGCCATAACTGTTCATATTGCCAAACCAAGTTCTGCGCGCGTTGCGGAGGCCGAGTGTCTTTACGCTCAAACAAGGTACAGAGATGGAAATCATACGCAATCATTCTCCTACAGTTAAGCTTATTGTGCGCAAGTGCAGAAGACAACTGACATTGGTATTCAGATTAGCCAGGGCCTTCGTTTTAGTTAAAAAAATTAAAATTTTTTGAGTAAAAAATATATTTGCTCCATTTTTTATGTCCTTTAGCTTATGATTTGGTTTATAATCATAGAATCCTAGGCTCTCTAAGATGATTAATAGAATCTAGAGATCTAATGCCTTAATTTTTCAGGAACAGAAAACTCAGATCCAGGGAGACTGAAGTTCCTTCTTGAAGCCACAGATCTGACGCTAGCTTTTCCGTTGCCCACCCAAGTTTATAAAGTTTGCACATACACCCTTCCTTCTGAGAGGAAGAGGCTGCTTTTAGCTTTGAGATTCTGCATTTCATAATTTGAAAGCTTTTCAAGCTACCTTACCTTTTTATTTTTGTCTTGACATTAATGTAATAAACATTAGATTGTGGAATTTCAAGAAGAAATGTGAAGGATGTTTTTCACACTTACACTAGATTTTTGGAGTTTTTCCATCCACTTCAGAAAAGTGTTAATGCTACCCGAAGAATGTTTGTCAAAGCCAGCAAAAGCAGTTTAAAAAAAAAAAAAAAATTACCTCCTCACTAGTATCTTATCAATCAGTTCTTTGTTTAGATGGCTTTAAAATAGGAAGCTGATATCTTTAATTACATAGATATAATAGTGGTAATTTTGTTCCCCTGTGTGATTTCATGTTATCCGTTTTCTCGTTGCTTCCCTTTTCTCATTGTTTTTTTTCTCTCATTGTTTTTTTCTATTAATTTTTCACTGATTTGAAAAATTATACTAATTTACTGATTATATTTCTGTTTTACTGATTATATTTCTTTTTCTTGACTAGTTGTATGGGCTAGGAATGCCAGTATAATTCTGAATAGAAGTGGTGAGAGAATCATAGATTGGCTGCCTCTTGCACACCCCCCACTGGGGATGTGCCCGAAACCAAGGTACGTGCCCTTGACCGGAATCGAACCTGGGACCTTTCAGTCGCAGGCCAACACTCTACACTGAACCAAACCGGTTTCGGCTATCCTGCCATTTTAAAAAAATGTGTATCTTTAAAAAAAAAAACTTGGTTATTGAAAGAATTATAGATATCTCTTTTCTCCCTCCTGTTGATCTCCTCCACTCTGCTCCAGATTCACAGACATTGAAGCATCAAAAGACATATCCTATCTTGTTCTTGATTGTAGGGGGAAAGCATTATCTTTCACTATTAAGGATTATGTTAGCACCTTAGCTGTTTTGGCTCAGCAGATAGAGCGTCAGCCTGTGGACTGAAGGACCCCAGGTTTGATTCCGGTCAAGGGCAAATGCCTGGGTTTTGGGCTTGATCTCCAGTAAGGGGCATGCAGGAGGCAGCCAATCAATGATTCTCTCATCATTGATGTTTCTCTCTCTCCCTCTTTCTTCCTCTCTGAAATTTTGAATTGCTATGCCTTCAATAGCAATCCCAAATTTTATGTTACCATGTAGTATATTTTTCATCTCAGACATTTTAGTTTTTATATCTAGAATTTCAGTTTGGGGCTTTCTTTATATCTTTCATGATCTACTTAACTTTTTGAACATATAGAATATACTCTCATAATTCTGTTGATGTTCTCCTTTGCTAATTCTATAATCTCTGTCAGTTTTGCATTGGTTTTGATTATTTCCATTACATTGTGGGTTTTCCTGACTCTGCATGCTTGCTATCTTATGTTGGATGCCAGGCATTGTAAATTTTACTTGGTTGGGTACTGGATGTGTTTGTGTTCCTATAACTCTTCTTTAACTTTGTCTGGGATGCATCTATGTGGAAACCTTGGACACTTTAGTGTATTTCTCTTATGATTTGTTAGATGGATATGGAGCAGTGCTCAGAGTAGCACTAATTATTCTCTTATACTAAGATAAGGCTTTCGGGTGTGCTTTAACAAATGCCCCCTGAATTAGGAATTTTTCTGGTCTCGCTGGTGGGAACATCCACTGTTCTCTTTCATCTTCTTAAATGAGTCCACCCCATCCCCACTGCTAGGTGTTTTCTTACATGCATGCTCGCCCATCTTTCCTCGGCTGACTTCTTAAAGGGCCCTCTGCAGGTCTCTGGGTTGTAGCTTTCTTTTCTCTGGTAACTTGCCCTGTGACATCTGGCTGTGTTGCCTTCCTCAGGCTCTCTGTTTTAATCCATTCATGTCAGGATGTCTGCTAAGCTGCACTTAGTTCCTCTGTCCTTTTCTGCTACCTGAAAAGTCCTTCAAAGTAGCAAGCTGGGACAATTGTAGAGTTTATCTTGCTAGTTTTCCATCCACCACTGTCTTTTGTTGTTTTATATACAATTTATTATAAACCATTCTTTCATGTATTTTGTCTGTGGGTTTTTTTGTTTTGTTTTTGTTTTGCTGTTGTTTGTTTGAAGTAGGTGGAGAAATGCTACGCCATTTAGTCAGAAGCAGGAGTCTCTCGTGACCTCTGATTACAGCTTGCTTGAAAATACATTTCTTGATTTCCAACACAGGCCCCTTTATGTCCATAAGAAGTACAGTGAAACATTGGAATACCCCTTGAAGATCCGTTGCATTTTACCCTACTATAAAATTCTGTATGTTGCGGATTAGTCTGAAGGAGGTGGTTTATAGGAGAAGGAATGCGCCCCACTTTTCTCATGTTTTTTTCCCCTTGATCTGAGGAACGTGTCAAGGGAGTAAAACATAAAAAATAGTCTAGAGTTTTGCTCGAGAAAGATAACCTGGATTTTTAAATTAGTTTTTCTACATGTTCATCGAAGTAAGAAACCTGTCATAAGAGTGTCATCATTTACTCGGGTTAGCGTTCCTTTGAGCGACAGGTATAAAGGTGTCTATGTTCTGAGTGAAAGGAGTGTTGGGTTCACTTTCTATCCAGCTGCCTGATGCAGTGGGAGAAGGCTTCAGGTTCCAGAAGGTGCTGAATGCATGCCTTTGATTTTTCATAGCCCTAAAGGACTAAGCCCAGTTAAACTTGGTTACACTATTTTAATGAAGTAGAATAATAAGAATACCAATATTTTATGGCTTACAAATGTAATTAAAAAGCTATTTAAAAATTAGGTTAGTATCCTTTTAAGAATCAAGATAAAATAATCTTATTATAATTTTGAGGCTCTTAGATGTGGAGCCATCCTTAAAAATTAATTAAATTTTTTTTGAATGTATTTTGGATGCAAAGAAGATAAATGGGGTATGAGACATATAGAAATTCCAATATGAGATTTTATGGAATATTGCTTCCATTGATTGCCTTTTAAGATGATACCCACTTCAAAGCTATATAGTTAGCCAGATTTAAAAATAATGACTTTATAAAGGAGAAATTATTTTGTAATCATAAAATGATGACTGTAGTAGGAAACTCATTATGATTATTTAAAATGAGGCTAATTTTAAGCTTCAATGTGTGGCAACATTAAGTTTTTGTTTCCTTTACTTTTTGGTGCCAAAATATGTTACCATCTGCTTAACAGTTAATCTAATTTTGAGATTTAAAGAATATACAATTTTCAGAATTGTATTGTTAAATTTATAAATGTAACATGAGATTTTTCTATCATGAATGATCAGATTTGAAGCAGAATGAATGATAACTTTATAATGATTATAAAAGTGCTGCTTAAGTGAGTCCTTTAAAATACATTGGTACATGTGTTTTCAGTACACCAGATGGTAAGAATGGAAATACTTCTTTGTAAATGAGTCATTTATATGAGTGGTTTTAATGAGTAATATTTAAATGGCACATTGAGAGAGAAAATAATGGTGAGAGTAGTTTTTCAATATTGTTGGTAGTGCCTTTCCTTTTTTTAAAAAAATTTCAAGTCATTGTGTTTACCCTAAATCAATAGCTAGTGTGCTCATGCAACATGCAGTTATTCCCCTTGCATCCAAGGCGAGCGTATCGTATGAATTTTCTTTCAGACCTCAGACGATTTCTACATCCCGTCATACTGAGGGAAAATTGGACAGCCTTCCGAAGAGGTTGGCGTTTGTTGAGAAAATTAGTAGAACCAGGTTTAGTTTCTGCCATGGTATTGTGTGACTTATGTTTGATGTGTCAAACACAACAAACATATGTTAGTGCTTCTGTGTTAAAATCTGTCAAATGCAAGCATTCATCTAATTTATAAGGTGTGTTGTTGTTTTTCTTGAGTTTTATGATTTTTAAATGAATCCTTGTTTACTCATGAATTCTTGAAGTCCCTGAAAAGTACATTTATATAGCCAAATAATGTACCGCTTAAACAACTTTTAAGAAGTGATAAAGAAGCGTCATTAGTTCTCTGATGTTACTGTATCTATTATATTGTGTGTTAAGCTTTGGTTTTTAACTTTTCCCACATTTACATAACCTGGGAGTGTTGAGGACACCACTGTTTTAGGAAACTATATTTATAGGAATTTGTAGAACAAAGTTAGGAAAACTCAGAATTCTATAATTTACAGGACTATTATTAAGTAAAGGTTTCATCAGGTCCACCCTTAATTTTAAGCCTTTAAACTGAATAAGCCAGAATGTGTGAGATTATTAGAAAATAGCTATAGAATTTAAAAGGAAGAGAGAGAGAGAATTGTTTACCCCCATTGATGTGCCGGGACAATGTAGTGACTCTGAGGAACAGTCCAACCTGTAGAATCTTAGGAAACTTTATACCTCCTCATGAATATTATAATAGTATTGTGGAAGGAGGCAAAATAATGTATTAAACTGAGCATAAGGGGATACATTTTCACCTTGTAAGCTTGTGCTGGAGCCACATCAGCACAAGTTCTGAAGTGAGTATAAGTTTGAATCCCATGACTTGTCCAAGATGCTAATCTCTGCCTTAGTTTCTGCATCTATAAATAGAAATAATAGTAGTACCTATCTCACAGCTTATTGGGGAAGGTGAAATTAATTTTATATAAAACACTTAGATGAATTTTGGCACATAGTGAGTGCTACAGAAGTGTTTTGCAATAATTTTTATGGTATTAGATTTCTTATTTAATTAGTCACACCCAATATATAAGTCAACAGAGCCAAATATCAACAGTACCAACGATTGAAATTTCTTTTGAGAACCAAATTTTTAAACTTAAACTTCTTCTAACGTCACTATTTCAAAATAGACTCGCCCAGGCCGTGGTATTTTGTGGAAGAGCCACACTCAAGGGGCCAAAGAGCCGCATGTGGCTCGAGATCCGCAGTTTGCTGACCACGGGGTTAATGTATTCCTTACTGCATATGTAAATTGCGTCTGCCATAAGGAATATGCATGTAAATTATATAAAGCAATATTAATCTTTGAATTGAACGTCCATTTTTTTTTTCACACAGAGACTAAATGTAAAGCTGGAGGAAATATCCAGATTATTCAGGTTGGAATTCACTTTTAAAGAAAGTACAATTAAAATCCAAATTGCCTATATGTTTAAAATAAAAATATTCCTCCACACTAGTTTATTATTTGTATTTACATGAGATTTTAATCAGTCTTTGTCTTAAGGTCCTTGATAATATCTTATATTTATACATTACCTTTCATTTTCATGCAACTCAATTCCACTTTGATTATTAATAAGTTTAATATCAGTTTTACAAATACAATGAAACTTCTGACAATTGTATTACTAACAATTGATTAGAAGATGTATCCATCCTTTTGTTTTGAATTTCTTTTCTTCTGAAGGTTTGTCAGTTCAAAGAGCAGAGTCATCATCCTCATTCTTCCCTTTTCCTTTAGTAATTTCCTTGAGAGATTTTCTTCACTTTTTATGGCTTCAAATCCTACATGTGGGCTGGTAATTTACAGATCCTGTTTTGCTAGCCGGATTATTTTGAGCTCCATATCAACCTATATAGCTGCATTCCAAAAATTCCTGCTTACCGGACACCTCAGTTTCATTCTCCCCAAGGAACTGTCCTCTCCTCCTCCTGGTGACCTAAGCCAGATTCTGGAAGTACTTCTCCACTTCTTCCTCTTCCTCAATCATGTCTTAAGGAGCCTTACTTCTCAGTATCTTCTGATCACTCTCTCCATTCCTCATGCTCCTACTATAGTGCATACATCTCTGATATTTGTCTCTTACCCCAAATATTGCAATAATTCCTGGTTGTTCTCTCTGCTTCCAGACTCGTCTCCTTCCAATTAGTGCACATTGTAGCTTAGTGAACACTCCATAAATGGTAGCTAATAAGCCTTCTTTGTAAGTCCTATTGTAGGTTCTATGCTTATTTTTCTATTGAAAGATAAAGGTTTTGATGGCAGTATTATTTCATGTCTGTATTATAGCTAAGTTTTTCCATGTAGATGTCATAGCTAAAATTGAACTAGTTTTGATCTGTTAAAAGGAATGAACTATTAGCAAATGTATTAGTTATTAACTTCAATTAAAAAAAAATTCTGCCATGTGAGTTATTTTTTTTCCAAAGGGGTATGCTTCTGAGATTGTGCCAGGTATTAATACCGTTAATAAAGATTTTAGTTCCAACATATCATATGTAATCTAGTTATTCTAAGCTCTATATTCCAAATATGCCAGTCTTCTTTGTGCTTTTTTTTTTTTTTTTTTTTGTGCATATGCTGTATTCTTTGCATAAAATGTTCTCCTCACTGGTCTTGCTAACATTCTCTTCATTCTTCTTTTTTTTTTTTTAAATTTATTTAAACATTTACTTTCTAACGTACTTATTTACTTATTTATTTATTTTGGAGGGAAGAAGAGAGGGAGAGATTTGTTGTTGCACTCATTCATGCATCCATTGGTTGCTTCTTGTATGGGTCCTCACCTGGGATCGAACCCACAGCCTTGGTACATCTGGACGACACTTGAACCAACGGAACTGCCCTGCCAGGGCCCCGTTAAAGCCCTGCTAACATCTTAGAAACTTTCTCTTAATCCTTTCCCCACGTGCTGATATATCCTCTTTTATTTGGGTTTCTATGATGCTTTGTTATTCCCTGTCTTTCCGAATATCTCTTTGTTCCCGCAGTGATTTATTTCTCTCTCATTACATTTAGTTCCTTGAGGACAGAAACTGTCCTATTCATTTTTTACACCTGGGACTTCTGATGTGGCGCCTGATACACATAGATAGTGAATGCTTTGAAAATGATTTTTGTTGGACTAAATTGTTGTCAATAGATAGATGTCCTTGCCTGTGTACTAGTACAATTTAGCTAGTATATGACCTTTAGGTCTAACATTTGTAACAAAGCAGTCAAGAACACAGTGATGTAAAGAATGCAGTCCTATCTCTTCTATGCAATACCCTATATAAGATATAGAGCTACATGCCAGATAATGTGTTGAGGGTTTTTCATGCTATATTAAAAAATTCTCATAAACCCCATGAAATTTTGCAGATAAGGAAACACAGGCTTAGAGAGCTTAAGGAAACTGCACGAGATACACAGCTAGGAGTGCTGCTTAAAAGGTGGAATTTTAAGATAGATCTTTTTAACTACAGAGTCTTTCTTCTTGGTCACAAGTATTATACTACCGTCCATATTGTAAGGAAAGAACCTCAAAACACATAATTTTGACTTTCAATTTACATGTTTTTGTGATATATCATGTCATTATTGTTACATCATCACTTTTACTATAGTATCATTATATTTAAACTAGAAGCCCAATGCACAAAATTTGAGCAAGGAACTTGGCCCTTGCAGCCCAAGCTGCCTCAGCCCTCGCAGCCCTGGCTTTGTCTGTAAGGTCTCTGCTGTTTGGCCGTCTAGCTGTCCCATCTAATTAGCATATTATGCTTTTATTATCCCTAATATGTAAATTGTCCCCTTGGGAGTTTAACCAGGAGACTGAAAGTGCGATCATTTGCTATGACACCTGCTGACCACCAGGGGGTGGTGTGGAATGAAGGAAGGCCCCAGTTGGCAGCTGGGTAAGGGACGCCCTAGCCAGCAGCCAGGCCTACGGACCGTACCCGTGCACGAATTTCATGCACTGGGCCTCTACTTATACATATAATAAAAAGAAATGCAATAATCGAGTTTAATTTTATTATATCTAAAATGTCCTTTTGACCAAATCCTGTGTCTTATCATTTTATTTTCCACATTTATAATATTTATTTTTCTCATTTATAATTTTTGGAAACTATGACTCAAAATTACCAATTTTAATCAGTAATATATTTTATTTAATGACTTTATATATTTGTTCTTTTTGTTATAAAGCTAGGAGACTCCTAAATTAATGGGAGAGAGATGAATTTTAGAAGCATTATGCATAATTTACATAAAAATACACTTTGTCTACTACTTTTGCTAATATGTGATGAAATTAAAGGTAAATAGTGATGGAGTGTTTATACGGTTTTGTACAAAAAGTCTTCTTACCTTAACATGTTTTAGTTTCTCTTTGAGTTAATTATTTAATTAGGATTTCATTTGTGAAAAGAGCATTCTTCTTTCTCAGATGTTTGGGTATTTAATTGCTTTTATAGAAATTATTCTCATTTACATGTTTTAATACATTTTAGTATATAGTATGCTCTTAAGTTTTTTCTCTTAAAAAGTTTGGATTTTATTAAAAAATTAATTAGACTTTTTAAAGAATTTTTATTTCACTAACAAACTTGAAACTCTTATTTGTTTTTAAGAATGGAATTAATTATTTCTTTTTGTTTTGTCTTTTCTGTCCTTTCTAACTTGCTTTCGTGGATATTCACACCAGGAGGACAAAGTGGTTAGAGTCTTTTTTTCTGTATAATATTATTTTTTTCTTATTGTTGTTATTGCTAATTTTAATTTTATAGCTATATTTAATTTACATACTTTTAAGTTGTAGTGCATGAGAATCACTATACATTAAGATATTTTAAGCATGCTATCTGATTTTACTGAAAAACATTTTATTATGTTACAGATAAAAAATTGATTATTTGATTCTTAAAGAGGCCTGCTTCTTTAGAATTTAGTATTTTAAAGAAGACCTGATAGCATTTTTCACTGTGTTAAGAATTCTTTTAATCTTATAATATTTTTCTAAAGTCATCATTGTACTGGTCAGAGTTTTTAAAAGAAGCTTCTAGTATAAAGATCCAGTATTTGTAATAATGAATATGTCACAATAACATTGAACATGGATTTTTCTGAAGTATATATATACAGTTGAGTATAAGTATTTAATATATTTTTCATTTTCTTAATGTGTTATATAAATTGGTAAAATGTCTATCTTATTTTCTCATATTAAGTATTAGGCAATTATAATTTTAAAATACCTAGGTTTAGAGGATTCACTTTAGCCTAGGTTTTAATATTCTGCCCATATTTGTCCTTAGAGGTCAGATTTGGATTTGCTCTAGAGAATGGTGACTTCCTGCAAACACAGATAAAATCTTTCTATTCTGATTCTTTAAAAAAAAAAACACAGTTAAACTTTTTATTTTTTACATTTTTATAGGTCTATTTGGTGTGTGTGTGTTATAATATTTTATAGCAAACTTGAGATATTGATTACAGCAATGAGTAGGTGGGCTGCAGACAGTGCTGAGGGAAAAAATGCAGGGTTTCTTTTCTCTCTCTTTTAAAAATTCTAATTCTTTTTGATGAGTCAAACTAAACTTGAGGTCTGAAAGTTTTACCAAATTCAAATTGGCATAATACCCAAAGAAGACACTCACTGTCTAGCTGAGGTCTTCTGAACGGTGACTCTTTTTCTTTTTTTTGATCAATTAGAGCTTTTTTATCTCCTCCGTCTTCAGTTACTAGGTTGAGGATAATGTAGGTGGTGGCAGATACCGATGTGGTTTTAGAATGTAGTCGCTGAGCAAAAAGATCTTCAGGGTTGCTTGGTTCGTTTTCTTTGATTTTTTTTTACCTGTAGGAATTCTGTCAAAATTTTGAGGCAGTTTTGAAGGTTAATTGCTGTAGACATGTCCCAGACGTCTCCTCCATCAAGGGCAGATGCTCTAGAGCAGCGGTCGCCAACCTTTCGGACCTCAGGGACCACCAGTTGGCGACCGCTGCTCTAGCTCACCGACCAACCTTCTCCTGGCTAGCCTCACCAGCTGGCTCTGAGGTAGTGCCATCCACGTAACTCAAAGCCTTTTGTTTCAGTCTACTTCTATTTATTCCTCTCTTCTTCTCTATAGCTGCTTCTGTGCCTGTAGCTTTTATAATGAATTTTGACACCTATCCCAGATAGTAGTTACTTAATAATAATTCAGCTATGATTTTCACTTACTGACAAGATTTTGTAATGTAACAGTCTATATTTTATACCAAGGATAGACTCACATGAAATGATGCTAATTTTATGTGAATTTGGAACGTTGTAAATAAAATTCAGTAGGTCTTTTTATGACACTCTCTGTGCAGTACTGTTCAATAAGGCTTTCCAAAGTGATGAAAATGTTTTATGTCTTGCCCTAGTCGGTTTGGCTCAGTGGATAGAGTCTCAGCCTGCAGACTGAAGGGTCCGAGGTTCGATTCTGGTCAAGAGCTCATGCTCAAGTATTGGGCTTTATTCCTGTAGGAGGAGGGGGGAGCGATGTGCAGGGGGCAGCGGATCAATGATTCTCATCATTGATGTTTTTATCTCTCCCTTTTCCTTCCTCTCTGAAATCAATAAAAATGTATTTAACCATGTTTTATATCTTCACCATTTAATACAGTAGGCTCCTGTAGCATGTAGCTATTGAGCACTTGAAATGTAGCTAGTGTGTGTGGAGAGAAATCGAATTTTAAAGTTTATTTAATTTAAATTAATTTAAATTTAAATAGCCCTCTGTGGCTAGTGGCAGATGAAACCCCAAGCCTGGATAACAAGCATTTTATCTATGACTATTCAACTCCTAAGGCAACACCCTGCACTCACATTAGCAGCATGATGTGCGTACTAGCAGTGGAGATGAAAGATGTACAGAATGCTGGAAAGATGCATTTGCCAATGTCATTGTCTTACATAGCCAGGGAGGATAGCGGTTAAGGGACACCTATCCAAAGGGCAGAATCAGGGAATATGAATAACAACCCTCAGGGGAGAGCCTCCTGCCGTCAATAGCTGAATCTGAGACGACAGGATAACCAAGGGAATGAAGCCATTGTTCATGTAGGGGTTACTGTGTGCCATGGACTGTTGACCACCACATACCTCTCCTTCTTCCTATTTCTGAGGGAGAGTTTTTGGAGGCAGTTCCCTCTTGTTTCTCCGTAGTGTGTTTTGGGTGTGTTGGGAATCGATCATTTGTCTTCCAGTGGATGGGCTCGCAATGACCCACACTCAAACGTGATGGAAGGATTTGCTCTACCTCAGAGGTCCTGGATTCAGAGCTAGATTTTATAACTAGATGAGACTTTGGGATTCTCTCCCTTTGGGAAGGGGTGACCGTGTTACATGTAAAATATATGTACAGAATGTTGGGTAGTTGAATGAGGAAACTGTTCGAGATCCTGCTGAATGGCTATCTCAACAGACATTTTCTACTTCTCTCTTATAATTTCCAAGAGAGGGATTTGAAAACCATACAATTTCTACCTTTCTTTGCAATTGGAAATGGCTTTGTGACACAGTTCTAGGGAACGAGATGGAAGAAATTTGTAAGAGCTTCTTGGAAGTTATGATAAAAAAGAAAGATGTAGCTGGAACTACCTTTTTAAAAAAATATATTTTAAAAATTTATTTATAGAGAGAGAGGAAGTGGGGGCGGGGAGAGAAACATCGATGTGAGAATGAAACATCAATCACCTGCCTCCTGCATGCACCCCACCCCTCCTGCCAGCAACCTGGGCATGTACCCTGACCGGGAATTGAACAGGCAACCTATCAGTGCATGGGACGTTGCCCAACCAACTGAGCCATACTGTCCAGTGCTGGGATGACCTTTTAATGCAAAAGTGTTGTCTTGGGCTTCAGCGGCCATTTGTGAAGATGAGGGAAAAGCCAGGAGTACTGGAGTCATTAGTCATCACATTGTTGAGCCACTGACCCAGCACCTTTCCCCAATGTGAGAAAAATGCCCAACCCAACCATTCCTGCCACTAGTAGTCAGATTTTCTGTTACTGACAGTCAAAAGCATTCTTAATGGAAACATTGGTGGATTTGCAGTGTGCGGCAGGGAAATCATACAAACATCTAGAGTTGTTCTTTACAAATACAGAGGTGGAGTAAAGCTGTGCATGTTGATCATTTCCTTGGTACTCAGCCCTCTGCTTTTGCCTGTATGTGATTTTGGAAGTATTGGTCACTTAATATACCTGCTCATATATTACATATAAACTAACTCGGGTTACAGACAGTAGATTCATATGGAAATGGTTGGACTTTTTAGGATGCGTGGGACAAATTAGTAAACTAAGCTTCCATGCCAAATTATTTGCCATAGGTTAGAACATGTAGCTGGCTGTTTGTTTATGCTCTCACCAGATATTTACTAAAAGATAATGAAATTATAGGTTTGGGAGCAAAATGATGCTCATTTCACTGTCTAGAGAGAATATTATCCTATATAATAAAAGCCAAGTGACTGAACAGTGAAACAAACAGAACAACCAGTTGACCAGTCGCTATGATGCACACGGGCCACCAGGGGGAAGACGCTCAATGCAGGAGCTGCCCCCTGGTGCTCAGTGTGCTCCCACAGTGGGAGCACTGCTCGGCTGACCGGGATGAGCAGCGCTCCCACAGTTGGGCTGATTCCCGCAGGCCATGCCTCCCACCAGTGCACGAATCAGGCCTCTACTCTGTTTATCAAAAGACCACTTTAATGAAAATCTTAAATTATTTCTTTTTCTCTTTTTACAACAGTTGTTAGTTCTCTTATCCAGTATCACTTGAGACAGTAATAAATAAAAGATTCACCCATTGTTGGCAGATTACTAACCTTTATTGTAAAAATAAAATAATGTTACTAATGGTAATGTTGGTGCGGTAAAAGGTGTGGAGGGATGATACGTGTCCTGCAGTATTTCTCACGTCTCAGACGCATAAAGGCTACCTGTTGGGCTGCAGTTGCCGTGGTGACATTCAGAGCAAGGGGCTCTTTGTTTCCACTGCTGTCTGACGCTTTTTCTGACTTAAGCACCTTGTCCAGCTTCCATATCCCGTGCCTACGTTCCTGCCCATTGCTGTTCTCATGTGGTGTTGCAATTGAGCATATGCTTAAAAGAGATGTTCGTTATAGTATCTTTGGTCGTTCCATTTCTTCTAGGCAGTAGCTGCGTGGTGCTGCATTTTTGTAAATACTTCTAAAAAACAGTAGAGGGTTTGCTTTTGCACTTTTATTTAATCACATAATAACCTGTAGATGGCCTTAATAAAATTGTCCTATAAGTTGACCATAACAGCTCTATCATGGCCAACTCTTATAATCACAAGTTTAACTACTTCTACTATTCTGTTTCTTTTATGGTAAGCCTGATTGAATGGAATAGACATCCTTTGATAGTAGCTAAATTTTCCCTTCATGAGCAGGTGAACTAATTAAAAAAAAACACATAAAGTGAGTTTATTATTTTAATATTTGTAACAACAGCATCATACAACCAAAATTGAAGTGGGAAGATGTTAAATTGGATGCTTTGATTTAAGCTTCAATATTATTTAAAAATTTTTAAACTTGTGTCTTGCATATCAAATGAGCCTGGATAAAACTGGCTGCATCAGGCCAGGTGATTCTTCCTCTCTTCACATCAGTTTTCCAATTTTGGTCCAATCACTTAGCATTATGAGAAATTAGAAATGAAGACGAACCGTTTAGTTAGAGAATGTAACAGTCGTGTCTTTATTATCTATTCCTCTGTCCTCTGTATCATTCCAAAGGTTTTCTTTACCTGTGTCTCAGGGACTGGTTGTCTCCAGTAACAAAATATAATACTTTTCCTTAAGCCTCGAGTCTATTTATTGATGTAGCAAACAAGGTCTTTAAGTGCCATAATCATATACCTTAGGATCTGTTCCTATTTTAGTGGTTTTTTTTTGTTTGTTTGTTTATTTGTTTTGTGTGTGTGTGTGTGTGTGTGTTTAAATATATTTTATTGATTTTTCACAGAGAGGAAGAAAGAGGGATAGAGATCGATGAGAGAGAATCATCGATCAGCTGCCTCCTGCACACCCCTTACTGGGGATATGCCCGCCACCAAGGTACATGCCCTTGACCAGAATCAAACCCGGGACCTTCCAGTGCGCAGGCCGACGCTCTATCCACTGAGCCAAACTGGTTTTGGCGAGTGTTTTTTTTCTTTTTTTTTTTTTTCTTAAATTAAATCTTTATTGTTGAAAGTATTACCTGTGCCCCCTTTTTCCTCCCACTGACCCTTCTAGGAGGGATGCTCTTTGATTGGGTGGTGGGACTAGATTAAAATGTGCATGGACCATAAGGTGTGCCCCTGTGTGGAACCCTCCAGTGCTTGACTGCCACAGACTCCCCAGGCCGGATTATCTAAGAGCCTGTGTGAGTGTAAGTAACCTGGTAGCTGACCAAATTAGGTCTCTAAGAATAGCTGCAGGTTAGCGCTGGCCACGGCCAGAGTGCCCGACCTGGGCTTTCAGAGAATAGGCAGTGACTCCTCAGGGACGCGTGTCTGCGAGGCGGGACGGGCCCCGGGAGCTGGCTTTTGTGTGGGTTTTATTTTTAGGTGTTTATCACGAGAGAATGTGCTGAGCCTTTTTAAAAAGCCAGCGCATTGTGCTTCTTGGGGTTGAGGGTAGGCTTATTTAGGTGCAGATGGCACCAAGCGAGGCTCATTTTGACTTCACAGCATCGTATTAGAATGCATTGTGATGTGGAAAAAGCAGAGACATCAATAATTAAAAGTTGTGTTCACTAGGCATGCACTGAAAGTAGCCCATATACGTAATCATCTTGGGTATTTGTTAGTAGTGGAGTTGCTGGGTTGTATAGTAGTTGTATGCTTATTTTTTGAGGAATGTCAGACTTTCCCACAGTGACTGTACCATGTTATGATGTGACAGTGTGATAGTTTGCTTTTGTAGAAAAATGAGTCTCTCTTGGGTGGGCCAAGTTGGACTGTTCTACATGGAGCCTGCTGCAAAGTAGGCCAGACCACTGTATGTGGTTAGCGGTGTCACTGCCTTTTACTAGTTACAGGAGCAAGAAGAACAGTTTGCAAAAGGAAGTCCTTGCAGGAGTCCATGGCTTCTGAAAATTTACTTGTAAGAAACCATGGAAGCGCCGAAACCGGTTTGGCTCAGTGGTAGAGCGTCGGTCTGTGGACTGAAAGGTCCCGGGTTCGATTCCGGTCAAGGGCATGTACCTTGCCTGCAGACATATCCCCAGTGGAGGGTGTGCAAGAGGCAGCTGATGGATGACTCTCTCTCATTGATGTTCTAACTCTATCCCTCTCTCTTCCTCTCTGTAAAAAAATCAATAAAATATATTAAAAAAAAAACAAAAAACCATGGAAGTTTCCCAATAGTCTTATCCATTAACCTTAACGTTTTATATAATTACTAACGAGAATCAGAGAAACAGGTAAATGAAACTTTATACTTAGAACCCTTTCTCTGAAAAAAAAAAAATTCCCCTTCCTTAAAATTTCTCTTTCCTGAGAGTGTTTTAGTGATTTTCATATTTCCATATTTTTGGTGGTATTTCCTCTGTGTTGCTTCTAGCTTTATACGTCCAATTCTCTTCCATTTGGATAAAGCATTATCTTCCTTATCACCTGTTTACTGTCATATAATTATGTTCTGGCTTTTGTTTTTTTGTAAGATGTCCTCTTTAGGAATCGAGAGTTAGGGAAAGGGGGGGAGAGAGAAGGAGAGAGAAACATTTACTTGAGAGAGACACATCGATTGATTGCCTCCCACAAATGCCCCAGCAGGCACCAGGATGAACCTGTAACCGAGGTACATGCCCGTGGGTAGAATTGAACCCCTGACCCTTTGGTCGGATCGAAGCTCTAACTGATGAGCCAAACTGACCTGGTGAATATGCTTTTCATTTTAAATGAAATCTTCTAGGTCTGTGGTCCGCAAACTGTGGCTCACGAGCCACATGCAGCTCTTTGGCCCCTTGAGTGTGGCTCTTCCACAAAAATACCACGGCCTGGGCGAGTCTATTAAAATATATATATATAATTGATTTTTTTTACAGAGAAGAAAGGAGAGGGATAGAGAGTTAGAAACATCGATGAGAGAGAGACATCGATCAGCTGCCTCCTGCACACCTCCTACTGGGGATGTGCCCACAACCCCGGTACATGCCCTTGACTGGAATCGAACCTGGGACCTTTCAGTCCCCAGGCCGACGCTCTATCCACTGAGCCAAACCAGTCTCAGCTGGGCGAGTCTATTTTGAAGAAGTGGCATTAGAAGAAGTTTAAGTTTAAAAAAAATTGGCTCTCAAAAGAAATTTCAATTGTTGTACTGTTGATATTTGGCTCTGCTGACTAATGAGTTTGCCTGACCACTGTTCTGGGTGAATATGCTTTCTATTTTAAGAAAAATTGAACTTGCTTAATTTTACTTTCAATTTATTTAAATTATTTTGTAGTAATGTAATTTATATATCATAAACTTTAAGTTCTTTTAAATGATGAAAAAGAAAACTTAAGTGATAGTACATTTATATTTACTCTATTGAATTGTTGATCAGTTAATATGCATTGGGAAATAATTATTCTAATTAATATTACATTTTGTAATGTGAATAATGATACCCTTTCAACTCACTTTAAGATTTTATCAAACTTATAGTTTTAACTGAAATTTTATTTTTAGAGAAAAAAAGTGGATTAACAAAGTGGTGCAAAATACAAAGCGGTTGGGCCCAGTTTGACCAATGTTTGACTAGAGCACCGACTAGTGGGCGAATGTGGTAACTGTACTCTCACTTAACAGTTTTCTTTTTCATCATTTAAAAAAAACTTAACGTTTATGATATATAAATTACAGAACTACAAAATAATTTAAATAAACTGAAAGTAAAATTAAGCAAGTTCATTTTTTTCTTAAAATAGAAAGCATATTCACCTAGAACAGTGGTCGCGCAAACTCATTAGTCAGCAGAGCCAAATGTCACACAGGAGCAGGTGATCTGAAGATGTAACATGGAGAAGTTTGAAGATGCTTTTCTTGACGTTTGGGTTGATGCTGCCACGAGCCAGGGAACGGAGGTAGCTGCCAGAAGCTGATGGTTGAAAGAGGCAGGAACTGGTTTTCCCTAGAACCTTCTGCTGGAGTGTGGCCCTGTTGACACTTGATTTTGGCTCAGGGGTTCTGGTTCAGATCGGGACCGCTAGTCTCCATAGCTGTTAGAGAATACATCCCTGTTATTCTAGACCATCAGTTTGTGGTAATTTTGTTACTTCAGTCATAGGAAACGAATTCACTGTCTTTTTTCTGAGTTTGCCATTAAGATCTTTCCAGTCTTATAAATTGGGTTGGGGGACTTTTTTCCCTCCCCACCTTTAGATTACCCCCTCTAATTGGTGAAATAAAGAGTTCCATTAATAAAACTCCTGATGTTTTTTCCCCATATAAGTTAAATTTTGTTCTGTTGATGCATAATTTACCTCTGATAGGCATTAATTATGTCATAGCCTGTTAGTGAAAAGTCATCTCAGAACATGTGTATGTGCTGGTATTTGTGAGACATAGTTCGGTATCGCCAATTTATAAGTTAAGTTGCTATGTATATAAGTGCTTCAAGTGAAAGTATCAGTCCCTTGTACTGCGTGGGGTAGATTCAGGCTTCCTGAGCTTTAAAGATTAACAAACCATTAAAGACAGGAAAGAAGTAAACAAAGTTAATTGGGTGTTAGGATATGAGAAAAAGAGCACCCAATATGGATAGCCCAGAGCATATGGGAAGAGTAAGTATTAATCATAGAGAGTCTTTAATGCAAATCATATATCATGCCTTATGCTCATTTATTTTACACTAGAGGCCTGGTGCACAAGATTCATGCATGGGGGAGGAGAGTGTCCCTCAACCTGGCCTGCACCCTCTCCAATCTGGGACCCCCTTGAGGGATGTCTGTCTGCCAGTTAAGGCCCGATCCCTAAACCAGCAGATGGACATTCTTCTCACAATCTGGGATAGCTGGCTCCTAACCGCTCACCTGCCTGCCTGCCCGCCTGCCTGATTGTCCCTAACCGCTTCTGCCTGCCAGCCAGATCCCCCCCTAACTGCTCCCCTGCTGGCCTGATCATCCCCAACTGCCCTCTCCTGCTGGCCTGATCACCCCCAACTGCCCTCCCCTGCTGGCCTGATCACCCCCAACTGCCCTCCCCTGTTGGCCATCTTGTGGCAGCCGTCTTGTGAAGATGCTCTCTCGTGACGCCACCTAGGCTTTTATTATATAGAATTACTATCCGCTGGGTGTTAACAGATGAGGAAAACAAAGCTCAGAGCATTTCCAGGTCTTATTCTCATTTTGGACTACACAGGAATAGATTTACCTAGTTCACTGAGGTAAATTGGCAAAGCCGATCATGATCTCCGTTGACCTATTTAGCTACTCTGAGGACACACTTGAAACTCACTTCACACTGAGCTGGAAATGTCTGCCATAACCAGTGGTTCCTAACTTCATCAAGTGTCAGAATTACCTGTAGGATTTGGCAAGCCCCCTCCCAAACCTACAACAAATACACAAACAAGGAAACCAAAACCAAAACATATTTCTGAGTCCCACTCAGAATTTCTGATTTTCAGTAGGTTTGCACATCTAATAAGTTCCCAAGTGATGCTGATGCTGCTGTTCCAGGGATATTCTTTGAGAATCTGCTCTAGAAGAGATTAAGTTACCTGCTTACCTTATGATAAATAATAAAGCAGCAGCCGGGACCGGTTTGGCTCAGTGGATAGAGCATCGGCCTGCGGACTGAAAGGTCCCGGGTTCGATTCCGGTCAAGGGCATGTATCTTGGTTGCGGGCACATCCCCAGTAGGGGTGTGCAAGAGGCAGCTGATCGATGTCTCTCTCTCTCATTGATGTTTCTAACTCTCTATCCCTCTCTCTTCCTCTCTGTGAAAAATCAATAAAATATATTAAAAAATAATAATAAAGCAGCAATAGGTGGTTTCTGCAGATGATCATGATTGGCTAATTGTCTGCCTCCCAAACTTTCATCATTTCCTTTTCATTGTCAATTACCAGGCAGGAAAGGTTGTTGTTCTTGAATATTGAGTGTTACTTATTCTAGATAAATTTATATCATGGAATCATGTAGCACGGATTATCACTGTATCATGAATAGTAATTGTTTAAAATAAACAGAAAAGTTGAAACCCAAACCTAATTTATTTGAACATTATTTTGTGGCTCTATATTTAACGTATCTTTCTCTTTTAAAAAGATCTGCAGTACCTAAATTTGTCACAAGATGGCATTAAAAGGCTGAAGATTTTGGTTGAAATTTGTGTTTTGAAAACACAGATATATTTTTATTTCATGTGTATTCAAACCAAAAGAAATCTGAACTATGAGGTATTCTTTGAAAAATTGAGTGATATTTTAGTATTTTCCTTTAAAACATTTCCCTGTTTAGTTAGAAAAAATAAATAGTCAAATACATTGTCATTATTGATGACTAATTCTTTCAAGAATCTAAGAAACATAAATCTTAATGTAATAGCATCAGATGTTATTTGTCCTCCAGAAGGGCTTCACATAAATTCAAGTTAGTAATTGTAGAAGGTCTTACTGTTCTATGATTTATAAGTCTTATTATGCATGAGATGATATTAATCTTGCCTGCAATGAGCTTTAAGTTTCAGTATGGGAAAAAGAAATGTATATACAATCCAAAAGAGAACAAAATAATAAAAGTGATTAAATACAATGTTGTATAATATGGAATTACACAAACAATATGAACTGGAGTAATGGGCAATTAAACAAAAATTTTTAATGGTATTTTACAAAAATATCCTTGTATCAGTTGAAAATACTATGTTGAATTTTTCTTTTAATGATTATGTTATCATAATTTATTTAAACATAAGGAAATGTTTAGCAATATGGAGAGTTATGTAAAATTAAGTATTTGATATAAAGCAAGCATCAGAGTCTCTCACTTGAAATATGAACTCACCTTTTATTTTATGAACATGTGATTTTATTTTATTTTTTGATTAATTGAAAATTAATTTTAGAGGAGGGTGAAGATTTTCCTGGAATCTGAAAAGCATATCTATATCAAAAAATAAAGTGTAGAATGGTGGTTATCAGGGTATTGGGTTTGGGAGAAAAGGGGATATGCTTTAAAATGGTATAGATTTTGAGTGTTGCAAACTGAACAAGTTTTGGAAATCTGTTTCACAATAGTGTGAATGTACTTAACACTGTTGAACTGTGCACCTAAAAATGCCTGACTAGAAACTATGAGCAATTAATAGGTTTTTATTGAAGATCAACAATGTTCCTAGCTTTATTTAGCTACTAGAGGCCCAGTGCACGAACTTGTGCATGCGTGGGGTCTGGTGGCCTGCCCCAGTCAGGGTCTATCAGAGCCAGGCCAGCCATGGGAAGAGGCCGCAGGAAGTTGGCCAGCCGGTCCCACCTCCAGTCGGGCTGGTTAGCTGGCCATAGTGCACTTCATAGTCATTGGTCATTCTGGTTGTTCCAGTCACTTGGCTTTTATATATATATAGATTAGGAGCTACTTAAACAAAATCTCCTTAGGAAGCCTATAATATAATTGGTGATAGAAGATTAACTCAATATACTAATATAGTAATCTACTGCAAGTCCAACATATATTAGGCATTGTGTTAGACATTTATTTATCTTTTTTATTTTCTTAAATTTATTGGGATGACATACTGTCTAATAAGAGTAATATGCAAATTGACCATACCTCCGCCACACAAGCCTTGCCCACCGGCCAATCAGGAGTGAGTATGCAAATTAACACAATCAAGATGGTTGCAACCACAGAGAGAGCAGGATGCTTGGGTTTCCTCAGCAATGGAGGAAACCAAGCTTTCCACCTGTCCCAGCCTGCCTTGGCCTCCGCTTAAGGATACAAAGTTTTAATTATAGAAGATAAATAAATTCCAACAAAAATGGCCGTGGCCACAGAGCATGCAGGAGGCTTGGCTCCGCTCAAGGCTATCAAGTTTCAATTATAGAAGATAAATAAATCCCAGATACCAGGGTCTTCACTTGGGTCGCCGGGGTGTGTGGCCAGCCTGCAAATTACCACAGGCTCCTCGTCCAGGCTGCCCTCTGCCTCAAGGGAACCCCCACCCTGATTTGGAATCCCCTTCAGGGCAGACCAGCCAGCCCCCATCCGTGCACCATCCCTCTATCATAGCTAACGAAAAAATAATTTGCAAATTGACCATCACTCCAACACACAAGATGGCTGCCCCCATGTGGTCAAAGATGACTGCCCCCATGTGGACATAAGATGGCCACCACAAGATGGCCAGCAGGGGAGAGCAGTTGGGAGGGACCAGGCTTGCAAGGGAGGGCAGTTGGGGGCGATCAAGCCTGCAGGGGAGGGCAGTTAGGGATGGCCAGGGCAGCAGAGGAGGAAAGTTGGGGTGACTGGGCCTGCAGGGAAAGGCAGTTGTGGGGGACCAGGCTGGCAGGGGAACAGTTAGGCATCAGTCAGGCAGGCAGGGGAGTGGTTAGGGGGTGATCAGACTGGTAGGCAGAAGTGGTTAGGGGCAATCAAGAAGGCAGACAGGTGAGCAGTTGGGAGCCAGCAGTCCTGGATTGTGAGAGGGCTAAACGGGCAGTCAAACATCCCTGGAGGGATCCCAGATCAGAGAGGGTGCAGGCTGGGCTGAAGAACACACCCCCTCGTGCATGAATTTTGTGCACTGGGCTCTAGTTGGTTAATAAAATTACATAGGTTTCAAGTGTACAATTCTATGATACATCATCTGTATATTTTATATACATTATTTTAAATATTCAGTTCTCAAAACACCACAGGAAAGTTAGTATAATCATCCTTAGATCCATATATTAACAGTTAGGAAACTTTTATTGATATGAATATTTAGTTGATATGAGTACCTTGTTGAGGTTTGCAAAGTTTCTAATCTCTGAGTTGGTCTTTAACCCCAAATCTGTGCAGCCTCAAAATCCATTTTCCATATCCTGCACGATGCTCCTAATTTAAATTAAAAAAAAAAAGAGAATACAATAAACAACTATTAATTTGTTTGGTATTTCCACTGCCAGGAACCATTATCTATTTCATATAATTATTCTGGCAAACTTTCCAAAGAAAGGACGCCTGAGTTCACTAACGGCAGCCGTCAATCTGGATTACGTTTTAACTCCAGGAAGAATCAGGATAGACTTTTCTTGTCGTCTTGAATTGTCTCTCTCTTTGTTTGTTGACAGCTTTTGGAAACACTCATTTCCTTCCCCTCTGTATTCCCGCGCAGGTTATGTGGGTATGCAATTTGTGCCGAAAACAGCAAGAGATCCTCACTAAGTCAGGAGCCTGGTTCTATAATAGCGGACCTAACCCCCCGCAGCAGCCTGACCCGAAGGCTCTCCGAGGACTGCGGAACGAGGAGGCGCCTCAGGAGAAGAAGGCAAAACTGCAGCAGCAGGCCCAGTTCCACGGACCCTCAGGTGACTTATCTGTACCTGCCGCGGAGAAAAGTCGATCTCATGGGCTCACCAGACAGGATTCTATTAAAAATGGGTCAGGAGTGAAGCACCAAATTGCCAGTGACGTAGCGTCAGACAGGTAAACATTTTGCTTCATCTTTAGGTAAAACATCATTCTTTTTAATCTTTTATTTCAAGCGGAAAATGAAAATACATGAAATGTGTAGGCAACCAGTTGTCTACGTGGAATGTCAATGTTCGTATGTTTTTGTATCCATGATGGAAGTGATGTCTAGGACTTCAGCTGTGACAGGTTTGAACAGTGGGAGGTTGGATGAGGTTTGAACAGTGTCAGGTTATCAGGTTTTCCCAGAAAAAAAGAAGTGAAATAAAACAGGGAACGTAGATAAGAGGTTATTTGTCAGAGGGAAGAAACGGGGGGTAAGGGCAATGAGAATGAAGAAGAAAATACAGATAAAAGGGTTTTATGAATTTGATGTATCTGTGACCTAACTCTGATATTACTATTTTGGCTCAATTTTATGGCCTTTTCCTTGACAAAAGGGTTAGACTTTTAAAAATGGTGTTTATGGTTCTTCTATTTCCTACCTTTGGGAGGAGAAGAATGAAAAGATTTGCAAGGGAAGATTGTTTTTGTAGCCCATATTTCTATTTTCGAATTAAAAATTTTAAAGGGAAGTCTGGTTTCTACTGTATGTATTATTCAGGAATGGCAGGTATGTTTCTGGGTGAACAAATAGGAAGTCATGCATTTGTGGGAAAACAAACGTGAATTGTACTTACAGGGTGGTGGTTCTGAACGGGGTTAAAACAGGGAAGATAAGTGGGGGTCCCTTCAGATGGTGCCTAGAGCCGTCACACAGATATGTTGCTAATGTCTTGGAAGAATAACAAAATGATGACGCACCAGGTTTTTGGTTGTTTTTTGTTTTGTTTTGTTTTGTTTTGTTTTTTTGCAAAAGTAAAACAGACAATGTAATTCTGTCTTGGGAAAAGGCCATGGTGATTTCATGGCTGGGGTACTAGAACCCATCTCAGTGCAGAATCTCAGGAACCCAAGAATTTCGAGGTGGGAAGATCATCTGAGATTGAGAACTTGAGCGCACACAGGTTTGAGGCCAGATAGTGCATTTGGGTGGCAATGTCTGAAACCACCTGTGTAGGGGAGTGGAAAATGATCCAATGAAGAGAGAGAACACAATACTGGGAGCACGTGAAAGCAGATTACACCCCTTGGTGATGGAGTCTCAGTCTTACTGGGACTTCTTGGAGACAGGGTATCATGACCTCGGAGTTATTCCACATGATGGGCCAGGAGGCTGGAGCATTTACCCACAGTTCTCCATTGTGATTGGCCTAGGTCTGTTCCTGGGGAGTGGGGCGGGGCTTGTTAACTCTCTGGCCAAGCATGTTTCTGTATTACAACTATAATAACAAGAAGTGTCTCTGTAGGGAATGGTGAATGATGAAGCAGTGCTGGTTGGGACAGTGGCAGTATCTGTAAAGTGGCAGCCATAATGGCCAAGGCATATGAGCTCAGAGGAAGAAAATGATGTTAACCAGTGGAGGTAGGATTTTAAATGAACGACTTCATAAAAATAGATAACATTGGCTCATTCTTCAAAATAGGATAGCTACACTCGATCGTCTCCTTTGGAGGATAGAGAGGTAGATTTAGGAAGACTAAAAGGAAACACTAAAATACTGGGTCACCTAATAGTTTTTAAAGCTCTAGAATGCGTATCATTAGGAAGTTGTGGATGTTAAAAACAAGTCCAACGAATTTATGAGTAATTAATTCATCATTGTAGGACAGTAGAAATATAGCACCGATCTTTGAAGAATTCTTAATGTGGTGTTAAGAACAAATATATATCCTCCAACAGTACCTCTTAATGCTTGTTTCTTTGACACAGTACTAGCCTGAATAAACAGTACAATTTGACCATTGTGGGGAAGCAATTTATGTAGTTACTTTTTTTTTTCTTTTTGCCTACTGCCCCTGGCTGCCATTACTAATAGATGCATACTTTAATGACTCAATGTATTCTATACTTATGTCCTTCCTTTCTTTTTCTAAATATATTTTTATTGATTTCAGAGAGGAATGGAGAGAGGCTTAGAAACATCAACGGTGAGAGAGAATCATTGATTAGCTGCCTCCTGCATGCCCCACACTGGGGATTGAGCCTGCAACCTGGGGCATGTACCCTGACTGGGAATCCAACCATGACTTCCTGGTTCATAGGTCGATGCTCAACCACTGAGCCACACCAGCTGGGCCATGTTCTTTCTTTCTGAAGCTCACATAAATAAAACCAACAGCTCTTCTTGTTTATAAGAAATACCTCTAGCCAGGGAAGGAGTTAGAGTTTAATAGCAAATTTGGAAGTTACATCTAGAAAATGGAATTGGTTATAATTTATATCGACTTCTGGAAGATACTTTTTCTTTCAGAATAACTCCATCCCCTTACTATAAACAAAAAGAGCATTTGTTTTGTTATTTTAAATGCAGATTCCATAGTAGTTTATTAGGCATGTACCTACAAACCCTTTGAATTCTTTCCCCTGGAGCAAGGGGTCTACAAACTATGTTCCTGGGGCTCTATCTGGCTTGCCCCCCTGTGTTTTTGTAAATAAAGTTTTATTGGAACACAGCCACAACTATTTATTTACTTATTGTCTACGGCTACATAGACTCAGCTACAACTCCAGAGTTGAGTATTAGTTATAAGAGGCCAAATGGTTCTCATAACCTAAAATATTTACTCTCTGACTCTTTATAGAAAAGGTTGCCACCTCCTGCCTTAGAGAGTAAGTAGTTATTTATTTTATTTATTATTATTTCAAAATTACTTTTTATTGATTTTAGAAGGAGAGGAAGGGAGAGGGAGAGAGAAACATCAATGATCAGAGAGAATCATTCCTACATCCCATTTATTATAGTTTACACATGTTTCGCCCTTGTTCCACCATATTTATTGAGTGAGCAATCTTTTCTTCCTACTGATTTGAAATGCCATTCTAATTGTGTATATTGATTGTTATATGTTAGGGTATATTTATAGAGGTTCTGTATTCTTCTTTTGACCAGTCTGTTCAAAGCTTATATCTAGTTTCAAAAAAAATCCCATTTCCGTTACTTAAGCAAACTCAGCTATTAGTTGTTGAAAGCAAGAAATTTGGCAACATGAATTTTACTAATACATTTAATTTCATAGTTACTTAACTGCAATCTACACTGAGGTATGTATTGGGTTATGCAATGAGTACATTTTGAAGAAGTGGGAAGGCCTTGGTGAGTGGGAAGATTTGTTTTAACAATACTTCTTCTAGTTTTATAGCTTGAATATATTAGTGGCCAGAGTGAAAAGGAAAAGAGAGATAGTAGTTATGATAGAAATGTAGAATGAAATACCCTTTCCCCATAATACTTTGTTGGAAACTGCACTGTAAGTCAAATGACCAGGGGTCCTTGCAACTTTTGAAATGATGACTATATATAAACCTGTATTCATTATTTTTGCCACCAGATGGCGAAGTTGTACTCTAAAAGCAGACCTTCAGTTCTGTGATTATATAATGGCAGAGGTAGTTATAGACCAGTAAGTGAATTAAGTTGGTACTTGAGATTGTGAAAAACCGGACTTCTTGTGTAACATTGCTTTTCCTCTTGAAAGATGATATATATATTCTCAGTTGTTTATCTCTAATTCCGAGATCTCCAGGTACCAGCCTTATATTTACATCTGGAGGTGTGCAGTCTTACCTTCCCCCAACAAATACTTCAAAATCAAAATATCCTGAGTCGAAGTACCTATGTATTCCCAAGTAGTGGCTTCTTTGTCATTCCCTAGCCTTGCTGATTGTAACATCAGTTGTTCTGCTTCCTACATTAAGATACTTAGGTATTTATTATCTAATTCTCTTCCTCTTGATTTTCAAATTCAGTGAGTATTTACTTAAGTTTTTGGTCAGTTCCATCTCTGTTATATCTCTTCTATTCCACCCTTCCTTTCCAATGTGGATATTGTCACTGCCCTGTTTATGCATTAACCTTGCCTCGCTTTCTTTTCTGCTTCCTGCTCTCCCAGTTCATTTACTTTTCTTCATACTCTATGTTGTTTCCAGAATTATGATTTTAATTATGATAGATATGCTGAAGTCATTTATTTGCTCACTTTTGAGGTCTTCCCATCACTGATCAGCTGCCTCCTGCATGGCCCCTCCTGGGGATTGAGCCCGCAACCCAGGCCTGTGTCCTGACCAGGAATCGAACTGTGACCTCTAGGTTCGTAGGTTGATGCTCAACTAGTAAGCCATGCCGGCTGGTCCTAAATTTTACTTACATGAAGCCTTCTTATTTTCCAGCAATCATTATATTTTTTGCTTATAAAGGATTCCTTTTTGAATATAATTCCTTTATTTATATTGATATATCTCAGCATTTACCACTCTCTGCCCTTTTAGTATACTCGTTGTCAATGTTTCTCCACCTCTTACTAAAGTTTGGACAGCTGGAGGACATACTGTCCTTTACATCTTTGTTTCCGTACATGCCTAGTTTAGGTTCTAGAAATAATGGGTGTTCATTGAACATTTTTTTCCCCTTTTTATTGAATTTATTGGGGTGACACTGGTTCACAAAATCTTACAAGTTTTAGGTGCACAAATCCACAACACATCACTTGTACATTGTTTGTGTATTCACATCCCACATCCAGTCTCTTCCCATCACCATTTATCTTCCCTAAACCCGCTGCCACCTTCCCCCACACCCTTCTTCTCGGCAATCCCCACACTGGTGTCCGTGTCCAGGAGCGCTCACTGATTATGAGTAGAAATAAATTGAATCACCAAACTGACAATTAGATAACCAGGTCTTTCCCTTATCTTTTACCTATTACAACTGTGCCGTGTTTACAATTGAGTTTATTTATAGACTCCAGTACTATATCTTTCTCTGCCTCCTAGATTAAGAGAACTAAATTATTGGTTGTTACATATTAGATTTATTTTTATAATTCTGTTGTTTTTTTTTAGACATCTGCAGTGATGATGGGCATTTTAAGTGCTTTACCATTTTTTTAAGAGAAATTCTTTTATGCCTGTTTGCTTTGACCCATCATACTTTAGCCTGACTTCAAAGAATTTGATTTAATACCTTGCTGTTTTCTATTTTCTACAACCTATTGGGTAGGCTGACCTACATTGCAGTTTGTCAGGGCCAAATCCTGGCTTATACCGGTTGTCTCAGCATAATTATTTTATTGTTAAAAGTTTATTTAACATTTAAAAAATTGAATTTATGGGGGTGACATGGGCTAATAAAATTATACAAGTTTCGGGTGTGCAATGCTGCGGTACACCTGCCTATTGTGCTGTGTGTTCACCACCCCCAGCGTGATTATTACGAGCTCACATCTGAGTCTCTTGGAGGATTTCTATGTGATATCTACGGAAACTACTGCATAGTAATTCTTAGACGTATGGAAAGTTCTCTATGGAACTATACTGCAGAGAATATTACTTCGGTTACTTAGCCTACGATACTTATTGGGTGTATACTTTATATAGTAGTTTATATAGAGAAGTACAAAGACAATAGAGGATGTTCTGTGTCATAAGAATGTATAACCTGATAAGTCAGGATTAATGATATAATCATATAAACATGACTATTTGAAATTGGTGAAAACTAACATAGCAAAATATAACTTAGAAATATATGGAACCAAGTGGGGTAGTTTGGGGGAGGTTTTTTTTTTAAAAAATATATATATATATTTTTAGTTATTTCAGAGAGGAAGGGAGAGGGAGAGAGAAATGGAAGCATCATTGGTGAGAGAGAATCATTGATTGGCTACCTTCTTCACACCCCCTACTGGGGATTGAGCCTGCAACTTAGGCCTGTGCCCTGACCAGGAATTAGACCTTGATCTCCTGGTTCATGGTCATTGCTCAGCCATGGAGCCACACCAGCTGGGCTCCATCTTCTGTTTAACATACTAGAGATAGAGTGAGATAGTTTGATAGAATACATCTTTCCAGTTTCACCTTTTGCACAATCCATACTTGGTCTTAGAACTATATTTTCTTTCCATTTCAACTCACCTTTATATCATCTGCTTGTATCTTTGAAATAATTTCAGTGACCATTCCTCTATGTCTCTGTCTGGGTTTTGTGACTTTTTACTTTTCATGTAGAGACATGTGATCGTAGTTACTTTCCTTTGCCTTCTAGAAGTTTCACCTTTTCGTCTGCTGTCCTCTTGGTTTGTCTTTCTTATTCAAAATCAAAGGGAGTTAATTCTTTTAGAGTATGACTTTAATATTAATATATTGATCACTTGAAGTACAGTAAGCCCTCTTTTAACGTTGTCAGTAGGTTCTGCAACTTTAAGGGAAACAAAACATAATGAAACCAGTTTTACCCTAGACTAGTTGATATAAAAAAAGAGTTAGGTTCCTACAGCCTCTCCTCAATGCTATAGCGAAACAATGTTGAGTGAAAGGAACTGAATGAAAGAAGGTTATTTGAAGACCTGCATTAGTTGCTTTTCAGTCATACTTCAAATATTATAACCCAATAACCATTCTCCTAATAGTGATATTTGACTGACGGAGACTCTATTTACTACTATTTCTTGAAAGCGTCTATAAATTTTTTTTTTTAAACAAGCTTCTCTTGAGTGTCATATGTTCCCTTATAAAACTATATATAGTTGTGCTTTGGTATTAATAATTATAATCTAGTAGTAACATTAGAAGGAAAGTGAAGCTACAAACAGTAAGATGGGGTAATGTGTTAGCCAGTGATGGTGGTTTTGCTAGTCAGCTGCATTCTTTTTTAAGCTTTTGCTGATAAAAATCATTGGTTAACACTGAAATTACTGTTTTTGAGACTCCTGAATTTAAGGTGCATCTTGGATACTTCAAGTCATTCATACATTAAAAGCATAAAATTTAATTAATTATAACAGGTGATTAACTCATATTAGCATATGTGTCCATACAATCCTTTCCCACTGATCTCACAGATCTGTTGGGAGCAGAAGTGTATGTGTGAGTCTGTACAGTGGACTCTGGGAGGATATTGCTTCTAGCCTGGCATTTATGGCAATATTAATGTTACAGACTGACCTTTAGGGCCTCTCACCCACCTCTCCCCTTACCGTTTGGCTCTACCAATATATACCAGGCGAAGCAGTTCAGATACTAGTCAAGGATGTCATGAGCAAGGCTCCAAAACTGGACTGGCATGCTGAAGTGGACAAGGGTGAGGGTTGGTGAGTGTAAAAACTGTGTTTTAGATTTTTTTTAGTAAAGTGAATCAAGTGGTGACAAATGAAACTGATTTGAGGTAAATGCCTACTTGCATTTTGATCACTGCATATTTTCATCTGTTATAGCGGATGGGGTAGGACAGGCCTGGAGTGAAGCCATTGGGAAGTGCCCTTTGGAAGCTCAGAGAGACCAGACACTAGGTTTGTCTTGTTGAGTACCTTAGCTTAACAAGCAAGAATAGTCTTTTTAAGGCTCGTGGAAGGTTTAGCATATCTCACTAGAATTTAAAAAAATAGGGAGACGGGATCAAAGCTTCAAATGCAGATAAAGTTACATTTTCTTATTTGATAACTTTAATTGTTCAAGGATTTAGACATCTACATTTACCAATCCATAATAACGCGAATCAATGGTTCGTCAAACGGTAGAGCCTTAGAAGTCCTTTATGCGCATTTGCACTGTAGCATCTGTGCTTACAGTCTCTGCCTTTCTGCTGCTACTATAGATAAGCACTCCCTGACCTAGCTTTGCATAGCACCCTCCTATTTTCATCTCCTTAGAATACAGCCCCTGCAGTTCCCGAAGTTGTGAAAGTAGGGGGTTGGGTGGGGAATAAACATTTACAAATATAAATGATTACAGTTTGAAATTTCAAGCTACATGTTTTGAAAAGCTGAATAACTTGAATAATTTCTTCAGTTCTAAATTTCACTCTGTACAACGAGCCATGGCTACTGCGTATTTGTTTGAAAAATGAGACCCCTACTTGCAGGAAGTAAATTCCTTACCTCTTATCACGTGTCAAACATAAGAGGAAGCAAATACAGAAGGCAGCTGAGATAAGAGCAGTGGCTCTCAAACTTTTTAGTCTTGGGACCAGTTTTCAATCTTAAAAATGACTGAGGCCCACATAGAGATTTTGTTTGTATGGATAATGTTTGTGGATATTTACAGCATTAGAACTAAAAACAAGAAAAGAATGAAAACATGTTCATTAATTTCAAAACAATAAACCCAGTGCATTTTATTTTTTTATTTTTAAAATATATTTTATTGATTTTTTTTTTTTTTTTTTTTTTACAGAGAGGAAGGGAGAGGGACAGAGAGTTAGAAAAATCGATGAGAGAGAAACATGGATCAGCTGCCTCCTGTACACCTCCCACTGGGGATGTGTCTGCAAGCAAGGTACATGCCCTTGACTGGAATCGAACCTGGTATCTTTCAGTCTGCAGGCCAACGCTCTATCCACTGAGCCAAACCGGTTAGGGCTCCAGTGCATTTTAACTAATCATATCGAGTGGGTAGAATTCTATATTGACCTACAATGAGGTTTAGTCTCATCTCAAATATGTCTGGAACCTATGACTGGCTTCTAGCTAGCAGACGATGGGACAGTCACTTCGGTGACTGCATTACACCGTGTGAGCCTGTGTCTTAGTCAGAAGCAGGAGAGGCTTCTCCTGGCTTTGAAGAAGTGAGCTACCATGTTGGGAAGGTCTGTGAGCCAATCAGATCGCAGGAAACCGCAGGGGAGTTTCTAGGAGCCCAGAACATTCCTGGCTGACAGCCAGCAGGTAAACAGGACCTAAGTCTTAGGGCCAGAAGGAACTGAATTCTGCCAACCATCCCTTGAGCTTGGGAAAAAATGTGGCCCGGCCAACACCTCGATTCTATCCTTTAAACCATGCTTGGACTGCAGAAGCTGTAAGATAAAAAGTGATATTTGTATTTTTTTTTTTTTTTAAGCCATCAAGATTGTGGTGACTTGTTTTGCAGGAAGAGGAAACTAATAGAACGTATTTCAAAAGGGAAAGGAAAACTTAGTGAGAAATGGGCATTATTTTACTTCCTTTTGCAAATCCCTTGAATGCATGATCTAGAGGAAGACAGCTGGATTCTTTTAGCTCCTGTGTTTCGTTTCTTGGGATAGCATGCATGATGTAACTTCTGGAAAACTCTGCTGTATACCCATGAGAGCATGAGAGTTCAAAAGGCAAGTAGCATTTTAGTGTTATTATGAATAACATAACATGACCTCTCTGAGGTCACTAAACTGCATTTTTTTTTAGAATTGCCAGATTAGAAACTTTTAGTAGTTTCTTATTCCATCACCAATAGAGTATTTAGTTGTACATGGGCAGGATTATATAAGACAGACTGATCTATATGGACCTCTCAGCTTCCTTGCATATTTTTCAATGGATTTCTGGGTATGCCCTTGAGTTTGACCATGTGGTTTATTTCCTCTGCTCGTTATGGATGGTAAGCAGATGATTTTTACTAACTTTGGTTTCTAGGAGAAATAGGTGGCAAAATGTTAAACAGGTAGTGGATTGGGACAAGGTTTCTCTTGAAATGATCCTGGCATCTTTTGACGGCATAATTTGCCTACAAAGGTGCTATAGCCATTGAGAGATTTGATTTAAAACTCAAGAGTTTTTTAAATGTATTTTTTTGAAAATTTGTAAGACATTTATAGGAATTATCTCATTTTATTTTTAGTGATATATACTCATTTTTATGTATGATCACTTGAGAATGGTAGTAGTGGGTCTTTCTCTTGTTTTTAATTTTCTTTTTTTTAAAAATATATATTTTATTGATTTTGTACAGAGAGGAAGGGAGAGAGATAGAGAGTTAGAAACATCGATGAGAGAGAGTCATCGGTCAGCTGCCTCTTGCACACCTCCTACTGGAGATATGCCCGCAACCATGGTACATGCCCTTGACCGGAATCGAACCCGGGACCCTTCAGTCCCCAAGCCGATGCTCTATCCATTGAGCCAAACGGTCTCAGCTCTTGTTTTTAATTTTCTGTGATCTCTTTTATCACTAGAAATCCTGAAGAATGACTTAGTTTCAGACATTTCAAGATAGCTCAATATGTAACGATTTTTGTTAGGAGCATTAATATAGAGTGATGCGGATTTCTTTAGTAATCCAAGGCTTCTCTAATTAAAAAAAAAAGCAGCAAAAATGAATGGTATAGAGAATAAACATCGTTGTTGCCCATAACGAAGTATTTTTATTCTGTGACATATACCCACATGGTGTGTTGGACACAGTTGGAAGTTGTAAGATGTGATTTGGAGGATTTTGTCTGCAAAGATCTGTCAAAGTTGGTTTGAAGGTTATTGGTGGAACAATTCTCACTGTGCTTACCTGATTACACAGTGCTTGAGCTGGAAAATTAAATTTAAGGGTACCCTCCCCCTTTCTATTGATGCAGTCCCCTGTCATTTTTTCCCCCAGTTCTTTTTAAAATTTTTATTATAATTCCACCCGAGCAGTTTTATGTTTGTTTGTATGTTTCTTAGATACCAGTTTTCAACTTAGTTTTCTCAACAGTATTTTCAAATTCTTCTAGAAACTTCTATTTACCCAGTCTCTTTAGTGCTCCTCATAGTCTCCTTTTTCTGCACGTGAGATCTGATTTATGTTGACAGAGCAAGATTGACAAATTTTAATTATCTCAGAAAAAGTTTGTATTTTTTCATACAGCTAAGATGGCAAGGCTAAGGAATATATGGACTCAACATGGTTGCGATGTAAAATAACTTCTGTAAGATATATCTGAAATTCATTTATCTAAATCATTTGACATGATTAAAAGTTTTGAGGCATGATTAAAGTCCTTGTCTGGAAAGTAATAAGAAACCTGTTTTTTGTTGTTGTTGTTCTTGTTTTTTTCTGGTTGACTCTGCTTAATAAGAATCAGAGTCAGATGAGTAGGGAGGATTATAAAAGTTTGACCTTTCTCATTTTAGTATTTCCCTTAACTATATTTTGATCCAGTGTTTACCCTCTCAACATATATGGGACTTGGAAATCGTGTTTATTTCCAAAGTCTACATCGACCTTCTCATTTGTATCTTCGCAGCATACTTTCTCTTTTACATTCTGGGACACTTACAAACGGTAAAGTTAGTTTGCATTTTAAATGAGAGCATCCATAAGGAGCTGCTGAATGTCAAAGACGTGGTAGTATTATGTAAGGAGCACTGGTCTGAGAGGAGGGAGATGTGCATGCTCATCCTAACTCCATCACCAACCACTTGGACCAAAATATACATCTTACTTCCTTTCTGCAAAATGGAGGAGCTTCTATTCTACTCTAAATGTGCTTGGATGCCATTGTTTAACATGGATCCGGGGGGGGGGGGGATGGGGGAGGGAGATGTCCCACTGATGGCCTTAGCACTGCCATGGAGGCAGGAGAACCTCCTGTGTCACCTCCTGAGCTCGCCAGCCATGAGCCCAGCTTCTGGGCTTCTGGCTGAGCAGCACTCCCCCTGTGGGAGTGCACTGACTACCAGGGGACAGCTCCTGCATTGAGCCTCTGCCCCCTGGTGGTCAGTGCGCATCATAGTGACTGGTCATTCTGTTTGTTAGAGTCAACTTGCATATTACCCTTTTATTACATAGGAAGGATTCTGTTGTGCAGAGAATGGTTTGTGGGGGTCAGAATTGATGCTGAGAGAAGTTTGAGGCATCTATTGAAGTAATCTAGGAGAGAGTTGTTGGTAGTTTGAGCTAGAATTGTAGTAACAAGATGGAAATGTTGGTGGATTTATGCTTCCTCTAGAAGGTGGAGTTAATAGAAATTACTCCCGTTAGATTGGATATGTGTGGTTGGGCATTAAAGAAAGAATTATCTTCTAGATAAATCATGATGTTCTAACCATGGAACCACCCTGGCCAGTGCTCTGTATCCATTTTTAAGAGGCAGGCATATCGTAACTGCATATTCTAAGTTGACAGGACTGAATCAGAATACATGTAAATTTGCATGACTTCATTTGCATAAGGCCTCCTGCTTTGGCTGAACCAAGACTAGAAAGAGTGGAAGGTTGATGAAGGAAGGTTAGAAGGTATCTGCAACCAGCCCTTATTCATGTTCCTACAGAAGGAGGAATTTCAGGCCAAAAGAGCCTGAGAACTTTCAGAATTGTTTTGAAGCACAGGGCCACAAGCAGTGATTATTCAAATTCCAGATGACAGAATATGTAATGCGGAATTGGTCATTTTTCTTAAACACTGTCATTTGTTGGCTTCTAGGCTACCATACTCTCCTGATTTCCCTCCTACTTCTCTGGTGGCTGCTCCTCTTTTCTCTCCTCCACTCATGTCTTCTTTACCTGATGGCTTTATGTAGAAATAGTTTCCTGGTGCCTTGTTTTATAATGATTTCCCCCCCACCCCCTAGCCTCCTCATTTCCCCATTTTGAACTTTCTTTTTGTGTGTGATTTCATCTCCTCTCTTGGTTAAAATTATTACTAATATGCTGATGCTTCTTGAATTTGTATCTTCAGCTGAGAACTCTCTTCTGAACTCCAGAGTGACACACTCAATTGCATACTCATCTGTCTTTTTAGCTGTCTTGCATGCTACTTAAATTCTACCACTCATCATCTTCCCCTTCCTTCTCCCTCAATGTGCTCCTCCTTTAGCATTCTCTGTCTCAGCAGGTTTTAAGACTATATGCTTGGTTACTTAAGAGAGAAATCCGAGAGCCATTTTTGACTTCTCTCTTGACCTCCATCCACCACCCCCCACCCCTGCGGCAAATCAATCATTATGTCTTGTTGATTCAACATCTACTTTTGTAGTGCTCCTTTATCTCGATCTTATTGTGATCACCAAGCCAAGCAATGTCTTTCTTCGACTACTGCGTTAGCTTTCCAATTGATCTCCCTGCCTCCACATATAGTGAGATAATATTTTGCTATGTTTTTAGTGTCTTCATTTCCCCACTTTTTCATTTGTAACGACTAGAAGGAAATTGCTTGAAAGAAATTGCAGATGGGAACTCTTGGTGGCCAGTATTATTACATAGTATTTTATTGTTCCCATATTTTGCTAAACGCGTTCACAATGGTGCCAATGATGACTATTTCCAATTTTCTTAAGATAACAATGTGCAGTCTGTATTCCTTTACTGAAGAAACCAGGGACACTTGGAAATTATTAGGTAGTGGAGGTGCCTGGTGAAGACATTTTGCAAGCGTAGGTGCGAGTGCTCGGCGTCCAAGGCCATAAGCATCTTTTATGCTGTGGTTCTTGGTGAATGTAGCCATTAGAGATGGAGTTGGATCTTATTCATATTCATATAGCTCCCTGAAATTGTAGTGTTGCTTTCAGTGACTCTCTTGATAGTCATCAAGGGAGCACATGCTCAGAACTTGCAGTCGCGAGCCTGGAGAGACTTAAATTGTGTCTTCAGAGATCTTTGTTCTCTTTCCTCTAAACCATGGAATCTCTGTGTGTCAGATAGTCACTCTGGACATTTTTGTTCTTGAGCTTAAATCGAGGCTTGGCTCTCAATAACCTAACTCTTGCATCCAATGGGAGAAGAGGGGGACACCTGCAATAATGTCAACATTAAACATTTTAAGTAAAAATTGTGAAAAAAAAGTGTTATGAAAACTGCTGTAGGTATTTTGTACTAATCTTTTCTGATTTTCATTTGAAGTCTTTAGCTTTATAGTGGGCTTCTTTGGGTCTGGGCTAGTCTTCCTTCTGTGCCTGGATGTACTGTACGGCCCACACTGGGTTGAAGTGGCTATACACCATTGCTAATGGATACGGGTATCTTTATTGAATGCTCTTACCTCATCCATTTGGGAAATGTTGTCACCTGCCTTTTATTTCTTTGCTTATTTGTTATCCCTGAGATGAATGGGTCTGTGGTTTTGGCTCAGGAAAATATTATAATGCCAGACTTTCATTTGCAAAATATGTAATCATTCACCTGGACCATAATTCTTCTAAATCCAAGATTTAAAAATATATATATATTTTGATTTATTTCAGAGAGGAAGGGAGAGAGAGAGGGAGAGGGAGAGGAGAGGGAGAGGGAAAGGAAGAGAGAAAGAAAAAGAGAGGGAGAGAGATAGAGATAGAGATAGATAGAGAGAGAGAGAGAGAGAGAGAGAGGGAATCATTGATTGGCTGCCTCCTGAACTCCCATACTAGGAATCGAGCCTGCAACCCGACCGGTCATGTGCCCTTGACCGGAATCGAACCTGGGACCTTGCAGTCCAAAGGCTGACTCTCTAGCCAAACTGGCTAGGGCTAAAACCAAGATTTTAATGAGTCAGATGCTACAGAGAGTGGAACAAGAACAATGCAATGGAAGAGTAGTGCAGTTATTTCAATTATGTAGGTAATGCTACAGATCTATATTTTAATAAGATGAAAAATTTCTTCAGCATTTTATGGTTTTTGTTATACGTAGATTATACATATTATATAACCACATGGTTTCAATAATTGATCAGCTATGTTTACATGTATGGAGAATTATAATAGAAAAGATTTGTTACTCTTAAAAATTCAATATAAAGCTAGGCATCTTTAAAACTGTAAAATTTAAGTTTTCTCAAGAAAGTGACATTTGGGTGGGGGAAAAGGGGAGAGATCAACCAAAGGCCTTGTATGCATGCATATAAGCCTAACCGGTGCTCATGGCCAGCAGTGGGGTGGGGGCATACGAGGGGAGGGGTTTGGGATGGGAATGGGGGGATGAGGACAATTATGTGATACCTTAATCAATAAAGAAAATTTAAAAAACGAAACATTTATTTAAGCATTACAAAGAAAGAAAGAGCCGAAACCGGTTTGGCTCAGTGGTAGAGCATCGGTCTGCGGACTGAAAGGTCCCAGGTTCGATTCCGGTCAAGGGCATGTACCTTGGTTGCGGGCACATCCCCAGTGGGGGGTGTGCAGGAGGCAGCTGGTCGATGTTTCTCTCTCATTGATGTTTCTATCTCTCTGTCCCTCTCCCTTCCTCTCTGTAAAAAAAAAAAAAATCAATAAAATATATTAAAAAGAAAGAGAGAAAGAAAGAAAGAGAGAAAGAGAGAAAGGAAGGAAGGAAGGAAGGAAGGAAGGAAGGAAGGAAGGAAGGAAGGAAGGAAGGAAGGAAGGAAGGAAGGAAGGAAGAAAGAAAGAAAGAAAGAAAGAAAGAAAGAAAGAAAGAAAGAAAGAAAGAAAGAAAGAAAGAAAGGGCCATTGGAGCCCTTAGGGATGAAGGGGAGCAGGTGAGAGCAGAGAAGGCACTGGGGCATGCTGCGGGTCCGCAGAGGGGGCTGGCCAGCAGAGCCTGCTGTGCGGTGAGACCCAGAGAAGGGCCGTAGCTACGCCATTTGCTCTTCCCAAGGAGTTACTTCAGTGCTCATTCCAGGGAGGTTTCCCTTCCTAGACCGTTTTCGGAAACTACTTCTGACCTTGCCTTCAGATCCCATGTTGAAACACAAAAGAAATCTTCTCTTTAAAAACAAAGAATGTTTTGCTGTGTAATCAACCTCTGATTTAATAGACCTGCTTCTAAAGGGCTTTTGATTATTTATAGAAATTGAAGCTACCCACGGAGAGGGGGGACGGGACAGGGAGATGGGGGATGGCACACACATATATTTATATGTTTTATCACAGGTAGTATGAGCTTTGAAATTAGGAATTTTAAACTTGTGTGTTTCAATTTATAGAAATTGATTTTTCAGAAATGTGAGACATTTTGAGATGTTTGCTCTAACCGAAATATCCTTGATTGATCATTGGCAAGTGGTTTTTCAGTTCATCTATAGAGACTGGTCTGTTCACAAGTAGATGTGTGTATTTGTGTGTGTATGTGTGTGCCCATGTGTGTATGTATATAGAAGAGAGAAAGACAGGGAAGGAGCATTGGAAATGGAGTCCACCGTGGAAGGCCTTCATTCAGATATTTTACTGTGTATCTCTAGTTCCTTACAGCTTTGATATGATTTTGCTTACATGTGAAATCTAATGAACAACATAAACAAATAGAAAAAGACTCATAGATACAGCAAATAAAGCAACAGCTGTCAGAGGAGAGGGAGGTTGGGGCTGACTGAAAAAGATGAAGGGATTAAGCAAAAAGAAACCACACACACACAAAAAAAACTTGTAGACACAGACAACAGTATGGTGATTAACAGAGGGAAGTGGGGGGGGGGGGGAGGAGGCGTTGGGAAGAAGTAAAAGGGAGATGAGTGGCGATGGAAGGAGATGACTCTGGGTGGTGAACACTCAGTACCATATGCGGATGATGTGTTATAGAATTGCACACATAAAACCTATATAATTTCATTAACCAATACATTCAATAAAAATTGAAAACAAATTTTAAAAAATTATAGCAGTGTTACTCATGTTTTCTGGATATTAAAAATAGATTTAGAAGTACTTTGTAAGTAAAAAAAAATTTTATGTGAGTATATATATTTCACAAAGATTAGTGTGCACCTATAAAAGTTATTGCTTAAAAAATAAGCAAAATAGGACCACTTTTAATTGAGGACAAACCCATAATTGGACAACTTGGTTTACAAAAAATTTAGTTGTTTAGAATTTTATGTTATAGAATATTTATTTGTGTCATTTAAAAATGCTTCTTTTGTATTGTTTTTTTTTTCTGACATGTTTACTCATGTCAAAGAAGAATTCACCAATTAAAAAAAAACAAACTCCTCAGTGTACTTACATGCCTATTTACAGATAGTGGTGTGTGTACGGAGGGAAGAGAGGGAGTTAGGGCTGAAAGTTGAGGTAAGAGAGAAGGGTTTAAAAGGGATGCACCCGTGAAATAAATGAAATGGTTCAGGAGCAACTCAAGATCCAGAAACATTCATCTGTACTCGTGTGCTGATGTTTAAAATTTGGATCACACACTTCTAGAACATTTTCTTTTTAGTAGAAAGATGGATCCACCTGGATATAGAATAACCCAAGATTTTATCTAAACCAGAACTACTCATTGAGAAGGGAGGGTGATCTGGGGTCTTCTTAGACTATTGGAGCCTCCAGCAAACACCCTTTTCTGAAGAAAGCTCTGGCCATCGTTACTGAAATAAGCGAATAATGGCATCAAGTCTCCCTGGCGTTAGTTGTGCTTTTTTGAACTGTGGGAATGTTGATATTTATGTGTGTGGCTTAAGTGATTTTCAATGGATAGGGTTCTCTCTCCCGGCTCCCCAATAAAACTACATGAATAATCAGGTAGTCACTATGTATAGCCTTTAAAAAGGGACACTATTGACTTTTCTTAGAGAAAAAAAAATACATACATGGAGACATTTTTAAATTAAATGAGAAATGAAGACGTTACCCACACGTTTCTTCAGAAGAAGTATGGCATTGTAAATGTTATAGAATATTTGTTGTTGTGTCATTTACTGATGGTGGTATGTGTATGGGAGGGAAGAGAGGGAGTTAAAGCTCTCAGGCCGATCATCTTTTTATTGCTTCATGATAGCAAAGGAGATGCCACTTATTTTCAGAACGCTCTTGCTCTCTGCAGCAGCCTGAACACTGAGGAGACCCACATGCTCTGTGGCTGGAGTTATTTCTCTTTCAGGGACGGAGGGAAGGGTCGGAGGATGCATAATTTCTGTTCCTTCTACCTGGTGGTAGCACTCGAGACGCCACCTCGCCCCCATTTTTATCGCTTAGACTGTGTTGCTGGCAGCCAGATGTGCTGAAAGTCCTGACGACAGCATCTCTTCGTTGCGTGATTTTAATAGGCTGAGAGAAATATGAGTAGAGTGCATGAAAGCAGCTCAGCTTCACACTTGGGCTGGGGAAGCCCAAAAAGCTCACTGCTGCTTAGCATTCTTGCGACAGTCAGGAGAAAGCCGAAAGCTGCTCGGGCACGGAATCTTTCCGACTGAATCAGAAGAATAATAATGACTGTACAATTAGCGACCAGCCTCTGCTCATCTAAGCACAGCCTTCACAGAGCTCAGGAGAAATATGGAACTTGATTGGCATGTTTTTATTTGACAGCGTGAGCAAATAGATGACTTTTAAAGACAGGTGGTAAGGAAAAAGAAGAGAAGAGAGAGAGAGAGGAGAGAGAGAGAGAGGGAGAGAGAAAAGAGAACGAAAATGCAATTTGAGACATTGCGCCAGGTCTGCAATTCTGTTTTATCTCATTTTCATGGGGTTTTTTCATCCCCACCAAATATTTTGCAAAATGAGCTTTTCGGACAAACGCTGAATAATAATACACGGTGAGTAAAGCTAAACTCTATTTTCTTTTTAGTATTGGTATTTTCAGAATACTAACCTTATATGTCAGTTAAAAACTGTTCTGTATTAAAATGTCAGCATCCTAAGGGTGTTGTCTTTTTATCTGAAATATGCAATGTTATGTAGTGTCCTTCTTTGATTTTTAGGAAAGAAAACAAGCTTACTTCAAAGCACAAAAAGCATCTTACATGTAACTAGGTTGACCTCTGAAGCATGCAGGCTGCTTCATGATTTCATTTTGTAAGAAATAAAAGGATTAACTTAAAATGCCTGACAGCTTTCTCGTTGTGATCATGGCAGTTATTATATTGCACCTATGGGGATGGGGCTATAGAATCATGCATGATTCGCTGGGAAATGTGAATTAGCAGTTATGCATGCTCTTTGTAAAACATGTGGGGGATGTTTTCTGGGGCTGAGATATTTCTCTATGCAGGGATCAATAATCACTTTTAAACTGGCTCTGTTATGGAACTGCTAGTAATGATTTGTATTAGATTGGCTAGTTTGGAAAGATGCTTTGTTATAAATTCTATTGCTTTTCAACCTGATTGTGTGTGTGTGTGTGTGTGTGTGTGTGTGTGTGTGTGTGGTGAAGGTTGTTAAATTCTGAACATATGTTTGAGATGGTTTCTCTAGCTTATGGCTAAAGAGCTAGCCTATTGAAGAATGCTTTTAAAATGCAGTTTTGTCATCCAGTTTTCCCCTCCTTTAAGTTGCTTGTCTTTTGAGAATTTCTAATATTAAATGCCTAGTATGGGGAGGGGGGAAGAAAGCCCATTTTAACTAAATACGTGTGGGGAAAGACTGAGAAAGAAATGATAATGCGTTGAAACCTTCTGGAAATCGAGGGAAAACTAATAGTGCACAGAATATTGAGTGGTTTTGCAGATCTTTTCCTTTTAGGGTCTTTGAACGATGTGAGGCAGCCTGTTTTAGAGATGAAGAAATACCTATTAGCAGTATATGTTTTGATCTTACAAATGTAAAGGAGGCTTTCTCAATGTCCAGGCATTTAAAATGTTTACCGATGATAAATATATCTATGACCTTTCCATTGAATATGGAGCAGCATGTCTCCTTTTAATAAATTTCACATCTTTCCCCAGTACAGTTCTGTTCACTAATTCTGTTTTTTAATATTTTATTTTCAGACTCATGTAAAATATATAACAGCATGTGAAATGCTATGCTAGGTTATCTATAGTTTCAGATAGAAAGATAGTGGGTTTTCTTAGCAATATAATATTTAAGTGTATGATTTATGATAAATGAACCTGTATTGGTTTAAGTATGGCTTTCTTAAGAATTCCTTGACCCAAAGCTACTAAAGTTTTAGGATATGTACTCATCCTTTATAAATATTTCCATATTTTATTTCTCTCTTATTTTTAATGCCAAGAATTTATATGTTTAAAAATATTAATATTAGGGCTGGGTATATATTTATTTTAGGAATTGTGCATAGTATGGAATTAATTTTAAAGTAAATGTTACTAGGTTTAAAATAAGAGAATATCTATTTTGGGGGGGAATTATGTGCACCCTTATTCCTACACAGTGCCACAAGTTTCGTTTAGCACAGTTGTCATACTTATCATTGCAATTCTCTCATTAGTAACAATCTGGAATTTTATGCTGCGGTAATTAAATATTAAATTGTGGAGTTTCTAAGGGTTTCTATAAGACCAGTCTTAACTTTTTTTTAAACCTAAATTATCTGAAACAATTAATAAGTAATTTATTCTGTTTTGGGGGAAAAATAACTACTTCCTAAGTTTTTCACTTTTTGGTCTTCTAAAAACATATGACCCTTCTTTCACATGTCGATCTATTGATCTTCATCATTAATCAAGTACTTGATTTACTTATAACGTAAGTCAAAACCAATTTAAAAATAGCTATTGTTTGAGAAGTATGAAGAATAAAAATAAATTTATAAGAATGTACAGTTGATAAAGCCTCCCTCCACATATTTTAATGTTTTGGCTCCTTTGTGTTCAGGTCAGACACAATGGTCTTTTTAAAGTTATTATTCTGCTTAGATGAAAAAAAAAAAAAAACAACAGAAAAAAACCACCCAAATACCTAAGTATCACCATTTCAAGTTAGCATAGAATCAGAAAGTAAGATTTAGACTTAAAACAAAATAATCCTTGAAGAAAAAAAATGGAAGAATAATGACTTAGTATGTCATCAGAAGATGTTTATCTTACAGCTTAAATTTTTTTCCAAATTAATGAGACTTTCAACTTCACGGACTGGACATGATGCTTTTGAGATCCGAAGCATCAATTACATAAGTGTCACCTCTGGAAAGAACAGTCTGGTTATTGCTACATGAATAGTTCTCGTTGGTTGGGCTAGTCGAGATGGAATATTCAGTATTTGTATTTTGACATTCATTTCGTCTTTAGACTGATAGAAAATAACACCAGGGAGCCAAAACCTGTTTGGCTCAGTGGTAGAGCCTCAGTCTGTGGACTGAAGGGTCCCAGGTTCGATTCCGGTCAGGGGCATGTACATTGGTTGCGGGCACATCCCCTCTGGGGGGTGTGCAGGAGGCAGCTGGTCAGTGTTTCTCTTTCATCGACGTTTCTAGCTCTCTCTCTCTCCCTTCCTCTCTGTAAAATATCAATAAAATCATATTTAAAAAAAATAACATCAGGGGTATGGACAATTAGGTTATATTTTCTTCTGAGTTGCTTTCTAGGAGAAATTATTAGCATAATATGATATATCCGTTGTAGACAACGTATTGTCAAAAGAGGACCCTTCCAAGTAGTTTTCTTGAGACTTTTTCTAGGTGCCCCGTCTTATCCAGCTTCCCTCAGGTTATCAGATGATGAGCGGTTTACTTCTATGACACATGAGCAATAAAAGATTCAGATGAAAATCTCCCAAAATAATTGCTCCAAAAACATTTCCAGATTCAACTTGCAAAGGAGAAAAGGTTTTAAAGACACCAATAATATTTTATGTATGGTAAATCACTAACCTGGAGATGAATACAGATTGTTAAAGCGTTTTACTACCTAATCAATAATTGAAATTTACTTGTGAGTGAAAATCATTAGAATATTTTAGGCAAACTTTTTGTTGGAAAACCACATAGTACAATCCTTATGTTTCAAACTGAAAGTTTTTAACTTATTCCCTGATCATGGTAGATGTTGAGTACCATTTTAGAGCATAAAAGAGGTGGCAGGATATCTTATGTCCTTTTACAGTTAAAATGAAACAACAGGAGGTCCAGCAAGAAAGAAAAAAAATTCACACAGTGTCTGTGTCCTGTGGCAATCCACTTGGTAGGTTTTGATGAAATGCCACTTTAATTTAAACTCCTGTTATCAAGTTTTCTTACTGTAAACTCATTTCCCCCAAAATAAATTAATCTGGATACAAAGATAATTGCTCTTATTGCCAGCAGAAAAGTCCTCAAGTATTAAATTCATTGTGAGATCCAAGTTTTGCAATCTTGTCTTCGGAAGGAAACATAAATATTGGGATGCTAGAGGTGTATTTCTTACACAGTTCACTGCGTTGAGTAATCAATTGCTTTAGGCATTATTCAAAACATAATGACTATCTTTTGTGATAAAATTTCTGGGAAAATGTGCTTAAAACCTCCCAAGTTTTCTCATTTACTGATTTATAGTCATCTTTCTTGTACCATGAAGAAATATTTATTTTCTTCCTGATGTAATTATTTCTTTGTTGTGTGTGAGTGAATTTGCTGTGCTGGTTGGCCATACAGGGGCATAATAGAACTTGATTTATTCGGACTAGATATTAAAGACAGTCTTTATCTCCTTTCCTACGTTTGTGCAGACTTTCATATTAAATGTATGATAAGAGTAAAAAAAAAAACTTAGTAGACTAAAGAATTTTTAATGGGAAGTTCACCATAAGTTCGGGTTTGCTGAGCTAGTCCTAGTTTATGCCTGCTATCTTCCACTCTTTATTATTAGTAACACTTTTCTCTCTTTCAAAAGTGTTTATTGGGCAATAAATTAGGGAGCTGTTCTAATTATAAAAGGAAGTGGAAAGCTTGAAATCACCTAGTGTTAAATGGATTCTTTTCCACTGAAACATTTTCCCAGTACTAAAACCTTCATTTTACTTAAACATAGAAATGTAAAACTGTTACTTATTGAATTTTTAAAATAAATGTATAATTATTTAGCCCGGTAGTGTTTTTTTTGTTTGTTTTTGTTTTTGTCAGGAATACTTAATCATTGATACAGTGTTTATTACCGCTTCGGTTTATAATGAAGCCATCAGGATGTGTTCAGGATTTTTGGCTCAGACACCTGTTATTTATCATGGCACATTATTGGCTACTTTGACATTGAAATAAGAGCATGTTTACTTTTCATAGCTCTGAGAATGCTGTACTCACAGTGCGTATTGTTTGGAGTTGGTAGGAGGGTAACACAATCAATATACTATGATAGGAACATATTTCATAAACAGTCTGTATTCTGAAGTATAGAGCCATCCAGTAGACTGACACATTCGCACAGATGCACACAACACGCATGTATTATGCACGTTTATAAACCTTGTTAAATGTATAATGCTTATAAATTTAAAAATTATATACTATCGACATAAAAGGTTGTCTTCACAAGTATCTATTTCTAACTAAATGACTTAATTCATATATGTATATAATTACTATTTTCACTCAAATCTTTATTATGGACCTTAGCTATATACACAATTATTATTCTAGATACTTAATCTGATACTGATAAATAATCTTTAAGTATTTTGCTTATTTAAAGAACTTTTTGTAAAGTTATTGCTTTTGTTGATGACTGACAGGTAAATGTTAACTGTATTTTTTTTTATTATAAACTTTTATATGATCATAAAAGATTTTAGAAAACTCAAGGAAGACAATTACTGGTAAACTTCTTTCAGTTTAGTTCTGGCACTATTAACTGAATAGTAAAATGAATTGATTGCATATGTGCTATGACTGTCTTCATCTCCATTTACAAATTACAAAGATTCATGTACACAGCAAAAGAATCCCTAGGACTGATTCCCGACTTGAGTTTGGCTTCTGAATTTGAGACATTTAAAGTATATCAGAAATGTATGTGAACACTTGCTTTGGACAAAATGGAAAAAGACATTGAACTTTAAAATTGTAGTATCTTCAGATTTAAAGGCTCCTTTCCTTCATAGTGCTTAGTATTATTATTTAATATATTTTCATTGATTTCAGAAAGGAAGAGAAAAGGAGAGAGAGAAACATCAGTGATGACAGAGAATCATTGATGGGCTGCCTCCTGCATGCCCCACACGGGATCAAACCTGCAACCCGGGCGTGCGCCCTGACCTGGAATTGAACTGTGACCTCCTGGTTCATAGTTCAACCACTGAGCCATGCCAGCTGGGCTTGCCTAGTGTTTTGTTTTTTTTAAAATCTATATTTTGTTTGTTTTATCAGAGAATACTTTTTTCAGAAACTAACGCAGTATGTAAGCAGGCAAAAGTAGAATAGCTTGGCTTTAGAAATTCAGACAGGGACCCACATCAGACTCTAAGAAACACAGTTTTTTAGCTGATTGCTTAAATCAAATTCAGGACTTCTTACTTACACTCCTTTACATTTTCCATCTCTCTGTGTGACCTTGGGAATGTCAGAGATAGAGGTGCTGGAAAATGACAAGAAGAGCTGCCATGTTCAATCAAGGATTGATTTATGCCTGACTTCTACTAACACTGTGGTAGCTTTACCTTGTGTAGTGTCAGGACTCATGTTCATGACTTGCGTTGGCTACGTGACATGGTAAAATCACCATTCCATGAGCTTTTTTAAAAAAAAATTTATTTTTTTTATAGTGGCTTTATTTCATTTATTTATTTATTTACTTACTTACTTACTATATATTTGTACATATCTTACCATTGACCCCCCAGCCACTCTCATACATATCCTCCTTCCCCAGAGTTTTTCGTCCATTGGTTTTGCTTATATGCATGCATACAAGTCCTTTGTTTGATTTCTTATCTCCCCTATATCTCCCGACCCTCCCAGCTGTAATTTGACCGTCTGTTTGTTGCTTTACTGTCTCTGTATCTATCTTTTTGTTCATCTGTTTATAATGTTCTTTATTATCCCATAAATGAGTGAGGTCATGTGGTGTTTCTCTTTCATTGACTGGCTTATTTCACTCAGCGTAATATTCTCCCAATTTCATCCAGGTTGCTGCAAATGATGAGAATTCCTTCTTTTTTATGGCAGCATAGTATTCCATTGTGTAGATGTACCACAGTTTTTTGATCCAATCATCTGCGGACGGGCACCTAGGCTGTTTCCAGATTCTAGCTATTGTAAATTGTGCTGCTATTAACATAGGGGTGCATATATCCTTTCTGATTGGTGTTTCTAGTTTCTTGGGATATATTCCTAGGAGTGGGATTACTGGGTCAAATGGGAGTTCCATTTTCAGTTTTTTGAGGAAGCTCCATACTGTTCTCCACAGTGGTTGCACCAGTCTACCATGAGCTTCTTGAGTTAGGGATTATATATTCATTAACCTCTAAGTTTCCACACTTAACCCTCTTGCTTCTTTCCAGTCAATACCATTTTCCCTCAGCCTCTAAACCCAAATAAATTTTTTTCCTACTATAAATGCACTCTGTTCTAGAACTTTATATAATTGAAATCATAAAGAATATATTCTTTCATAAAAGACTTAGCATAATTTTAAACATTCACCCATGTCATTGCATGTATGAATAGCTTTTTCATTTGTATTTGTTCCTGAATAGTAGTCCATGTACAAATATACCGCACTCTCACTTTTTGTGTGTATGGTGTGAAGATAGAGGTTCAAGATTCAGATTTTTCTCGATTTTCAGTGTTCCATTTATTGAATAGAATTAAAGACTTTTTATGCCTTATTAGATTGTTTTGTCACCTTTATAGACAAATAATGGTATGTATGAGTGAGGTTCGCTTTCTGGGATATCTATTTTGTAAAGAAGAGTCATTACTTTATAAAACACTAAATATGAGTGCATCACATATTTGTTTTCTATTACCACAAGTATAGGGGATTAAAACAATACCTGTTTATTATCTTGCATTTCTGTAGATCAGAAGTTCAGATGGGGGTCACCTGAGCTCTCTGCTTAGGGTTTCAAAGGCTGAATCAAGATGCCAGCTAATCTAGGCTCTTATCTGGAAGATCATGGCAAGTACCCACTTCCAGCTTCATTAAGATTGTTGGCAAAACCCAGTCCTCTGGGTTGAGGGCTGAGGTCCTTGCTTCCTTGTGACTCTCAATTTCTAGAGGCCTCTTACATTTTTTAGCTCATAATTTTGCTCATTTATTAACTTATTTTAAAAAACATATTTTTACTAACTTCAGAGAGAAAGGGAGAGGAAGAGAGAAACGGAGACATCAATGACGAGAATCATTGATTGGCTGGTATTTGCATGCCCCGTACCGGAGGCCACCTCTGCAACCGGGCATGTGCCCTTGACCGGAATTGAACCCGGGACCTTTCAGTCCGCAGGCTGACGCTCTATCCACTGAACCAAACCAGCTAGGGATCATTTTATTTATTTTTAAATAGTAAATCCTTTTAAAATTGAGATATATTGACATATAGTTGTAGGACTACAAGATAATGATTTGATATTTTGCCTACATTGCAAAATGATTACCAAAATTCGTTTAGTTAACATGCATCACTACAGTTATTTATTACTTTTTTTTTTTTAATTTTGTGATGATAACTTTGAAGATTTACTCTCGCAGCAACTTTCAAATATATAATACAATATTGTTAAATATAGTCATACTCTAGACACTACATTCCAGGACTTATTTCTCTTCTAACTGGAAGTGGTAGTTTTTGAACACCTTTACCTTTACCAGTTTCACCCCCATCCCACCTGCCTCTGTCACCCATCTATTTCTTCTCATATTTATGAATTTGTGTAGTAGTCTTTCTCTGTTTGACTTACTTAACGTAGCATAATGCCTTCAAGGTACATCCATGGTGTTGCAAATGGCAGAATTTTTTTCTTGTTTATGGTTGAATAATATTTAAATATTTGAATATATATACATGCTTTATAATCATCTATCTAATAGTGAATCATATTTCCTTAATGCGTTATCCATCCACAGTTACTTAGCTTGCTTTCACATCTTGGCTATTGTAAATATACTACAATGAACATGGGAGGTATAGAGATCTTTCAGAGCTAGTGTTTTTGCTTTCTTTAAAATTTTGTTTATAATGATCTAATAAGCACCCATGTACCTACCATCCCAAACAAGAGCTGGAACCTTAGCAGTAAATTACATCTAACCATTTGGTTATCTTATCCCGTATTCCCAACTCCTCCAGTTTATGCCAATTATAATGAGTTCCACATTCCCTTACTTTCTTTATATATTTCTTTTTTTTTTTTTTTAAAGTGTACTGTTCTGTTTATTTCCAGTTAAATTTAGTTTACTTATTTTGACTGCTGTATGATATTCCATAATGTGACTAGATCATAGTTTTTAATCCACTCTCCTTCTATGGGTCTTTGGATTGTCTCTAAATTTTTGCTATTGTGAAAATGCTGCTATAAACATATTTCCTATTGTAGATATGTAAGAGTTTCTCTTGGATATACTCCATTCGTACGTTCAATTTTAAGAGATAACATCAACGTGTTTTCCAACAAATTGGAAAGTTCAGTGAATTTATAAGTGGGAATGAAATGATTTAAGGGCCAAACATTAATTTTAAAAGTTGGGCAATTTTAACCATAGCTGTCACTGGGAGGTGCATTTGTTAACCCGGCAGCAGTCAGAGAATAAGTGTATTAAATGAATACACTCAGAACAGAAGTTTTTCTACCCACCCTTCTCTCTTCCTCCTCCTCCTCCTTTCCCTCCTCTAATCTCTCCGTTTCTTGCAAGACATAAAACTTCTCAACATCCTTGAAGGAAGACCTTTGATAGAGGCAGGAGTAGCAGCGATAGAACAGGCCTTAAAGAAAGCAGCATCTAGCCAAAACCGGTTTGGCTCCGTGGATAGAGCGTCAGCCTGCGGACTGAAGGGTCCCGGGTTTGATTCCCGTCAAGGGCATGTACCTTGGTTATGGGCACATACCCAGTTGGGGAGCGTGCAAGAGGCAGGTAATCGATGGCTCTCTCGTCGATGTTTCTAACTCTCTATTTCTCTCCCGTACCTCTCTGTAAAAAAAACAAAACACAAACCAATAAAATATATATTTTTTAAAAAGAATGCAGCATCTAGGCATGCAGAAGGCAGCCAATCAATGATCCTTTCTCATCATTGATGTTTCAATCTCTATTTCTCTCCCTTCCTCTCTGAAATGAAAAAAATATATAAATATTAAAAAAAAAAAGAATATACGGTTTAGTGTTTTTGTGAATAAAATCTCTAGATTGTTGAGGGAAAACCGTATTGTCTGTAATGATATTAAATTTGGGTATCTGGGCTCATCTAGGTCCTCCAAACTGTCACTTGGGAATTTAGTTATTCTCAATGAATTAGGTACCAAAACTCCCCTCCCCTTACACACTTCTATCAGGGAAAGAATTTCATCTTGATTTTTTTTATCTCTGGAAATAATTAATACAAAATCTCTAAACCTTGTTTCCACATCTGAAATTGTTGCCTTTTTTTTTTTATTAGTTCTGAAGAACAAACTTCCTTACTTTTTCCTCTCTCATCCATGACGTTACTTTATGAATTATCGCTTTCATTTCGATGTTTTCTGTTGAACACTGAGAAAACTAGACCTGACAATTTTCTCTTTTGGTGTAAGTCTCCATTATGAGCAACAAGATGCTAGCACGTGAGTCAGAGTAAGATTTTCAGTCCTCACAGCCTGGTGGTGTCTGTCTCATTGCCGCTAGCTGCAGAAGAGAGGGGAACCTGGTTAACCCCATCAGCCAGGCATCTTCCTCCATCAAACCTTACAGCTGGCTCAGAACTCTCTCAGCACCTGTTTAAAATTCTCAGCCTGCTTTCACCAAATTTGTTTCAATCCCATCCGTGGTTACACTTGATTATACATCTGTAAGACATTTGAGGCTTGGGATTAGGAAATAGCTTTATGTCTTATCCTTAACTGATACTAACATTACTTCTAGTGCAGCTATAATTGAAGTAAAAAAAATAAATAAAAACAAGGCCCCAACATGATTGAGATGAGGATATTTAGAGAAATAGAGCTTAGCTTCATTTTAGGTGGGTTCATAAAATTTGGCCCATAAAGCAATATCTTAGTTTTCAATTGACTTTCATTATATTTTCAGTGATTTTTGAGACTTGCGCACTGTAGACAAAACTTCGCTATAGCTTTTAAATTTTAATCTGGAACCTTGACCCTTGTGTAGGGATTAAATTTTGTTAAATCTTCCCCCTTCCCCCTGTGGTTGATCTCTCCATTCCCCGCCCTCTGCCTTCCCTCTGAAGTTTGACAGTCTGGTGCTTCTCTGTCTCTGGATCTATTTTTGTTAATCAGTTTATGTTGTTCATTGTATTCCACAAATGAGTGAGATCATGTGATATTGACCTTTAAATCCTCTTAAAAAAATTTTTTTTTTTCATTATTGATTTCAGAGAGAGACAAAGAGAGAGAGAAACATCAGTGATGTTAGAGAATGATTGATTGGCTGCCTCATGCACGCCCCCTACTAGAGATCAAGCCTGCAACCTGGGTATGTGCCCTGACTGGGAATCCAACCCTGATCTCCTGGTTCATAGGTTGACACTCAACCATTGTACCACACCAGCCGAGCTAAATCCTTTTCTAATACACTGAGTATATATAATTTTCTGTGATAAGTTAAAAAGCACCCGTTTTAAACAAAGGCAGCTATCAAGTACTTCTAATTTATATTTCAGCTAATTTTGTTAAGCTCCTACAATTGGCCAAGTGCTTTGTAGGCACTGAGGGGGAGCTGGTGGAAGAGAACATCAGGATGTTGATCTTTGGAGAACTCATACTGTCACGTGTCAACTTTCTACCAGGAACATCTGGGTTCCGAGGAACCATTCTTAAATGGGGCCTTTGGTCTCCCCCTGATTCTGCCTCAGTAGAGAAGTTGCTTGCAAGTGACTGACTCGCTTTCTAAGTTTGAGGACTGGAAGTCAGAACCTTCATATTTAACTAATATTAGTCTTGAAGTTTCCTTGCTTCTGGCTACCTTGCTCTTGAAAATCTCATTTCACTGGAACGTATGCTAAGAGTTAGAAAAAGGAAAAGAAAGCTTGGTGCACGTTGCTTAGATCAGAGCCTGTCCGGAGTTAAGCCTGTAAGGGGATGAGTGAGGCATGACAGGGAGGAGCTGGTCAAGGATGTGGCCTCAGGTTACATCCAGTCGTGGTGGTGGGAAACTCAAGCACGACTATTTCTCCAATGTCGTTCCTCCCTTCTCTGTACTCCTATCTCAGCCCCTCAGGGGTTAGCATCTACCCCTGGGGTGTGGGTAACTTCCTGGGTGGGAAGGCTGCCGTCATCGGAGGCATTTCTTTGGTGCACAGAGTTAGCGGTGAACTATTCCAGCCAGCCCTCCCAGCAGCTGGAAGGTGGTGCGCTCGCCTTGACTGGATCCCTTGCATCATTTGCAGCCACTTGCTTCTGACAGTTCTGTTTACTCCACTCAGATACAGGGCTTCTGGAATTCTGTGTTCACAATTCCTGTAAAAACTATTCCAGGGAGGACCCTGTCCCCGACCACTGCAGTTGACCCTGTGGCCGTCATGGGTACTTATCAACTCCTCTGTGGTCTAAGGGACTTGCTTGGTCGGGAGCATCTGACCCTCATTCCTGCAGAATCTTAGCATGTCCTCCTGCCCCCATCCTGTAGCGGCCATCCGACCTCCTCACAGCCATCAGGGACAGTTAGTCCTGCCAGGGTTCTTATTTTTTTCTGGCACAGGAAGCACAGAGGGAGCAGGCTGGAGCCATCGCTTAGTTTTGTGTCCTGAAGAAGCAGTGTGGTATCCATTTCCCAAGTGGATCACTGCCAGTAGTGGTTAGTGGGTCACTCTCACTTCCACCCCTTGGTTCCTGACCTGTGTATCCTTCCTATTGGGGTCACAGCGACATCGGATAGCCAGAGACCGAAGAGGTATACTGTATCCTAAAAGATAGTGTCCCTTCCTTGCAGGGCATCTCCTGCAACCAGGAGTCTCAGCTGCGTGCCTAGCAGGACCTAGTAGAACTGTTTTGTCAGGCTGGAAGGTTCTGGGTGCCACCGTACATGGTAGGACCAGTGGATTCCGGGATTGAGATCCTCACTGCATTACCACCACAGAGACATAGGTCCTTTGCTTGGTCTGAAGTTTGTTATGTGGGATCCCATGTAGGTAAAGCAGACACTAGGAGCACATGCATAGTGGCACTTGGAGGTACCCTGGGCCGGAAAGGCAAACCCATAGCTGTAATCCTATCAGTGCCATTTGCATGAATTACTGGCCCTCACAGGATGGAAGCAGCTCTGGGTAGCCAACTTATTACCACATGTGCAGTTGGTCTCTTTGAAGGATGGCGCCATCTTGGAGGGATCTGTGGCTGCCGGGTCAGACATTCATCAGGAGCAGGAGCTTTCTCAGTCCTGAGGAGAGCAGAATGCACTGTTGGGTACATCCGTGGCTTACATATCTGCCACCATGGATTTATTTCACTTGTCGGGGTGAGCGGGGCTGGAAACTGAGGTCAGCTGGCATGTCATGACCAACCTATGGGTCTACGTCATTATTTGATGCCTCTTATGTAGCATATGTTCTCTGATCACAAAATTTGCAATGCAAAGGCCCACACACCTTCAGCTCGCGCTGGTAGGTCCTCTCATGCTCCTCTTTTTAGACCTCTTTGTCCCTGATCTTTCACACTTCAATTCCTTGTCCTTCATCTTCCAATCTTGCTTCTTTTTTGGCCCCTGATCAATCAGGTACCTATTCACAAATCCATACAATTCACCACTATCCGTAAATCTCTTCACAGAAAATGGATAGCTAGAGGTACTCTCTGAAGTTCTATCTGTTGAGAAGATTTCCCCTCATCACCGCTTTTCAGGGCCAACCTTGAATGGGGTTGAGGCCCAGCAGCATTCCATTCTTAGCTTCTGCTTACACACTGAGCTGGCCCATTCATTCTCTAGGCTCAGTCTTTTTCTCTCTTCTTCATCCCTGCTCATGTCCCCCTGGCTCCCTACAAGTGTGTTTGTCCCAACTTGGTCAATAGCATAGTTCCCGAATTCTCTGAGGAACGTAGCCAGAGTGTTTTCCTCTTTTCCTCTATCCCAGCATAGACTCTTCACTACAACTTCCGAGTCCTCCCTTCACAATTTTCCAGGAAAATGCAAGCATCTTTCCTTCATTTAATGCAGACCATTGCTTTTTAAGCATTCAGGAGCTGTCTAGTTGCATATTAATACTATCTGAGGAGGGCAGTCACTGAGGGAGGGGGTGAGGGTGGGCAGTGCGTGCTATTATAGCAGCCAGCCCCATCATAGCAGTTGGAGGGAGGATTCATAAGCCAGGTGAAAGGGATCTGGGGAAGTTTTCTCATTTCATCATCCTCGGGGTCCCAACGTCACTGACAGGTCAGTAGGTTTCCTCTGGAGTGCGTGCCCCTTGGAGTCCTGTTACCGAGGCTGCTACGCACGCTGTCTTGGAGGGAGGATCATCTTCCCGTGTAGCTCCCTGGTGCCCGCTTAGTTCTCCAACGAATGCCAAAGGCCAGCTGCTCTGGTTTTTGATTGATGGTGAAGAGACTGATGCCATCCTCGTTTTGGTCTTTTTGTCTTTTGTGGACTTACGTACTCTTTCGGTATCCCTGTGACTTTCAAATTTTACCTTCCTCTGTGTTTCCTGTCAACAACTCTAAGAGAGCAGAGCTCAGAGAACAGCTTGGAGTTTAGTAGGTAAGTCGTATATTGTTAATGTGAATGATTGAAATGTACTGGATCTTCCCTGTGGTACATGGTTTCTTATCTGAAAGTATATTTCGAATCCTATATTTTTTTTTTCTTATCCAGTTTACTGCTGGATAATTAAAGTGTACTAGTTATATAATTTTCTATATTAAATCTATGTTATCTTTGAGTAAGGGGAACTTTTGGTAACATTCAGAAAAACATTAAAGAACATCCTAGTTATTTATTCATTTTATCAGTTTCATAAAATTAATTTTTATGTCTCATTTTACTTTATAGTTTTACATTACAAATTGGCTACTGTCACATCTGATGTGAATATTTTTATATTCAGGCATGAAGGGTGTTCGGAGAACAACTCTTTTAATATTCATTTAAGGTTTTCTTCTTAAGCAATATGTTAAAAGGAAAATAATAAATGCATAATCACAGTCGAAAAGTTGTATGTCAGTTTTCTTACTGATAGTTTTTTAGAGCCAGGAAAATTGATTTTAATATGGTTGTGAATTCTCTAATATGGTTGTAAATATATTTTTAGTAATAATTATAACTTATCTTTATTATTTGTTTTGCTAGTTGTCTATAAGTTGCCCTATAATTTCGATAATCTTAAAATACTTGTAATATTCATAAAGTATGAAAAAATTGATAATGTTATGAGGATGGTTCCAAGAAAATAAGAGTAGAATAAATAACCTATTAAAAATAATGTAAATTAAAATGTTGCATTCTATGTAGTTAACAATGAGCTTTCAAATGTGTGACCAACAGTTGAGTATATATTTTTTTGCATGTTCATAAAATAGTTTTATTTCAGTATTCTTTTTTAAATTTTTTTTAATCTTTATTGATTTTTCAGAGAGGAAGGGAGAGGGATAGAGAGCTAGAAACATGGATGAGAGAGAATCATCGACCAGCTGCTTCCTGCACAATCCCCACTGGGGATGTGCCCGCAACCAATGTGCATGCCCTTGACCGGAATCAAACCTGGAACTCTTCCGTCTACAGACTGATGCTCTATCTACTGAGCCAAACCGGTTTCAGCTATTTCAATATTCTTGCAATTGCTAACTGCAGACCAGTTTCATCTGTATTTGTGTGTACGCTTGTGTGTATATGATGTATGTGTACACACAAATGCAACCCAAAAGGTGAAAATTAAAAGGATGACATAGTTTTTATCTGAAACAAAAATTAAAGAAATTATTTACCATGATGTCCAAAGTAGGACTTAATTTATATTGTGATTTCATTTTCTGAATATATCATTATTAAAATTAAGAAAAGAAATTAAACTACAGTTTATAGACAATATTACATTTGTTTTAGGTGTAAAATATAGTTAGTAGACATTTATATAACTAACAAAGTGATCCCCCCAAAAAGCTAGTTCCCATCTGACACCATGCATAGTTATTACAATATTATTGGCTATATTCCTTATGCTGTAGTTTATATCCCCTTGCGTGTTTTTATAGCTGGCAATTTGTACATCTTAATCCCTCCCCCTTTTTCACCCATCCCTCCAAGACCCTCCCATCTGGCACCCATCAATTTGTTCTCTGTATTTATAAGTTTGTTTCAGTTTTGTTTGCTCTGTTTAGATTCCAAGTGAAATCATATGATATGTTATTGATTATACTGTAAGAGAACATAAAACATGAAAATGTCATTGCACTTTTAGGAAAGTCATTCATTATTTCATGATTTAGCACCAGAAAGAGCCAAGAAAAGATGAGAGACATCTGGATGGTGGCTCCCTCTACTGCCTGTGTCTAGGGAGGAGGGTATTTAGAGCAGTCTTCCACTGCAGTTTCCAAGATAGGAAGGATACTAAAGACTTTTCCCTGAAAAACATTTTCTTAGAGAGCGAAGAGGGTACTTTGACCATAAGACCATGGTTGCAACTTCCAGCAAGACTGGATCTGTTTTGTTTTGTTTTCCCCTTATGGCATAGGAGTTGGTGCACATGAGGAGAATCAGTACTAATAGAATAGGAAACACAGCAAGTGACAAACACATTATATAGGATGGATAGAATAGCAAAAGACTCGTAAGTATCAATCAATTGAATATACACAAAAATGTTTTTCTTTATTTGAATTTTGAAAGTAAGAATACAGGCAAGATTATATTAGTAATATTTAACTTGTACAGTTTACACAGCATTTTTACACGCAAGTTTTAACTCATTCAGTAATCCAAAGCTGTATTTTATCTATGACTTATGCATCGGAAGGGCATCCCAAGACAGTTTTATTCAGAAGTTGTCATGTCTGCTTCACAATAATAGTTTTCTGTTGTAGCTGGTTGACTTGTTAGGAGCAAATTCTCCTGGAGTTTGAAAAGAAGAGCTAAAAGAGACACCAGAACAGAAAAGAGTTGAAAAAAAACCTTTACAATTTATTGGGATATGCCTAAAAATATTCATTTCTTAATAACCAAAACACCAATTCAACTTATGATAAATAAACATTAAATACCTCCATGAATAATTTGCTTTACCATTTTTGTCAGGTCTGCTTAAAAAGCTTTTCACAGAAGTTGAAGCTGAGTCCCCGAGCCCCCCCAAGGTATTCATATAATAAGTAGAAATTTGAATATTATTACATTAAACTTTGAGTCTCTTCCCCTCCAACCCCAACCCAGATCTGCAGACTCTCTTCTTAGAAGTTTGATAATAGCTAACAGAGACCTTTAATCCTGTTGTATAACATTTTACTCAGGGGAATTCATGGGCATTGATTCTGTTACCAACGTTAACAGATAAAAAAAACCAGGCAAGTAGTCATTTGTTAATATGTAAATCCAAGCTTATAAATATATGCTGCCTTCAACAAAGTCACCAAGGAGACATGGCTTAGTGCCTCCAAATCTTCTATGGAACCACTTTCTTATTGTGAAATAGAGAGGACAGGATTTGTGGAAATGCTTCTTCAAACGATGGTGTATCACCACTCACTACTTTTCCTATTTCTCTCACTCTTGCACAACCTTTTGTTCACATTATAACATTTTCTTCAACATTTAGTTTAATTTTTAAAGTAATACTTATCTTAAAGGTCTTCATTTACCAGTGAGGATGATGTTTTGCTTTGGAAGGTAGGGTTTATTTTAAGATGTGTGTTCACATGAAATGGTGTATTTCGGCCTCTGGTTTTCATTTCACAGTAAACGATGACCCTCAGTTTCCTACCTCGATATCTGAATATTTGCTATTTTTAACTTTACTCTAAAGTTATTATTACACCCTATTCCATTTATTATGTTTGGAGTTACACTTAATGGAAAAAACACACAGAATAGTTCACAGGGATGTAGGTTCTCTCTGTGATCTCACTAAGTACCCACTACTATATTCTCATCTATCCCTTGATTCCTCTAGATTCTTCTCTTGCTATCATAGCTGTGAAACGAAAAGCTCCTTTTTGTTTTCACTGCTGTGTCAGGCAGCCTAGTGACTCAGTTCTGGACAGAGACAACGTGGTCTGCTAGCGCAGCCTCTCTGGCTTCTCTGCTTTCCCCTCCTGGCACTTGCAAGAAATGCCTGAGCTGCAGTATCGAGTGCGCAGAACTGTGGAGCAGTGCGTTCCCGAGGGCCTGGTGCTCCGCTGGCAACCTCAGTGCCGCACCAGCCCCGGGCTGGCTTCCTGTGTGAGCCCAGGCAATACCGCTCCTGTCAGAATGCTCTTGGATGGATGTCCTGAGACTTGCAGCCAAATGCAGTTTTGACTGATGATTGGATTAGCTTCTAAAGATGCGCTGCAAAAATGTTTGTCCGTTACTGCTAAGACAGGCATGAGACATTGTCCTGGCCAGGCCTGGGTAACATTAAGAAGGCATTACTGGTAAAAGACGTATTTTATTAACCTTTTTAATCCCAGTCATGTCTAGCACAGTCCTTTTTGGCTAGCAGGAAATGAGGACATATTATATATGAGGGAATAAGAAACTTGAGGGAAAAGCGATCTATAGGTTATTGGGCACTGCTTGCAATCAATTTTAATCTATACATTCTGATTCTGATTTTTAACATTAAGGACATATTTTACCTGTAACATTTTTTTTTTACTCAGATCAGACTGTACATTACTTTTTTAGTGAAATTATTTTATACATTAAAAAATTAATATTAAGAAAGTAACTTTAACCCTATCTGGTTTGGCTCAGTGGATAGAGTATAGACCTGCAGACTGAAGGGTCCTGGGTTCGATTCTGGTCAAGGGCACATGCCTGGGTTGTGGGCTTGATCCCCAGTTGGGGGCATGCAGGAGGCAGCCGATCAATGATTCTCTCTCATTATTGTTGTTTCTATCTCTCTCCCTCTCCCTTCCTCTCTTAAATAATACACACACACACACACACACACACACACACACACACACACACACGTTATACATATACACTTTAGCCCTGGCTGGTTAGCTCAGGTGGTTGGAATGTCGTCCCAATGCTTAGGTTCGAGAATGGGTCAGAGCATATACAGGAATCAACCATTGAGTGCATAAATAAGTGGAACAACAAATCTGTGTTTCTCTCTCACTCTTTCTCTCTCAAAGAGTACATTAGAGAAATCAAAATAATATAATTATTTGTATAAAAAGTGTTTGTTTCCAGAAAACCAAAAAAACTAAGACTCTCTTTTGAAATAGCCAGGAGAATATTAGTTTATAAAATTGTCACACCTCTGCCCTGGCGGATGGCTCAGTGGGTTGGAACATCATCCCAAACGCCAAAAGGTTGCAGGTTTGATTCTTGGTCATGGTACATATGTAGGTTGCAGGTTTGATCCTCAGTTGGGGCACATACGGAAGGCAACAGATTCATGTTCCTCTCCCTCACTCCCTCTCTCTCTTAAAATAAATAAATAAATAAATAAATAAATAAATAAATAAATAAATAAAACCAAAACCATATCTTTGGGTGAAGATTAAAAAAAAAAAAAATTGCCAACCCCTATCCCATAGTAAGAAGTTTAGGAATCCTTGAACAAATGAAAATTGCTGATTACATTATTATGTTTATTAATTGCTAGAGGCCCGATACATGACATTCTTACAAGGGGCCTGGCCCTTGCAGCCCTGGCTTGTCTAGCAGTAACAAGCAGCTCTGAAGTCTCAATGCTTAGCCTGCAGAACCTTAGCAGAAGTGTTTACTCTTGCTCTCGAAGAGTGTGGTGCCGTGTGATACCCTGGGTAAGGGTGACTGATCCCCAGAGCAGTGCTTCCCATGTGTTCCAGGGACAGCAGCACCATCCCACAGCTGCACCGCCCCATCTGCGGGTGGAGGAAGAACTGGGGATTGGGGCATGGGCTTTTCACCACCCCGGCCTGCGATAGACTCTCCTTCAGAGCTCTATGCCGGGCGGGATCGATCTCTTGGCTTCTCCCGACCGGAAGGGGGCTGAGAAGTTCAGTGCTCTGTGTGCCTGAAGAAAATTGGATATCATCAGACCCTAGCAGTGTCTACCCCGATGAATGTCCTACAGGTCAAACTGACATCATTGAAGATGGCTGTCCTTGAGCCTGTTCTAGATGTCAGTATGGGATGGGAAGGTACATCCAACAGGACTTAGTTGAATGCAGTGATTGGAGAACAACAGTAACATTTTACTCTTTATTCCCTGGCGAGCTGAGGCAGCCCACTAACCTGCGAGCAGAGATGCATGGAGTGTGGTAACGAAGAGTCCAGATTCGGGAGTAAGACAAATGGGGCTCTGCCATCCCCTTATGTTCTTCCACTTAAGCTAAGTTTTTCTTTCCTTATTCGTGCAAAGCAAATTGTAATAGAACTTTCTCTGTAGAGTTGTTTGTGAGAGGTGATAGAAAGAGTGTAGTATAGCCGAAACCGGTTTGGCTCAATGGATAGAGCGTCAGCTTGGGGACTGAAAGGTCCTGGGTTCGATTCTGGTCAAGAGCATGTACGTTGGTTGCGGGCATATCCCCAGTGGGGGGTGTGCAAGAGGCAGCTGATCGATGACTCTCATCATCGATGTTTCTAACTCTATCTCTCTCCCTTCCTCTCTGTACAGAAGCAATAAAATATATTTTAAAAAAAGAAAAGAAAGATTGTAGTGTAATAAATCACCATGCATGCTCTTTAGCAGAGGGTCAGGATTCAGTAAATGTTAATGGCTGCTGTTTTTGTTAGACCTGTGGGGCCTTAGAGAAAGGGTGCCCTAGGGGTAAACTAAGGATAAAGAAAAAGATGTGGGAAACTATGCTTGGAAAAGGACTTTTAAATTTAATATTTCTCCCGAGTTCAAGGAAAGTTGTTTTTTATACTCTGTGGCCGCTGCATTCCCAGAAAGCAGAAATATCCCCAAGCCTGTAGCACTAACTGCGTGCCACCCCTCATGTGAAGCGCCGAACACTCAGTTTTTATTACGTTTGTTATTCCCCTCAATAGATCAGGGAACTGAGGTCACACAGCTTACTACTGATCCCAGAGCTAGATTTCAAACTTACTCTGCCTATGTGTGGTTCAAGTGGTGATCAGATTTTCATTCTTTATAAGCAGCTATGAATATCGTACCGTTCCACGGTGACAGAAGACATAAGAAAATGATGTGACTTACATAACATCCCATGTATAGTCATAATTAATTAGGCGTGTAGGGTAAGGCCTTAACTGCAAGTACTTTTTTAAAAACCCAAATGCGTTATTTTATACTGGTTAGTTTTCCCAGCTGTTTAATTGGCTCTAAGGTTGACGGTTTCCCTGTATCACGTACTTTTCATGTACGAGGAAAGTTCACAGTGTTTAAGAGCGTCAGCCTGGGAGCCTGAAGGACTGCTGATGTCCTCCAGACAAAGACAACTAAAAACACATCTCTAGTCAAAGAAAAGTTGGGTTTTATTATTATTATTATTATTATTTATTATTATTATTTAGAACAGAGGAGTTCGCATACCTTGTGACATGGTGTAGTATCTCAGCAAGACTGGGAGAAGGGAAGCTTGCAATACGATTTAGGGGGGTATTAAGTAATTTGGGGGAGGACAGGGAGAAATGAGAATCTGTGTTGAGTTGAATGCTGTTAGAACGCAGGGCAATTTGAGTATCTTCCTATTTATCCAGGAGCGGGGAGAACGGAAGTGTGAGAGTTGTTACGGGAGAAGGAGCAATACTCACTCTTGCAGCTGGGGAGGGGAATGATCGGTCCTTTTGGTTGCACAGTTTCTTTGCCTTTATCTCTGTTTAGACTTGATGATGGAGTGGCATTGCTTGTGCCTTGTTCTATAATGGTCACAGAGAGTCCTTGCTGGTGTTGATATTCTGTGAAATTGTTTGCATCTGTCAGGGGCATATCAGAGCATACCTGGGCCATCCACGAGCTGATAGCTGTACGGGCAGCTTTATGTTCCTCCTCTGTCACGTTCCTGCTGTGTAATTTAAGCAAGGTAAATACATTTGGACTCAGATTACGCATCTGACAAATGAGGATGGTGATAACAATACCTACTTTATTTTGAAAGACGAATGAGTGGATGCATATGAAGTGCTTAGAATACTACCTGGTATATAGTTCAGTCCTCAGTTTAGCTAAATGACAGCCACCACAATGATAATAGTAATAACAATAAAGCAATAGTTTATAATAGTCTTTATCACACACATGTATTGAAGCACTTATATCCACTATAGAAATATAATCTATGAGACAAAGGTGCTCATGTTGGCGTCTCTTTTGTTCAGTGATGGAGAAACACGAGCAGATTCTTACTGTTCAGTATCACTTATGAAATATTGGACTAGAGAACATGTATTTTCCTAAAAACCTGTTCCTTTTCCTATACTCTACATTTTATTCATTTAGTCCTTCAAGGAAAAAAAAAAGTAGTCAACTTTTGTTTTGCTCTTTTTCCCTTCACACCTATATCTACTCAGAAAATTTCACAGATTTAACCTCCTAAATATATTTCATTTTATTTCCTCCCACTACCTTAGTTAAGGACTTCATAATTTCTTACCAGGAATAAACCGGGTTTTCTTCCTACAACTACACTAGCTCCTGCTCCTTCGGTTAGTCAGCAGACTATTGCATGAGTTAACTTGCTACCACAGAGCATCTGATGACCTCCACTTTGTCTGTAGACTATAAATCCAAAGTGGTTAGCATGGTATATGAGCTCTTTCTAAATTTTGACCCAACTTTCATTTCTGGCCTCTTCTGTTTCTCTTGTTTTCAGTATTTTATTTTATGCCATTTGAAATATTTCTTCAAAGTATTATGATGTAAATAATTCTAATAAATGAAATAATATAAAAGAGATTTTATATAACATAAAAGTCTAGAAAAATGAAACCATGAGAATAGTTTTTTAGTGTAGATTCAGTTATATAATCTAGTGCCATCTAGTGGTAACTACTTTCAATTTTCTCTTATGTGACTCACTTGGAACTTGAAATGCAGTTTGACACCCTCCTTCCCTGCCTGCTGTCATGACATTGACCACTGGATCTTTGAAAATTATACTTACCAAGGTTTTCTAAGCTCTAAAATGTTCTGACTTTATAAATACATTTCAACTATGTTGCAACATGCAACTCAAACAAAAGAATATAGGATCTGGGGGTGGAATACAATATTCAAAGAATTGCAAAGATTTTTCATGTGCCATTAAATTAAAACCTGAGGAGTTTTGTTTTCCTATTTTTAGTTCTTTAGGAAAGTAACATTAACTCTACAGTTGTCAGTGATAGCTGTTTAACTAATCATTGCACACTTTTCAGGCTCTAGTTTGGCTGAGCAGTATGGTATAAGCAATTGTATGCTGGTAAATATTTAACAACTAGAAGCCCAGTACACGAATTTGTGCACCAGTGGGGTCCCTTGGCCAGGCCCTGTGGGATCGGACACAAACCGGCTCTCTGACATCCCCTGAGGGATCCTGGATTGTGAAAGGGCACCGGCCAGGCCAAGGGACCCCACCCGTGCACAATCAGGACCAGAGAGAGATGTGGAAGGTTAGCCATCTGGAGAGGGATTGTGGGAGGGCTCCAGGGAGTGTCCTGCCAATCTCGCTCAGTCCTGATCGGCCAGACCCTAGCAGCAGGCTAATGCCTTGCTCAAAGTGTCTGTCCTTTGGTAGTTAGTGCATGTCATAGTGAGTGGTTGAGTGACCTTAGCATATCATTAGCATATTATGCTTTGATTGGTTGAATGGCGGACTGTACACTTTGCATATTAGGCTTTTATTATATAGGATCACTTCTCCAAAGGGGGAAAAGCAAATATTCATGATGTAAGTATTTCTGACATGGCTGACTGATTTAAAGCCATCAGTGTGACATCACTGAACACAGAGTTAGGAGGAGATAGATGCTGACAGTAGCCTGCCTCTTGGCTCCAGAGCACCACTGGATAAGGAATAGTGGAATCCATGTTATACTGTTCTGTTTCTTTCATTTGAAATCACTCTCCCCTTTGCTATACTTTATTTTTCAATATGCATGTATTTTTTTAAAATATATTTTATTGATTTTTTACAGAGAGGAAGAGAGAGAGATAGAGAGCTAGAAACGTCGATTAGAGAGAAACATCGACCAGCTGCCTCCTGCACACTCCCAACCGGGGATGTGCCCGCAACCAATGTACATGCCCCTGACCAGAATCGAACCCGGGACCTTTCAGTCCGCAGATCGACGCTCTACCACTGAGCCAAACCGGTTTCGGCAATATGCATGTATTTTCTGTTTCTAGACCCTTTTCACCTATGGTGGCCTTTTACTTACTTGTTTATTTTCTATAGAAATAGCAGCCAGGTTACAAGTTTCTCTCTGGCCTCACTATTGCCTTCGGCTATCGATAGCAATACATATGTGATTATGTATCTCATAAACACAATGATTTAAAAGAGGAGAGTATGTTTTTCTCATGTAAAACCTAATCTGGAGATAGACAGTTTAAGGATGATACAGCTGCCCAGGAAGTCTACAGAGATGGGTGCTCTTTGTTGGCTTACCGTCCTGCTACCTGCAGCCTGTGTCTTTCAAAGTCGTGGTTAAAAGAGGCTGTTGGGCCATAGGCAGCAGGACCACATTCCAGTCAAAAAGGAGGACAGGCAAGGTGTGAAAAGTGTATGCCAGCTGGGTTTATCTCTTTTCATTATCAAGAAGTAGCTTTTGTGGAAGTTGTACCTGGTAAACTTCTACCTAAATCTCATTGATCTGAACTATGTCACATGGCCACTTCCAACCACACTGTTGCCCTGAATAAATTTAGGATTCTATTTGTAAGAAAGGAGAGAGATTGGATATTCAGGAGGCAGCCAATAACGTTTGCTACATTCTCTTTTGCCTTTGGTCGTGGTTCAATTCTATGAATTCTATGAAGCTGTAATTCCTTATTGCAATCCCATCAATTTAGAGTTTAAGCCAAGGATTACTGTGAATGCTCAATCCTCAAGTCCTGTGTTCACTAGAGCTGCTTCAACTTAATACAATCCTAGACTTCGATGTTCTGGAATTTGGGTAGGATATCCTCCTTCCTTACTCCTGTGTTTCCTCCATGTGGAGAGAGCTGCATAGAGATAATATTCCTGGCTCCCCTGAAATCCCTGGGGGATCAGGAAGTGAACATAAGTAATATTTTCTTTTTCTTTCCTCTTTCTCTTGGGAACAGGCTGCTCCCCAGTTTTTGCCTTAAGTTTTACAGGGACAGGGTATAAAATAAATAGTATTAGACCAGTGTTATCTGTGCCTGGATAGGAATGTCTATATGATTATGAGGCTTGGTTATAGGTTGCTTACTTCTACATAGAGAGAGGACGATTCTCTAATTTCAGTTATATCAGCAGTAGAGTTGGCATTCCATGGGTCATCTATCTTCTCTCTCTATTTCCAAATTAGCTCAGAAGTAGGGTGGGGGCTAGTTTAATGCAAATTACTTTTATTTTTAAAAACTATATTTTTATTGACCAGAGAGGAAGGGGAAAAGAGAGAGAGAAGGAGGGAGGGAGGGAGGGAGGGAGGGAGGGAGGGAGGGAGGGAGGGAGGGAGGGAGGGAGAAACATACATCAGTGATGAGAATCATCAATTGGCTGTCTCCTGCGTGCCCCCTGCTGGGGATTGAGCTTGCAACTGGACCTGATGTGCCCTGACCAGGAATCAAACTCTGACCTCCTGGTTCATAGGTGCACATGCGCTCAGTCACCGAGCCATACCAGCCCAGCTAATGCAAATTACTTTGAAAAAGCAGTGTCTTGATGTTGCTTGAGACATGTTGATGTGTTTTTAGCACTTTCTGGCCTTAAATGGAGCAAGCCATAATTATTACATGAAATTTAATACTAAACATGTAATCTTGTGATTTTTCATCTCAGAAAACATTTTGATCTTGTAAAATTACTGTTTTTAGAGGGAAAAATGGAAATACTTTAAAGAAGCGGTGACTATGGAGTACATAAGGGTCCCAGCGTTCATACTTTTCAATGCGTGTGGAAACAGAGTTCACGGACTTGTGACAGCTGATGGGCAAGTTTCCTGTGACTTTAGAGTCTGTGTCACAGTATCTGTGTTAGTCAAGAAGACTTCAGGTGCAAGGATTAGAAAACCCCACCGAAACAGGCTTAAAACATAAAGGAAATTTATTGGTCTACCTGATTAAAAACTCCTCAGAGGTACATGGTGAATCGGGGAAAGATTGATCCTGACTTTCTTATAACATGGACCTAATTTCTTTGTATTTTCAGTTGCCACTAAGTGGATTTTTACTTCCATTTGGGGAGGATTCCTCCAACTCATGACCCTAATTTGACTTCTAATAGCTCTGAGGTCACGTGAATCCTCACCCCTAACACAGGGAATCTGTGCCTCAGCCTGTTAGGCAGATCCCTGTAAGAGTCACGTGACTGGCCCAGCTTTGATCATTGTGGTAGTTATTATGCAAGGATGTACTCAATTCAATCCAAACTACAAAGCTGAGGACGAGGATACATTCCTTCTTTTTCAAGAAAGAAGGAAGACAGATGGTAAAGGGCCAAACAACAGATATTCCTTGCAGTTCTTTTCAGAATACATTTTCTATTTTCTTCATTCAGAAGACTTTAAGTGATCCAAAAATTCACCTATTTTTAGCTTGTTATATAACACATTTTTTAGAGAATAGGCATAAATTAAAGGTTAAGCAATTAAGTTCACAATGGGATATTATTTTCTATCAGGTATTTTTAAGACTGCTGAAGAAACTTTGCTATAAAAGTGGTAAAAAAAAGAATAATTTTTTGGGGGGTGGAATTTATATTAAAAAACATGTTTACATTCAAAATGAAGTCCTAGCTCCAGTAGTCTAATCTGGGCATCTCATCAACCTCAATGTCTCAAACAAGCCTCTTCATTGACATCCCTATTATAGTGCGGTGTTTAAAAGAGAACATCGTGTTTTAAAAGCACTTGGTGAAATTTAACAGCCTTCATTAACAAAGCTCAGCCCTGCCAGTGTCTCCCAGACATTATGGTCCTACTTATTTGGGGCCTTACTTCAGTAAGCATCACTGTTTTCGTGTTTTTAAATGAAAGAGTGTGTGGTCTCACTCGTATGTGGAATCTAATGAACAAGATAAGCTGATGAACAAAATAGATCTAGAGACATAGAAGCATGGAACAGACCGATGAATCTCAGAGGGAAAGTGAAGGTGGGTGGGGAGAGATTAACCAAAAGATTCATAGGCATATCTGCATCACCCGTGGACACAGACAATAGTGTGGTGAAGGCCTGGCAGTGGGTGGGTGGGTAGGTGGGTGGGTGGGTGAGGAGTGGAGGGCGTCAGTGTATTATAGAAGGAAAAGGCATCTGTAATACTTTTCAACAATAAAGATAAATTTTAAAAAAGGCTCCGGGAGACACTCTAGTAAGAGGTTTCAAGAGCGGAACAGGTTCTTAAAAAGGAGGTGTTTTATGGAAGCTTTGCTCTCTGAGGGGCAATGCTATTTTCTCTACCTTGGTAAATCTTTCTTAAAATGCCCATCACGCTTTAATGTTTTTATGTGTGTAGGGTTTGGGCCAGACTTTCCGAGCCTGGGAATGAAGTGAAAACAGTGACATCTCGAGATATTTAGTGTATATGTACCACTAATGAAAACAGTCACTTTTGAAAACCATCTGCCAGCGAGTCTCCATTTGATAGTATTTTACTGGACTGGACGTATCAAAGAATCAAGGGTGTGTATCTTGAAGAGAATACACTGCAGTCAGTGGGGCTGACTGATGCCTCATGAAAGCAATATGACATTGGTGTAGGGAGCTAAGGAGCACCCACCTATCATGCTGGCATGCAGATGGCAGGTGCTGTTCTCTCTGCCTGAGAAAGAACATTCTGGAAGATATGTTGGGTTTCTTTCATTGATTCAATTGAGCCAGATAGGAACTGCAGATTATGGAGAATCTACTTATGCCAGTTTCTTCAGCTTTGTATCAATTACATATATAATGCTATGTGTATACTTACTGGCACTTAAACATATAGGAGGGGTACATAGGAAAATACCTGTTACTACAAATACTGGTATAATGAAGATTCCAACTTTTAAATGAAATACATTTTGTATGTTTTTTTTGTTTTTGTTTTGTCATTAGTTGCTCCAAAGGGTACTGTATTGATCTGTTACTATGAATTCTCTTCCAAGAAAAATCTTGTTTAGCAAGCGCTTTCTTTGTACCTGCCACTCTCTGGAATAATTTGATTGAGTTGTATTCTCATGCAGGTTAGTGACAGGCTAATTGGCAGAGCTGCAGGTCTGTTTTTCAAAGATTCATGCTGTTCTGTTACTAAGAAACAGCTCTTCTTTAACTCTTCATCTCTCCCTCTGTCAAGCAATGTAGTTTTCTCTACATCATTGAAAACAACCACTTAAATTCCCAAGTCACTCTTACAAATGAACCAAATAGCACAAAAGAGATTCAGTATTCCGGAGAATGAAGAGGTTGATATTTTCAAGATTCATGCTTTGAAGGCACATCTTTTGCTTGTTTACTTAAGAATTTGGGTATTTTGTGAATTTATTTGTCATGGTAAAATACAAATAAGAAAAATAAGTAATGTGAGTTTTGGCTAATACTGTAGTGTTGTTTCTGAAATCTTCTGGACTTACCAGCTTGAAAGAATCCAAATCTTCTGTGGGATTTTCATTTCAGTTTATTAAAACTATGGGATGTAAGTGGTTGGACTTTATTATTGGTTAACATTCCTATGAAAATGAATGATCTTGATTTTTTATTGCATTTCTGCTTCAAGAATCTACATTTTTAGGAATCCCAGAGGGGAGAAAGGCCTTTATTTGCCCTCACACCTCTCACAATCTCTCCAAGATCTACACTTCATTCTGGGAAAATATTCTGTGTGAATCCGGCACAAATGGTTGAATGGTGCTGCCACATATGCCTAGACCCTCGTTTAAATGTGAGATTCAGGAGAGCAGGAAACAGTGCAACTCTCCTCACTCTTCCTACAATGGCCTCTTCTTAGTTTTATTTAAGTGTATTAGAATACTTAAATATAACTTTCAGAAGTGTAATAGTAACATCTAGATAATTGGCTTTAGGTATAAAGGACGTCTGTGGTGTTACCTTCTTTTCTGTTTTTATTTTTATTTTTTGAATGATTGACTAGAGGCATTGAGAGGTTAAGTGATAAATTAGAATAAGCAAAGCTTGATTTAAACTCAGTGTCTAACCAACTTTTCAGTTTATGAAACACAGTTTTTCATAAAATTTCTACAGAAACAACTACTTTCTGCCCCCATAACCCTTTTGGGGAAACATTCTCTTGAATAATGGAAAATAAATTATAGAATAGACCTATTAAACCATCATATTTCATTACCAGTATACATTTCATAGGAAAAGCAGTGTAGTAGACTCATCAATAACAAACACAATGAATTTTGCTATTGTAAAAATATTATAATTCATGTAGGAGAACATGTCTTACAAATTTCTGAGTCTGTGTGTTTTGAGTATTTTGTCTAGAAATGCCTAGGATGTAGGATGCATTTGGTGTTCAGTGTTGTGAGGCACTAATCAGCTAAGTACCATAATCCTCCTTACAGGGTACATTCTCACTTGACCTGGAGCTATATACAGTCACATGGTGACAGCATTAAAGAATAACATTTTCCTTAACAGGCCCGTTCCTAGAGGGTTTTATGTCTCCATCCGTGAATGCATGTTGTTTTATGTGTAACTTTTTAGTAATTGGCTTTTGAAATAAAACGATGGTAAGCAAACAGAGACATTCAAATCATCTGATTAAGGATGGCTCCTGTGATTTTGCTAGAGCTAGAAGGATTAAGTGAAAGCACCGCCTGGCCCTGTGTTCATGCATTTTTGTCAACATGATGCTTCGTGCTCGACAGATGTGCGTTGGTTGAGCAAAAGGTAAAACTGTACTAATGTGTTAAATATTGTGATATGTAATAAAAGATAAATCTGTTTTATGGGTTTTAATGAATATAAATGGTTTGATTCGTTAAAAGCTTTTTGTAGGAATTATAGGAATGGACACTATATATTTCACGTTTTACAGGATCGAATGCTTCTTGTAAATCCTTGATTTAATGTGTCTTAACAGCTTCAAATTTCACCACTTGATTGCAATGTTATGTTTAAACTAGATGGTTAGCATGTGTGATTGAATTAATGGGGTATCATTTAAATGTATTTAGCAGTATCCATGCAGAAAGCTTTAAAAAATATGCTATTTTTTCAGATTATTGATTCTTTAAATGTTGTTCTATTTTTTCATTTATAAAATGACAATTTTTAAATGAGCTCTATAATAAAGATTATGAGTAAGACATTTTCATATACATAGCACTTAACTGTAATAATATAAAATTTGAATTTACGGAAATTCCTAATTTTTAATTCTTCACTCTACTTTTAGTGTCCTTATGATTTTAAAAAGATACATAGGTCTTAAAATTTAAAAACATGAATATTAACACTTAAGTTTCCATCTAATCATTCACTGTCCTTATAAAAGTTTTTACATGTTTACTGGATTATATTTTCAGAAACTTGATTATTTTATAGTGTGGTCAGTATTGATATATATCGTTGGTATAATAACAGAAACCACATAAGAATATAAATGTTGTAAATATTAAAATAGAAGCTATGGTAAAAATGAAATGAATTACTATATAATATATGCATTGAGACTGCCTTTGGGAAATTAGGAAAGTGACTTTAATAGAGAAAGAATCTTTTCATTTAGAGTCTCCCCATCAGTCAGTATAATTTTTAAACATGGAATTTTAAAGAGACTGATTGGTAGTTTCCTGCTCAAACTATCCAATAAAGTGTGAATACATAGCCAGAATATTTAGAAATATGCAGATTGGTGGTTAGTCCATATTACAACAGTTATAAACAATGAACAGAAATGCTTCTGATTAAAGTAGAAATAGTATATTTCTATATGAGGTTTTCTATAAACTTGTTCTGATTAAGATGACTATAATATAGTGAAAAAGAAAAAGATTCTAACAATCTAGGTTTTAATAAAGAGAAGATGAAAAGATATTAGGTTAATATAAAGTGAATATAAATATATACTGATAGCATATTGGACAGAAATTGGGATTGATAAAATGTATTGGCATAAATATTAAAGCACTATATAATGTCACAAATATATTTTATCCTAAAAAAAGGCATAATTTTTGATTTTGCCACTTAAGTTTTCATAGTCTTTGAAGGATTTAGTGAAATATAATACCTTATATGAGTTGCTCCATTTTTCTGAATCATAATTTATGGATTAAATACTGTTAAATGCTTCATGATTATTTAGGGAAGTTTATAAATTATCATTATATTATTTTACCTATAAAATACTTCCCAATTGAAAATAATAAATACTAAGGCTTGTTTTTAAAAACCAGTAGCGAAGCTAGAGATTAGAGATACAGTAGTTGAATTTTCATCAATTCCTGAAAAATATGTCGAAGTAGAATATTCAGTAATTCACACTATAGTTGTTAGAAATTGTTTTGACAAGGTATTTTAATATTTTGGAGTAACTAATATTAGATTCTTCATTGTTTAGAAAAATATCCTTTAGAATAAAATCTTACTTTGCTTCTAGCATATCTTTAATATACTGTAAGGTAACTTAACCATATTTTTAGAAACCTAATTCCATGATAAGTAACAATGACAATAGTTATCCCAATTTCAGAAATTATGACCATAGGAAAAATAGAACAACATTTAAAGAATCAATAATCTGAAAAAATACCATCTTTTTTAAAGCTTTATACTGCGTGGATAGTGCTAAATACACTATTTTTACTTAAATCCAGTACAAATCACTATCTACAGTATGATTCACATGTTTCAGGCAAATTTCATAATCTCTAGAACAAAGTGATTGCTGGATTTAATACTGAATTCAATTTATTGAAGGTATGATTTTTAAAAAGGACTCACTAGTATATGACTTGCTAAGGACTAATTAATTGTTAATATTCTTTTTACTGGAACCGAATTATCTAAGTAAATATTCTTATTTATTAACAAATGGAATATATTCCTTGTGTTATTAAAGACTCACTACATTTATATCCTACTTACTTTCAAAAATTCATGTTAATTCCTCAGGGACTGAGGTGTTTTGTTTTATTTTTTTATTCTACTTCTGTCCTATAATAGTATTGATAGATGTTAACTACATTACTAGATATTAAATATATTACTAGATGTTCAATATAACATATCACTAGACGTCCCTAAGTTGCAAGGAGGTTTTGTTCTAAATGTTTAGTTGTAAAGTGATTGATACTCAAAATATATTTTGCCAAAAAAGTCATTTTATAAACAAGAGTAGGTTTTTGTAGCCCAAAACAAGAGCCAAATTAACATATAATAGAGTTACATCTCTCCCACCCCCGACCCCCTAGGCCTGCTTTTATGATACTCTGAGGATCTTCAGTCTGTCCCATGCTTCTGTGTCTCTGGATCTATTTTGTCAGTTTATTTTGTTCACTAGATTCCACATAGGAGTGAGATCATATGATACTTGTCTTTCTCTGACTGGCTTATTTCCCTTAGCGACCTACACTGAGCTTTAGTTAGAGAGTATTCAATTCTTGAGCCAAGTCCGTTTGACTTCATTACTTTTTTAAGTAACTTTCACACCAAGATGCCAGAATGGAGAGAAGGAAGATGGTTTTTTTTTGTTGTTTGTTTGTTTGTTCGTTTGTTTTTTAAGTTTTCTGAATAACAGGTTGGGAGGCAGCTGAAGTTGGAGCCAGGCAAGGAAAGGAGAATAAAGTCTGTTTTCCAGCAGCAGCATGTGATGGTTACCTAAGTTCCCAATGAGTACATTTCCTCTGGAGTGTATCCGTGTTTTAATAACCGTATCCAAAGTACCCTTTCCATTTCCTATCTGAACGACATAGAATGCATAGAAGTAACACTTTTGTTTCGGCGTGACTTTGAAATGAATTTTTTTTTTTTTTAAAAGGAGCAAAAGAACCATTTGAATGTATCCATCCACCTCTCTGCGAATCAATAAAACGTAGAACTATGTAAACGCTGCTCTTCTCATCCCTTCTTCTTTTCTTAAACGTTGCTCTTCTCATCCCTTAGGAAAAGAAGCCCGTCCGTGTCCAGAGACCAGAACAGAAGGTACGACCCGCGGGAGGAGAGGGAGGAGCGCCCGCAGTATGCGCCGGCGGACGGCGCCATGCCCAGGTCTCCATCCGATCACGCCGACCGGCGGCCTCCGCGCGAGCCCCCGTTCTACGAAGCATCGGAGCCCGTAAGCTACAGGGAGCCGGGCCGGAGGGGCCACCGGCATGCCAGAGAGTACGACGACGAGGACGAGGACCTGGAGAGCAGAGGCGACTATGAGCGGCAGAGGCGCGAGGAGGAGGAGTACCAGGCGCGCTACCGCAGCGACCCCAACCTGGCCCGTTACCCGGTCAAGCCGCAGCCCTACGAGGAGCAGATGCGCATCCACGCCGAGGTGTCTCGCGCGCGGCACGAGCGCAGGCACAGTGACGTGTCCCTGGCCAACGCCGAGCTGGAGGACGCCAGGACGGCCTCGCTGAGGATGGAGAGGATGGAGAGGATGGAGAGGATGGAGAGGACGGAGCGGCCGGCCAGGCAGAGGTCCGCGTCCGAGCGCAGAGCCGCCCTGGAGAGCCAGCGCTCCTATTCCATGGAGAGGACTCGAGAGGCGCAGGGGCCCGGCTCGGCGGCGTCGTCCTATCCACCCAGGACCACAAACCACAGCCCCCCGACCCCCCGCAGGAGCCCGATCCCCATGGACCACCGGCAGGACCCGCGGCGCGCCGCCGCCGAGCCGCTGCGGAGGCAGCAGCAGCAGCAGCAGCAGCACCTGGACCCCAGCTCCGCCGGCGGCAGGAAGGCCAAGCGCGAGAAGATGGAGACGATGCTCAGGAACGACTCGCTCAGCTCCGACCAGTCCGAGTCCGTGCGGCCGCCCCCGCCCCGGCCCCACAAGTCCAAGAAGGGGGGCAAGATGCGCCAGGTGTCCCTGAGCAGCTCCGAGGAGGAGCTGGCCTCCACGCCCGAGTACACCAGCTGCGACGACGTGGAGATCGAGAGCGAGAGTGTAAGTGAGAAAGGTAAGCGGCGCCTCCTGGATCATGGATGATGGCATGAGAGCTCTGCGTGAGGCTGTGCTTCCCAGCAGGCCGGGGAAAGTGAGGTAGTTGCTCCTTTTATTTTAAAAAAGTGTATATATTTTTATTGATCTTTTACAGAGAGGAAGGGAGAGGGATAGAGAGCTAGAAACATCGATGAGAGAGGAACATGGATCAGCTGCCTCCTGCACACCCCCCACTGGGAATGTGCCCGCGACCAAGGCACATGCCCTTGACCGGAATCGAACCTGGGACCCTCCAGTCCTCAGGCCGACGCTCTATCCACTGAGCCAAATCGGTTTCGGCCGGAGTAGACATTTAAAAGTTAGGTAGTTGCTCCTTTTATTTTTAAAAATATATATTTTATTGATTATTTACAGAGAGGAAGGGAGAGGGATAGAGAGTTGTTAGAAACATTGATGGGAGAGAATCATCGATCAGCTGCCTCCTGCCCACCCCCCACTGGGGATGTGCCTGCAACCAAGGTACATGCCCTTGACCGGAATCGAACCTGGGACCCTCTAGCCCTCAGGCTGATGCTCTATCCACTGAGCCAAACCGGTGTCTGCTAGTTGCTCCTTTTATTTAAAAACTGTTTTATTTATTTTTTCTTTTTAAAAAAATATTTTATTGATTTTTTTTTACAGAGAGGAAGGGAGAGGGATAGAGAGTTAGAAACATTGATGAGAGAGAATCATCGATCAGCTGCCTCCTGCCCACCCCCCACCTGGGATGTGCCCGCAACCAAGGCACATGCCCTTGACCGGAATCGAACCTGGGACCCTTCAGTCCTCAGGCTGACGCTCTATCCCACTGAGCCAAACCGGTTTCGGCTAGTTGCTCCTTGTATTTAAAAAGTGTTTCAATGGTGTTGGTCATGTGAAGAACATTTTTCAGTTATAAAATATAAAACATCCTCTGTAAGTCTGTTAATTTTTAAAAAATATATTTTATTGATTTTGTACAGAGAGGAAGGGAGAGAGATAGAGAGTTAGAAACATGGATGAGAGAAAGTCATCGATCAGCTGCCTCTTGCACACCCCTTACTGGGGATGTGCCTGCAACCAATGTACATGCCCTTGACGGGAATCAAACCTGGGACCCTTCAGTCCCCAAGCCGACGCTCTATCCATTGAGCCAAACTGGTTTCGGCTGTAAGTCTGTTGATTTTAAAAACTGTTGTGTGTTTTTTTGTGTGTGTGTGTTTGGGGGGGGGGAGGGTTGTTGTTTTTTTGTTTTGGTTTTTTTTTTGCTTTGTTTCTGAAAATTTTCTTAACACTACTTGATGGCGTATTTTTATCTATTGGCTACCTAACCCTTTTTGTGTTTCCTTTTAAAAGTAACAATATGTTTACTATAGAACATCTGAAAAATTCCTCAGAGTGTAAAGAGTGAAATACAAGGTATCCATAATTCTTTTCTCCAGATATATCCATTATTAACATTTTGTGTATTTCTTCCCTTCTTCTTATGTCTGTGTTATGATTTTTTTCAATTGATAGATCACTAGTTTTCCACAAGCCATTAGGTATTCTTCGGAAGGATATACCAAACTAACTATTCCTTTATTTGGGGGCCTTGCAGTTGCTTCCAGTTGTTACTATAAATGATATTATAATGGTCATCTTTATGCATAATTTTTGCCTATATCTCTCAGTATTTCACAAATACATGTTTGTGCTTTGATTTTGTTTTTAAGCTTTTACTTCAAATTAACATCCTGCTTTCCAAAAAGGTTATAACACTCCATATTCCTGTCATAATGCTTTCATCATCAAACAGGCTTGAGCTTTTGGGCTAGATGCACCATATCTTTGCTTTTTTTTTTGCTTTTTTTTTCTTTGCTATTTGAATGCACCACAAAAAAAAACTCTCTCATTTCAACTTGAATTGGATTGTGCGGTTGAATATTTTGTATGTAAATTGGTTTTTGATACCTTCTATGAATTATCATTCCATTTATTTCTTCTGTCCATGTTCCTATTGGGTATGAATTGGTTTTTGTTTTATTGATTTTATAAGAGCGTTTTATTTGCTTACTTAACTGTCATCTGTTCCAAATGCATTTCACATTTTGAAGTTTATCTACTAATTTTCTTTGGTCATTGGAAAATAGTGAACATAATATAACTAAATCTTTATGTTCCTTAGTGTTTTTGTTTTTTTTTCCTGTTCATTTTATGTCCAGAAAATCTTTATTCATCCCCAAATTAGTTAAATATTTAACTCTGATTTCTCATGATTTTATTATTAATTTTAAATTTTTAAACTTCTTAAATCTTTTTGTAATTTGTTTGGGTGTATGCCAAAACACACCAGATAGGTGAGTATCTAACTTGAATCCCTTGTCCCGTCCTCACCACCACACACACAATTTTCTGACCCTGTTGGAGGGATAATTAATTTCATTTTATAGGAATGAATGGAGATTCATTCAAGAAAGGAATTCAAGAAGGCAGCTGGATGTGAAATTAATATTGTATGTAAAATAATTAGAAAAGATAAATGAGAAGGAGTTTGCATTCTGAACTAAAAACAGAAAATGTGATTTAAAAGTAATAAGTAACGAGGAAGGCCTATATGAAGAAAGCTATAAAACCTGACTACGTAACATATAGGAAGAGATTCACTTCATGTTCCTAATTGGGAAGGCTAAATATCCTAAAGATGCATATTCCTTTCTGATGATCTCTTGGGGTTAATAGCACTTTAGTCAGCATCTTAGTTGGTTCATTGAAGTATCCTATTTCTAAAGTTACACTGGAAGGTGTAGAAGAGGAAGAACTTAATTTACCACCTCTGCATCTTAGGTTCATTGGCTGAGACCCTATAAATTAGACTGACAAAAGACAGATTAACAAGAGAAAAATGTATTATCATATGCATTGCACACACACACACACATATATATAGGAGCACTCAACCAGGAGAAACTCAAAGGGATGGTTAGAATTTGGGCTTATATAACACAAGAACAATACATTTTTAGAGACCGGACAAGACAAAGGGAAATAACTTTCAGCTTCTTGGGCTGACAGACTGTGGGAACTAATGGAAGATAAGGGCTAATTTTAGCGAGGTTTGTTATGTTGACTCCTGTGGTGCTTGTAAGGTCAGGAGTTATATCCAGTGGTTAACTTCTGTCCATCTGCTAGAGAAGGGGGAGGAGTCACCTTTCCAAACACATGACTTGCTTCTAGGCAGATAGGGAGAGGGCAGGGAACGTCTCTTGTATCTGCTTCTCCTCCCCGGGCCTTCACCACCCTATTGTCTGTGTCCATGGGTTATGCATTCATGCATACAAGTTCTTTAGTTGATCTCTTCCCACTGAGACTCGACAGTCTGGTCCATATTTCTATGTTTCTGGGTCTATTTTGTTCAACATCTTATTTTTTTTCATTAGATTCCACCTATGAGTGAGATCATGTGATATCTGTCTTTCTCTGGCTTATTTCGCTTAGCATAATACTATCCAGGTCCCTCTATGCTGCCTCAAGGGGTAAGAGATTTTCCCCTCCCTTCCTTCCTTCCTTCCTTCCTTCCTTCCTTCCTTCCTTCCTTCCTTCCGGTTCCTTCCTCTGCTGCATAGTACTCCATGATATAATTGTACCATAGCTTTTTTATCCACTCATCCACTGATGGCACTTGGGCTGTTTCCAGATCTTAGCTATTGTAAATTGTGCTGCTATAAACATAGGGTTGCATACAATTCTTTCTGATTGGATATATTCCTAGAAATGGGATCACTGAGTCAAATGGGAGTTCCATATTTAATTTTTTGAGGAAACTCTGTTTCCATAATGGCTGCACCAGTCTGTATTCTCACCAGCAGTGTACTAGGGTTCCCTGTTCTCCATATCCTCACCAGCATTTGTCATTTGGTGATTTGTTCTGACAGGTGTGAGGTGATACCTCATTGTTGTTTTAATTTGCATCTCTCTGATGATCAGTGGCTTTGAGCATTTTTTCATATGTCTCTTGGCCATCTATCTGTATGTCAGCTTTGGAGAAGTGTCTATTTAGGTTCTCTGCCCATTTTTAATTGGAATTTTTGTCTTCCTTGTGTTAAGTTATGAGTTCCTTATATATTTTGGAAATTAACCCTTTATCAGGTGTATCATTGGCAAATATTTTCTCCCATATAGTGGGCTCTTTTTTCATTTTGTTGATTTTTTTTTCCTGTGCAGAAGCTATTTATTTTGATGTAGTCCCATTTGTTTATTTTCTCTTTGCTTTTCTTGCCCTCGAAGATGTAATAGCAAAGATATTGCTATGAGAGATGTCTGAGATTTTGCTGTCTGTCTTTTCTCCTAGGAGTTTTATGGTTTCACAGCTTACATTTAAGTCTTTTATCCATTTTGAATTTATTCTTGTGTACGGTGTAAGTTGGTGGTCCACTTTCATTATTTTGTATGTACTTGCCCAGTTTCCCCAAAATCATGTATTAAAGAGACCTTACTCCAATGTATGCTCTTGCCTCTTTTGTCAAATATTAATTGAGCATAATGGCTTTAGTTGATTTCTGGGTTCTCTGTTCTGTTCCATTGATCTGTATGCCTGTTCTTGTGCCAGAATCAGGCTGTTTTGATTACAGTGGCTTTGTAGATAATTTCATAATGGTTATTGTGATCCCTCCAATTTTCTTCTTTCTCAAGATTGCTGTGACTACTTAGGTCTGTTTTGTTTCATATAAATTTTGGGGGTATTTATTATAGATCTGTGAAATATGCTGTTGGTATTTTAATAGGGATTGCATTGAATTTATAAATTGTTTGGTAAAACTCATTCTTTTTTTTATGGCCTAGAAATATTCCATAATATATATATATATCTCACAGTTTTTTTTATCCACATGTCCGTTATGGACACTTGGGTTCCTTCTGTATTTTGGCTACGGTGCATAATGCTGCAATGAACACAGGAGTGCATATAGTCTTTCAAATTAGTGTTTTGGGTTTCTTCAGATATATACACAGAAGTCGGATCACTGGGACATAAGGCAGTTACATTTTTATTTCTTGAGGAAACTCCATACTGTTTTCCATAAAGGCTGCACCAGTCTGCATTCCCACCAGCAATGTAGGGGCATGGGTTCCCTTTTCTCCACATCCTCATCAAAACTTGTTTTTTGCTTTATTAATCAGCCATTCTGGCAGGTGTGAGGTGATAGTCTATTGTGGTTTTAATTTGCATGTCTCTGATGATTAGTGACATTGAGCATCTTTTTACGTGTCTATTGGCCATCTGTGGGTCCTCTTTGGAGAAGTGTCTGGGTCCTCTGCCCGTTTTTAAATTGGATTTTTAAAATTATCATTGTTGAGTTGTCTGAGTTCTTAATAAATTGGATACTAACTCCCTTATTATATGTATCATTGGTGAACATATTCTTCCATTCAGCGGCTTGTTTTGTTTGTTGTGTTTTGCGGATGCTTTCCTTTGCTATTTGATGTAGTCCCATTTGTTTACTTTTCTCTATTGGTTCCTTTGCCTGAGGAGATATATCAGAAAAAAATATTGCTAAGAGAAATGTCAGATAGTTTACTGACTTTTTTTTTTTTTCTAAGCGTTTTATGGTATCTAGTCTTACATTTAAATCTTTAATCCACTTTGAGTTTATTCTTGTTTATGGCGTAAGAAGGTGGTCTAGTTTCAGTTTTTGCCTGTACCTGTTCAATTTTCGCAATATCATTTGCTGAATAGACTTGTCTTTCTTCCCTTTTTTTAAAAAAAATATATTTTATTGATTTTTTGCAGAGAGGGATAGAGAGTTAGAAACATTGATGAGAGAGAATCATCAATCAGCTGCCTCTTGCACCCCCCCCCCCCCCACTGGGGATGTGCCCACAACCAAGGTACATGCCCTTGACCTGAATTGAACCTGGGACCTTTCAGTCCCCAGGCCGACACTCTATCCACTGAGCCAAACCGGTTTTGGCTAGACTTGTCTTTCCCCCATTGCATGTTCTTGCCACTTTTGGCATATATTAATTGGCCATATATATGTGGGTTTATTTCTGGGTTGTGTGTTCTGTTGAGTTCTCTCTCTTTTTTTCAATCCCTTCATCCCCCTTGCCCTCCTCCTTGCCCCGAGCAAGTCTGTCTGCTCTTGGTCTATGAGTCTGTCTCTATTTTGCTTGGTAGTTCAGTTTGTTCTGCTATATTTGCACTGTATTTGACTAACTCATCCAGGAAAGTTATACATGCATTGGGCTTGCCTTTTCTCCAGTTTGTGTGCAAATCTGCCTGTTTTCCTTTCTAGGATACATCCATGATAATTACCTCTGCCTTCTTGGAATCATGTCTTCTCCACATCTGTGCCTTGCATTTGACTATTTTCCTATCTATCAGATTGTAGCACTCCTGTTTGCTTGCAGGCTTATCTTCCAAGCAGGGAGCATGCTGATTTCATCTTACACATAACACTTAGCACAGCATCAGGCAGATAACAGACATGCAATAAACTTTTTTCTGTTTAAAAAATTAAACTTTATTAAACAGAATTTGGAAATAGAGGTTGAGAGACTGTTGGTTTGTAATGGTCTGTTTCACTGATCTGTATGTTCTATCAGTTAAACCAGATTCTTATCAAACTCTTATCTGAAACCTAATTACTATTTCTGTTTAATGGCTCTTGCATTATTGATTAATTCTAATTTTCCTTTCTCTTCTGCTAATCCTTACATGACATTTACAATTTAAATATTAATCCTTTGTTCATTTTTCTTTGTTCATTTTTTTTAAGGTCCATGGTGTTTTAAGACCCAAATTCAAGTCTTTTTTTTTTTTTTTAAATAAACCTTTATTGTTCAATTATTACAATTGTTCCTCTTCCCCGCCCCCCCCATAGCTTTCCTCCACCTGGTTCCCACCCTCTGCCATTACCCCCCCCCTCAATTCAATCCATAGGTGTATGATTTTTGTCCAGTCTCTTCCTGCACCACCCACACCCCTTTCCCCCTGAGAATTATCAGTCCACTCCCTTTCTATGCCCCTGATTCTATTATATTCACCAGTTTATTCTGTTCATCAGATTTTTTATTCATTTGAATTTTAGGTTAACTTGTTGATAGATATGTATTTATTGTTCATAATTTTTATCTTTACCTTTTTCTTCTTCTTCCTCTTCTTAAAGAATACCTTTCAGCATTTCATATAATACTGGTTTGGTGTTGATGAACTCCTTTAGCTTTTTCTTATCTGTGAATCTCTTTATCTGACCTTCAATTCTGAATGATAGCTTTGCTGGGTAGAGTAATCTTGGTTGTAGGTTCTTGCTATTCATCACTTTGAATATTTCTTGCCCCTCCCATCTGGTCTGCATAGTTTCTGTTGAGAAATCAGCTGACAGTTGTATGGGTGCTCCCTTGTAGGTAACTAACTGTTTTTCTCTTGCTGCTTTTTATATTCTCTCTTTGTCTTTTGCTCTTGGTATTTTAATTATGATGTGTCTTGGTGTGGTCCTCTTTAGATTCCTTTTGTTTGGGGTTCTCTGTCCTTCCTGTAAGTCTATTTCTTTCACCAGGTGGGGGAATTTTCTGTCATTATTTCTTTAAATAGGTTTTCAGTATCCTGCTCTCTCTTTTCTTCTAGCACCCCCATAATTCTAATTTTGGTACGTTTAACGTTGTCCCAGAGGCTCCTTACTCTATCTTCATATTTTTGGATTGCTTTTTTCTTTTTTTCTTTGGTTGGGTGTTTTTTGCTTCTTTGTATTGCAAGTCTTTGACTTGATTCTTGCGATCCTGTAGTCTGCTGTTGTATCTCTGAATATGATACTTTTATTTCAGTCAGTGTATGCTTAATTCCTAGTTGGTACTTTTTCATATCCTTGAGGGTCTTGGTAAATTTATTGGCCTTTTCTAGAAGGTTCTTGAGACTATCGAGGCAGCGTTTTGTTAACAATAGGATGAAGTGACATCCCACCACCTTAATTAGAAGTAAATCACAGGTTGTGCACAAAGGCCTGAACACCAAGAGATGGGGATTTTGGGGCCCCCACCTTAGAATCAGTTCTCCACACACCCCAATGGTGTCTCTGAAGCAAGTCCATGGAACATAGTTTGAAAGCATTGCCTTAGATAATATTCCTTATATATAATTTTTTTTTTAAGCTCGGGATTTGAGTCTTCTTTAATACTGATTATTCTGTTTTCTTGGGGGTGGGGGGAGGGGGAGAAAGTCTTATAATCAGTTTTAATGGCTATCATAAAAGGAAAAATGTCCCTTCAGGAAGATTATATCCCCAAACACAGTTTTTGGGACACTTGTCTTGGGAGAAAGGTTAGTCTTCCAATTCGGTTTGTGGAAGCTGTATGTTATATAATCTCTATAAAGAAGCGTATTGTGTGTGTCTCTCCTATTTCTTCTTCTAGAACTGGAAAGCCCAGCAATACATTTTTGTAGTGCTACTGAAGGAAGGATATTTTATTTTATTCCTGCCCTTTGAAACTACACAAAGTAAGAATATTAAGTAATAAGTATTACAAAAGTAATGCTAGTAGGTTAGGACTATTTTCTGTATGTTTTACATTAGCCTTATTTAATTCTTACAGTAATAGTAATTTTTACTCAACAAATATTTATCTATTGTCTACCATATATGATAGGTTTTTTTGTTTTGTTTTGTTAGATATTTTCATTTTAGCTTCAAGTGGTTACATAGCTAGTTTCCCTTATTGACTTAGGAAAGAGCTACATTTCCTTTTTTGGTAGGTTGCAGATATAGGGGCAGAAGAGAGATTTTGAGCTGAATTTTTTTAAAATATATTTTATTGATTTTACACAGAGAGGAATTGAGAGGGACAGAGAGTTAGAAACGTCGATTAGAGAGAAATATTGACCAGCAACTGGAGATGTGCCCGCAACCAAGGTACATGCCCTAGACCAGAATTGAACCCGGGACTTTTCAGTCCGCAGGCCGACGCTCTATCCACTGAGCCAAACCGGTCCCGGCTTGAGCTGAATTTTTACACCATTACATAAACCAGCCAAGAAATTTCATTTGCAGTTTCCATTCTTTATTTAGTTCAGTTCAGAGATTTATTAGTACTTTGTTGTGGAACAATACAGTTTTATTTTCAAAGGGCTATAGATTTTTCTGAGACACAAATACTCTAGGCCCGTGGTTGGCAAACTGCAGCTCCCAAGCCACATGCGGCTCTTTGGCCCCTTGAGTGTGGCTCTTCCACAAAATACCTCAGCCTGGGCAAGTCTATTTTGAACAAGTGTCGTTAGAAGAAGTTTAAGTTTTAAAAAATTGGCTCTCAAAAGAAATTTCAATAGTTGTACTGTTGATATTTGGCTCTGTTGTCTAATGGGTTTGCCAGCCACTGTTCTAAGCCGTATTGTAGCTTAACCCAGTGGTCGGCAAACTCATTAGTCAACAGAGCCAAATATCAACAGTACAACAATTGAAATTTCTTTTGAGAGCCAATTTTTTAAAACTTAAACTTCTTCTAATGCCACTTGTTCAAAATAGACTTGCCCAGGTCACAGTCAAGGGGCCAAAGAGCCTCATGTGGCTCACGAGCTGCAGTTTACTGACCACGGGCTTAACCAATTGATTTCTTATATGCCCATTTGAATAGCTTATGGGTATTGCAAACAGTATATCCACAATTTAACACTATGTTTAATAAATCCTAAGATGTATGTTTTTAGTTCAAAAATCTATGAATCTTATATACAGTAACATCTTAGATTTTGTGAAGCAGAGTAATTCCTTCCTACTTCTTCCCTCATACAGTGTTCTTCCTCCAGTCTCCTCCTGCTCTTAAATGGTCTTTCCTTACATTCATTTGTTAATGCCAGAAACTTGGGTGCTATTCTTGACTCTCCAGTCATTCATTCCTAAACCTTAATTCTACCTCCAAAGCACCTCTCAGTTTTCTCTTTTCTTATCACATCTATTGCCAGCACCTTTAAAGCCCTAATCACTTGTCCTATGGATTATTATAAATGCCTTTTTAAAAATATATATATTTTATTAATTTTTCACAGAGAGGAAGAGAGAGTGTTTCACAGAGTTAGAAACATCGATGAGAGAGAAACATCAATCAGCTGCCTCCTGCACACCCCCTACTGGAGTCGTGCCCGCCACCAAGGTACATGCCCTTGACTGGAATCAAACCTGGGACCTTTCAGTCCACAGGCCAATGCTCTATCCACTGAGCCAAACCGGTTTCTGCTGCAAATGCCTTTTAACTCTTGGCGTCATCCAATTCAATCTCTATTTAGTGCTTAGATTCATCTTCTAAAAACATAAATCAATTTATATCACCATTTTACTTAAAGTCCTTCAAGGAATGAAATGCACAGTTCTGTCACGTGGCATAAAAAGGCCTCGCTAAGCTGGTCTGTGCTGCCCTCATTCCTTTGGGGTCAGACACATTGGTGTCCCTGCAGTGGTTTTATTGGACCAGGCTGTCCCTGGAATGTCTTTCCTCCACTTTGCGTCTGCCTGTCTCCTTGCCTGTCCTGTAGGTCACGTATATCTTATCTTGAAACATCACTTCTCTAGAGGTGTTCACGGATCCCTACATTTAAATTGGATCTTACTCTGCTCTCTCAGGGTTCTGTAATTTCCTGTGTGACTCTGGGGACTTATTTATTGTGTTTATCCCGACTCTGTTGTGTATCTCATCTTTTAACCTCATACCCTAGAACTTGGCACAATGCAGAGCAAATGGAAGGGGATTAATATTTACTAATATTTACTAAAGGATTTATGTTTAGGCTATATGTGCACATAGATCTTTGTAAACTTTATTCAAGTTGAAAGTATGAATAAAGTTTACAAAGATCTATGTGCACATATAGTCTAAACATAAATCCTTTTTCAAATGTAAGGCAAAATATAAGCATGGGAAGTAGATACCCATTCTTAGTTATCAGTTACACAAATTTTCTGACAAAAATTTTTTTTAAATTTTCTTTTTATGAGAATGTCATTTCTGAAAAAGTTGAAAAATTATTTCACAATAATAAGCATTTCATAATAAAAGTAAAGTTTCTTTTATTTTTACTAATAGAAATTGAGGGTATCTCTTTTGTCACTTTCATACACAACTATTCTTTTTGTAAGCAATTCTTTTTTTCTTTTTATCCACCAAATATTTTTAGGAGGTTTCGGCATTAAAAATAACATTGTATTATACTCCAGAAACAACATTTAACTGCTTGGCTTTCTGTTATCGTGGTTATGGGCAAACCACTATTTAATTTCTAGAATGTTCTTTATGCTTTGGAGGATAGTTCATGTCTGTAAACCAGCACGAAAAAGATAGCACGCGTAACAGTCATAACCGATAGTCTTTTTCTTTTTTCAGAATATGTATTTTTTTTTTCCATTTCTTTATTATTAGCCTTTTCTCTTCCTTTAGGACTTTTGCTCTCTAGGGTCTGTCTAGAGATCACAAACTTGATGACCCTACATGCTGTAAGTTTGACTCCCTTGGGATCCTAGCTCTCTCTTGATGTGTGCAGTGAGTATGAGAGACAGAGCTCTTGGCAGCAGAGTTCCACACGGTGTAAAATGTTGATAACGCCTTTGTCTGTCCTCTCCTCCGTCTCCCTCACTGCGCCCCCTTGTCTGTCCGGCTCTCCCAGGAGACATGGATTACAACTGGCTGGACCATACGTCTTGGCATAGCAGTGAGGCCTCCCCAATGTCTTTGGTGAGACATGTGGGGCCTTGTTATTGGATCTCTGTTCTCATTTCACGTTTCCTTTTTTTAATTTACACTTCTGCATGTTTTCTTTTTTTTTGTATCTTTTTTTTTTTTTTTTAATCCCATGCCTATAGGGGACAGTCAAAAGGGAAAAAGAAAAACTAGTGAGCAGGCAGTTCTGTCGGACTCTAACACCAGGTCTGAGAGACAAAAGAAAATGCTGTGCTTTGGTGGCCACTCTTTGGAAGAGGATTTGGAATGGTCCGAGCCCCAGATTAAGGACTCTGGGGTAGACACCTGTAGTAACACAACCCTTAACGAGGAGCATAGCCATAGCGAGAAGGTACTGAGATCGTGGAGCCTGCCTTGTAACCTGCTCATTTGGTCTTCGTTTGCTCTCTGTCACTCATTCAAACGGAACATGACACAAGAACAGGGCGTCTCAGGGGTCGATGCAGCATTCCTCAAGGTGCAGAAAAGAAAAACAAAACCAAAACAAACAAATCGAACTATTTCTTGCTTGCTTTGCTGTTTTTGTTGTTGGACGGCATACCAAAAAAAAAGAAATAAATAAAAAAAGAAATAAAAATAAAAAAATAAGTAAATGGAATAAAAATTAGGAACAAAGGAATGTTTTGTCTATGGTTGCACAAGAGACTTTTGTAATGTCACCATCAACGACAAATACAAAGAATTTCTTGGATTGGCTTATTTGATTGCTGGCGTACATTTTCCTTGGGATGAAAAATTGTTAATAGTCTGAATCCCAGGCAAAAGGGAGCTAATTGGGCCTATTTGCACGGAAAAAGTTGTTTTTCTTTTTTCCCTTTCACTGTCATTTTGCTCTTTTGTTTTCTTGTCATAGCATTTCAATGTGGCATGAATTAGTATCAGACCCATTGCTGTCTGCTTTGGTATTTATTATTTTTGCTTTTAGTGTAGCAAGACTTTTTAAAATCTTATTACCATGTAAATGTGAACTGGCTAGAACTTGTCTCTTGCCTACTAAATTTTGCATGAGGATGTGCATGTTACTTTAAGATAACTGTGAAACATGATTACACAAATCATTGACTTTGTTATTTGACAACACATAATTCATAATAGAATGGAGTGGTGTCGTGATCTCTAAAAGGATTAGTTCTGCCCTGAGAAAGAGATAAATTCCTAATATTTTAAAGGTTATATTTGACAATGGATACCATGGAATTAGCCAATAAAATCAATTTACTAGGTAATTCAAAGGCCTGAAGGAATCAACGCACCTCTGAAAAATGAGAAATGTAATCTGTGCCCACCTTTGAATGAGGCCTAATTCTCCTGGAATCAATTGGAAAGTTATTTGGGGCATGTGTGTTTCTTGTAAATTTAATCTAGAAACTTATTTCACGAAAGCCCCTCCTCAGAGGTTTGGCTTTTGTGTTTTATATCATTTGACCTTTTAACTTTCATTGCAATAAGGTCTCTCAAAGTTTTCCAAAAGTGTTGGAGGATTAAAATTTCATTTTTAAATGAGTTTACTTTTACAGAATATTATTCTATCTTTCCTGCCTATGATTTTATTAATCTTCAGCAAGTATGTTATTAAGTTAGGGCTTGAACATATTTTCAAGATTTCTTTGATTTTGTAAAATTATATAACTTCGGTATTGTGTCAAAAGACTGTAAGAATTTGACTTTGAAAAAACTTGCTATAATAAAATTCAGATTATTGGCATAATGTAAGTCTTTTTTGATCAATGTTTTTGATCAAATGTTTTGAATGCAAACTGGTTTGTGTAATCATAGTATGAAGGCAGTCTGGAATTTAGAGAGATTGTACAATAAGGGGTCGCTTGTCATAAAAGAGCATTAATTTTCTTTGTCTTTTGATGCAATGTCAGCACCCTGTGACATGGCAGCCATCCAAAGATGGAGATCGCTTAATTGGTCGTATTTTATTAAATAAGCGCCTGAAAGATGGCAGTGTGCCTCGAGATTCAGGAGCAATGCTTGGCTTGAAGGTAGGTGATGAAATATGTAAGGTTTTGACTCTGTGTTACTTTACAGGTTTATCAGAGAAGCAAATTCTTTCTACCTATACCAAATTAGTGGCTTGTCTTTCTATTTTTAAGAATTCATAAATATTTGTCCTCAATATCCATTTCTTATTTTTCAAGTTTTATTTAAGAAGTTTCCATTATTCTACAATAATACTCGTATGTATAATTTTAGAAATTACAATGAGTTATATACTTGAATTCTACATACAGTGCAAAAACTTATTTTACCTGTACAGTTTGTCCTTTATATCTATATCTGTGTTTATATTCTTTCTATCTATCTATCTATCTATCTATCTATCTATCTATCTATTCAGGGAGAGATAGAAACATCAATGATGAGAGAGAATCCTTGATCAGCTGCCTCCTGCACACCCGCTACTGGGGATTGAGCCTGCAACCCAGGTATGTGCCCTGTGTGGGGATTGAACCATGACCTCCTGGTTCATAGGTCAAAGCTCAACCACTGAGCCACACATACTGGGCTATAATCTCTCTCTCTCTTTTCTCTCTCTCTCTCTCTCTCTTTCTCTCTCTCTCTCTCTCTCTCTCTCTCTGTCTCTGTCTCTCTCAAATCAATAAAAACATACATTTTTTTTAAAGTTTCAAAATGTCTATTTTTTACTTGACTATTCAGTCATGTTCATTGGGAGAAAGTATCTCTTACTTCTTTTCTTTATGAAACAGGTTGTAGGAGGAAAGATGACTGAATCGGGTCGGCTCTGTGCATTTATTACCAAAGTGAAAAAAGGAAGCTTAGCTGATACTGTAGGGCATCTTAGGCCAGGTAGGTTTTCATCTTTGAGTGTTCACATTCAAACTGTTAAAACTGAGTGGTTATGAAAAGTAATCCTCAAATAGAAGCGATTTGATTAGTAATAAAGTGCTCATTTAACTTAAATAAATTTATTCATTATAGGGAAGTAATATTATTTCTTGAACCACATTAGATAAAAGGCTTTATTTGTTCGTTTGTGTTTTGCTTATGGATATTCCTATTCTGTATCCAATATTCACCTATTTTGTTTCCCATAAGCTGTAACTTAAAAAAAAAATTCCAATATAGTTTAGGAAAAAGCTTCATAGATAAATGTATATTTCCTAAAGTGTGTTACTCCTTGTCTCTTAACGGATAGGAGAGGTCCTTGACTACCTTGGAGAGGATTCAGTAAGACACTAAATGCTAAGCTTTTTAGAAGAGAATTCAGACAAAGTGCTCAGCCAACTTAAAATGCAGACTCATGAGACCTATAAAGTGGCGACTGGTCTTGATAAGTTTCTAGGATTAGAATTTCTTTTTTAATATATTTTATTGAAGGGAGAGAGATAGAGAGCTAGAAACGTCGATGAGAGAGAAACATCGACCAGCTGCCTCTTGCACACCCCCTACCGGGGATGTGCCCGCAACCAAGGTACATGCCCTTGACCGGAATCGAACCCGGGACCTTTCAGTCTGCAGACCGACTCTCTACCGCTGAGCCAAACCAGTTTCGGCGTAAGATTAGAATTTCTATTGGAATTAACATTTCTGTGTCACCAAGATGGTGACATAGTTCACTCCTGCCTCTGCTCCTCTTCCCAAGAAGATCTAACAAGTATTCATGCACAAGACATCACTGAGGAGATCCTGGAGATCTCAGAGATCATTGTTATGCAATTTTTCTTCCTGACCCTTGGCCTTTGGGGTGAAATATTATATACCAGTCATCCCTGTCATCAAATACTATGCCCTTGGAGGTGTTCTCAGTAGGTTTCCTATTTCATAATGGCGGTTTTACTCTGTGGAGGTGATTGTAGGGTAAGATTGCTTTGTTTTGAGTATGTATAGGCTTAGATTTTCTCTCTAAGATGTACATTACTGATCCACACGGCAGGTGATGAAGTATTAGAATGGAATGGAAGGCTGTTGCAAGGAGCCACTTTTGAAGAAGTCTACAACATCATCTTGGACTCCAAACCGGAGCCACAGGTGGAACTTGTCGTTTCCAGGCCAATTGGGTGAGTTGGGCTGAGACTTTGCATATGGGAAGAGTTGACTCCGGTGAACAAGTTCTGAAGGGCAATCCAAAAACGTCTGATTGCTTTATCAGAATACATTCTTTTGAGGACATTTCTCTTACTGAAAACACCTCACCAAAAATCATGATACCTCTATCTGTAATGTTAATTACAAAAGAAGAAATGTTTATCTTGTTATTGTTTTTATTATTTTAGTAACTTAGTAGATGGTTGAAGGCATCAGTAGAAGGGACAGTAGTACCAATTCCTTTAAAGGAAGTTCCATGAACTGTGGTCCTTCATATAGTGAAAATGAGGATCAGCTATATTCTATAATTTTTATTTTTTTTCCAAAATGGAGACTTCAACAAAGAAAGGTAAAAAAATAAGCAAATGCCAGATACTCATTTGTTTTTATAGTTTGTTATCTATAGATTAAGTCGACAATTTCCAGAAGTTGGCAATAAATATAGTCCTTTGCATCTAGGTTATGAGAATTACTCATTATCACAGTAGTCTTCCTTTTATAGAAGCTTATCTTCTAAGCCAATGAAAAAGATACACTATAATTAGAAAAAGCAATTACATATTATAAACTGAATAACAAGGAATTATTAAATTCATTTTCATGGTAAAAACCTTTTAGAGTAGAGGCTATATAAATTATTTTGTGCTATAGAATATAATGCCTAGTTTTCATTCATTTAGGAAAAGATTGGACTATAATATATTATTTTGTTATCTTTTATCCTGTATAAAATGACTTATATCAGTAATTTAGTTTTTGAAATGTTCCTTTCAAAAGTAATGAATCTGGCACATGAAATTTATCTGTTTTTCACTTTGACTTTTCAAAGTTTTTTATTATGTTAAAACTGTGCTGTATCAACCTAATATATTAATCAAATGTATTTTTTCATATTAAAAGATACTCAACATTTTTGTTTAATATCTTAAATATTCTTTTATGTAATTTTCTGAATGATCTTAACCATTAATATCTACCCCTTTGGGAAAATCTCAAAAGAAAATGTACATTTTTTTGTGTGTGAAAATGCAGTTAAGTAGCCATTCTGTAAGTCCCAATAAGGAACACGTTTACATTTTTCTAAATGGAGTTATTACATTTAAAAAGGTGCAATTAAAATCTGACTAATTAAATTTTTGTTTTGGTGATACTTTATTTGCATTATAATATTATCGATTTAGAACAACAGCAAATGAAAATAAAGAATGGAATAGACTTACAATGTATCTATAAAGCTTGTTGATTGCAAAAATCTTTTAGAATGGACGATTGTTTGGTGAGGCATATAGACAATAAAGTATATGTTTTTATACAGCTGCTATAAATGAGTATGAATTTTAATATCTTAAAAAATTAATTGGTCTTAACTAAGAATATAGGTTGATAATGATGAAAACAGTAGTAGTTGCATTAATTGTTGCAACAAGTTCTTGTTTTCCTTTTCTATCATTTCAGAGATATCCCTAGAATACCTGATAGCACACATGCACAACTGGAGTCCAGTAAGTTTCATGTGTTCTAGAAGAGAATGTTGTTAATGTCATTCATCGGGAGAAAATGGAGTATCCTATTAGCCTCATTTCTACTCCCTCTCCAATCTGTCCCTTCCCCTCCATTCAAATCATTCATGCATATCCCTCCAGAATGCTAAACTTCACATATTCTCCAAGAAAAGCCTCTGATCACTCTGGAACATTGTGGCTAGGAAAGTGGAATGACATTCTGTGGACGTTAAAAATGAAATTTAAGAGCTAGGTGGTGAAGATGGTTAAATGCCAACGAAGAGCCATTGTTGTTATTCTTTATGTGTGATTGCCCTTACAGGCTCTAGCTCATTTGAATCTCAAAAAATGGATCGTCCTTCTATCTCCGTTACCTCTCCCATGAGTCCTGGCATGTTGCGAGATGTTCCGCAGTTTTTATCTGGACAACTTTCAGTATGTAATCACTAAGTTAATTTCTATTTTTGGCAGATCAAGTAGTGTTTTGATTATATGTTGCTAGTTTTTGGTAAAACAAAGTTCTTCTTAGACTATAATTGTGCCTTTAACCGTCAACTTTCTCATTCTTAGTAATTAACTGAAATTCCATTTTTTAATTATTTACCATAGCGCTTTATTTATTAGTTAGGTTTCCTGTAATGTAATGAGCTTAAGAATTTGTGGAGGTATCTACAGTGTGTTTTACTTTAGTAATATTATTCCAAAACTCAAGGTTATAATTTTTGCTCCAGATCCTAAAATGATTATAAAGAGTCATGAACTTTTGAGGGAAATAAAAATTCTGCACTATACAAAGATGGTATGTTTAAGATAAAAGTAAATATTTCTGTACTTTTCCCTGCTTTTCAACCTTAAGGAAATTTTGAGTGGGGTAAGAATATTGCTCTGAAATATAATGATACTTGAGATGCTTTTGTCGACAGACAAAATTAAGTACATGAGTAAATATATAATTGACTACTGAGTACGCCAGATGATTTTATATTAAATGACCCCTAATTCAAACATTTTATAATGAAAGTTAAAAGTTCAATTATGTTTTATGTCTATATTAGAAGAGCTTTGCAAATGTAAGCCCTTATTTTTTTGTTAAATTCTTTAGTTTTATTTCCCTTTTTAAACCATTTTAAAATGTTAAAATATTAAAGTTTATCCATCCATATTTTAGGAAAAATAAAATTAGTATTGACAATAATGTCCCTCAGTTATTAAACTTGAAAATTTATAGATATTAAGAACTATTTAGTTACTCAAAATCCAGACACTGAGTTTTCTGTAAAAATTAAACTATTCTTGGACTAATATTTTAAGAGCAAAAGGAAAAATCTTTACTAAATAAGCTATAAAACTTCTTTTATATTTTTAGGAGAAAGGGAGATGTTTGATTTTTACTAAATTTTCATTAATTTAAAGCAGATAATGGAAAGTACAAGCACACTTAGTATTTTAAAGTTTATTGAACAAGTCATTAGACATGTCTGTTCTGGGGGTATTTTGATATAAAAGATGACAATTAAAAATAGTTATGCAAGGAAAAAACTGAGCTACTGTTAGGAGATTGTAAATGTCTTACTAAAGTAAATTTCTTCTCTATTCTTTTCCTTCTCTTTCATAAAAAGACTGAATTTTTCATTTGAGGACAATGGTCTTTTTTATTTTTCCACAATAAGTAGAATCTTTCTCCTTATTCTCTTACATATATTGACAGCACGAATGTTGTTATTTATGGATATATATATATTTCCCCCCCCCACCATTATGGATATATATATATATTTCCCCCCCCACCATTTAGGAAGTGGTAATAAAAGCTGTTTTTCTTTTTTTTATGGCTGTATTTAAATAGTTCATCTTTAAGTAATGTTCCAGGTAGCTGGATAATGCCAGTATACAAATAAATCTGTGTGTGTGTGTGTGTGTGTGTGTGTGTGTGTGTGTGTGTAATTGGCTTCAGTTGGTGAAGGAGGGAGGAGTGGAAATTATATTTCCATAAGTACCACTTTGTTACCTCATTTAAAAATCCCAAGGCCCTATTACAAATTGGACTAGGAAAGATTTAGACAAATTTCATATTCTTCGATTTTTCCTCATGGTTCAAAATGAATACAGTAAAAAGGTAACACTGTTAAATATTTAGGGGAAATATAAACAAAAATATGTTTTACATATATTTATAATGTTATAAAGTTGTAGTATTTAAATTTATAAATGATGCCAGTTTAAAGTCCATGTAGTTATAATCTACACTTATAAAAGAGTAACGTGATAATTGGCCATACCTTCATGATGCCCACCAGCCAATCAGGAGTGAGTATGCAAATCAACCCACCACCCTAACCACGCCAAGCCTCTGTGCAGCGTGGGAAGGCTAAAAGACAGCTCCTGCCAGAGCAAAGGCGGTGCCGGCAGCCAGGGGCAGGAAGGCCCATTCCTGCCGGAATCTTCCTGCATCAGGACTTCCAGTTTTAAATATGTACCATCTTATCATTTTCTTAGGAGTTAGAATGTGTATGTTCCAATAAGATGATCATCTTTACAAATATAATATTTGTTGTTGTAATTCTAGAAAGTGTAGATAAATAAATAAATAATAGAAATCACTTATAGCCGAGACCAGTTTGGCTCAATGGATAGATAGAGCGTCGGCTTGGGGACTGAAGGGACCCGGGTTCGATTCCGGTCAAGGGCATGTACCTTAGTTGCGGGCATATCCCCAGTAGGGGGTGTGCAAGAGGCAGCTGATCGATGACTCTCTCATCGATGTTTCTAACTCTCTATCTCTCTCCCTTCCTCTCGGTACAAAATCAATAAAAAAAAAAAAAAAAAAATATATATATATATATATATATATATATATATATATATATATATATATATATTTAAAAACCACTTATAATCCTGCCACTAAAAGATGACTATTCATATACATATAATTTTTTAAACAAAATTAACAAATTCATGTATACTATTTAGAAACCTTTTGCTTTTTACTAATATTGTATAGTTTTTTCCTTAAACTTTAAAAAAATCCGCTTAATATGATTTTAATACCTATTTATTACTCCATTTTTAACTTAATTTGTTATAATGGGATATTTTGTTTCTCATTTATGTTATAAATAACGAGGCCATGGAAATTCTTTAATATAAATCTTGCATATTTTTGTTAGGACAAAATATTTGTTGGGATAACTTTCCAGAATTAAAATTGAAATATGAAAGGAAAAGAAAATTTTACGGTTCTTGAGATCTATTGCCCAAATTTCCCCCAAAAATATTTTGGCCAAATTACCTCCAATTATCTACTTAAAAAATATATATAAGGTCTGATTCCAGTTCAGCCATAATACTACCGGTAGCAGCTGGGAATACAACCGTGAACAAGATAAACATGCATTTTATCCTCATGAAAGTTAACTTTCTACTTATTCTCTGCAGGCAGGAAAACATGAGCAATGTGCCCTTTGGATACTCTTTCCCTTTCTCTTTAATCCTGTTTCTGCCAACTGGAGGCAGTGTTGGTATGCTGAAATGATGTAGAGGTTGGAAAATGTGTGTCCACGTGTATCATCCTTTGGTAACACCCCTAGAAACTCATAGGGCAGCATCACAATTTCTGTATCCTTGCATTTTATCTTTGGGCATTCTTGCTTAGTGGTTGCCAGGAATTAGGACGATGGGGGCACAGGGAGTGGTTACGTAACAGGTGAATGATACCCTATGGGCCCCATGAAAAAGCTTTGAAAGTAGAGAGAGGGGATGGTTGCAGAGCACTGGGCTTGCACTAAGTGCCTTTGGATCACACACTTTAAAATGATTTGTCGAATTTGAATTTCAACTCACTTAAGAACACTAATAAATCGAAATGTGTTTTCATAGCCAAGTCTAAAGTGTGAACTTACCGGTGAAGATTATTTAAATTGCCATAGAATTTAGACAGTTGATTTCAGCATTCCACGTGTTGCCCTTTTGAGATCATTTTAGAAGGGTGACAATGTTTGCCTTAAAGATTAGTTTACTTTAAAGTACTGTTTCATTTAAAGTAATTTTTTAGTTTAGGAAGTAATATTTACTTCCACCATTTTGATATTTTTGGTGTAAAACAGATAGAGCAGGTGAGAGGGCAAGAAAAATAAAATCTACTAAATAAAGTATTTTGTTAGAACTTTTCTTTTTTCTTTTCCTAAATCCTCATCTGAGGATATTTTTACATTGATGTTTAGAGAGAGTGGAAGGAAGAAGGAGAGACAGAGAGAGGGAAACATCAATGTGAGAGAGACACATCGATTGGTTGCCTCTGCAGGAACCAAGCATGCAGCCGAGGTATGTGCCCTTGACCAGAATTGAACCTGGGACCGTTCAGTCCTCTGGCCAACACTCTATCCACTGAGCCAAACCAGGCCGGGCATTCATTCTTTGCTTCAGTGTACCTAGTTAATCTATATGCATTTCATACATCCCTTCCCCATTTGCTGGAGAATTATCCATCTAGAGTTGTGCAGACAAGGGTCAGTAACACACTCCATATCTAAACATTTCTTTCTTCCGTTGGATGTGTTTCCACACCAAAAGGAAGACAGATTTGGGACTCCTTAGTTCTTGGAGAGAGAGAATGAGGATGACTCATGATTGAATGGTAGTCTACTTTCAAGGTCTTCTTTCCTTGTAGGTCTTAGATTTATGTCTTACAAAGTGTAAGTCTAATGATAGGTACATTGGACAGTCCGCCTAGTCCCTATTACGTCCTCCCATCTAGAAGAGGAATTAGATAAGAGAAACCTCCATGAGAGATGTAAGGAATGGAATAGAATTTTGGTGAAAAGCAAAATTAAATGCCTTGAAATCTATTTCCAAACCCAGAGATATGCATCTGATTTTGTTCCTGATTTAACTGTGGGCCTGCCTTAATAAAGGCTCACAGTTCTGATTGTTGTGGTGTTTTGGTTTCAAATGAAAACAAAATAAGTCAAAAGAGAATTGAAATTTGATTTCAGTCAAAGAAATAGAGTGATTTAATCAGAGGTAGGCTCTATCTTCTACCTTTACAGTATCTTACCTTTTGTTTGAGTATCTAACCTTTTTCTTGATGTTCTGTTTCTCTTTCCTTATCTACAAATTGGAGATAGTACTGACAACCACCTAGTGTTATTGGAGGCAATAAACTTGCAATAAACTGCCAGTAAATGCTTAGAAAAATATAGAGAACTAAATAAATAAAAATAAATAAGATACAAATTTTCACTAATAGGTATGATTATCTCAAGTGGTTCATAATAAATGTCTGAAAATTGTGTAAATTCTTAAAAGTTTGAATTACCTAATTTATCCAGTGCATTCCAGCATACTTTTATCTGACTGTGTTTATTCTTTTAACAATCAATGCTAAGCCGACTTTACTGTTTTATAGAGTTTTGTTAGACATATCGTTTTGAGCAAGTCACAATTCCTTATAAAAATGTCTTTTCACTAATAATTCTAAAATGCATTCTTATCTCATGTCATGTGGACTGTGATTTTTTGTCATGTGTGTGAGGGTGAAACCTGAAACTTATTGCTTATTGGGTTCCGTTTATAATTATTCTTTCAGAGTTTATGACACTGAATATGTTATTTTACATTATGTCCTAATTCCTGTTGTTTTTATTGCACTTAAAAAACTGATTTTAAAATTCTAAGATTTTATATATTTTGGCAAAATTAATTGACTCATTACATTGATGTACTTAATATAGATGTAGATTGCCATGGGGAAATGATATTTGAGGGGTAGCCGTACGTGTTTGTTTTTACTTTGGTCTTTGAGTTCCAGCGTGTTGTCCTTTTGGTTTTGTTTTATTGCTTTTTTCTTTAATTTTGCTTACCAGAGCCAAAGCCTTAGTAGAAGAACAACGCCTTTTGTTCCTAGGGTTCAGGTAAAGGCCTTGTCTGCCTGATAGAAACTAAAGCTGTGTCTTACCCCTGATCTGTATGTCTTTGGAAAATGCATAGTAGGAAAACATGTTTTGGTATGTTGCTCCAAGTCACATTATTGACTTTCTAATCATTTTATGAGCCAGCTTGTAAAATTCTGCATGGGGATTAAAATACGATAAAAATTTAAAGAGACAATTTTTGTCAGTGATTTCATATGATGAACGGAATCCTCAAAGTCATAGGTTCAAAGTGACATTTAATGTAGATTCTACTTATATATGTAACATCGAAAGAAAAAGCTTATCTAACTGTTTATATTTGCCTTTTTTATGCAAGGTTGCTGTCTCTTTAAATCATTCATTATGTCACTCGACATCTACATTTGTTTGCATTTTCCAAACGATAACTCCTTGAGGAGATTGGCAAATAAATTTGTACCTTATTGAAAAATATGAAATTTATGCCCATTATATAATAGGTTCAACATTTGGAAAGTATATTACTTTGAAAGAACAAAATCACAATCCCCAATTAAATGTGTTTGGTTTATTTTGGTTACACTTTGTAATTGTAATTTCATTTAATTTTTCTGTAATAATTGGGTACAAGTTGTTTGCCTCTTTTCATTAGGAAACCCTTATATGGTAAAGTAATATCAATAGTTTTTTTTAAAAGGTAGTAGTATGCTTTCCTTGCTTTGCTGCATGTATTTTTTTGTTGTTATTGCTGGTTTTGAGTAATGCTAATTTAGTTTAAATATTTAAAATGAAAATTGTTCTATTTAATATTATATTATAAAATATTTACTTGTGCTACTCAGGTTCTGCTTAGGGAATTTAAAATAATACCAGGAGTTTTATTAATGAAAATGAGGTAAATATAAAGACATATGTCATTTTTAGAATTGTGAAATACATTTGTTATATTTTGGAGAATCAACAGATATACTAAGCATTCATTTAAAAAGCACAGATAAAAAATTTCAAAATGAGATAAAATAACCTAGCTAATAAAATGATTACATTTTGATAGTGTGAACTGAATATATATTAAAAACTTCTATGCAAGTCCTGTAATATAAAATGAAAATTGAAGCTGTTGATCAGATGCCCGGTTTAAGAGAGTTTATTAAAAAGTGTAATTGTGATAAAAATCATTAAAATTAAAATGTGCCTGTTTAAGTATATATACTTAAACGTTTATATACGTGTAACGTTTAATTCAGTAAGTTCTTACATAGTATAAAAATATGGAAGTTATATGCCTAATATCTGTTTGTATAAAAATGAATAGTACTGATAAATGCTATTTCTTACTTTCCATGGCTTAAGAAAATCTAAAAAGAATACTCTTTACCAGACATTTGAAATATATATATCTCAGATGTTTAGCTGTAATGATTTCAAAGGAGTAAAAGTATTGCCTGTGGCGATGGCTTCAAGTGCTTAGTTCAATCTTTAAAAAAAAAAAAAAAAAAAAAAAAAAAAAAAAAAACCTCACAGGAATCAGTGTAGTCTAATAATGATCATTGTTTCTTTGTTTCTTAAGTGTAAAGTTTTTTGAAAAATTATTTTTAGCTTTTTAGAGTTTTTTTTTCTCCTTAAGGCATCTAATATTGAACTTTTAATATCATAGAAAAATAAAGCAATTGCCTTTTTTATTTCTGTAGAAAATAGAGAATATCAGAAGTTAATCTGGTTTTGATCACACATTTGAGAGGAACCATGATGCATGTTATCTGCAAACATCTGTTTCATGTCATACACGAGACACTCATCTCCTACTGTTCTGTTTTGTTCCCTCTCCATGTCTTTTTCCAAAACAACTCAGTCCTTTCCCCACGTCCCCTCCTCTGGATCTGTGTTCTGATGTTGTTAGGCAAGAAAATATGTGACCTTCTTTCTCCATTCAAGTGCTAGAGGCTCTTCTTTCAGGTTGATCCCATAACCTGAGGCCATGGTTCTCCAACTGTAATGTCTGTGGGAATTGGAGAATTTTGTTAACATGGTGATTCCTGGGCCCTGTTCTGATTCCGTAGGTGAGAGGTGGGCCACAGGAATTTTTAGCTCCTTCCCAAGTAAACCAGACAACCCCGATGCAGGAGCGAACCCCAGACTAGCTGGTCTGTCCAAAAGGTGCAGCTCTGTGATGGAAACTTTTTATTACACAGCAGCAAGATGGAACACAGGGACCTAGCACAGCTGAGAGAGCAATGACAATTTTAAAATTTTAAACAGTTCTCCTGTAGTTCTATAAGAGGGCTGATTCTATTTGACAAAAACAAATGAACAAAAAACAAACATATAAATAATTTTATATACGCTTCTGGTCCATCTGTCTTCCTCTTCTCCTGCTCGGCTTCTCATTCCCTAACCTACAAAGTGAGGGAGGCAACACACCCTATTAGCCTGGCCCAGACCTGACCGTCCGCTTTGGAGAAGAGAAGGAAGGACTGACATGAGATGTATATTTAAGTTTTGTAAATGACTGCAACACGTATATTCAAGCAAAAGGATTAAATATTTTTATGGTGTATATATAAACCATAAAATACAGGTTCTACAAATACCTTTTATTCCAAAATTTTAAAATTTTTGATTCAATATCAATTTCAAGATAGTATCACGTGAGTTCTGAACCAATTTGTGGGTCAGAGCGACAGTTATAGATCTTGACAGAGTCGAATCAGCTAGCTAGGTGTGGAAGGGTGAGGTACGTTTGTGGGAGGTGACAGTAGTTACATCAAATTAATTCTGCAGCTGGATCTGAAGTTCCAATTCCTAATTAAGGCATAAGGAAATTATTCACATTTTCACATCTCAAAACATCCACCCTTATTATTTTCTAAGGATGTGCTATATTCACATCACAAACAATAAAAGAGATGTTATGTCGAAGAAAAACTTAAAGACATTAATTTATAATAGTTTTAAATACAAACTTAAAGAGTCTCTTGACTAAAGCTACTAGTAATTTACTGGTGTTTATGATCCTTGAAACGTCTTCTGCTGTGGATTCCCATAAAACATGTGCTTAAACATTCCCTATGAATGCCATATAAAAAAAGTTACTCTGTATTCAGTTCATTTTGAGCATTTATTTGAGCTTACTGTTATAGGGGAGCCAAAATGAACTACAGTGATTTCTTGCATTAAAACTCAGCAATCATTGCGTAGACAGTCCTTAGTTATGGTAGTATAATTATTATGTGCATGCTAATAAGCAATCAAATTAGGATAAGAAAGTTCCAAGTAATTATGAATCAAAATGACATATTTGGATTAATTCCTCTATTCATTGAAGTTATTAAAGCATATCCTTCTATTTTAACTAAATGCAATTTACTGAATGAAATTTATATCCTCTGCCAGTATTTAATGTAAGAGAATGTGGTGAATGAAGATGAGGACATAAAAATGATTTTAACGTAGTAAATGAGCTGACAAATGAATATTTTTGCTTTTCAGATAAAACTGTGGTTTGACAAGGTTGGTCACCAACTAATAGTTACAATTTTGGGAGCCAAGGATCTCCCTTCCAGGGAAGATGGGAGGCCAAGGAATCCTTACGTGAAAATTTACTTCCTTCCAGATAGAAGGTAGGGATATGAAAGAAAAATAAATGTTTTTGAAAGTTAGTGAGAAATGTTGGTATCAATGAGTGTTTTTATTCTGCATCATACCTTTCAGATACTTACGAAGTTTAACATAAGCATAATAATTCTCAGGATTCAAAAAAATGACAATAGATACTTTCAGATTATTTTTAAAATGTATATCAAATATCTATAATATATATATATATATTATTTTATTGCATATTTATTTCTGGGTGTGTGGCTTATTTCTTAAATAATATGTTTCTGTTTATCAAACTTACGAAAAATTTGCCTCCTTTCAACACACTGCAGAGGCAAACGCTAGAAATGGTTCTAAAAGATATTTCTCATCGTATTCCTCTATAATTTCTATTTTCTCTAGCAAAGGTATGATTTCTTTAAATTCTGTAAAATTAGCGAGTGTACTTTTTATTTCACCACCCCATGTGCTTAAGGGAATTTACCCTTTGGCCCAGAATCAGCTTCTTCGTGGGTCATCATATTGTATGTCTTTGCTCATCAACATAAACAATATTGTTCTACCCCGATTTAAATAGAGGAATTAGGATTGGAGAAAAAGCTTATAAAGCATTATGTGTCTTTGGTTAATTAGCATTTGGAAGGCTTTCAACTAGGCAATTAGGAATAAGATCCTGTAGTCTTATTTAGATTTTGAGAAAGGTATTTCATTATCGGATGGGAAAATATCCAACTTAATTGAAATGTTGCTATTATTGAGTCAATACACATACGTGATATAACTACACAACTTACAAATTTTAATAGTAATTTTAAAGATTGCAATTTTTGATAAATTTATGGCAAAACTTGACCTCTTTCCTGAGAAATTTTACATTGATAATTTTGTGGCAAATTTAAAATGAAGTTTTATATAAGTTCATATATTCTAATTTTCTCCTAGTGATAAAAACAAAAGAAGAACGAAAACTGTGAAGAAAACATTGGAACCCAAATGGAACCAAACATTCATTTATTCTCCAGTCCACCGAAGAGAATTTCGGGAACGAATGCTGGAGATTACCCTTTGGGATCAAGCTCGAGTTCGAGAGGAAGAAAGTGAATTCTTAGGAGAGGTATCTGGAGTTATTTTAAAGCTTAAACTTTTCATCCCCTACTATGTTTTTGTTTTGTTTTTTTATTACGACCATCAGTAAAAGTATTTTGAATATCTGAAAAGTAAACATGGTTTATTTAATGGAATCGGTTTAGCTACTGTTTTAAGACAGATTTATTAATGTCACAAAAAAATAATGGCTCTAAGGACTCCGTGACAATATTCACATGTTTATTCTTACTGTATTCTCAGTCTCGTTGTTGAACGATAGAGTTTCACAAATATACATTGCTGTTTTATAATGTGCGCATATCATTTTAGTTGACTGAACCAATCATACTGCTCTTAGTTCAGTCATTTCGTCCTGGATTTTGTTTAAGCTTTGTAATATACCTGTAATATGCTAGGCTCTGATGCTTCCAAGGTGAATACAGCATTATGTTACTTCCCGAAGGAATGTATAACCCACTGGGGATACAGATGAGTGAATAGGCAGTTATAATACGGTATGGCAAATGCTGTTACAGAGTAATGCAATAGGAACATGTACATACTTGCTGTGCAAAGGAGAGGCACGTGGTCCAGGGGCCTGAAATTTCTGAAGGGGGACTAACAAGACACTAGAGTTGTGTGTGTGTGGGGGGGGGGGGGGGGGTCTTGACAACTGCACTGAAGCTGGGAGGGAAAGTGGTAAGAAATGAGACTTGAAGGTTAAACTGGCACCAGATTGTGTCCCTTACTCCGTCCCATTAAAAAGTTTGGATTGTATCTGGTGGGTAGTGGGAACCAATGACAGATTTAAGGAAGAGAGTGGCTTGATCCTATTGGATCTGAGAAGAATATTTTAGTGCCGTGTGGAGAATTACTTAGCTGGAGAGGGGCAAGCTAAGAGGCAGTTCTTCAGCCATTGACACACTAAGGTACCTGCTTTCAGCACTTTTCAATGTGCTTCGTTTTCCTGAGTAAATGAAATGGAGACCTCATGGGAAAACCAACCATCTACAGAAATACTGCACCGGATGTCAGTAGCGAGGTAATCACAGAGGAACAAGCCAGTTGGGATGAAGGGGAACATGGTTGTGAGGAGCAGCATCTGGGACAGCTGTCTGGGTCTTGCATTGGTGGCACATTTGCTTCCTAGCCCGTGTCCTTGAGCACGTTATTAAATCTGTTTCTCGTTCTATTTCCTCTTCAACCACGTGGGAATACTAGGAGTTAGTATGAGGATTAAATAAGGGTGTGTGTATGTGTCAAAATTTGTAATACAGGGCCTATGACTCTGAAAATAACTAGGGGAAATCTGGGAAGAATGAAAGAACTTAGGTGTTTTGCTTTGTTATCTCCCATAGGTAAATAATGACATCACTCAATAGCAGTTCTCATGTTCCTAAGCATAAATGATGCCATCGTCGCTCCTGACCCTAAAAGAAAATAAAGAGTTATTAATTTCTATGGATTGGTTTCTTGTTAAAATGTATTAAACATTTATATTTTAAGGTGCATATTATAGTATTTAAAAAAATCAAATGATCCTATTTTGAATCGTTAGCAGCATATATTTAACAGAGTTTTATTTTATTCATGTTATACCTCTCTCACTTACCAGCTGATGTAAGCTTAGACAAGCTCTTTTAAACCTTTTTTTTAGCCTTGACATCCTTTTCTGTAAAAGATGAATAACAAGACCAAAACAATAGGTTGTTTTTTCCCCCAGAAAATTTAGACAACATATAACATGGTTTTTGATATACATTAGACCCTCCTAATTGGGTTTCTCTCTCCATTTAGAGTTTATGAAAAGGCTAAATTAATGAATGAAAATGCTTTGTAAATTATAAAATACATTAGTATTATTATAGACTTTTAACAATAGTTGTTATTTCTATAATAGCAAATTCAACAACAGTGGGTGGTTAGTCTATTAAGTTTCTTAGATATTTAAAACTTTTAAATAATTAAGAAGTTATAACTATTTATTTTATTTATTGTCAAAATGTATGAATAACTTTGCAACATGGCTTTGCTTTTGATCTAATAGCATTACTATAATATATTTTAAGAGAATTTCTGAATTATTGGTATATAACGGTTTTTTGTCTCTTGGCTTTGTAGATTTTAATTGAATTAGAAACAGCATTGTTAGATGATGAGCCACATTGGTACAAACTTCAGACCCATGATGTCTCTTCCTTCCCACTTCCCCATCCTTCTCCCTACATGCCACGAAGACAGCTCCATGGAGAGAGCCCAACACGGAGGTTGCAAAGTAAGTTTTCAGGAAAATTTATCATATCTTCCATTGAGTTATCTTGAATGATATATATGACGTGGAATTTGAAGATACATTTATGGGTATTAACATGTATCTCAGGGTTTTCATAGCTGTTATTGAATCTTTTAATTGTTTGATACATTAAGATAAGTAGATATAGTCTGACTCCGAATGAAACAGTTATTTTTGATTCATTGATGAGTAATGTTATTCATCACTTTCCTGAAACATTATTTCGAAAAGTGTATTTGGATGTGTAAGTCTTTATTGTTTTATATTCTTTATTGTTTTCCGTTAAAGTTGTGTAACATCTTAAGGTAAAAGTCTTCCTTTTTAACATGACAAATCATTTCTAAATTTATTGTTTGATATTAACTGTTTACATAACAATTGAACTATAAAAGTTCTGTTAGAGATTTCTTTAATTTGATACTTCATTCTTTGTCACATATCAACTAGATTCATCTCTTAAAATTCTCAAATAATTCTTTACTTTGTAAAATGTTATATTATCACCCTTTCACTTTTTAAAATAGAAAACATCATACCTATTATACTTTCATTCAGCCCATGACCACCAGTCTTCAAAGAAGAGTGAATGGAAACAAATCATTGAGACAAAACCAAAATGATGCTGTTGCTAGGTGTAAGATAAAAGAGACGTGATTTCATAATTAAGTGTTTTAGGATTTCAGCTATTTGCGTAGATTTGGGACCAATATTTATTTTCATTCTCTACCCAATTGAATTTATTTTCTCTTAGATGGCAATTACATATACATATACAGACCTCTAGATATTTTTTACTAGTGTCATTATTATCTTATATATCAGGGGCAGTTCTGATTCTTGACCAATACTAGAAGCATGTTATCTTTATGCTCTGTAGTGTGCCTGGCATATTAATTTTCATTACACTGTTCTCCTTAAACCTCTCAATAACTTCACCTGTGTTATCCCTCCTCTCTTCTGAGTCTGTTTAGAATGTAAGTCCTAATTATGTAAACCCTTAAATGCCCAGTCTGTTGGATGTCATCAGATGATTCTAGTTTTCATATCAGTTGGAGCTATAACAGCCTCAGATTTGATTGGGTCTAAAGTTTAATGACATAAGAATTTACAAGGAAAACAGTGGATTTATTCAGTGAGACCACATGATCTCAGATTATTTTCTGCTACCTAACCATTAGAAGGAAAAAAAACAAGAATGCAGTTACTGTCAACAAAGACGTTGTGTCCTAAGAAGGCAGGGATTAAAAAACAAGCAAATCAAGAAAAAAAATGTTTGTAAGGCATTTCAAATATTGGAGGGCATTCCTAGAATGTTCAAATATTGCTACTTTAGACATCTGAGACAAAGTGAGATCTTAATGCTTTATAAACCTACAAGAAAGCATTTATTTTCTGATAAGGGAGTTTAGTCTATTTAATGAATAACAAAATGTAAGTAGACCACACAAGTCATTTTTTTTTTTTTTTTGAAATAGCAACACTGTTTTTATTTATCACTAGAGGTCCGGTGCACAAAATTCGTAATGGGGCGGGGAGGGGGGGTGAGTTCCCTCAACCTGACTAGCACCCTCTCCAATTCAGGAGCCCTCAGAGGATGTCCTACTGATGACTTAGGCCTGCTCCCCATGACTTTCCTTCTCTCTCTGTTTTTTTATTCTCAAGTTCCATTCAAAAGTCCTTCCATTGATTTTTCAGGTTGGTGAGAGATTACTATTTTTTTCCTTAGTAAATACCAATTTTAATTATTGCTGTTTGCTTTATAGGATCAAAGAGAATAAGTGACAGTGAAATCTCTGACTATGACTGTGATGATGGAATTGGTGTGGTGTCAGGTAAGAATTTCAGAAATATTTTATAATAAGCAGGAAGAGTAAATTCATCATTATTCACCAATAGATAGATAGATAGATAGACTGATAAAATGAGAAAGAAATAACTTGCCTTCTCATCTCCCCAAAAAGTACCTTATGGGAATTTAAACTCCTGATTAGTTCTTATTGCTGAAACACCTGAACCAATTGTTAGATTGAATATTCATATGGAAATATTTTAAATAAGTGAATTCTTATTAATTTCCTGTTTTACACTACTAAATAATAAGGATTTTTCTGTAATTTTGAGGAATTATTATATAATTAAAACTTCTTTACATACTGTGTTAATACAGTGAAAGAGAAGAAAATCTTATTGAGATCACCCACATAACCAAATATGTCAAATACTTATTCAAGTATTTTAAATGTTTTTTCATTGTTGTATTGGTTAAGTATCAGATGCAGCTACTTTTGAATTATGGCATTATAGTTTAAAATATTTGCTAATGTATTGTTATAAATTATCTGATGATTTTAAATTTAGGTAAGTAGCCTTTAAAAAAAAAATACCGGGGGAAAAATATATCACAGTTTACTCTCTAATATTATAAAAATGTTTCTTTTCTTCTTGAAGGTAAATTAACAGATTTCAAGGATATGACTAATTTTACCTTGGACAAGCATGCTACATGCTACAGTTGCATCAATTATTGACAAGAATTTTTGTTTGGCAATTTTTGTTAGAGTCGCATCAGTTAACATGCTATTATTTTTTAAAAGTTATTTTAAAAAGTAATTTTAAAAGTCCTTTTTAAAAAAGTACCTATTATTTTTAAAAAATCCCATTACTATGTTTTAGTTTTTATTTTTGCACTATGGGTGAACAATATATTACTTTACTAAAACTGCAAAAGATACTTTACATGTTTTATGGTTTGTGAATTAAACCTCAATAAAATGGTTTTGAAAAATATTTCCCATGGCCTCTTGCTTGGGAATCATAACAGTTTTCTCCCCAAATGTATTCTATTCCTTTAATAATTGATTTTTCCAGTTTTCTTTATCCTAAAAAATGTCTTTCAGGTTTTGAACGTCTTCATCTTGATGCCATTTTTGACACATCTCAATTCTTTCATCTTTTATTTTTAGAATGGCAAAAAATATGATCATTTTATTATTTTTCCATTTTGTTTAAAGAGGTGTATTTTTGAAAAAGAACTTTACAGGAATATTTATTATTTACTTTAATAGTGTATATTTATTATTCTATTCTATTACTGAATAGTGCTTAGAAAACCTGGATCATTCACAGTATTTATCCTAGGTTCATTATTTTCAACATCAGAATAAAACCATCCTTGTTTCTACATTTTTCTTCCCGCCTGTGTATAAAGTATATAGCGAATAATTTAATAATCCGTTGAGAAAAGTATTTGAGTATTTGTCATCCTTTTTTAAGTATTTACAGAGTATTTTATTGTCCTAGTATTATACTATACCGTTACCATACTCAAAGGCTACAGCTTCACCCGCATTTTACATTTTTCAGTAAAGTAGGAAATACAGAAGGACTTAGTGTGTAGGTAACTGTCGTCTTAATCTTTCCACCTTTAGATTATCGACATAATGGCCGAGACCTTCAAAGCTCAACGTTATCAGTGCCAGAACAAGTAATGTCATCCAACCATTGTTCACCATCAGGGTCTCCACACCGAGGAGATGTTATAGGAAGGACGAGGTCATGGTCACCCAGTGTCCCTCCTCCACAAAGGTAAGATAGCATGCACACTTTATTCCTAGGATGGTGGTACAAGCCTACCTGTGGTAAAACACCAGGAATAACCTCTAAAGATAAAAAATTCTTATGGGAAAAGTATCTACAGGAGAAACAAAGATGCTATTGGGTAACCTACATAATGAGAATAAAGTAAAATATAGTCTTCTCTATGACTTTGGAAGACCCATGTATTATTTTATTGGAAGAGTTCAAAATTATAAACAGGATCCAGCTTGAAATCACTTATCAATATTGAGCAGATCTAGTTATGACCAACTTATTATACTCATAAATGGTAGAGATATTGATAACTTAAGGAACAGGGGGAAAAATAAACATATGATGCGCTTTAAAATGAGGAACCATCATGCAAAGCGTTAAAGGGAAGGATGGCTCAGTAAATCTGTAGCTCCAGGTCTATGCCTCATGGAAAACTCTGGTCAATGCAGGTAAGTACTGAAAGACTTAATAGAGTTAGAGCCATGGAACTAATATGCTTGCCATTAATAAATATGTGCATAATTCACAATTTATATACTTGAATATTTAATAAATTTGAAAACGTTGAATTTTGACATTTAAACATTATGATTCCTATTATAAATGAATAATTGAATTAATTTTAGACTTGGAATTTTTAATCATCATCTTAATTTGATGTATGGTATGAACCATCTAAGAGAACTTGAGGTTTGTATTTAAAAACTTACTTAATTTATAAGGATGTTAAGTACTTAAAATGTTTACTTAAGTTTAGACATTGAAGAAATTAAAAAGGAAATGTAATATATTGACTTCATAAACATAGTTTAAAATATTTGAACATGTTGAGTTAACTAAACAGTTTGACAGTGAAACTAAAATTATTTTCTGAAAAATAATTTCTTAAATGTGGTAGACCTCTCAATAGGACTAGTGATAGGACTAGAAGCTTATATAACAGACTTACTCTATCATGAAAAGGAGATAGATGATCTAGACAAAGAATAGTAGCTTAAAAAAGTCATCATGATCAATTAGAAATACTTCAGTTTAGATTTTTTTTAAAGCAATTATTATCTCTAAAAATGGGATATGGCAATATATTGTCTATAAGCAATATGCTGAACTCGTTTTCTCCACACTAATCAGTTTTTGTATCGTTGAATATCACTACTAGAGATCTCAGAGCCGTATATTCATAGCTTTGATAATCCTATCACTATCCTTATCAATAGTGCCTTAGTTTTATGTTATATCTCTGTTCTAGAACTAATCTCCTAACTTCACTGTCAACCTCCGGTTGGCATTTATGTATACATTAGCCAGAGGGACAACTGCTTAGTTAAAACAAAACAAAAAAACTTGAACTTGACAGGGTAGTGATTTTTGTCTTTTTCTACTGTCTTCATCAATAAACCTTGTTTGTTAGTATAGCCTGTGGTTATGATTTGAGTATATTTAATGGGTCTTGCTATTTCAGTCGGAATGTGGAACAGGGACTTCGAGGGACACGCTCTACCACTGGCCATTATAACACAATTAGCCGAATGGATAGACATCGTGTCATGGATGACCATTATTCTCCAGACAGAGACAGGTGAATGTGATTAGATACTCTTCTGTTTTCTTATAATCGCTGCCTTCAAGAAAGAGGGGTTACTATTAAATGTTCCTGTTCTGAAATCTCTTAAACCCTATGTTTTCTTCAAATGCCTACATTCTTTCTTATGACCCCCACATCATTAAAAAAAAAAACAAAACCTAAAACAAAACAAAACAAAATAGTTTCTTTAGTAAGAAAAAATAATCATCTTGTTCTTGCAAATTCTGGGCCTTTGTTAAATCAAATTAGTAAGTTAGTAAATTTGCAGATGAGGTTATAATGATAGTCATAATGAAAATGAGGTGTTTTGTTATTTTTACTTTATAATTAATATCTATAAAAATATTTCCATGTGGCAATAGATTTTAGTCTGTTACATTCATAGGAAAATCAATGTGACTTTTATATATAAAAGTATTGAGATAAGCCTGGTTTGTTTAGGAAACACAAAAACTGATTCATGAAGAGGTTCATCCTCATGGCTTAAGTAAACTTTTTAAGCATCGTAAAGAATCATGCTGTTGATTGCTGTATTTAGAAGAATTCTCTGAATTTGCTCTATTAAATGTCTCATACTTGGAATTAATTAATACATTAATTATTACTAATTTTTTAATTATACAAATTGATTAATTCTAATTCATGGTTTGTTGTTTATAAAATAAAAAATCCTATATTTTCCCCAAACTATAAAATGGGTTTGAAATAAGAAAAGAAAACATAATTTACCATTCAAAGAATGTTGTGATAAAATAATAAAGGAACTCAGAAGTCCTTTTGAATGCATCCTAAACTAATTTTGGTAGAAATACTTGGGGGATTTAAATAAACTAATATGAGCTGTATCTGCCAATATCCATAAATTTGTTATGTCTACATACAGGGTTATATGTTCAATTCATGCTTGTTATTTCATTGTTTTTTTTAGCATGTTTTCTTTAATAGAGCACAGCAAGTATTGGCTTTTGAGTCTGAGAACTAAGGAGACATTAGGAAGTTATTAAATTAATGTCTCTATCATTGTTGAATGAAAGTTAGTGTAATATATTACTTTTATTTGTTTGACTTTTTCATAGTTTTTTAGGTCTTTAGGTGTAACTATAGGTATGCTACCTATAAAAATGTATACTTATAAGTGCAATAAGAATGAATAAAAGACAAACTATCATGATTAGGAGTTGGAAGGAGTCCCATGAAGGTGTGTGAATGATTACTTTTGTCACGTAGTAAAATTTTGCGTTTGGTTATTTCTGGAAACTGCCTGTATAGTGATTAACAAATTCATTGTTTATTGAAAGTGTAAGGAAATGAAGGGACAGAAAAGTCTGAAATGACTTGAAATCATTCAAGTTTATGTTAAGTTTTTTTATAATTAAAAATGGACTCGATATTTTCTCTGAAGATAATATGGTCTAAGTCTTGCAAAGAAGGAGGGAATAAAATCAGCCTCTAGAATTAGACTCACACACAAAAGGTGTCACTATCATGCAAACATCTAATATTTTAGTAATATTTTAAGGCAAATGGCCCTAATATTAATGACAAAAAAATTTGACTTAGCCTTGGTTATTACCTGATATAGTCATAATTGAAATATTGTTTTTCACATTCACTTTATAACTTTAAGAGTCTTCTAGTTTAGCAAAAATTTTCAAGTAATTCAAAGCTTTGGAGAAATTGATCTATGTGGTTTAATTGCTCTCTTAGAGTGCCATATATTATTACTAGATCCTAATTACTGTTAATTATGAGCTGTTTTAAATCCATTTTGAAATAAGTAAAATAGAATGCCATTTAAATAGGACTATAAAACATTTATAATATATTATTTTTGAGTTATTTGTGCAACTATTATTTCTTAACACAAGGAATCAAAACTACAGTATTACCCATGTACTCTATCATAATTTTAAATAATGGGTTCTCCATTTCTGTTTGTCCCAATATTCTAAAATATTTCCAATAATAGACTAACGTAAAAACATTGTAATTTTTATGTATTATTTAATTGGTAAGAGTACTCTAGAATTCTTACAGTGAATATTCACCAACAGCATTTTATCAGGGCGATCACAAGGTTGATTAAAAAGTCTAAAAGAGAATTTCCTTTGAAATAGTAAATAAATTTAGGTATTTTGCACGGTGTGTTAATCTTTCTTGTCTGTGAGAGTTGAAGCATTGGACTAGGACAGTGTTTTATTGAATACTTTGTCGTGGTGTTTGAAACCTAGTGGCATTGGGTTTGAATTTAGGTTTTTACACTTGCTCACCATGTATCTTTGGGCAGATTAACCTCTTTGGAATTTGATCTCCTCATTTCAATAATCATAACAGTAGTGCCGATTTTACACTGTTGTTGTGTCCGCTGAATGACACAGTGCCTCCAGTTGCATCGTAGAGCCTAGAAGATGTGCCTTACCCCTCAGCATGTTTAAAGGATCTTTTGTCTTTCAAATAATTTCCATTTTATGTGCTTATCAATTAAGCAGGAAAAAAAAGGGAAATCAGTCAATTCATGTGTTTTTTAAAAAGCTATGTAGAGAATGTAGGACATGACTTGGGCCTTGGAAAACAAGCATGTTTAGCCAGGTGAGAACAAGAACAGAGATGCAGGGACTGAACACATGTGTGTGTCTGAAAGAGCCAGTACAAAGAATGAAGGACTTGAGGACGTGGGGGAAAGTTATGCAGGAAGATAGAGGCTTTTACATCAGCATATTGGGGAGAAATGATGCTATTTGACATTCATTTATAGCATCTGGTTAAACTTAAGTGGTATAAGAAGGAGATATAGTATTCATACTCTTTTCTTATGGGTAACATAAAAAATCATATATCAAAATTTGATTTGACCTTTAGTGCTCTTCTCCTCTTTTGTCCTAAGTCAAAATCCTATTTTGTTTTGAAAAGAAAATAAGTTCTTTATAAAAAATTCAGAGACCTGAGTGCAGGGGTATTAGCTGAAATGATGAATTGCAAAGGGCACCTTTCATCCACCTCTCTATCCCCTTTTACTTTCTGTGTCATTGTCTCTATGGTAAATTGTGTTAACTGCAACCACTAGGAACATAATTTTCCTGGAAAAAACTATGTCGCTTTTGTGTTAGAAATTATTTTAAGAGCTTATGTGTTTACATGATTTAATTTACTATTAGAATAAGTATGCTGTACTAGATACTATTGCTTTAACGCGTTAGTGATATCCTGCAGTGAGAATTTTATTTATCCTAGATGCCAGAATATTTTGGGTACATGGCATTAATAGATATTTAAATTACAAGATGAGGAATAGCTGATGTATTATATTAAGCTCCAAAGGGGGGATTAAAGAATTATAGTGGAAGTAGAAGGGCCTTTTGAGATCTTGGAGTCCCAGCTTCTGAAGAGGCACCTGAAGGTAGCCTGTTGTATGTAGGTAGGGATGAAGTGGAAGGGAAAGGGTCTAGTTCTCTCATTTTCTCCAGCCCCAGAGTCATTCTGATTTTACTGCGTTTATATGTTATCTATTGGTTTAACTTAACATTTTGTTAGAAAACTTGAAAACTGCTGCTCTAGCCCTCTCATGTCACAAATGCAGCACCGGATGTCCGAATAGGCAGATGACCTGGTCAAGCCTCGCAGTTAGCATGTGTTTTTCTGAAGAGTCTGCAGGACATTTAAGCAGCCGGGTGAAGAGCCCAGAAGGCCGCTGGAAATGTGTTGTGGAACCCAAAGAAAAATTAAAGCTAACGCTAGAGTTTGCACCGTAAGAACAAGTAATGTTATCTGGAGAATGTGTTGGAATATAAGGAAGGTAAAGGATTAAATCTTGGGAAACCCCTGCATCTAAGAATACAGAAAAAGGGAATCTAGTAGATGAAATGAATAAAGAAGCAAGAGACCAAGCCATGTGTACAAACATTAAGACCCTGAATTTCAACTTAAGGAAGCCCTGAGCTTGAAACCCAGTCCGGCTCCTTACTATATGGCTATGGGCAAGCACTCATAGCTCAGTGTCTCTGTCGGTGGGAATCCTAGCACCCACCTCCAAGAGTTTTTGTGAGAAGTAAATGGGATAAAGTAGACAACGTTTAATAGAGTACATGGCACATAGCTAAGTGTTAAATAGATATCATTTTTTTATAGCCAGAAAACTAGTGTTGAGAAACCAAGAGAAGAGTGTCAAGAAATAAAGGTCAAAAATCAATGTCTATCTAATACCACAGATAAATGTAATACGATGAAGATTCAGAAAAGATTAAGGGATTTTTCTAGGATTTCACAGATAACATTCACAGGACAACTTCAAGAGAATTGTAGAGGCCAAAGTCCAGGAAATGCACAGAGATGCAGTGGTAAAGTGTGAGGAAGGCAAGTTCAGTTAAGCTTTTATTTTTAGGATTAGTGCACTTGAGGAATGGTAGGTAATCTATCCCGTAGGATAAGAGAGGAACATGCTAATTATCTGTTACACCTTGGGGCTTAACGACGAACTGCTTAAGGACTAGATCAGGGATCTGCGGGAGGGTGGGGCAGCCAACTACAAGCAGGGGGCAAAAACCTATAGGAGGGGGCAGGACGGCAAGCTATTAGGGGGAGGGCAGCGGGGAGAACTACAGGAGGGCAGGGCAGCAGGTGGAGAGCTACAGGAGGGTGGCAGAGAGCTACTGGTGCATGAATATATATATATATATATATATATATATATATATATATATATATATATATATATATATATGCAACCGTTCGACCCGTCGCTATGACGCTCACTGATCACCAGGAGGCAGACAGTCCACACAGGAGCTCTGCCCCCTGGTGGTCAGTACGTTCCCACAGCGGGAGCACCCGCTCAGCCAGGAGCTGGGCTCATGGCTGGCGAGCCCAGCTGCTGTGGCAGGAACCTCTCCTGCCTCCATGGCAGGGCTACTGAGAGGTGGTGACCGCAGCTGCGGCTGTGGCAGGCCCAGCAGGGTCAGGAGGAGCAGCAATGGAGCTGCGCCCAGCCCAGCGGGGGCTCCTCCCGAGCCAGCCGCCTGCCACTTGGGCACTGGATTGTGATGGAGTGAGAGCCAGGCTGAGGGACACCGCCCATGCATGGACCTGTGCCCCAGGGCTCTTGTAGACAGTGATGCATGGAGCAAGGTCATGTGGGAAGTGGAATTACAAGTGGAGGACTTTCTTCCTTTGGTGAAGAGGAAAGGGACAAGTGAAGATACAAATATATATTTGCTCTCTATGTAGAGGTAGAAGAATGGAAGTTGAGAGAGTTCAAGGTTGGTTTCTATTGTTTTACCGAAAGGCAATGATCGTCTGCCAAAATTAAGTGTTCTGAGAAAATAGGAAATTTTTCAATTAGTGCTATGCAAAGAAGAGAAATCACAGATGCCTAGAAGGTCAGTGTGCTGCTTGGATGGCTATGGTGGACATGAGGCATGGAATGCAGCAGAGCCATAGCATGCAGTAAACATAATAACAATAAGGAATGGAAAAGTGTCTAGTGTCCAATAAATTTAATAAATGCAGTTAATCAGAAGTGATTTGAATCAGTTTGTTCTTTACTAAATTGAATTTATAAAGAAAGCATTTTAAGTAATTAATGATTGAAGAAGAAATAATTACCTTGTAAAATCTCCTAAATATGACAGGTATTAACATTTGCCTCTTTTATTATTTTCTTCTGAGCTTTCTGGTTATTTTATTATTTTTCTCTCCTCACCTTTGATCCTAAAAAAAAAAATTGGAGAGCATCTATAATATTGTGTAACATTTTACAGATTGTGGTGAAGATGTTTGGGTAATAACTGACAAGAATTTATTTTGGAGTATGATTTATTTTGATCTCAATTTGTTATCTTTTGTAGTGTTTTGTTTGAGACTATTTAGAATATTTTAACCTTTATCGCTGACATACCCTATGGATATTGGGTAGAAAGAGCAAGCTTTCCAGTACCAATTTTCACTTGCTTTGCTTACTACCTGCTTATCTTTTTTTAACCTCACTTTTTAAATGAAACTATACCTTTTCCTTTCTTTCCTTTGTCTCATTTATGTTCTTGTTTCTGCTACGCTCGCAGTCACTCTCTTACTCTACCTCGCTCCAGATACAGTCAGACCATTGACCGTCATCACAGGGATGGCAGGTATACTTTTTCTTACAATTGAGTGTGTTCATAGAATTGCATGTGCGTGTTTATTACTGAAATATAACTCACTTCTGCTTCTGTTTTATATATATATATGCATACAGTTATAATGAAATAGGGGTACATTATCCTTATAAAATAATAGTAAGTAAAGCAATATCAACTCTTTGATTGCAGTAACATGTCAATGAACCGGTGAATGAGTTAGGATCCTATCTTGGATGGTTCTAAAATTTTAGTTTTCCAAGAATGACAATTTTTATTTCCTAGAAAGATCAAATACAGTTTCATTACATCCCTCCTCGCTCAACAGAGTTTATAATTGGGTACTGAGACAGCACTGGTTGATGGGTACATATCTTAACGACCTGCTGCCCTCCCTCAGCAGTGGAGGAGTCAGTCCTGAACTGCTGAGGATGAACTGATTGGCTTATGGCTGCCTTGCCCAAGGTGGCTGTAATCTACTCCTTAGTCGTAGATTTCCCTCCCTCGGTGGGGAAATCTTTGTTCATTTCTCATCTACCACCATCCCCCTTATATTGGAGGGAACTATCAATTACTTACCAGAAGAGACGATTAACTAGAAAAAGAAGGGGAAAAGGCCCTATATGTATAGCGTTAGGGACTTGAGCCAGTTCAAGGACATTTTGAGATCCTATAAGCAGAGAGGAGAATGGCAGTGATACTAGGGTGGTCTCAGCTAGTGTTGACAAGGAATTAGGTGCTGTGCTCTATCATTTCAAAGTGATTTGAGTTATGTGTGAAGATTTTTATCCTATTAATTTAGTTAATTAAGAGTTAATAAAATAGTTAATAATTAGTAAATTAAGAGTTAATAAAAATTATTGAAAAATAATGACTAAATTTCTAAGGATTGAAATGATGTAGATAAATGAAAGGAAACATAAGAGATACCATTAACAATATATTCTTAATAATTCAAGTTTTGTGATGTCTCTCAGTAAATGTAATTAAAAGTGAATGGTTTTCAGTTTATTATAGTGATTATTGCTATATTTGATTTTCTTTTGCATTTTCTCAGTCCTTTTCATTTTGCTATAATACTAAATAATTCTTACTTTGTTCTATCTTTTATTTTTAATATTGCTGGATATAACTTTAGACTATTTTTTGGTTGCAATGATTATACGTTTATCTTAAAAATATATGGAAATGTGGTTACATAACTGTCCTCATAATTAACCAAGACCTTTCTTAAGGTAGCTGACATGAATGAGGCATTACTGATTACAGGCTTATTCCACTTACTATGGTAACTTCATTTCACTGTAAGTTAAAACCATGCACCACATTTTTTACATTCTATATTTTCCTAATTTTAATTATCAATAAATAGAGTGTCTGCCTCATATTACTTATTTGTTCAGTAAATTGATATAGATAGAATCAATTCTCGATCATCTCGTGGTTGGTTCTTAATTTCACAATACTTCACAATTCTCAACCTAGCTGGCCTATTTTGAAGGATATATTTCTGAATTGTTTTTTTGTGTGCCATGATTTGGCTTGTGTTCAGGAAACACAATATCATTAATGTTTGCATTAAAGTAAAACACAGATAGGAAAATAAATTTAAATAAACAAGTTTTCAAATAGCTTACTGTAAGGTTTGCTGTCATTTAAATGATTCAAATTTGTGAGTCTGTGTATAGATAAATTGGGTAGGTTTTGTAAGAATGAAGTTCTTTCGTTGCTTTTTAAAATATTCCCTTTGATCATTATCAGACTGATACATAGAAAAGAATGTATGCACATTGCAGAACATAATAATGAAATGAGCAACCACACATATACTACCCAAACTGAGAACCAGAGGAGATGCTCATACACCTTGCATCTTCTGCAGGCTCCTGGCCTGTTGCGTGCTCTTCCACAGAAGTAATAAAGGCTATACTGAATTTTCATTTTACATTCCCTTACTTAGCTTTTTTTTTTTTTTTTTTTTTTTTTTTTTTTTAAGTGACTTGGATCATTTGTTTCCACTCTGTTAACTTTTCAAGTTACTCAATTCCTCTGACCCCATTTTAGTGCCCTGAGATTCTGGGATTACGGAAGATATGAAAGTTTACCTAATCATCTCCCCGTTCTCTTACATATGTTACCATAGCAATCCATGCTTCTTGTTTTAAACTTCTGCACTTATATATGTAATGCAACTTAGCACAACCACTCATTGCCCTTCCATGTTAGTATCATCTGTTGATCTCTTGGGTATGCTCTTTTAATTACTGGATTTTTTGGCACCTGGCCTTAGTCTTCATCACCTTGAGGGTAGAGTTCACCTGAATGATCTATTCAGTACCCACTTACTTCTTTGACTTTCAAATATGAGGGAGTGGACTTTACCTCCAATTCTGCTTCAGTCACTCTTATGACTGTACTTTGAGTCTTATGATCATTTCAGATTGTTCTGCCTTTGAAATCTTAATTCCAATATTCCACTCTTGGACCAGAATTCCACAAGGTTCTTTTCCATTCTTTCATTGAGTTACTTTTACCTCGTCAATTCTTTTATGTTAATAGAGGAACTCTTCCCTCTTGACCCTTCAGCTTTCATTTTGTGTCTTGGAGTGAGAGAGAAACTTCAATATGAGAGATAAATATTGATCAGCCACCTCCTGCATGCACCCCCACCAAGGGAACAAGCCCATAACCTGGATATGTGTCCTGACTGGGAATCAAACCTATGACCTTTTAGTGTACAGGGTGATCCTCCAACCAACTAAGCCATACCAACAGGGCTAATCCCATCTTCTCCTTCTTCCCTTTCTCCTTCTTCTTCTCCTTCACTTCAGACAAAGTGATCTAGGTCTTCTGCCTCAGAACATAACCTTTCTTACTAATATTTTAATAAGTCCACAGTGTCAAAAAGCAGCTTATCTAAAATGAATGAAAAAGTGCCCAATGTATATTAAATAATCGGCCTAAACTGCTCCAACTTTAACAGATAATGAGCGAGGAGGGTAGCATCAGATCCCTATGTGAGGCTGCTGAGAACTGATAGGAGGCCTCACGAGGCCACTTTTTGCCCTGCCTCTGTGATGTCTTTGCATTTCTGGATGATAATATTTCCATGATCTTATTCTGGACACACCACAGGCACATCAGTGGGGTCAGAGGTTAGCTTAGCTGCCTGCTCGACTGTAACAGATTTCATCTTTGGATCCCACTGCAGCCCAGATTGAGTCCCTGTGAATCTCTGCACAGGACACAGAACTCCCGTAGTGGATGGATTCTTCATCGTGTCATCCAGGTGCTGTTCTGCAGTCGCCTCCATCCCACCCACTGTCCACGCTGGCCCAGCACCTTGCAGCTCCTTATCTTCTCCACCACAGGCTTCCCATTCGACTCTTTGACGGTCTCATCTATCTGCTGAAATTTCTCTAGCTGTGTGTGTGTGTGTGTGTGTGTGTGTGTGTGTGTGTGTGTGTGTGTTCCATCTTTCTTACTATATCTTTAACATCAATCATGCTTATTTTAAATCCCCTATCTGCTAGTTACAACATGTGTCATCTCTGAGCCTGATTCTGTTGATTGTTTTGCCTCTTGACAGTGTGCCTTATTTTTCTTGATTTCTGGTGGTTCTAGTCATTTTTTATTGACTGTTAGGTATCATGTAATCAGTAGTGACTAACGCAGGTAGTATTTCTGCCTGAAAATGAGTGTGTGTGTGTGTGTGTGTGTGTGTGTCAGTTGATCCTCAGATAGCTATTTTTGTGTGCTGTTTGTGTGATTTGGTCTGACATTATGAAGTGACAGCTAAGGTAGCAGGCAGTAGTGTGTATGAGGAACTTGCACTATTCCCATTCCACTGTCAGTGTAAAGCCAGCAAAGCAAACGGAAAGCTAAAGAATTGTTCCAAGTCAATCAGTGAAGCTGTTGAACATAACACTCAGATAGTCAGAGAGTCTAATGTGGGGACCATGTCCCATCACATTTACTCCTATAAAGAATAACAATGCATAATTCTGTCCTTTGATCTACATCTTTAAAATGTTTGGTATTTTATGGAATTTTTAAGGATCTAAGAAGGGAAAACAAGGCCAAATTCTTGGTGGACTAACTTGAATTTCTTACAATTGACAAATGTTATTAAACTTTAATATCCATTGAAAATGGAAACTATTTAGTAAAATAGAAATCTTATAGATAGAAGTTGGTAATTATATTTTCTCTCAGGATTTTAAAAAAATATATATATTTTAAAGATGTATTAATTTGCTGCATTTTAATTGTTGGTAAGTAAATAATCCTGCTTATTCATAGTTTTGTATCTGGTGGGTGTTTTTTGTTTTTTGAAGTAAAAATTAACAAAAATTATAAAGACTTAATAAGATACTCAACTCAAAACATTCTCAAGATATTTACATCTTATATGTTTCTCTGTGTGCATATCAATAATACATTGTTATATTTGACCCTATTAATCTTGAATAAATTAAGATACTTAACCTTTTCTTCTTGCTGTTTCAAATAATTACTATTTTTAAAAAATGCTTTTCTAGATATGAGACACTTTACTTCTCTTTTTGATGATAATTCATGCTTATGGGTAATAGTAATATGTTTTTCTAAATTAAAGCTGACTTGCTGTCTCTCAACATATGTTTTATTGACATTTTCCCATGTTAGATTGTTACTAATGTGGCTGACTCTAGATACTGCTGTTATTTTTAATAAACTTAATTACTTTAAAAAAATACATAATTTATATTTAACTGAACAGAAATACCCTATGGAGAAATGCTGTCATTCCCAGGGATAAATTAATCTATCTCCCACCGAAATAATAAAATGTTCCTATTTGTACACAATGCCTATTTCCCATGATTTCCATGGTGTTTTGTATCTTGCAATTTCTTTAACTTTGAAAGCAATGCTAAACTAATATAGAGTTTTTTTTTAAAAAAGTTAAACTTTTACCTCCTACATTATGATGATCATGAAAATTATATAGTTGAGCCATATGATTACTTTAAATTATTTGTTACATTACACATATATATGTTATATTAATTACCCTAAAATATCTCATTTAAAAATATCATTATGTATTTATTTCTTATACTATGCAGTTCATGTTCAGAAAATCTCTAGACATTTAAGCTATTTTATCAAAGGTATAATGCTTCTGTTGTGTGAATCAGTTTACTATAATATATTACACAATGTGGATATGGGACAGACATTTCTTACACCAAACCTGAGATTATACGCCTTGCCCCCAGAGAGACATCATTTTTTAAAGATTTCAGCTTTGGAAAGAAATAATTTCTTTCTAGAAATAAAAACTAATTCCTAAACAGCTTTTTACAAGTTTTATTTTTTAAGAAATCCTGTTAGGTTTTCTAGGGAATCTTTACAATACAAACATGAAATAAGACTGATTTAGGCATAGACTTCAGGGTCTGAGTTATATTTTAGGACATTTTCACTGACATATCCGAGTATTACTTTGAAACTTTGCATTGTGCTGGTTGTTTTAAATTTTTGAGTAGAATTAGTATTCTTCTATCATATCAAGAGAGATACTCTGCATCGAGCTTATGTTGATTTAGAGTTGTATCATTGTGATGGTTGGTATAAGTAGTTATAGAAAAGAATATTCAATGGCCTCTTCTTCCATTACACTGCATACATTCCTTGTACTTGATTTAAAATAGGATAAATGAATAGCAAAAATGGTGAAATAAGCAGGAAGTTGTGTCAGATATTTGGAATTTCTAAAAAAATATTTTAAAAGCAACTATACTGGGAGAAAAAAATGGCTAAAAATGTCAATTTCACTGGATGATTATAAAATTATTCTTTCTTTAGAAATCCTCATCTCAACAGCCTTGTGCACTATTATATGCTTTTAAAGCTGGGTGTAACAATTACGGGCTCTTGTCCCGATATTATCATCAACGGGAATTAGCTCTGTTTGCAGAGGGCTGTTCAACTGTATCCTCTTCAAATGCTTGCATTTTGGAATAACAGCCACTAAATAGGGCAGAGCAGTAATTTGTCCCGGTAAATGACATGTATAAAAAGTGAACTATTTAAAACATACATTAGAAAGTATAACCTATTTATTTAAAGGATAGAACCATGACATATATTAAATCGCTTTTTGGAAGACAACTAATTATTTACCTAAGAAAGACTTAAATTTTTATATGAGTGGTTCTAAACCTTTGGCAATCTTGTAAAACCCATGGCCACCTTTTTTGAAGAATGTTTTAAAACGCATAAAGTAAACCCTGGCGGCTCAGTGGATAGAGCATCAGTCTGCAGACTGAAGGGTCCCCAGTTCGATTCTGGCCAAGGGCACTTGCCCAGGTTGCAGGCTCAATCCCTAGCAGGGGACGTGCAGGAGAGAGCCAGTCAGTGATTCTCTCTCATCATTGATGTTTCTCTCTCCCCCTCTCCCTTCCTCTCTGAAATCAATAAAAATAAGAATATATAAAATGCATAAAGTAAAATAAAGTACACAAGTAGGGTTGCAAAGGAAATGACTTATTATATTGAAATGCAGACCCCAAGTTGAAAAACCCAAATAGGCACTGAAATATTTTATGCATTATAAATGGTTTTTCCGTCATTTCCCACCTTCCAGTTGCTACCCTGTATTCAGGATTCATTCTTTATGTTATTATCTTAAAGTGAAAATGGACCAAGTGTAGGTTGTCAGGCTTTATATTTCAGTCCCCTATAGACCTGCAATAAGACTGAGCGTTTCCTGAGACTTCGGCCTGGCTGCTTTCGATGCTCTCAGCAATTACTCAGCTCTTGTCTAGTAAGACCTTTCGTGGGAGCAGAGGTTACCTTGACCTTCTGCCGTGCAGTCAAAATTTAAAACGTGGCAGCTTTCCATCCCACTTAACTGTGGGGAGTATCTCAGGGCTTTCTGCCTCCTCCTGTGGTTCTTTTCATGTTTTACTTTTTAGCAGATTTTTCCATTTCACCCATGGAAATCATATCATTTATATTATGTATGAAATGAGGCAATGTAAGTAAAATTTAAAAACTGATTATAGTCTTCCAACAACTTTTTTACTAAAGATTATATATATATATATATATATATATATATATATATATATATATATATATATATTTTTTTTTTTTTTTTTTAAGGGATATTTCCTAAGGAGTGACCCGTTTGCTTTATAAATAGCAGTCCCATTTAAAGGACAAGGAACATAGCAACACAATTGAAATGATTCCCTAGATTTTACTCACAGTGATATATTCCAGTTATTAAAAATGTATTGTCAAAGAAGTGAAGGTGTGTATATATTAACTTTTTCACTTGGAAAAATTGCTTGATTGGATCAGAATAAATCAAATTTTGTATAAATAAATTAAATAGCCTGAATTTCTGTTTGGGTAGTCATAGGTATTCCACAGAGTTTTTAAACTCCCAAGTTTCCTTTTTCCCTTTTTTGACAAGTAATTGAATATTATATATGTATTTATATAAAAATACCAAAATTATCTTAGGAAATAAATCATATTATGGTACATGGACTTCAAAATATTTAAAACCTATTTGACTTATATATTAACCTTGAATGAAAATATCAGATAATGATAAGAAAATTGTAAAATAAACCCAGTATTCAATTCCTAAAATATCACTTAATCTATTGATCTAAAATTGTATGCCATATAATTAATTACATATGGGAAATTGTGTTCTTTCTTTTTTTTATTTAATTTTAAATTGTGTTTCTTTACAAAAAATAAGCCTGAGGATTTATTGGTAAAGTGGAAATCCTTGACCCATTAGTCATGAGAGGAACTAATTCTTGCTTTACCATTTAAAATACATAAGTATTTCCATTTCTGTAGTTACAACGAGATGGGGAGGTGATAGTTTGATTTGCAGTATATTTTAGATTACGTATTATTTAGAGTTCTAGAGTCAAAGCTAGTATTTTTAGGGTTGTCTCACTGATGACGGGGTTTGTATTAGAAAACATTCATTGGCCACATGTTAGATATAAAAGCATTATGATAGACTCCAGGGCTAAGAAAGAAATATTTGTGGTCAAAGAGATCACATTGTTTCAGAATCATTATTATTTCAATCAATTCATACCCATTCTGAATCGTATTGGTTGGCATCACTGAACTGCACTGAAATAGGTTGGCTGATTCACCAGCTTTCTCTACGGTGGTTTTTCCTGCAGACCATGGTTAACTATGGCTACTGACTGCAAAGCAGCTCTGTTTTCTCAGAATATCTGGACTCTTCTCTTTGAATGTTCAGGTGTATCAGTATACTATGTGTTGAACGTCTTTTCATATCTTATTTGGTGTAACAAACAGCCTTAGGGGTTTATTGAGACTAGCGCTTACATGGTTTTTACACACTCTTTTGAACATGTTAGGAAAAAATTGACTGAATTCTTTTAAAGTAGAATACTTCACCTATTTCAAATATCCCAAAGGGAATCCACTTCGCAAAGCAGGCAGTTTTGTTTGTCTTGGGGAATATCACCGACCACCTCCTGCTTATCTTCACCGGGAATTGCTATTTAAGGCAGATTTGGGTTCCTTCGGAAATCTTAAGAATTTAGTGAGCATTTGTTCAGACTATGTTTTGGGAAGAGACTTTTTTTTCTCTTACATTTTTTTTTTTTCCTTACGCAGTGATTTTTAAACAATTACTGTTTTCACAAATCAGTTTGATGCATCATAACCAAATAGCAGAAAGGCACTGCAGATCAACTGAGCTGCTTTCTGACTAACGTTGCAGGGATTGCGAAGCAGCAGATAGACAGCTCTATCACAGATCCAGATCAACAGAACAGCGGCCCGTCCCCGAGCGGATCCCCGCCCGCTCCAGATCCACTGAGCGTCCCGACACAAACCTCATGAGGTCGATGCCTTCATTAATGACCGGAAGATCTGCCCCTCCTTCACCTGCCTTATCGAGGTGAAAGATAAATCCATGAGACTTAACTCCCCTTCTGCCCCCACCAGCACACCACGTTATCTTCCCCAGCGGCTAACTGGTCTCTCCCGTCACCCCTGGCTGATCGCTAATAACAGTCAGTACTAACCTTCTCAGTGTAAGCACACTACTTATATTCGGCAGATATAATAGTGTGTGGCAAACCATTGTAAACTGTTGAACTGTCCTGACTGCATTTGTTTTGTGATTTCTCATCTATCCGTGGTCCTGGGGAAGCCCCCACCGGACACACCTCATGACCACCATGTTCCCCTGCACAATGAGAACCTGTTCGTCTTCATTGGACATCGCTGTGGGGGATAGTCTTCATCGTGACAAAAGTCGATTTTTTAGTTTCTTCCGATCAACGCGAATATCACGTATTCACCACTACCTTCCTTAGCTGAACGTGGAGTGGTTCAGGATTTTATTTGTAGTTTCATCAGATGTTTTCTAATGAAGTGTTATCTATGATGATAAGCCTGAGTCAAAAGCTCTTTGGACCAGGGGAGAGAGGTTAGAGCGAAGAGTTTGAAATATGGTAGAAAGAAATGTAAGCCATTACCTTTTTTTTTTTTTTTTTTTTTTTTTTCCTTTTTCTTTTTGAGCTGCAGAATTCTCCTCTTACTTTCGTATGGGTAGCATTTAATAACCCCAAGGCTTTTACTGTAGGGTTCTCTGTGCATGTGTCCGTGTACGTACGCATATTACACAAAAGTCTAAGCATCTTTGGCTGTTGAGACAATCATTCAGATATCCACATCGTGTCTTACTTTCCTAACCTTTTAATCAGCAGCTAAACCTCTTTTAAAGTTGCATTTATCCGGCTATCATGTGAAGCAAATGTACTAAGAGTATTTGACTCGTTATATTGAAAGTGAACATCAATGTGTATCTCGTAGGTCCCATCCTCGGACTGGGTCTGTCCAGACCAGCCCGTCCAGCACTCCGGTGGCGGGTCGAAGGGGTCGGCAGCTGCCACAGCTTCCACCAAAGGGGACGCTGGAGAGAAGTAAGTTTTAGTTCTCGTTGTGTCATTTTGGAAATGCACATGGAGGCTAAGGTGAAGCAAGATGTTTTTTTTTGTTGTTTTTTTTGTTCTACCTTCCTTTGTTTTCTTCTGTTAACGGAATGCCTCAGCTGCATTTGCTAGTTGACTATTATATATATTTTCCATTTAAAATGTGTAATATTTGCAGCTCAAATAACCTACTACTACTGCTCTTGCACATTTTGCAAATTTGAGTTAATGCATTTTAGGAAGTAAATGGAATGCTCTTGTTTAACAAGCAATTGGATGATAGATCTTTGCTGCAACTAAGTTTTATGTAATTGTTGACAGTTACATAAAGTTTATTAGTAACTAGCCAAATCAATTTTCACATACTGCAAAGGACTGGTTAGCTGATGCACAGCAATGGTGATCCTTCTCAAAACTGGAGTGCCAGAAAAAGGTAATCATGAATATGCAGAGAAAGATGCATGTTGTACTGATATTTCTAATATGTATTTTTTAATACTTTCAAATTTTTGCCTAAGAAGCATTATTTGCTCTCACACAGATAAACATACCCCCCCCCAAAAACAATAATAATCTATAAATTCTTGGTTAAAGGACCTCTAAAAGCATGGGAAGACAGAATATAATAATTTTTATTGTTATTTTTTAAGTGGTCCCCTTTATATGGTAACTGGATACGCTGTACAAAAAGAAAGACAAAAACCCACAAATATTTAAGTCACCATTTAATTTTCTTTAATTGATGATACATTCGGTACCTTTGGAAATTTCTGTTGTTTTTAACCCCTGTGCTTTGGTTCCCTTCTTTGTTTTGTTTTTTTATTTTGTTTTTCCTAGACAATGGAGTCAAGGAGATAGAACCTTGTGAAGGTCTGTACATAAAGGAGGGTTTGTTTTGTGCTGACAGCCTTTTTGGGGGGCTTTGTAAGCAAAAAATAAACCCAACTGCAATTGATGTCCTCCCATTGTATAGACTTTTATATAAAATTATTTGGTTACATGAATTCTGGTAAAGTATTTGACGTTTTATGTAGACATGATGAACAGGAGTTAAATTTTTTGATCCAGTCAAGTAAGACTGCAAAGAGTTTAACTTCTCTTCAATGGCAAGATAGAATTTCCTCTTTGTACAAAATTCAATTTGCCTTTTAAGCAGAATTCTGTTTTGTGCAAGACTTTCGCCAGAGGTATCAATCGCAGTCTGTGTTTATGTCCTGGAGGGTGTACACCTAGTCTAGTCCTAGTTACCATCCTGCATTTCATATTTTGTATTAATGGTGAGCTTTGATGACTAAATTTGGCTATCTAGAAGAGGACTTTGTTGAATTAGGTAGTGATTGTGGTTTGCATTTCTTCCACCATTTCTCATGTTGTGGCGAGACTGCTTACAGTATAGCAGAGTTCACTATCTGCAGGTTTATTGTCACTGTACATTATGACTCAGGAAAACACACTGAGTCATGATATATGACGTGTCATGCATTTAATGAGGACAAGAAAACATTTCTCTGCTAATTATACAATTCTGAAAATGACTTTTATAACTTTAAATAATGAATGGTTTCATTTACTGAATCATCTCCAGCACATAGAATGATGCCTGGCACATTGTAGTCCCTCAATAATTGTTGAAAGAATGCATGAACTATTTATATAAAAACTGAACGACTTTCTGAACAACTACTTCAAATTGTGTATAATGCACTATTCTTGTTATTCTCTCCATATTTTTATTCAGATTCATAGTCCATAACATATTTGTACAAATTTTCAACTGCATTGCATGTGGGCAGCAATACTTTTTTTTGCCCTATACAACTTGGTCTTGTTAGTTGTAGTTGGATGACATATCAACTCTCATTTTGTGGTTATTTGTGTTTGCTTTGTGCCATAATTTTTAACAACTCAATGCTTTTGTGACTAATGTTCTGTTATGCAGCCTGATAAAAGATTTCAGCATTTCTCTGCTTCTTAAGAATGGGGTATATTGTTTTAAAAGTACTTTTTGTGAGGGAAGTTCTATAATATGTATAGAATTTTTGTCATCCCAAGATAGAATCTTGATGCTATTTGATGACATATGAAGCCAGAAATATAGTTTATGTGACATTTTTTTGTTTTGGTAAATTTAATTTTAATATACTTTATAGCAATCAAATATTAGAATATGAATAGCTACATTCTTTTTAATAATAAATACAGTATACCCGAAAACTGACATGGAGCTAATTAGGCAAATCAGGGATGAGGAACTTAAAAAAATTTTTTTTTAATTTATTGATTGATTTTAGAGAGAGAAGGAAAGGAAAGGAAGAAAGGAAGAAAGGAGGGAAGGGGGGAAGAAGAAAAGGAAGGAAAGAAGGAAGGAAGGAAGGAAAGAAGGAAGGGAGGGAGGGAAGAAAGGAGGGAGGGAGGGAGAGGGAAACAAACAGGGAAGAGTGCTTTGCTGTTCCACTTACTATGGGTTCACTGGTTGATTCTGGTTTGTGTCCTGACTGGTGATCGAACCCACAACCTTGCTGTACTGGAATGATGCTCCAACCAACTGAGCTACCTGATCAGGGCAGAGGACATTTTTAATGGGTATCTCAACAAACATTCTATTTACTATCTGTTTTCTGCCCTGTAAATATTTTTAAAACCACAGTTTTTCTTTAATGTCCCTGATTGTGGCTTTTCCATTTTTATAAATAAGAGAGGAGACCCAAAACCTCCCCTATTCTTTCCTGTTTGAAATAAAAGGGTTTTGTTTGGTTTGTTTTGCTTAAACATATGAATGGTTTTAACAATCTTTTTATAAATGTTAATATAAAGACCAGTAGATATGTGATTGTGTGATTTTCTTTAGTTTTAAAAGAGATATATATCTCTTTAGAAGTATTCAACTCCTACCCAAAATAAAAGGAACATAATGGAAAATAGAGTATAAATTAATAGTGTAAATCAGATTATGTTTGGATTCTCTCTAAAAAGTTGTAAGAAGTTATCATTTAATTGCATTCTTTTAGAATAAAAATAATGACATTTTTATCTTCTAATCCTGTTCAGCATCTACAGAATTCGCAAGTCTTAATTTAATTCCTTTTTATTTTTGTTGTTATATTTCAGTCTATTAATGAAATTAATTTAAAACCATATCTTTGTTTTTCTTGATGGTGATATAGCATTAATCACCCCTTTGTCTGAGAACCAGAAAAAATAGGAACACTATAATGAAAGTACAGTGTAATAAACAACTGTGAGACATTTCTAATATATTTTTACTTTGCCCTAATTTTGATATAGTGGCATTTTGTAAAAATAAAAGTTTATAATCTCATATTTTTTTCTCTAGAAGAAAAGCTATATAATTTTATTTTTATAAGAATGCTTCAAGTCAGTAGACAAATTGTTACACAGTTATCACCATTTCTAATATTCTAAGAAGCCAAAATTTCTCATTTACAAATCAAAGTGATTATAAAAGGGAACTGATGGTTTATTACCGGTATACTTATTTGCTTACCTAACATGTCAGAAATTTGTTTAAAATAACCTTAGTCGTTTTAATAATCACTAATACATTAGGAATATTTTGAAATGTTTTGTTTTTGTTCTACGTAAGAGTAACAAATATACGTTTCTGGTCTTTTTTTTTTTTTTTTTAACTTTTACCAAAGCAGAAGTTAACGAAGAAACGGGGCCAGTGGAAGAACAGGGGGCAGAGAAGCAGGGTGACGAGGTCGAGGCAGGTCTGTCTGTGTGTCTAAACGAAACAGCCGGCTGTTTTAGAAGTCTGACTTTGCATTTGTAAATTCATCAGTGTTCAAGGAAGAACAGAGTGTTTCCCAGCACTGATTTAAAATAAATTACCTGATTTTAAATGGAGAGATAGTACATAAGCTATGTAGGTAATTTAACCGAATATTTAATTCATCCATTTGAACATTATCCTAATGTTGAATCAAACTAAAATTATAGGCAGAGCTTCTGATCATGGTTTGCATTTATCTTTTACCCCAGCTTTCCATTCAGTTCATCTGTTTATTTAAAAATGTCAATTGAGTACCTACTGAAATGCTACATTTACATTCAGTTCATCTATTTATTTAAATATGTCAATTGAATGCCTACATTTTACCTTGTGTTATGCTGAGTAAAGGTACATTGCAGTCTTTGCCTCCTGTTTGAAGAATTTTGATTTTGTGAAGGCAACGTACAAGTGAATGTAGAGTAGAATATAAACTCCAAATTTTAATTATTAAAACTTTTAGAGACTACCATCCTTTCATCCATAAAATTTCTCCCCTAGAATAAGCAAAATTAACTGTAGGTTAACCTTTTCTTTGTCTCAGCTCAATATTATTTTAATATTTGTTGAACATTATAATTTTCTCCCATGAGAGCCCTCCTCCTCCATGGTTATGGAGACGACTTCATTTTGTTTTTTTTAAGTCTCTATTATACTTACATATCATAATTTTTGCCACTTTGTCAGAAATTTTTGGAAATGATAAAACTTAAAATATCATATAATCAGTATTTTATATATTTCTTTTATCCAGTAATTACTATTTTGATTTGAATTGAATCCTAATCTTGCCTACGCTGTTGTTTAAAAATATTTTTTTTCTAATTTCTTTGAACAATGCAGAATATCTTTAGATCTAGGTTTTTTTTTATCATTTTTAACTCATCACCATTTTTTATTCATGAATAGTGGAGTGTATTTTTATGTTTCTTTCATGCTGTCCTTTAACACTGTGAAAGCAGTGCCATCATGTAAGTTGTGCATGTGACGTTTTTTCATGGATACGTTCTTGAATGGTGTGTGTCGTGTAAGACAAAAGACTTCGTAAGCTGCCGCTGCTAATGAATGGTCACTATTTTTAATGTTGTACAGATGAGAATAATCAGCAGAGTGCCTCTGATAATGAGAGCAAAGGCAAGTTTAGATGCATGGTGATGGAAATTGTCACTGTCTCTGACGGATTTCTGCTATACTGGCTGCTAGAAGGTCACACCTCTTTCATTTTCCTGAAATGCTATAGGGAATAACGTTTTTATGAATACTGTAAGAATGAACTTTAGTTTAGTTTAGCTGTGCAGTTCATGTTTTCGTATGGCTCATTCCTATCTATCATATATTAGTTCATAGTAATAGTGAAAGGCTTTTTTAAAAAAATATATATTATTGATTTTTTTTACAGAGAGGAAGAGAAAGGGATAGAGAGTTAGAAACATTGATGAGAGAGAGTCATCGATCAGCTGCCTTTTGCACACCCTCTACCGGGGAGGTGCCTGCAACCAACGTACATGCCCTTGACCGGAATCAAACCCGGGACCCTTCAGTCCGCAGGCCGAAGCTCTATCCACTGAGCCAAACCGGTTTCGGCATGGAATAGTGAAAGGCTTTCACACTGCTCATCACTTAGTTACCACAGTAAAGTCTTTTTCTTTCTTTCTTTCTTTTTTTTTTTTTTTAAGGATATTGTTAGGTTGGGGACTTCAGCAGTAGTTCATATCACTTTTACTTGTTTTAACTTCACTAAAATCAAGAAGCCCATTGTTGAACTAGTTTATTGCCTACACTTTCTTTCCAAAATTGAGTTAGTGAATTACACCAATTCTTAAATTAACATAAAACCATAGCTATAATCTTCCTCTCTTTATAAAATGACTCATTATTCCTCATTTTATTTGTTTTTTTTTATTACTTTTCTTATGGGGTGGGAAGGACATTACTCTTGTGTTCACCAGTGAGGTGTCCTGTTTAGTGCATGGATTTGCTTCCTAGTGTGTGATGTCATCTCATCTTCGGTGGTGTGCTTGACTTTTATTTGGGTTGTTGATGACATTAATAATTAACCACTATTGTCTGTTTTCAATGTTATAAAGACAATGAGGGAGAAACACCAAGCCCACCTAATAATGAGGAAAAAGGCAAGTGTAATAAGAAGTTAATTATGCCTTTCTATATATTAAACATTCAGTTTTGACTTGTGATGTGCATGAATATGCTCTTCTAAATTAAAAAGGCATAAATACAAGTATTAGTGCCAATTTAAGTTATCCAATATTTAATGTCTGCTATTTTACAATATATTTCTGAATATGAAATTTGTCTTAAAATACTTATCTCATTATTGAATTATAGTAAAATTCAATTCTTTGAAGTATATGGCATTAAAATCAGAAGTTTTGCTTTGATGGTAATGTTAAAGAGTAAGATTCTACGGAAAATAGTAATAATAATGTTTTATGTGTTTAGAAAAACCACTTAGATTTTTTTAAATTCAGAAATTGTTTTAAAATTAAACTAATTATTTCAAAAGCAGAATTTTAAAGTAGAAAAGAACGTGAACTTTACGTGATGTCATCTTTTGTGGTGTGCTTGATTTTTATATGGGTCATTAATGACATTAATATTAATCACTCTTGTTCATTTTCAATGTTATAAAGACAATGAGGGAGAAACATCAAGTCCACCTAATGATGGGAAAAAAGGCAAGTGTAACAAATATTTATAACATTTGTAGATATTTCACAATTCTGTACACATGAATTAATAATATATTGTATAGGTGAGTAGAAAAGATGATTCATTTTAATACTTAGATTTAGTTTTCCAATAACTAGTGTTGACTTAATTTTGTAACTACTCCAATCAAGTTTTCTCAAAAACAGTAGGACTGTGTATGTTTTGTAGTGATTGATAATAAAATATAACTACACACATTAAGAATGTTAGCATTTAAAGTATTTACATAAAAAAATCAACATCTAAAATTCTCTGTATTATAACAGTTGACTCTTGTCATTTGGCCAAACCAAAAATGAATAGATTTATCCTTCAGTAATATAGTTGAAATGTCCTTGAATATATTTTTTCTTCCCCATTTTCATCTTTTATAAAAAATGTCTATAATGTTACATATGAGATCTAATTAGCACTAAAAAAAATCATTTTTCTTATTGTGGAATGTTAATTATTCATTAACACCTTTCATGTATAAAATTCTTAAAACTGCTAGGATATTATAAAAAGCCAAGAATAATATAACAAAAGTAAAATCAAATCACACATTATAGAATATGAATATTCTCTTTAAAACAAAAAAATTAAAAGCTCTCAATGTATATTTACATATTTGTAATTTTTATCTACTTCTTAACCACTATGATTTTTACTTTATACCTGTGAAAGGATATGTTCAGATGTACTTAAATATATGCCAGTGATCTGAAAGAGTAAATATGTATTCTTAAATGTTCAATTATTAGGGCATAAGAAACTTTAAAAACATTTAATGCCATTTTATATTTTAAGTGCATTCAAACATATCAGTCTATTCTCTGAAATGAAGTCATTGCCCTGGCTCATTTGGCTCAGTGGATAGAGCATCAGCCTGCAGACTGAAGGGTCCTGGGTTTGATGCTGATCCAGAGCACATACCTCAGTTGCAGGTTTGATCCCCAGCCTGCCACGAGGAAGGCAGCCAATCAATGTGAATGTGTTTCTCTTACATCGATGATTCTCCCTCTGTGTCTCTCCCCTTCCCTTCCACTCCCTCTAAAAATCAATGGAAAAATATCCTCAGGTGAAGATTAACAAGGAAAACAAAAGCAAAAACCAGAAGACACTAAGTTAATGAATTTAACTAATGAGGTATTCTCAGCAGGGTTGGTTTTTTTGTTTGTTTTTTTAACATCTAGTTGTCCCTGAATGCTATTAAATCTTTCACCTCTAGACTGTTCTGCTGTCTTATTGTTTTCTTTGACCTTGCAAGTAAAGGGTCTACTGACAATGATTATTGGGACCTCAGTTGTGCACTCATTATTAATTTATTTTTTATGATTTATATAAAAATTCTCTCCACTGCCAAACATCACTATTGTTAATGTAGGCCAATCCTACTTGGGACATAGTTGGACCTAGAAAGGAGGTAGTGAATGAAAATTTGAAAGATGAGGACTCAGTATATTTCTATATGCTTTCATTTTTATTTAGTTTAATCTTTTTATTATCTACCTATAACTAAGGTATTTAATATATCCTCTAGCTGTTTTCTTTTTGGAAGAGATAAATTTACTGTTTATTTTAAACCTCGTAGCAAAGTTCATAAGATTCCAGAGGTTAAAGGGATGTTACTATATTCCTACTTCTTCTGTATATTCTGAGTAAAAAGTAACTGTAAATTGCAGCTATAATCATGTCCAAGCATTGGGTTGAGAGGTGGACTTAACACCATCCTCTCTTCTGATTTAAAATGGAGAGAGAGAGAAAGAAAGAGAGAGAGAGAGAGAGAGAGAGAGAGAGAGAGAGAGAGAGAGAGAGAGAGAAAGAGAGAGAGAGAGAGAGAGAGAGAGAGAGAGAGAGAAGCAAAACCGAGTAAAGGAAGTCCTTGAAGCAGGAGAGTGATCAGTAGTGGTGGAGTCAGGGGAGGTAAGAGTGATGAGAGGGATATGAAAGAAGTGGGGAGGCCCGGGCCGGTAGCTCAGTGGTCAGAGCGTTGCCTCGATGGTGAACTTAACACCATCCTCTCAGTTCGATCCCGGATCCCCAGTCAGGACACATCCAAGAATCAACCAATAAATGCACGAATAAGTGGAACAAGAAAATCAATGTTTCTCTCCCTCTCTCTCTAAAAACCAATAAATGCATAACATTTTATTTTTTTTAAATGGTGGAGAGAAATGGAGCCAGTGTGGGTTTGGCTGTAAAAGGGAGAAAAATAAAAATTCAGAGTTGAGGGGAGAGGTCAGGGGAACAGAAAACATGAAGGAAACTGTGTTCAGTCTCTGTCTTCTGAGTTGAGATCTGTCAGTTTACTATGCAGAGCCCTCCAGCCCTGAGTCATCTGCCTGTGGTTTACCAGGGCCCAGTGTCCTGTGGTCTGATTCCTGGATTCAGAGTCAAGACTTTTAGCTTTGGAAGGAGCCTTATAAATCTGTGAATAAAGCGGCTTTCCTTTCCTGATAAAAAGCAGAATTCTAGAGGCTACCTTCCTCTTACCCACATGGTAGCAGATCTCTAGCCCTGACCTCCAATTTCATGCATGTATGCACCACATCTTCCCAAATAAATGGCATCCCCCTTGCATGGGTTCCAACCGTTTATTTTTAGATGTTAGCCAATGGTTTAATTCAATTCAACCATTATCTGCTGATTTCAGTGTGTTCTACTAGGTTGCAATTGAGGATGCAATGATGAATAAGATATATTCCCTGCTTTGGGGAGTAGTAATAACATAGTGAAAATAGCTGATAAAACATACAGCATGTCACTTGCCTAAAATCTTAAGATTGTGGTATCAATTCTGAGCCAACGTCATAAAAAACACAGGTAAGTTTCCAGCAGGATCTGGGTAGGTTTTCAGCCCAAAATATTTATCCCACTACTTGTTATATTGCTTTATATTCTGCTAGTCTCGACTGGCTCAATTATTTTAATAATGTAAAGCTTTAAGCTTTCCAGAATACTGTAATGTAAATATTTCTGAGGGGACTGACCAGAGAGCTATTATCACTTTCACCTCTTCATGGGAGGAAGCAAGTTAGAGCTGTGAGTGGAGAAAGTTAGATGTGGGGGGAGGGATGCTAAAAAAAAAAAAATGTGGTAGGACACTGGGTAATGGTAGACTCTGCCTTGATCTAGCCCCAAGTTTACTCGAAAAAACATTGCTTGCTGTGTATTTGTGCTATAATTTTACTTTTTAAATTTTTTTTGTATTTTTAAATTGCTTAGAACAATAGTCGTCACCTAATAAGTGTTAGCTATCATTACTATTATGTCTTAGTGATGTCTTGCTATAAATTTGAAAACTTTAGATTTACAGTCAGATTAAACTGATTATGATCATCACCCTGAACCGGTTATTCAATACATGTTTTCTAGTAGTTTCTAGGAAATTAGTACTCTTGATCAAGTAACTTGCATGAGAAATAACTCCAACGGGGAAGTGAATTGAACTGAATGGCAATATAAGACATTGCATACTGTCCTAATACAGTTCATTGTACATGTTTCAACATGTGTATGAAAATCAATGTGAACCTATTTAGAATAATTTTCTCTCAGTCAGAGAACTGTTTACATCATTAGGACTTTTCCAGTTTCGTAGTATCTAGAGAATGACGTTGAAGTCACTACTTGGGTCAGGAGCTCAGTTCTACTGCGAAGGCCTTTATTCTGTGGACCTCAGTTTCTTCTTCTGTAAGTAAAATACCCCACCAGGACTTGAACACAACTGAGTGTTTTTGGACTAATGATGTCAAAAGTCTCAAATAGTTTTGTTTCCAGCCTACGGTTTATGTTGTTATTGTTGTTTGGTTGGTTGGTTTTAGAAACTTAACAGATACAACCTCCTAATTTGCTGTTAGTGAATGAGCACTGTTGAGATTATGGACTAAACCCTACCAAGTTGCCTATTAAAACATCATGTACCTAAAGATGCATAATGAAATGAAAGGGAAATATTTTGTCCCTTTCAGCCTTCATGTACAGTTGCCTACCTTATTGCAAATATAGATAACCTAATAAATAAGAGTGAAAGGAAAAGAGGAAGGGTGAAAAGGGGAGAAAACTAGTTTTCAAAGGAACCAAAAGTAATAATTTTGACAGTTCTTAGTAATGGATGTTGCTTCTGTAGGCATTCTAGGAATTGCACACCATTTAGGGTGGGAGGATTTGTAGATGCTCATTTTACCTTTCTTCTCCTCTTCTGCTCATTGTATGTCTTCTGTACTTCTAAAACCTGAATAGATTAATTGACTTGGGAAAGGACCCCCTTCCTCACTTCTTCCTGCAAAGGTTAGCCATTGTTCAAGCCATTTCATTGTCGACTTCCCAAATGACAATTCCACAGCCATCTTCTGCTTGTTGTTGAAAATAGCAGTAGGAAAGTGATATGGAACTAGAGAAATCAAAGGTGTAGAACCTTGGAACAAGAACTGCCAACAATCTACCAACTGCCTGACTCTAGGCCCTTATTCCAGGTTAGTTAATGTGAGAAGAGGCCATCTTAGCACATATCTTTCATTTTCATATGCTACTTTGAGAATCAAATGAGGTAATGCCAGCGAAGTTGTAAGTAAACTAGGATGGCTGTTCAGCTCTTATCCTTATTAATTGGCTCTGTCTTCTATCTGTAGAAGCCACCTGACAGAAAGTTCTTTCTGTTTTATGGGATCAAATTTGATGCTGTGTGTGAAAACATATAGAAACATAGTGCTATATAAATATAATCTAGTTAATATAGACATTTGTACTATTTAAATCATAGTGTTGGCTACATGGTATAATGAAGACTAGCCAAAGTATATAGTTACTTTGTAGAAATGTGGGTTTTTAAAATTTCACTTAAAAAGCTCACGTCAAAGTTAAGTCATAATGAGTAAAATTGTTCTTTCAATTTATTAATTTCTATTATGTATTAAATCATACATACAATTTATTTCTATTATGTATTAAATCAATCTTCAAGCTTCCCATCACAAATTAAATTCACAACTGAGTATTTACTGCATGCATTTGTAAAATATGATAATAAAAATATTAGTAAAAAAAATATAACCCCTAGAATAAATTTATTTCTGTACTTGAATGGATTCATGGTTTGCATGTGAGGCATTTGATATATATTTTTTCAAGGTAATCATACCAATTAAATTGCATCATATATCTCTGATTTTTATTTTTTTATCCTCTGGTAGTATTATAAATACACACTGTCACGAGCTAGCACTTTGGGCTTAAGTTTTAATTATTAGATCTTTATTATCTAACATTAAGAAGACTTTTTAGTTTTAAAATTACCACGATAGTCCTTTCATGGACAACACTGTCCTTACGATGTTACATAATCAGTGATAGTTTTACTATTTTGTTTAATGTAACAAAAGCAACTTTCAAACAATTTGAACATTTTTATGATGTAAAACTAGGCATCTTTAATTGCTTTAAATGTTTTATTTTAATTCTATGACCCATAAATTCAGAGAGGGCTAGATAGGGTAGCTTTTAACACTTTTTTTTTGGGGGGGGGGGGTGATAAATGAATTAATGATTCACTAGTCAATTCTATTCTTTTTATTACTTTAATTCTGTTTTAAAATAAACACTTGGGTTCTGATATAGGGTTTAATAATAGCCATATTTAGGACTGTTGGAAAATCTTCTAAATTCTAAGTGTTTTAATTTCATCATCTCTGGTATAGTTCTTCTTCCACAAAATCTGACTCGTCAATCTAGAATCATAAGAAGAAAAAGCACCTGTAATTTCAGCACAGATACAACCTTAGAAATTTTTAAGACCAAGTTTCTCACTTCCAATATACCAGATTAGTGGCCAGAGATGCTATGGAACTTGCTTAAGATTATGAACCTCGTTAAAGGTAGAAATGTTCCTAAAATTCACCATTTCTGGCTCAGGCTAGTAACATATATTACCTCTCCTGTCCATCATTGATAGCCTTGATATTGGTCTTCTTTCTTTCTATAAATTTATGGCTATGGGGCTTTTTCCCCACTGGCATATACTTTCAACAAATACTTGTTAATTTCACTCTGTGGGCATAAGACAAATGACTCAAAGACAGTGTTTGAAAATTAGAAATGTTATGTCTTAAGAAATGTTTCCTCACACTTCAGAAGATGCTTTCTGCCAATCGGTGGATCCATTTCAAAACAAGTCATTTCTTGCTTCTTCATTCTCCATCTTGTTTCAACAGGTAGCATGCCTTCATTTCTGAACATCACAAACTACCAAATGATGAAAGGCGAAACGACTTTTCAAAATGACAAATTTGTAGGATTTTAGGAAAGTTCACTTTGAACAACTCTGTAGCTTGTAAAATCTTTCATATTGGTCTTTGGTAGGATGCTGAAAGTGCAGTTCAGTAAGATTTAGCAATACTAGTACTTTATTATCAATGAGCTTATTATTTTCCCTACAATGGGAAAATTTGTTGTTTTTATGTTACTACAGATTAACTTCGATTAAGGAACATATGAGTCCTTTGTTCTTATAACTGAAGAAGGCTATACTAAAGTCTTGGAATTTATCAGAAAATTTGTATACTCTTTAAAGGTTTTAAGATTTCTCTTCCCATTAGCCGTTGATTGAAATATAGCAGCTTTATCCAGATTGGTTACCATTTGGTAACCCTGTATTGCATCTTTATACAGACTATTTACTAACTAGAAAATTAGGCTGTCAGCTACATACCTGGGTGTAACTTTATAAAATGCTCCCAAAGCAAGAGATTTGTTTTCTTTCGGTAGCTGATTGATGTTAGACCGGTATAAAGTGTCTAATTATTAATAGCATTTAATAAAATGCCTAATAAAGTCTAAGAGTGGGTAAATTTTATACAGTACTTACTGCAGTCAATTCTAACAGTATAAGTAATCAAAAATAGTAGTGTGTCTACAATAACTTATTTTTGATGTTACAGTATAGCATATTTTTCCATTTTTGACAGTAATGTCATCTTCCTAGTTAATTTTTTAGCTTAACATTATAAAATGTTAGGATTCCACTATTTATGGCCAGAGACTAAAATATATGGAGATAGTAACTATCTACGTGACTCACAGTGTAGATTTAGAAACATGTGAACAGAAGTCTAGGCCAGTATGTACTGACGTGTTTACGAATGCTACGACGAGAGGCAGGTTACGTGGCGCCCAGTGGCCCTTTTGATACGTGACCTACAAGGCCCTGCGTGGTCTGTACTCCCAACACTGCCATTTCATTTCATCTCATCTTCTACCACTTCCCCCTTTCCCCCTCCTTTAGCCCTGGAGGCCTCCTGTTCAAGTCCAGGATGCTTTTCTGGAACATTCCAGACATGCTCCCACCTGAGGATATTTGCACATGCTCTTCTGCCTGTACTGCCCTCTCCCCAAATAAACATGCAACTCCCTATTTCCTTACGTGCTTTATCAAAATGTGCCCTCTTAGTGAGGGTTTCCAAGACTACCCTATTCAAACTTTCGTCAGACCTTGAGCATTTTGTTCTCTCTTACCTACTTCATATTTGTCTTCTTAGCACTTATCAATATCCAAGCCATAAAGTATCATACTCACAGTATCATACTGTCTCGTAATCTGGTTCTCCATTAGAATATAAAGTTTATGAGAGCTTGGATTTTTGTCTTTTTTGTTTGTTGTTATATCCCCAGTGCCTTAGACATACCTGGATTGTTATAGGTGCTGAATATATATGGTTAAATGAATGAATATTAGGCCACACTACAAATAATCTTAAATAAGTCAGGTAGCTCATATTCAGTGATAATAAACTAATACTAATTTGTTTGAAGCCATATCCCATCGCACATTCATTTTTCTATCAGTTAATGAAAGTACTAAATATGGTAGTAAAATAGTCATTTAATCTTATATATTAAAATGTAATTTCTCTTGCTTGATATGTATGAAATTTGTACATTTTAACTTCATATACACATTTCATCACAGAAAATAATATTTAGCAAAATATTCATTTCTAAAACAATATTACTAATATCAACTAAGAAAAAAACGTATTTGTCAAATCAGTTTAATCATCATTTTCCTCATACCTTCACCCCATTCATTTCCTTGGAAGTGAATTTTAGTGCTTTGGAGTTTTAAAATCTATTTTAAAAAAAACTCAGATGTCACCTTTGTATATTGAAAACATTAACTACACATGACTGAAAGTTTTAGGGGAGAACTTAAGGGGTAAATCATTTTTGTAAATCCCTGAAGTATTCTTACGTCCCCGTTACGAACATTACCTAATGGTTCTGACAAGCTCTGATGATTCTATTTCATTCACGCTAGAAGTTACGTGGGAAGACCAGCAGGAAAAGGTGAATGGTACAGTAAATGATGACATGCCATCGCCGCCAAAGAAACAGCAGTCAGAGCCAGGTTGGTCAGGGTGTGGACAACTGCTGGAAGCATGAGGAGGATCAGCATTGCATCTCATGCTTTGTAATACGTGTGTGCTTGCTCCTCATTCCTCTCATTCTGGTGTGAGCTCGATAGTTTGTGGAGCCTATTTACATTAGAGTGGTGGGCACTTTATTTAAGATTTACTTAGAAAGTTAAAAAGAACGACTATTTTATTATTAAGATTCCTTCTTTAGGAAAAAAGTGACAAGTGTAAGCACTAATGGTCATTTATATATTTGGTTGTTTTGACTCAAATTAAAGTACCTTTGTGAAGGGACATGTGTTTTCCTAAAAACGTACTATTTTGAGCTCAGTATATTATTTTAGTTGTGTCTATAGGCCATTCTTTCTTTTTCATTGAGGTATTATACTTTTCATTGGCAGTGATTTATTTATAACTTCGGATGCTAAAAATATTGCCAACAACAAGGAATACTAGCATAATATATTAACTAAGTAAAGACTCTTTTCAACTCATTAATTCTACCAATGAAGTTGAAATGAAGTGACTTTGTTTTCCTCTCCTCTCTCTGGAGAGAGATGATTGGTAGAAGACACAAATCTGAGCCAGGATTAAAAGGAAGAAAAGCAAAGTGCAAAGACAATCCATGAATAATCAGTATTACTTTTAATTAGTCATTGGATGAGAGTGAGAGTACATCAACAATTTCCATCAAAATTTTAGAAAACAAATGGAGTTTTTGATAATAATGTTATTAAAGTGGACACTTGTAATTTTTATTTTAAATATAGCACTATTGAACTGAAGGGCTGTGTGGCATTAAAGTGTGCCTATAGTAACAGTATTAATGTGGTGACTCATTTCCTGCTAGATCTCTAAAATCCTATATTTTAAAATCTGTCAATGTATAAATTAAACTAACTTATTAACGAGTATTAGTTGCTATCCTGGTATATGCCAGGCATCATAGTTGGCTCTGAGTTACTGGGGTAGATAAGATAGATGCAGTAACTGCTCTCATACCGTTTACATTCTGCAAAAAAAACACAAGCTAAAAATAATGATGCTAATGATTAAGTTATTAAAATTATGATACAGCTATTAAGGAGAATAGGATACTTTGAGAAAAAGTATTACATGTCCTAAGTCTAAAAAGCAAGGAAAAATGCCATAGCTCCAATGACTTAATCTTTAAATTCTCTTTTTTTAAAATATATATTTGATTTTGTACAGAGAGGAAGAGAGAGGGATAGAGAGTTAGAAACATCCATGAGAGAGAATCATGGATCAGCTGCCTCTTGCACACCCCCTACTGGGGGTGTGCCCGCAACCAAGGTACACGCCCTTGACCGGAATCAAACCTGGGACCTTTCAGTCCACAGGCAGACGCTCTATCCACTGAGCCAAACCGGTTTCTGCTGTAAATTCTCTTATAGTAAAACAGTTATACACTGAAAACTTAATAAAATAAATTAGATTTTATATGGGGAATTTTAACATATTCATAAAGTTGTAAGAAAACGTCTTACATGTTTTTTTAAAATCTTTAAATAAAAATCACTCCTTTTTTTTTAAAAAAAAGTACGATATTATATATTACTATATTTAAGGTGATTTAAAAATAAACAAAGTATGAATAAAATCATTTTTATGTTGTGATTTATATAACAAATATCATTGCTTTAAAACTATCTCCTTGCTATATTGTGTGGTGTGGTTTTTTTCTGGTCATGAACTACTATTTGTCCTGTTTGCTTTCATTTCTGATTACATGGATATATTTGTGGCCATAGATAGCTATGTAAATAATTTATATTGTACATTAAAATCATGAAACAATGCAATGTTTGGCTAAAAAAAAAGTTTTAAAAGTCACAAAGGTGTGGTTTTTTTTTTTTTAAATAATACCTTTCTATAATGTTAATTTTTAGTGTATTCTTTTATATAGCATATATTTTTCTTATCACTTAAGCCCTCTAGTTAAATATAAACTATGATTATAATAGAGGAAAATTAATGTCATTTAGAATGCCTTAATGTTATGGTTTAAAATGTTTATAAATTTTTCTATTTTGGCAATTGTGCATATTCCTATACATTAGGAAATTCCTGGATATTCAAACTCTTAATGTCATGAGTAAGTATGCAATATGCTAAAGCCATAAATGCCATGTGGAATTTTAGTTTTTCATAAATATTTCTATTTCTAAAATAAAGGTAAGATATGTATAGAATATGCTTAATTACTGGAACTTTGGTGTGATAAAAGAGAAGGGAAGTAGCGGGATGTCAGGTGGGCCGATTACATTTCACTAACGTTTATGAGCTTGGGTTTTACAGAGACTTGTTTGGAGACATTCTTTACTTTATATTTGAGAACATGTATGATATTAAAAATCTATTCATTGTAACCTTTGTTTAAAATGTAATTTTTATTCGCTGAATCCATTAATTGTCAAAGGGTTGTCATCAGAGGATTGTTGTAGGGAACTTGTGGTGTGAGAAAAAGTTTGGGAGGACTTAAACCCAAACCTGAGATGCAAGGTTGGCTCTATATCAATAGCATATATTGCTGTATTTTTATCTTGCTGTGTTATAAAAGGCTGTGTATTAAGAGTACCTGGTTACCTGACACCATTTTTATGACGTATACTAAGAGTAAAAAGATCACTTGTAATATTTTTTTTAATTTCATTATTGATTAAGGTATCACATATTTGTCCTCATCCCTCCCCCCCATTCCCATCCCCCACCCCTCCCTACTCACTATATAACACTGTAGAACTGAAGGGCTAAGGGCCATTTGATTGACTAGAAAGTGAGTTGACCAATATTTGCATGGACTTTAAGTATTATGGACTTATTTTGAAGAAAAATCTTGACATCTCTGAACTACTCTGTCCTAAGAAGATAACCAGTGAAAGAGGTGACTTATCTTCAGTGCTTCTGACTGAAGCAGTTATAGATGAGGATCCCTGGGGAAAATAATGGTGTTAATATGTTTGGTGTAAGCATAAAATACAGGCTTATTTAAAATCCGTGATTTTAAACCCCAGGTGTGATGTATAATGTTTAGAGTAAGTCACTGAATGTCTTCCTCATGTGGAATGAGGATTAGATATTGTTTAGACCAGTGGTTGGCAAACTACGGCTCGCGAGCCACATGTGGCTCTTTGGCCCCTTGAGTGTGGCTCTTCCACAAAATACCACATGTACAGTGCGATTGAAACTTTGAGGCCCATGTGCAGAAGTTGGTTTTGGGCTCAAAAGAAATTTCAATCGTTGTACTGTTGATATTTGGCTCTGTTGACTAATGAGTTTGCCGACCACTGGTTTAGAGCATAAAGGTAACAAAACATTCTTCATGCAAATCAAGGATGCATGAGGATGGCAAATCTCTTGTTTATTTTTTTCAATGAGCAACCTGATTCTAACATAGAATCTTGTGGTGTGTAATAATGCAATGTTATTAAACATTGAAAACAAACTGTAATCTTATTGTACTTTTTAATGTTTATTTTGACTATAGCTATTCTTATAGTAATTAGAAATGTATTGAGAAAAGAGCACATTTGTACAAAAAATATTTTAACTCATGTTTTTCTAAACTCATCCTACTACATGTCTGGTAAGAATACTAACTCTAGTTAGACTGAATGAATGTTTTAGAATATACAGTTTCTCAGTTCCTTTAAGTGAGAGGAACTAAATAGTTCAGAATCTACTTTGAGATAAATTTAAATGATTTCTAATTTGTTTGAAATAACAAAATAACTGCTCCTATTTATGGAAAGAATAATCCACCTTGAATTGTACTTTTCTAAGTGTAAGATTTGCTACATTTAGGAAAATCTTTAATTAATTTAGCTACCCTTACTGTAGTTACCCTGAGCCATGACAATGCAACTTACCTTGCTTTATCTTCTCTGGAAAATATGCTTATGTGGAAGACTGAGGGCAGTGAAACAATTTGCTGAGTTGCTTTGTTGACTGTATGGTATTTTGGAAATTGAAAATATTCAAAGCCATGAGTTATGTTCTACTACTTACTATAACATCTTGTGTGCTTAAGTCACTATGTTTAGCGTTATATGATTTACTTAATGTACAGGGTGTTTCAAAAACTGTATATACAATTTAATAGCTCATAGCTCAATTTTGAAATTTAAATGTATTTTATAAACATTGCCTTTATAATTATTCCAAGTGTGTGTATGCATTTTTGGGGACACCTTATATTAACCATTACTTTTTCAAAAATTGACATTCCCATGTTGTATTTCTTATACACCTGTAACTGTAGAGAAGGTAGGGCTTTTTTTTTCCTCTTAGTTTTACCTTTAAAATGATACTTTTAAATTTTATCTTAAGGAAAAGTAAATATTTAAAAATGCATTTTATTAGTGAATTTTATGCTTTAAATTTTTTTGAGTATTTTGATGTAATAGATGTAATTTTGTTTTTGTGTTTGTTTTTATAGTTTGATATATTTTAAAAGTAAAAATAATTTATGTCAGTATAAATCAATATACTAAATTAGTCTTCTAATTAGATGCTAATATGAACCATATAGCTTGGAAAGAAGAATTAAGGTTGTCCCTGGTCAATATTGGGAGGTTGGTAATTTCTAATTATTTCTGGATTATTATAGAATAAATGTATTTTATTTTAGATGGAAAAAAATATTGATGTAAAACAAAGTAAATATTTTGTACAACACAAATTAACTGACAGAATCTTGTAACTAAATCTACCGACATCCTTAGACATAAATACAGTGTTCTTTGTTAACAAGCATGTTTTCCTATAAGTCAAGAGAAATTCATGATTTATGAGTTTAATTACTCATTTAAAGTTGGTTCAGTTTTCTCTGAACATACAGATACATTTATAAGGCCAAATTTGTACTTTAGTGACTGTCATATGATAGGTTGTGCGCTATAGTTGGAAAATTAATTATTTTAAACTCCCTCAATACATGCTGTTTTCCTGCTGTGTATAAAATTACATTGCATATCAGACTTCAAGGACAGAATAAAAATAAAAACTTAGGAATGGGAAAGAAGACATTTAAAAAACAAACTTTTTAGCAAGCTTAAAAAAATAGAAAAATATTTTAAAATATTGTACCTTGCTTATTTTAAATTATCATAAATGTTCAATAATTTTATGGTGTTGACAATTATGGATAGTTATAATTAGTTTTAATAATCAAATGCTTGGTTTGAGGGATTTTTCAACAGATTTTTGTCACAGTAGAGAAGTTTTGGTTTGAAATCAGTAAACTTGCCAAACATTTGGATTTTATATTCTAAGTTTTTTTTAACCTGATCTTTGCATCCTTGAGGCTCCTACTAAATAGATGCTTAGTTCGGCTTCATTTTGAAAGGTTCCTGCTCCGAACGTAAACAATCTAAGACTCCTCTGACCTTAAAAAAGTGCCATTATATGATCAACTTTTAATAATGTATGAATGCTAATACACACTTAAAGTCTTGAGGCTTCTCTTTCGTTGTTAGGAATCATTTTAGCAAATGCTTGGTCCTTTAGGGCATATGTTTATTCACGTGCAATTAAATCTGGTAGTAGGACCAATTGTATGTCTGTTGTAAATGGTGAAATGCTTGCTATCAGTGATGAAATGCTACTTGAGGTATTTATGCTACTTTATAAATGTCATCTCTTTCAGTATATTATATGAAAACATTTTATTTCTCTTTTGTAGTTCATTTGGTGGAATGAACAACAACAACAAAATACTGGGCATTCTCCTTTATAATTCTTACGTCTAAAACTAATATCGTGCCATAGATGTGGCAGTAATGGACACCGAAGAGAGGGCACTCTTTACTGTCCTTAATCACTCTAACCGGTTGCTGGTTAAATGAACCACCAAAAAGAGTTCCCATTAGAACTACCTTAACAGCATTGAAAAGTAGAATGTTTGTGGCAAATTAACGATTAAGGAAAAATGGGGTGATAGAAGGAGTGGAGGGGCACACTTACCTTCTTAAGGTTCCGACGTCTGTGATTCATTACAGTAACATAGGTGAGATAAGTCTATATTTTTTACTGCCTTTTAAATAAGATACGGCTGTTCAAATATTAGTTGACTGTGTTTCTCTCTTTTTTTTTAAAGGCTGTTTTAATACAAATAGTTTATAATAAAAGCTCATCATAGACAGACAAGAAATCCAAATAAAGTTTTTCATATATTCTGAATAACTGTAGGGTAGACATTGAGTTGTTATGACTTAAATAAACATGATATCTGCTAATTAAAGTTAAATTGTTTTTATATAAGACTAGTGAAGGTCTATTAATGGATTCTATCACATAAATGATGGAGAAATGATTTAGTGGACACTTCCAATTGGTCCACTGTCAAATCTTGCGTTTTCACCCTTTGATGTAATAAAAATTTTGTATAACTTTCTTAAAATGTTTACCTATTGGTGGTGTTACCATATTCCTCACAGAGGAAAAGCATTGGTGAATTACTTGCATAGTTGTAGCATGTACCTCTTTTAAAAAACATTCTAGTTAAATACTATATAATAAAATGTCAATTCCGTGAGAATATTTTTTTTATTTTTTTCCTTGTTTGATGTTCTATTTCACATGTTTTTGTTGGGACATATAGCATCTAGTAGAAAGAAAATGGGCCTGTAATCAGGAAACCTCTGTCTATTTCTGGTTCTGCCACTGAACTTGTTTTGTGACCTTGGGTAAGTCACTTGAATTCTATGTGTCTCAGTTATCCTCTAAAATTGATGATTGGTTTGAGAAGAATTTTGAATGTTTTGAATCCATACAACATGGAAAACATTGCTGCAGCGCCATTATAAAATAATCCAAGAATCAGGAAAATAGTATGTAGAGAAAGAAATATTTATTGTTCCTATGTTTTATACCAAAAAATAAAAAAATGTTTTCTTAGAGATGGAATATTATAAGCAATTATTTTTTCCACTTTATACCAATTTTATCTTAACATTTGAGGAAATTATGTTAGTAGCATAATAAATATGTTTTTAGTGAAATTTTGCATAGGAGAAATAATGCAAGATATAATACAATTCAGCTGTCTTATGATATTAATATATCTCTGATTTTTCTACCTTTTCTTTGAGAAATGGATGGACTGGGGATGGAAAAAATGTGTCATATATCATATTAATGTATGAGTACATTTCAGAGGACAGTACTGTTCTAGTGATCACTCCTATGAACAGAGTCTGGGTTGTACTATAATTATGATGAGACTTGGTGTCTCATTATGAATAGGTCAAAGATGTGATTGTATAATAATCAAAACTACATTATTAAGTTTCAAAATGTGTTATCTTTTTCAGTTCTCTATAATTCCTACGAGGATTCCGCCCCCCATTTTTTTTTCATAAGAAAAGCATTTTGGTCATGTATGTTTTTCTATTGGAAAGTTTTCATTTTCTCAATATTCAGGAAAAGAGATAAATTTATTATAGGAAAGAATGCTCTAAAGAGTTATAATTTCCAAGTGCAGTTTGATACAAGATGGTCTTCTATAAACTATGATACAACTATTGCAGAAGTGAATGTGGTGTTTTTATTTAAGAATTTTGTAGCACCTGATTTAAAGCTAAATAGGTAATGAAAGAGGAGATTTCAGTTTTGTTGTGTTGTGTTATGTGTCAATCATACTAATACACTAATATCATTGGAAGAATTTTTTTTTTTGGAATGCTGAATTTAGCAGACCATTCCTGCTTTCAATCACTGTTTTAAAATAGTCTTTTGAACTTTACTACCAATGGGGAAAGAGTGTTTCCAAAAAGTGTGCCATATCTGTTATAGTAGATGTTGGATTTGGATGGGAAGATTTGAAGAAACATTAGTAATCGATGTGGTGTCTATAAGAACTACCTTAATAAATAAACATTATTATTAATTCATAAACATTAATCCAATAAAATTTGCCTAATTTGAAGGTTAATTTGAATTTTTAATATTTATATAAAGCCATAAATTTCAACTATTCTTCTTATGGGAATTTTATTATATTTGTTATGCTCCATCATATTTTTATGATAATATTTTGCTATACTGAAGTAATTTAGTAAATATTGGCCTGATGACTGTACTTTATTTTCATGCATGCACTGATCTATTTGGGAAATTTAAAAAAGCAAAAAATATATGTTGGAACTATTTTTATTGCTCTCTTTGAAGATGTTTCAATTAAATTTTATTCTTTATATGATCATTAAAAATCCTAAAGTATTTTCACTGATCTTAAATGGACTCAGTAACACCTTAAATGATATGGTCACACAAGTAACATGGTTTTTATTCACGGTATCTTCCTTCAGCACCAGTGATCAGAATTGGCTGTCCACAAATAATTATAACCTTTTGAATCCTCTTTTTCTCTACACTAACTTTATTTCTCTGATCCTACTAACCCATAGTAGCTTAACCAACTCATCATCAGTTCTTCCCCTTTTTTTATTATAGATTGTGTTTGGTTATATCTTTCCTGCCATTGTGCACAGGATTCTTTCTCCAAATGACTGGGGCTCTTTCCTTTGGTGTCACTTTTACCCTTTGAGTCCATCCACTCACACCCATCTCCTTTGTCTATGTCTGTCACTGCACGATGTGGTCACAGAAGACGGGGACCCCGCCAGGAGAAGGCATGCAGGTCTGTCTCTTCTGCTTCTCTCTGCTGTTTTTTTTATTTAGCTGACTTTCCTTGGGAATTTTTATTATCTTTTAAATTTAATTTTGCATTCTCTTCTAATATATCAAAATGTTAAACTCTTTTAGGTATTTTCACTTTAGGTAGTTGTAGAGTCAACTTTTAAGGACAGCTGCTCCAGTTAGATGGATCAAATTAAATGATTACTTTTTGTGTTATCTATAGAGAGATTCCCCCCGCCCCCATAACTGTGTGTGTGTGTGTGTGTGTGTGTGTGTTTGTGTGTGATCAACTAGATTATATAAGTTAATTATAATTTGCTCTTCAACTTATTTTAGACTTAAAACTTGTGCTCCACTTTTTTTTTACATAATAAAAGTGTTTTATTTCTATCATAAGTTCAGTAACGTACTAAAATGTGGAAAATATTAAAGACCTATATGCCCTAAGCTATCAGTATTATTGAGAAGTTAAAATATGCAGGTAACATGTTATGTTTGTGTGTCAATATGGGTGACTCTAACAAAGATATAAAGTCAAATAAAATTTGTTTTAACTCGATGGCCAGAAAGGCTTCATGGAAGAAGTAACACTTAAACTAAAACTTGAACATTCATTTAACACTCATTAAAAAAAATTTTTTTTTATTGACTTTGAGAGAGAGAGGAAGAAGGGAGAGCGAGAGAGAAACATTGATGAGAAACATCAGTTCGTTGTCTCCTGCATGCCCCCTACTGGGCATGGAGTCCTCAACCACAGTATGTGCCTTGACAGGGAATCAAACCTGTGACCTCTTGGTGCATAGGTCGACGCTCAACCACCAACCCACACCAGCCAGGCCATTGGACAGTCATTTTTTAAGCACCTGCTGTGTGGTACTGCTCTAGGTGCTGGAAATCCCAGGGCACAATACAGCCCCCTATCCTTGTGGGCTTTTCTAAAGTGAGTCTAGCAAGTAAACACAATAATATTACAGGTATAATGAGAAATTATATATCTATATATTTAACATTTTGCATATGTTAGTGGGGTCACAAAGTGTGATCACTTCCACCTGAAAAGGGTGGATATTAGTTCAAGAAAGATTTCATAGAAAAGATGACCTTTGAGTTGAATGTTAAAAACGAGAAAGATATTGGCCTCATGTGTAGGAAGCATTTTCAAGGAGAAGAAATGATACAGGCACAGTCATTCAAACAGGTTCAGAAAAGTATGCTGGGAAGGTTTCTGAAGATGGTGTAGGTTATTAAAGCATAAAGTAGGGGACGCAACAAGATCAGATGTTTCTTTCTGGAATGATTAGAAGCTATATTTTTAAAAAATGTACCTGTGTATTATTAGCCGAAAGGCAATTTATGAGGATAATTCATCAATCAGTTAAGAGATAATAATGAGCTGGATTAAAGTATCAATAGAGGCAATTGGTACATCAGAAGTTATTTAAAGGCTTAGTTACAGATTAGGTATTATCAATGCAGGGAAAGGAGGAATAAGATAAAAATCTCAGGTGACTGAACGTTTAGATAGATGGTGGTACATGTTATTGAGAGTGGGAACATACGTTTTAAGGGAAAAACAAAAACAGGGATTGGGAGTTACAAAATAGTCACGGGATGTAAAGTATAGCATAGGAAATATAGTGAATAATCTATAATATTAAAATAATAATAGAATCATTATATAAAATAATAATAATAAAATAATCTATAATAATAAAAGCATAATAAGCTAATTGGACCGGATGTCCATCCAGGCGTCCTTCCTTCTGGACAAACTGCAGCAGGAATGGAACCCTAGACTCTTTGGTCCTTACAGACCAATGTTGTAACAGTTGAGTCACACCAGCCAGGGCCAAGATAAGTGTAGATTTTTATAAGTGATATTTGTGCTGGGGGGTAGAGGAGGCGGGGGGAAGGGCAATGGGGGGTGGGGGAAGGAGAATATGTACTACTATTTGTAATACTTTAAACAATAAAATAAAAATTTAAAAAACCCTTATGTGGCCTATTATGACTTGGGTGGGGAAGGAGATCTTTTAAATTGAGTAATCTAGTAAGTTTTTTTTTTTTTTTTCTGAAGGAGGTCATATTTTAATTAAACCAAGAGACTAAGAAGAAACCAGCTATGCAAATTATCTATAAAGATCAGTAAACAGAAGACAAAGCAAGAGCGTTAAAGTTCAGAAGCGGAGATTAATTTAGGCTATACATATTTTTCTGAAAATGCATTTAAGTATTGGTGACCGATGAGAGTTTTAAATAGTTAAGATTTGTAGTGGCCCTGGCCAGGTAGCTCAATTGATTAGCGCGTCACCCCCTTATGCCAAGGTTGAGGGTTTAATCCTGTCAGGGCACATACAAGAAACAACCAATGAATGCATAAGCATGGATAAGTGAAGCAATGAGTTGATCTCTCTCTCTCTCTCTCTCTCTCTCTCTCTCTCTCTCTCTCTCTCTCTCTCTCTCTCTCTCTCTCCATCTCTCCCTCTCTCCCTCTCTCCCTCTCTCCCTCTCTCCCTTCCTCTTTTTCTTCTCCCCCTCCCTCCCTCCCCTCAACCATTCCTCTCTCTAAAATCAATTAAAAGAAGATTTGTAGGGAGGTGAATGAATAAAGTGTAGCTCTGAATGCTAGTTATGGTAAAAAAAAAAATTTTTTTTTATAAATCTTTAGACTCTTAAGGAAAGGGTACATAAAAAGTAAGGAAAGGGTACATATATTAAAAGTCAAGTTAGTAATCAAGTATCTATAAAGAAAACATTGTGGCCCTGGTCAGTATGCTAGGTGGTTAGAGTGCCTGCCTGCCCAATGAGGAGCCCAGGGGGGTTTGATTCCAGGTCAAGGGCACTTACCTGGGTTGCAGGTTCAATCCCTGGCACAGAGATGCGTGTGGGAGACAAGCAATTGATGTGCCTCTCCTACATTGATGATTCTCCCTCTCTCCAGCTCCCTCCCTCCCTTCCACTCTCTCTAAAAATCAATGAGAAAAAATATCTTTGGTGAGGGTTAACAAAAAGAAGGAAAGAAAGAAAACATTGATATAAATTAGGTTATTGTTTAACTAAAGAGGATGTTTCTTTTTATCAGCCTGTATGAAGACTTGAGGGGATGGCATGCAGGATGTGAGAGTAAGGATGAGGAATGGAATTAATTGTGTGGAAGGCACAATTTAATGAAAAGCAAAACATTACTAAGTAAAAGTAATTGAATTAATTATGTGGTGTAAATCATGGGGAGGGGGGATTATAGGTGATAAACAGTGTGAAGGAGGTTGATAGCCAGTTCAGAGTAAAGGAATGAGAATCAGAAGGAATTTCTGAAAAGAATATTAAAGATTAAAAACAACAGTCTATGTTTGGGCTCATAAGGAAATAAGTTGAAGCATCACACGCACGCACACACAAAGTTCGCCAAAGAGGAGATGTAACTCGAAAAGGAAAAGAAAGAAATGTTAAAAGGGAGGACCCTGGAAAAAGAAAGATTTAAATGAGAGTGATGTGTGGTGGTGGTGGTGGTAGTGGTTGTGGTTTGTCTGTGGTATGTGTGTGTATATCCATGTCTGTCAGAGACAGAAGAGAGAGATTTCATGAATAAATATTTCAGTTGCTAAGTTTTGGAGGACAGACAATCTCAGCCATTTATTTTATGACTTTGAATACATTTCCTACTAAGTAACAATTGAGAAAATAAGTCCCATCACATACAGTTTTGCTGATTGACATAATCACAACACATGTAAAGCTCTTTTGAAGAACTTAATTGTGCAGGAGCATCTAATACTAAATTCTAGAACACAAGACTTTAACTGTACTTTTTAAAGCTTTGTTACATTTCATTTTCCATGCCTCATTCAATAAAATTCTAGTTTAAAAACATGATGGAAGAAAAAGGACAAGCTGGCAGAATTGGTGGTCAGCGGGTCTCTGGCTGGCAGGCAGGGGGACTGCCCTGAGCAGCTCGAGGCTCATTTCGGCTGACAAATACGGTGTCCTGATTGTAGTGGTGCAGCAGGACTATAGATATTTCTCAGATGCCTTAGAGCTTTGCACCTAAATACTATAATTTTTTGATTTATGTTAATTATACCTTTATAAATCTGGCTTGAAAAATGATTAAAAATGCACCACATTAAAATGAGTTGTTCTTATATATTACCCAAGTAGACCTAAATATAGACCCAAATGCAGTTTGAATATCAGTTTCTTTGGACTCTCGTGAAAGTAGTCTATGAGATTTGCCAATAACATCTCTTTGGAAGTATTATTTAAAGAATATGGCAGGGAGTTAACAGAGAGACAGCAGACAGGTAACCTAAATATCTAAAATAGATTGTGAAGGTTTAGAGCACAATTCAGAAGACTAGCTCATAACTATGAGCTTCAAGGTAGCGAACAGTTTTGTAAGTTTCTAGAGCTTTTGTGCCTCATTTAATTTCATGTTTCACTTATGCACATATGAAGTTCAGTTTTCCTGCATTCCTGGGAGCTGAGAAAGATAATTCTATAAGCAAATGCATTATAAAGAAAATAAAATTTTATTTTCTCTTATTTCTCATATTTCCAAACATGTCAGATTCTAATGATCACAGTTGAAAATTTCTCAAAATTAATCAATTTGGAAATAAGTATCCCTCAAAATGTGTGTACCTTAATTGCATAGTTAAAGTTAAGTTTGTTCACGCTTTGTTATTTATTTATTTTGTTAATCCTCATCCGAGGATATTTTTCCATTGATTTTTAGGGAGAGGGGAAGAGGGAGGAAAAGACAGAGAGAAACACTGATGTGAGAGAAGCACATCCATTGGTTGTCTCCTGCACAAACCCTGAGCAGGGTCCAGGCCAGGGAGGAGCCTGCAACCCAGGTACTTGCCTTTGAACCCAAGATCTGTCGGTCCGCAGGCCGATGCTTTATCCACTGAGCCAAACCGGCCAGGGCAAGGTTGTTTGCACTTGAAAGCAAATGCTTCTGTTTGCTCCAGTACTAATATAGATATAATTTGGCACATAATTTATCATTTTTCACATACTTATTTTCATACTTCTCAATTAACTTGTTCCAATATTTGTTATTCTCTGTATTACGTCTGTTTTTAACAAATAATTTAACGTGTACTTTTTATTAAGTTCTAATATATAATAAAGTTTTAGAGTAAAATATCAGAAAATTCATTATAGACAAGTGATTATGAATAATCTTAAAATGACTATTTAAATATATATATTATTGATTTTTTTTTTTTTACAGAGAGGAAGGGAGAGGATAGAGTTAGAAACATCAGTGAGAGAGAAGCATCAATCAGCTGCTTCCTGCACATCCTCTACTGGGGATATGCCTGCAACCATAATCAAACCTGGGACCCTTCAGTCGCCAGGCCCACTATCCAGTGAGCCAAACCGGCTAGGGCTAAAGTAACTATTAAACAGCTGTTGTGTACTTTCTTAAGTTCCACATCTGAAAAAAACTAATATGGAAAATCTTATAACATACCAGGTCATTTTATTCTTAAGGTAAATTAAGTAATAAATAATTGCACATTTGCATTTTTTAAATTATTTAACATTTATTTTCAAAGCATTTTTTATTAGATTATAACAAAATATAAGGTTTTCAAACTAGATAATTTGTCATATTTCATATAAACATACATTTTGTGATTTTTTTTAAAATAACACTTTTCTTTTAAATAAGATATAATCATTTTGGATATTTTATAAGCTCCATCTTAGCCCAAATAATTACAGCGGGGAGAGTAGGGAGATCTGGGGGAGATAAGAGATCAAACGAAGGACTTGTATACATGCATATAGGTACAACCAATGGTCACAAAACTCTGGAGAGGGAGGGTATGTATAGTAGGGGGGGCAATGTTAAAATATGTACACAGATAATAATTTAATTTAAAAAATGAAAAAAAACTTTGATTCCCCATCTTTGGGCACTGGCTCCATTTTGGAGCTTCAGATGACCTAATAAATTTATAATCCCTTAAAAAAAACACAATTGTGTTTATACTTACTTCCAATAACCGGTGATAAATGCTAACACGCTGATGTATAAGCCTTAAATCTTTTCCATTCTCTTTGTCTTTGCATAGGTTATGTACATATATATTTTAGAATAGTTTTTTTAAAGTATGGTTTATAAACAATTCTACTGTATCATTTAATCTGTTTTAGAATTATTTGCAATGTCTTTATGTAATTTTCATATGTGACTGCACATGCACATTACATTCACATTTTTCAGGGTTGCATAGTATTCTGTAGATATGCCATAAGTGCAATTAACTAATCTCCTGTGATTGGACATTTAGTTTCTTTTCCTAAGTCTTCATTATTATCAAGCATGGTACAATGAATGTACTGGTGTGCACATCTTTGCACACTGATTTCTTTATTTAGGAAAGATCCTTCGGAGTAAAATTTCAGGTTAAAAAAATATGACGACTGTAAGAGTCTCTTGATACACAGTCCCAAATACATTGTATTTTAAAGTAATTTACTTTTTAGCTTTGTACATTAGGTACATGAGAAAACATGAATATAAATAACCATTAATTTTTTTGTCAAAAGCTAATATATGGCTGTCAATCTGAAAAACAACTTTTCACAATTATTAGATACTGAAAAAATAAGATATTCAATAAAATCAAGGACAATATTTTCTTTTTGAATTGCACTGCCTTTGAAAATAAAATTATAACATGACAAAATATTAGATTCATACTTATTTAATGTCATTTCAACAATTTCTATTTGTATTCCTCTGAAAATGGAAAAACATCAGTTAAGTTGTTTTTATAGTCTACCCTACTGAATCTAGAAAATAAACATAAATAGCCATGTGTTCTCCTGTGTAACTGTCACCTCTAAATGAGCCAATAGCAGCATACACCGATTTTACATTTTTCTTCATTGCATTTAATTTGGCACTCACCTAACTCAGGAATACATGAATTTGGTCCTTTTTAATAGTTCATTTGGAATATCTCATTTCTGTCGATCTCATTATTATTGCCTGGAATCTTGTCTTGTTTTGTGCCTTTTCCACATTGTTTGTATTTTCTTAGGAGAAAAGTTTGTAAAGTAAGATTCAATAAGGTAGGGGAGAGTGGGGATAAAGGAGAGAGATCAACCAAAGGATTTTTGTGTGTATGCATATAAGCCTAACCAATGGACACAGACAACAGGGGCATGAGGGCAGGAGCTGGTGAGCAATGTGGGGATAAGGACACATATGTAATATCTTAATCAATAAAGAAAAATATAAAATAGGGGGGAAAAGATTCAATAGAATAGTTAAATGTAATTGTTTCCTCTCCTCAATCGTTTGGCAAGAAATAATTTTTAAAATATGCTTCTACTATGTAAGTAGTATACTTTTATAGTTTCAGTCAGGAAAATGTTACAGATAATACTTTGTTTTATGTTCAAATGACATTTATTATAAGTATGTTTTATGCAAATCAATTAGATTTGTTAAGGATACACTTTATAATGCTATCAATTGTTTGAATAGTTCAATAAAAGTTTTTGTTGGCAATCCTTCATTATTAATTAAAACTTAATACTGCACAAATGCTTTTAATTCTTTAACTTAACTGGAAAACAAATTTAATATGTATCTTTTAAAAGGTTCAAAGTTATAAATCCAATTACAAAATGCTAACATTTATTGATCATTTCACAAGTTCTTGATATATTATTTTTAAATATAATAACATAAATTTTTTCTAACTTCAGATTGTTTAAAGGCACATTTTAGTTTTGTGAAGACTAATAACCAAAGAAAAAAGGAATTACAGATATTGTTATCTTCCTCAGAAACTCTCATGATAATTTTTTTTTTATCTTAGTTAAAGGAAGGCTTTTTCTTTAAGCTGACGCTATGCACTTACCTAGAGATAGAAAAAGCTGGATAGGGGAGAAGGGAGGATGTTTAAAACTTCCTAAGTTTGCTATGACAATTTGGGGTACTAACTGATGTAGCTTCTAGATTTCAGTAAGATTCGTAAGCTTAGACTTTCATGATGTCTGTGATTACAGGTTCACTCACATTTTTCTGAATGCTTGAGTTCTTTCTTTGAGTATGGGTATTAGGTTCAAGAGATTTTTCTCGGGAGATCCCCGGATTTGAGCATTTAAGATCACAAGCGTCATCTTCTGCTCACGCCTGTTCAGCCTCCTTGTGAAGTTACTGCCTAACCTGGGTCCCCACTTCAAAGAATTTGGGGCGTAGAGCTGCTTTGGGGCTGCAGGAGCTGTAGGTGTGTGTGTGGGTAAAGCAAACAGGGCGAACTCTGTGTGACGTGTACCCCAGAACTGCCTGAAGGGGCGCTGATCTTTGCGGCACAAGTGAGATGTGAAACCTACGCAGCCGCTGGCTTGCTGCTTGTTAACTGGCCCGTTTTCTACTTCATGTCTGGATACAACATTCACCTAGAGCTAGATTTTTTAACTTGATTGTTTCAGCAACATTATACGTATGACTTTAACTTTCTAGACACATTAAGTAGTTGTTTGTTTTTAAGTTTAAAGTAATCATTGATTGGGTTAAGCTTATTGACTTCAGAACAAATGAAACTCTTAAATGGCTTATATATATAAAAGTAAATATTAATAGATATAAAATTTGTGATATGATTTTTAGAAAACACATTAAATCAGAATCAACAAAATACTGGATTTTTTAAAATTATGTGACATAGGATAGACTGGAGTTTCCAATTTGAGAAAAGCATTTTGAGAGATTTATGAATTTCAGCATATCTGCATTTGATTTTCCTTTTTTGTTATCAGCCTTAAAATATTTAGAGTGGAAAAAAAAACAAAGCCTTTTATAATTTAAATTAGCATTATTAGGAAGGCCAATCCGATAGCTTGAATATTATAACTTAATACACTTAAATAGATTATTTTGTCAACAAATTGACAGACTTATATGCAAACTTTTGTTGTAAATGTGTTTGTTCAAGTGTGGCTGTCCGTTAACTCCTTAATCACTTTTTATTGTAATTTGAAAGGCTCTGACATTTGATGCTGAACAGATAATGACTAATTTTTAGCATGCTCAAATTAAAGAATCAAATCAAAGTACTAGCATGTCTTTTGTAATAAATGTAGTGTTGTCGCATATAAGAATGTGAATTTTAGAAATTCTTAGATAAACTTACCCTCTACACTTGTAAGCCAGTATTTCCCACAATGTATTTTTGCCATTATTATAGCAAGATATTAACAGATACTAGGTGAGGGAGTAGATTCTGTGATCAAATGATTATTCGTCATTGTAGAATTTTTGGGACCTTTTGTATGCACATTTGCAGAGTAAATCTGAAAAAATAGGATAGTGAACAAAAACCTGCGCTTTAACAATTTCACTCATTTTCCTTTTCTGTGAGTACAGCATTGGACATCCGAGTTGAAAGTTTAGAAATTATGTGTTTTATTCCCCAGCCAGAGAATGAACAGCTCTTTTTCTTGCAATGACTTCTCTAAATTGCTTTTTCATTCCTCAGGGAAAGAAAATAGAAGACTTGAGTTTGGTTGAAACCAAAATAATATTATTAAAAATATTATTTCTAGGTTATTTTTCCTTAGGAAAGAAGACCAGCAAAGAAAAATGAACTTGCTGGTGAAGAATTTTTTTTATGATGGATCTCATTATCAATAGGGTGCATTCTTCTCCAAAGATATTATTGTTTGAGGAGTGTTTTTCTTATGAGAATAGGTTGATGACGTGTAGAAAAGGAATGGGATGGAATGGCATGTTGAGTTTCAGTCCTAAGGATTAGTATCATAGGAGAGTTTTAAGTTGGAAGTTATATGTATATTTACCTGTTTGCTGACAACATATTCTCTAAGGCGGTCCCTTGATATTTCATTGGTTAAGGCTCTAACAGTATTTTTCCATTTAGGACCATCTATAGATGATGATTGAGTCTGGAGTTGAGAGATGTGTTTGAGATTGGAATTTAGTTGATCACACATTTAAAAGGTTAAGATGCAAACTGTATTTACCGATTGATATCTCTCTTATAGCTCCCAGTTATCTGTTACATGTAAGTGATAAGATCATCATAAAAACCTGATTCTACAAAATCTCTAAACCATTACTAAGCAATATTAAACCAATATACTTTAACACAGGGGTCCCACCAACTGTGGCCCACAGCCTGTTTTGTAAATAAGGTTTCATTAGGGTACAGCCGAATTCATCTGTGGATGCATTGTCTGAAGCTGCCCTCATGTTACAGTGGCAGAGTTTTCACAGACGTCATATGGTATGCAAAGTCTAGGATATATACTGTTGGGCCCTTTACAGAAAAAGTTTGCTAGCTCCTTCCAGCATGTAACCCATACTACCTAGTAATCAGAAAGAATCTAATGTAGCTTCATCAGAGATTGATATTCAGAAAATAGTCTAAATATTAGGAAAGACATATATTTGTGTGTGTGTGTGTGTTTGTGTGTGTGTATGTATGGATTTGTATGTGTGTGTATGTTTATATGCATATGTAAAATGTATTTAAACTTTTGTCAGTTGGTGCTATTCATATTTAAAATACTATTTTCAAACTATAATATCAAAATGAAATATTCTAAAAAAATATTCCCAAGCTCTCAATTTAGCTAATACTCTTTCAGTATACATCTTTTTCAATGCCTGAATGGCATCACTTCCTCTGGGGTAAATCTGACCTTATTTTTATCTTATATTTTGAGAATATCTTTTGAGGTACAATCAATTCTAAACTTGTATTTTAATCAATTGATAGATCTGATACGATACTTGACTATATTTCACATTCCTGTTATGGAGGCACTCAATTGATTATATGTGTCATTCAATTGATGTTAACATTGATATGTATGTTCCTATTTTATAATTTGACACATAGCATAATGAATTATCAAATTTTTATTAAAATGTAACTTAAAATGAACTGAGTGCCTCACTTTATTGAATAATTGATTTGAATTTGCTGTTATACTTAAGGGTCTTATAATGTAAAGTCTTTATACATTACTTTATTTAAGATTTTCTTAGTCCTCTTTGAAACCTTTCCCCTTCATACTATTTAATTGATTTCTACTTAAAATTTGTTGCTATCAAGAACTATCAGATATATAAAATTTTTAAGAATGAATATTAAAATGCCTCCCTTTAAACAGGCATATTTTTATCCAGATATCTTTATTGCAGTTTCAAGTTATGATCTTAGGCAAGGGGTATGTGTGAGTGTATTTACATTCCTACCTACACTCAGTGCATTTACTTGACAACATTTTATCATAGTTGCCAGCCTATTAAGCTATGATTATTTTCCCCAGTTTGAAAATTTGTAGTGTACAATTGAGATTTAGTTTTTATTTATTTTACTTGAGAAATGGAATCTATAATAATAAAAGCATAATATGCTAATTAGACCTGACGTCCTTTTGGGCATCCTTCCAGATGACCTTCAGACGAAGCCCCTGGCCATTGTGGCAGCAGGAGCCCAGCCCCTTGAATGATTTTCGTGCACCAGGTCTCTAGTTTTCCTATAAAATGTCTTTAATAAAAATCACAAGTATACTTTTAAAGCACTTTCTTTATATTTGCTAAAATTTGCTAGCAGAATTTAGTTCTTGTCCTAACCAAAGTTTTTAAAGAGCCCTTAACTGATGTCTTGAGGTAGTACCTATTATAGAGAGCATTAATCTCATTTTAATAAGCTTACCATCTCATTCTCTCACCTCCTTAGTTTTTTTTTTTCTTTTTCTGAAATGACTGCAGTAATACTCTGTGCCTTTACTGTCATGATTTCTTCTGAGTAGTAGTATTCTAAATACTTCTTTATTGATCCCAGTTCTTAAAAATTCAAGTTCAAAATATATTGATAACGGCACCCACATATATGTTAGGGCAACCTGTTTTAATACATGGGATAATCTTATTAGCCCAATTGTAAAATTGTATTTGAAACCAATTAAACTTACAACTTTTCTCCATTAAATAAATCAAGTCTTTATGTATTATAATCCAAAGTTTTTATAATAGTACGCTTGTCAAATTTATGTGTTGTCAAATTATGTTCATTGACCTACATGTACCAGAAAGTGTTTTATTATCTAGTGAAGATTTGTTTGTCTTTTGTTTAAATTCATTTGCATTTTCTTCAGATTAAAATTAATATATTTAATAATCATGCTTTTATTTGCAAAATTGCATACTTTAAATATATCTAAAAACAATACATTTAATTTGTATATATTACCTTGAATGTCAGTAATAAATCAGCCTAGCATTTCTTCTTTTATACGTCCTGTAACTATGGGCTCACAAATAAGAACTGAACATTAATTTTATGGGTTTTTTTCTACTCGATAGGTGCTATGGATATAGAGGAGAGAAATCGCCAAATGAAAATTAACAAATACAAACAGGTAGCCGGATCAGACCCCAGACTGGAACAAGATTACCATTCAAAGGCAAGACATTTTTCTTTTTAAAAGTTGTAAAATACTCAGTTAATCATATGAAGCCATTAGGTTCTCTTAAACAGCTGACTGCAGATTAGTCAGACATGAACATATAATTCAGAAGCCCCATGATATTATTAAATGCTGAAATTTATTATGTATGTGTATATTGACTTTCAGGTATAGAATTTGCCTTATATTTTAAAAAATCACTATAAAATATAAAAAGTAAAAGGAATGAAACTCATAGATGATCTGAAAAAGAATTACTTTAGGATTTTTTATTTTATAAAACCTATAAAGGCTCTAACACCCTCAAAATGTTTAAGAACTATTATCTTCTTACAGTTTTCCTACACAGAAATAGAATTTTTTTTGATTTTATAGTATTTTAACTGACTCTGGTTTATAAATGAGGTATTAGAAAATATATATATATATATACTCATGAGATGGTGTAAGGAGTTCAAAAGGTTTTTTAGCCAGAGTCTTTTTAAACTATTTTTTGGGAATTAGTTGAGGTGTGAGGTTTACCAAGGTAATAAAAGGTATTATTTCATTGCTCTTGCTCTTCATTGACTTTATATTTTCAAAATATTTTAAAGTTCATGATATTATTAATGGCCAAAGTCATGGGAAAACTTGTTCTAACATACCTATTTAAGAGTTAATAAAGGGATGGAAATCACAAATCTTCCTCACAACATTTAGTTATTATGTATTATATGATTTAGTAATGTAATCATTGCCATCATGTCATATTTGTGGTTTATTTACCTGTGTGATAGAGAAAAGCAGTTTGGATTTTTATATACATATATTTTATCCTTACCTCCTAAACCTTCAGTTCTCTCCATTATACTCCATTCTTTGGTAATGTCAAGACTTAAGTAAACATATGTGCACATGTGATAAGTAGGAGAAGTTTCTAGATTCTCCACTATAGAACCTAGAAGAGGCAGAGATCCTTACATCGGCATCATCTTTCAAGCCACAGGCTCTTCCCCAAATACGGACGCTGTGAACATACAATTGTTCATCACAACATTCTCGTGTGCTGGAAATGGCACAGTTTAAAGCCGAGGGAGGTAACTTAAGACAAACAGAAATAGCCTTGCCTTTCCTCACTGGGTCCTAAGCTTTAGAAATTGTCCCCTAAAATAAAAGTGTGAATAATTTCCAATAGGTTCAGTGAATTTCACAGAAAATAGCTTTTTAATGGTATGTTTCAGATACATCTCTAATGTTTTGAACTTGATATCAGAAGTGATAACTATGCCTTCCCAGGTATTTTTTTTTTTTAATATTTCTGCCTTGGGCTATCCAGATAGGCCTGATCTTATGTGGCCTCTGTTAGGATCTGACCTCTCATTGATTTCCTATAATCCTAAGACCAAGGCATGAAGTCCTAACGAAATAGGATATTAAAACTTTCGTAAACATGCCTTCAGATAACACCCATTTATTTTATTTGCCTGTGTATGCCCCACTATACTTCAGGAATGTAGGTCATTTTTAAAAATCCATACAATACTTTTAATAGTATTGTCAATGAAGAAATAAAGAGAAAATGAAGACAAGACTAAACAAGGTAAATTAAAGTTTGTGAGCAAAATGCAACGTGGGATCTTAGACACCTGCTGAATGTGGAGTTTATACTATGACCATGAGCTTCCTAACAAAAGCAGCAAAGGCAGAAAAGAGACTGTGTTGGCTGTATGATTTACATAGTTAATTACAATAAAGACAAGTTCCTTACAAGCAACCGCAATGATAATTCCTGGATACGTGACAGGAATTTCTTACTGGAGCGTTGACTAAAGAATGCTATAGGCATGACTCAAAATATTTTTCAGAAAAACAAGTTTTGATTCCATTCCAACTTAGACATAAATGAATGCCTCTGAGGCTTCACACGTACATAATTTCAACACTATTTATTGTAGGCTAGACAAAATGGAAGTCTTGGCAAAGGACTAAGTATACTGAGCAATATAATTTCCTAAACACCCTCTAAGGCAGTGGTTTTCAAGTGGTTTTCCTGGAGGATATGCATCACCTGAGGACTTCCAGGATGTAATTCTCTGTAATTATAGAGGGTGCTTCATCAGTCAAGGGCACATATAGATTTGGTTATTATTAATTTACATTCTAACCATTCCTTAGATTAAAATTCTCCACAGCATTTTTTTTTCTTTTTAATGATGGATATTCAGCTTTACATTTTCATTCTTTTCTTCCTTATTTTGATAACAAATGCCAATTAAAAGCTTGCTATTGAGCTAAGTGCTCTAACACATTTTATCTAATTCTTGAGGGGAAAAAAATCATTTAACAGATGAGGGAACAAAGATATGGAAAGTGTATGGAATCTACCCAAATTGACAGAGCCACTAAGTCATGGGAAGCGTTGTTTGTAGCTGACCTGCTTCTCCGATGTGAGCTATCAGAGATGGCCTCCCGAGCCTGAGACATGCGCAGCGCGTGCTGTGTTCCTGAAAAGCCAGCGAAGCTGTCAAGGAGCGTTGATGTGATGGCATCAAGCGCTGGCCAAGTTTCTTTTCTAACTACACTCTGCACGTTTTACATGGCATTGCCTCCCTGCAGTGTGCGAGCTTCTGTGCTGATAGTTTGTAAGCAGCGCTTACTAATCTTCTAAAAGTCTCTAATAACTCACTATGAAAGCATCTGTAGAGAAATGCCTATTGTTACTGTTGTCCTAAGAATATTCTAAGTATATGAGAAAATGAAAAGCAGAGCGTCTAGGCAGTTGCAGATATGATTCCTATTTAATCAGTGGATGATTTCTTGGGGTTTTCCTCCTTCCAAACAGAATTTAATTGTGTAGCCAATGCACTCTTTCATGTCTATTGCATTCTCCTTATTGATTCTACTCTTGGCAGATGTTCAAAGATCAACTTTTATTTTTTTTTCTATAAAACCAACATTCTCTGCTCTTCAGTGGTTCAGAAAAATGGAATTTGTTTATTAAATTTAACAGAGCAAATTATAATTCAGCATAGACCAACTACCCATCTGGGAGTTAGATAATGATTCATTAATATAATTAGCAATAATTGAAAATCAAACCATGTAGATAGTATATCTGCAAGTTGATATGGGGAATTTGATTGTTTTATTTAAATACGATTTTTACTTTTTACATTAGCCATTTTTAATATTTTAAAATTACCCCAGAATATATTTTTAAAAGGGCAGTCCATAACATTTCAACAGAGACTGCTTCACAGTCTCTGTGAAGCAGTCTCTGTCTCTGCATTGGTACAGTATTTATTTGGAACTCAAAGCCTGTTTCTCTGTATAACCAGTGCCCTATATAAAATGGTAATAATATTCTCACAGAATCGTCATAGAAGTCTTACCCCAATCATAGCACTTAGATTATTATTTTCTGAGTTCTAATTTACCTCTCTAGAATTAAGTAATATAGCCCTAAATTGCTCAGAAGTTTTCAAAGTGGACCATAAGTCCATATAATTCATTCTACCCATAATCTAATATACGGAGTTACTGCTGTGGGGTCAGACAACAGTGTACAACCCAACCGAGGCACTGTCACCTTTTCACCCAGGCTTTCTGTCTGTTAAGGGCCTCTTCCCCACTTTCAGAGGCATGTTAGAAAGAAAGCAATCAAAGTAATTTACATTAAGATATGCATAAAAACACACAAATAGTTTCATGTATTAAAAATACACACACACACATCATGTAAGTAGAAGTAAAACTCACACGATTGAATTGTAGGCCATATCAATATACAAAAAAAAATTAAACAGGTAAAGACAAAGTGGTTTTGGCAAGTAGATAGCCACTGTTAACTGAGCTGTCTGTTCCCTTTATTAGATCTTAGTCTCCCCTCAATACTAAGAATACACATTAAATGCCAACCTTACGTGCTTTAAATTGACTTTCAAAACACAGCCTATAGGGACGTCAGAGAGAGGCAGGGAGAAAGGTTGGGGCTCAGCAGGAGTGGCTGTTGATAGGTATGATGTTTATACCTTTGACTGCAGGATCATCCAAGTGTAAAGCAGTGCAAAAGTGTAGCTTGGAGTCAAGCAAACTCCACCTGGGGACTTTGGATAGGTTTTAAAAATTTATCAAACAAGACTTTGAGATCTATTTCATAGGGCAGTGATTAGGGTGAGATGAGATCATGTATATCAATGGTTTAGCATTGAGTAGAATGCTCAATAAATGGGATAACTAATATTTCTAATTATTATTATTTTATAATAACATCAAATAGGCACCAGAAATTCATCACCTGCTGTATATTTTTTTTACATCATTCCAAGGTTGTTCCTTTACCAAGTGTGTTTATGAAGAGAAATAAAACTAAATTTTAAAATCTAGATAATTAAACTATTAAGAGTTACAGTAATTCTAGAATCGCAAGAAATATTAGTGCTAATCTTTATCATGACCTTTTTTCTTAATCTTTATTCTCACCTACAAAATCAACAAGTGCTAATTAAAATAAAGTCATGGATTGAATGAAAAACTAGATAAGGCCATATTTTAAAAGATTTTATATTCTATTTCCTCTCTTCTGTGGTTTTATTCTTATTTATGTTTGTGAAAGTAGATTTCTCATTAATTAAAATTCACAAAGCTAGAATTAAAAAGTAAAAATTTTCCATATGAATTTATTTAATTTCTTGACTTATCTTTGAGATAACAAAAGGAAGGAATGATCAGTATATCAAGGGAGGAATAGCTGTTGCAAGTTTAACTCCTTGCTATTGGTGGGCATTACTGTAACCATAGCAGCAGCCACATTCACAGCACAGCTTCTAAAATCTACGTGACTAGTAGCGATATGGAGGCAGTTTTGTTCATTACCCTTCAGCTTATTTTCAGGGATTATGACTGCAGAGTAGTGTTAAAAGTGTGAACTCCAGAACCAACTGCCAGGGTTCAAATCTTTCCTCTGTGGCTATTTATATGACCTTGGGCAAGTTGATTAACATCTTTGTGCCTAGATTTCTTATTCTATCAGACATGTGATCCTAGTACCTCCCTCATAGGATTGTTTTAAAGGTTAAATCCATATATGTATAACTCTTAATCAGTTTGGAATATAAGAAGGAATAATTAAATCTAGCTGTAAGATGATGATGATGATGATGGGAAAAGAAAAATTGTTAAATTGTTTCCAACAGATAACGCACTCATACCAAAGTCCTTAGAGGTTCAGGCCTATATTTTTTTTCCATCAACAATCTATTAGATGTTGAAGATAATCCTAAAAATATGTGGGTGGAAAGAGAAGATAAATAAAAATTAATGATAACTTTTAAGAGTAAAAATTTATTTGAGTTGTCTTATTTCTATCAGTTTACTCAACTTTTCATCTACCCCAAGTAATTATGTTTACCATTTCTACTCTCTAGCAAGCTGATAGTACTTCAACTTTAATTCAAAGAAAGAGAATTATATTTACACACACACACACACATACACACACACACTCTAAAGCTTTGAGCCAAAGGAGAATATCTTTCCTCCATGTTTTAGCTGATGGAAGCAACAACTATTCATTTGCTTTTTGTCTCATAATAATACAAATATACCTTCCCTTATGTTAAAGATCTACAGTTAAAATAATATTCATGGAATTTTAGCAATTTTATAGTTTTATATGTGATTAATCTTTGAATTTAAAAGATTCTAGTGTCGGTTTTTCCCCCCCTTAATATTTTGTGTTAGTTTGCTAGAGCTGCTATTAAAAAATGCTACAGACTGAGTAGCTAAAACAATAAAAACAAGTTTTATTGCAGTTCTATAGAGGCTAGAAATCCAAGATCTAAGTATTGACTGGTTTGGTGTCTTCTGAGACCTTCTTGGTTTGCAGATGGCCACCTTCTGGCTGTATTCTCACATAGTCACCCCTTTGTGTGTGTGTGTGTGTGTGTGTGTGTGTGTGTGTGTGTCCTAATTTTCTTTTCTTCTAAGGAGACCAGTCATATTGGATTAGTGCCCATCCACATGACGTGTTTTTATCACGTCTCCAAATACAGTCACACTCTGAGGTACTAGGAGCTAGGACTACAGCATGTGAATTTGGGGGTACATAATTCACCCATAACAGACCTCTACAGAGTAATGAATGGTATTTTAAATATTCACTTTCATACATTATGAAAGCATATTTGATTATAAATGAATATTGATTTTTAGGTAAATACATTATTTCAAACTTTTTGATTTCTTAAAATGTTTTTATTTCTCTCTTGATTTTTCCAACTACATTTTTCTCACACCCTAGCAGATGGAATATATTTAGTTTTCTGTTTGCAAGTTTAATTTTAAAATTATTTTTCTTAATTTGAAATATGATTTTCTTATTCTTAATTTTATGGGGACATTTAAACATTGGTCATTTTTTTAGATATATTTTATTAATTTTTTTTTTTTACAGAGAGGAAGGGAGAAGGATAGAGAGTTAGAAACATCAATGAGAGAGAAACATTGACCAGCTGCCTCCTGCACACCCCCTACTAGGGATGTGCCCGCAACCAATGTACATGCCCTTGACCAGAATCGAACTTGGGACCTTTCAGCCTGCAGATGGACACTCTATCCACTGAGCCAAACCGGTTTTGGCTAGTCATTTTTCTTTACACGTATTTGTGAATTGCTGCCTTCTACTATATAACCACACATCACACCAGGAAATATAGAAAAGATACTTATTAATGATTAAGAAGTCATTTGAGATGACTAAGGCAACACCTTATGTGGCAAAGAACACTATAGAATTGCAGGAGAATTTTTAATTTCTTTTTTTTAGTAAATATAGTGTTTCTAAACATTGACCAAAGAAAGAATTTTAAAGAAGTTGCATTCAGCCATTTGCTGGTAAAAGGGTCAGTCTATGGACAAAAGCTGCTGTTGACAAAAGCAATAATTTTTTGTTATATATTGCCTGAGGACACACAGAGGAAGCAATTTTACTTTACCTCCAGCAAAAAAGAAATGTATGCATTGATCTTTGCTCTTCTCACCCTCCAGAGTTTCTGGTTGCTACCAGCTAGGATACCCTACAGGGGATACAAGAGATGAATGTATTGGTCACCAAGAGGAGCGAGATAATTGCTTTATAGAATCAAGTAGGATATGGAAAATAAGGAAGGAAAAAAAATGTGATAAATAGGGCAGAAGCAGGCTCTTCTAACTTAAATGGCATAAAATCTAAAAAGATTAAGTATAAACAAAAAAATTACAACTTTAAAAACAACAGAAATGTGAAAACTTACAGACCTTCTGAACCCATGGCACTTATCACCTCCTAAAATACATATCTTCCATCTTATAGGTAATTACTTGCTTGCTTATTATCTTTTGGATTAAAGTACGTACTTTTTGAGAATACAGACTATATTTTATTTATATTTGCCATCTCTCCAGGGCCAAGCATTTTGCTTAAAGGTTTAGAGCAGGTGAATATTAAACATTTTGTACCAAGGTAAGAACAAGATATGAACTTCAGGAGAAAGTCTAGGCAGGTTATTGGCAGGAGTCAAAAACAGATTTTCTAATGGGCATATGAGTAGGTTTCTGTCTAGAGTTAATCACAATTCGAGAGAATGCTGAGACATGGAGGACATGGGTTCTAATTCTGATTCTACCACTTAGGGGATAAGACTTTGGGTAGATTTCCCAGTAGTTCTTCACCTTTTTTCAGTGAACAAATTGAGGGAAGCCTGTGATCTATAAAGTGCTGTGGAAATATATGGTTCTTTGAGGCTGCTTTGAAAAACATCACTACTCACACTTTGGTTTTAGGCAACCTCATCATTAATTAAGCAACTCATTTAACATCATAGCCTTGTCTAAAAAATTAGGTTTGAGCCAAAACCGGTTTGGCTCAGTGGATAGAGCATCGGCCTGCAGACTGAAAGGTCCCGGGTTCGATGCCGGTCAAGGGCATGTACCTTGGTTGCGGGCACATCCCCAGTAGGAGGTGTGCAAGTGGCAGCTGATCGATGATTCTCTCTCATTGATGTTTCTAACTCTCTATCCCTCTCTCTTCCTCTCTGTAAAAAATTCATTAAATTTTTTTTAATTAGGTTTGAGCTAGGATTTTTGTATTTCATTTCCTTCCTCTAAGGTTGTTTCATTAATTGATTCAATAACCTCTGATCAGTGTCAGGCTCTCTACTAGATGTATTCTCACAGATGATTGAATTATACATTTTAAAATGAATTTCTGGCTTAATAATTATGATTTAGAGAATAAATTTATATATATAATGTTTTTGCCTATTACATTACATGAAATAATTGGTAGCTAAATTTGAATCAATACTTAAATCAAGACCTTTAATCATTTAGTGCACTTAATCAACTAGAACAGTGTGGAGCCATCTACACTGATAATTTCTATTTAATTTGGTTAATTATAATTTGAACATATCTACAGTTTTATTGTATTATGATAGCTTTGATCGTGGGCACAAAATTTTGTTGTAATTTTTCTTCAGTTGGAAAGAAAACAGAGACTACTTATTGGCAAAATAAATTCACTAATGTTTTCCTAAACATGAAATTTTGATTATTTCTATTTTATCAATTTTAAAGATGGTAAAATGATACTCCAATCTGGAAATAAGATAGCTAATCTTGAAATATATCTCATATGAGAGAAGGAGTTGTTGGCTGGTGATAACTTCAGGAAGTAGGAATATTGTGTGTATGGAATTCTGGTATGGAACTCACCTTACTATATGGGAATGCCAGTAATGGTAGTTATTTTTCTTGATTATAACATGTGAGATAGAGGTAATAAAAAAACAATCACCTGACAGCTGAATTCCATTCTGATGGGTGAACTAAAACTCACCAGCTCTGTATAACTCCCTGAGTAAAAAGAAATGGCTATGATTTATTATTGGCTTTTTCAGATCATTTTCACAACTAGGAGTTCTCTCAGCGAGGCTCAGTCTTCAGGTTCCAGTCATATAAGAACGTGTTCCTTTTAAGCCCATTGCCATTTTCTCCCAACACCAAAAATAAATAAAGGATTACCTAAATTTTTATTTGAATGTAAAAAGGTTACTTTATATGATTTATTTTTATCATTTTAAAGTTTCACTTGTTTTAAAATCTGTCCAACTATAGCCTAGTGGTATTGTAGTGTTATTTTTATGCTGTTTTTATATTCGATTATACATGCCTTTTTAGACAGAATTTTCAAAATTCCAGAAAAGGAATAAAATATTTATTTTTAAAGTATATATGTAAAAAAGACAACAATATATGACTATTTTAAAAAGAAATCACTTAGGTTCTAAATATGCTTGCCTAGTATCCCATTAAAAGTGAAATTTTTAAATGAAAAAAAAATAGACTTTTATACTAACAAGTTGTATAATTTTAGTCAATTCATTTAGCTTCACTGGCTTTTAATTTTATAAATAAAAGGAGGAAACCAATACGATATTACTTTTACCTTTAAGATATTGTGATTTTTTTTTTAATTACTCAGTGCTGAGCAAATAACTAAAAGTATGTTTCAGCACCCAATAACTTTGCTGGGCTTCTTAAAGAAAGGTAGTTATATGAGTCCTCTCTCATATATCTGAATATATTTTGTAATCTCAGGTCACATTTAGTAACTTTCTCTTTTCTGCAACTCAGAACTGCCTACCTGAGGTGTCTCTGAAGCTGACCAACTATAACTCTGGTTCTGAAACATTAAAATAAAATAAAAATTGCCAAAGAAATAATCAAATAAATAACAGTAAAACAAAGAACTGAGAGAATGAGGAAGGAATAAAGTGGGAGAAATGAAAAAATAAAGAAGAGAGGCTGAAAAGGAAGGAAGGAGAGAGGAAGAAAAGTATAATGTTTCCAGTCTAGGAGTTCATAATCAAATTAGAGACACACAGACATAAGTAGTGCTCATACAAAATGGGCTTTGTAAGTGATTTGAAAAAAGTAATCCCTACAAAGGAAGAATAAGAAGTATTCATTTGTGTGGAGAATTCTATGACTACATTGCAGAATAGTAGGTGAGGTGAGGGACCTATCGAGCAGTGGGGAGATCGTTAGCGAAGTTATTAGAACGTTATTAGTTATATGGTGAGCACAAGCCATGCTTGTGGAGCAGCCAGCCAGCGGTTCCTTTGAGTGGAAATATAGAGCACACCGGGATATGTATTAGGAGATAACATTGGAAAAGTGGCTGGGACAAGATTGTGGAGGGCTCTAAATTACTCAGTTAAAAATGTACACTATTCACTTTACACTCATGGGTTTTAAAGAAGGAGTCACTCAGATGAACAAGTTTGAGCTTTTAGAAGATAACATTAATGGCATATTTAAGATGCATTTGAAAAGGAGGTTGAAGACAAGGAGTCCCATGCGGAGGCTATTGCTTTAGTCCAGGCAACACATCCTTGTTATTCCCTGCCATGTTCTGAGTGTTGGCTCCATCTCAGATGCTCTTAATGCAAGCCCGGCTGAAGCTGCTCTGCCTTCTCACATAAGGAATGAGTCATGGGCCTTTTCCAGAGTTTCAACAGAATGTTATTTCTGCCCTCTCCTAAATCTAACGGGTCATTGTACTTCTCAGGCCCTTTCAAGTTTTCCAACACCCTGTGGTTAGTCAGGCTATGATTTGGTCCTGACTCTCTTCTACACAAGTACTTTGAGTTCCTCTGTTATTTCCTAAAGTATTAATATTTGATGGGAGCCCCACTTTATATTCCCAGTCCATTAATTTCCGTTGTGTTCCACCCGCTTCAGATTCCCAGGACCTTGCTCCTGCTTTTGGGATGTTAGCTTGCCACTCAATATCTGTAATATCTCCACCTATATCCTGATGAAAGTTACAAGTATTCTCTAAAAAATAAACAAACATCAGCCTTATAATATTTAAAGATATTTAAGAAACACTAAATATCAGGAATTCTTATGGCTAAGAAGTGTGTGTTTTTTGTGATATTTCTTAATTCTGGGTAGGTTTCTGCAAGTTTCTAATCTGTTTAAAGAATCTTCTAGTCATAATATAGGCAATACAAAAAACATCTAGCTTTGGGTGAAAGAGAATAAATTGGGTTTTGGCCACATTGATTTGGATGTACCTGCAAAATAACATATGAGAGATGTCCTGTTAGAATCTGGAAATACAGATCTGAAGCTTAGGAGAGAGGAGAAGGCCAAAGACAAGAATCTAGTAGTCCTTATATGACAGTTAAAATGGATAGATAATGGATTAGATCACTCGTGGGGAATATGTATAGCAAAAATAAAAGAGGGCTAACGATTGAAATTTTTGGAAAATATAATTTAAAATCAAGTTAGAGAAAGCAAAAGAGTTTCCACAGGATGGGTGGGGAGACAGGAGGAGCTATGAATACATTCTCTGAGAAGGCATGAAGTTTCAGGAAGAGAGAGGATATCAATATTAGATGTAATAGCAAAATCAGGAAAGAAGAAAACTAAAAAGACACTACTGGCTGGTAAATTAGGATATCATTGGTGGTTTTTGTTTGTTTTTGAGAACAGTTGCAATAAACAGTAGAATTGAATGGGGGAGAAGTTACAGATTCTGAGGAAGAAAGTGGTAAATGCACTTGTTAAAGGCAAAAGCATGAGCTCTGCAGCTACCTGAGACCTCTGAGCCTGGGATTTCATTGAAAGCTGGCAGGCCCATCTCTGAAAATCATGAGAAATCAATAGAAATAAATAAAGGATGACATTTCTCAAGGAGCAACTTATGAATAACAGGCAGAGAGTTCCCATTGTGCTAGCCTTTGGGAAAGTCATAATGGACTACTACCAAGAATTCTCTCTCTATAAGTTCTCCAGGAAAAAGAACTAACCTTATAACTTTCCTTCAGACCAAGAGACAAAAGTATTGGCCTCTAGGCCAATGGCTACCCTTCCTACAATTGTGGGTTGTTACCTCACAGTGTTCTTGCTGTTCCATCTTTCACAAGATTTACAGAGGACGAATTTACAGTTCTGATATGTTGTCTTTACTCATTATGTTCTCAGGAGTCTTGAGTCCTACAAACAATGTGTGTATTCCTAAACCCCACACCTCATGGTGTGCACCAACTCTGTGTACAGTGACCACATGTAACTTGAAATCAGCTGCGATGGGAGCATTTATTCATCAGAAATCAACAATCAGAACTTTTCCCGTTTGGATAGCTGGTTGTTAAACATCTACCAGTACACCACTGTCTGTGCTCCCCATGGAGAATGAATTAGGTGACTAACCTAGTCATTAAAATCACAGTACTATATACTCTGATTTGATCATTTATACTGGAGATAATACTCTTATATACACGGAGTGGCCAGATTATTATGATCTCTGAACGCATAATAATCTGATCACTCAGTGTATATCCTATATAATAAAAGGATAATATGCAAATTGTCCCCTCGACCAGGAGTTCAACCAGGAGGCAAGCTGGCCAACTGCCCATGTTCCCTCCCCCTGGCCAGGCTGGCTAGACCCCACCTATGCACCAGGCCTCTAATATTTACACACACATACACACACACACACACACTGAGTAGCCAGATTATTATGCATTCAGAGATCATAATAATCTGGCCACTTCGTATATATTGCCCAGATAAAACAAGCATTCCATTCATTTTCATTCATTCAGTGTTCATTGAGTTCCTGCTATGTGCCAGGCAATGATCTAGATAATGGGAAATTAAAATAAGTAAGGTGGGCATTATCCCCACGGAGCTTATAATCTAGCAGTATGGGTGGATAGAACTTAGGTAGATGAATGAATAAATAGATAGGGATGGATAGATAGATAGATAGATAGATAGATAGATAGATAGATAGATGAGAGACAAAGACAGGTATATGATAAAACTATCAGGAAGGTATGACTAAAGTAGTTTAGGAACATTCAGGGCAAGTAATTCTCTTTGAAGGGATTAAGACTTTTCTAGCTGGGAATTCACTTGAAGAAAATTATTTATAAGACTACAATGAACTCGCCGCTGTGCCTTTCCAGTCTTCTCCCTCCCAAGCGGAGACCTCATGGCACAATGCTCTCTTTAGGAGTCCTATCTAAACAGAATTATCTCTGACAAACAGGTTTTGCTCAGTGCAGCATTTAAATCAGGCACTGATAAGAGACTTGGCTAGGGCAGAGAAAAAAAATCACTTGGAAGTAACTCAGAGAAAGTATCTACAGGGGCGGTATTATCAAAAGACAACAGCTACTCCCTGAATTATGATGTGAAATAAAAATAGGATGTCAAATAAGAGAACATTTTCTTGCTCACGTGACTCTTTCATTAGCTACAGTGCCCAGATTCCCTCTCCTCCGTTCTTATCTCCTCTATGTCCAGCCTCCCCACCCCCACACACTGATAGCAAAGGCCTGCCCAGGACTTCAGCCTCTCTCCCAAATACTGTGTTTGCTCTAATTTTCCTCATATTTTGATCCATTCAATGTGTTTTCTCTCCAAAAATATATCAATAGTCCTACAAGAATATCTCCAGGGCATACAACTTGATTTTTCTTCAAACGTGGGCTTTCTTTACTGCCCAGTATTTTGGCAACTAATCAGTTCTTGGACTAGAGTTTTCGACAGCACATTACAGTTTTCTGGTGAGATTTACTAAATTGAAGACTAGCCATGCTTACGGGAGCTCTTATCATTCCACCCACATGTTTTGTTTGAGAAGTTCACGTTCAGAGCTCAAACAACCTGAGTTCCTCAGTTGCTGTAGAGATATCGCTGGGAAGTTACCTAATTAAAAATGTCAAGTGACTATACGGGAGAAAGTAACCATTTTATTTTAGAAATTTAAATCTACTTTTTTCCTCAGGAATATGATTCCAACATTTTAATTCAAACTTTTCTTTCAAAAGGGCTCTGCAGATAGGCTGTTACTTTTCACTAATTTTAGGTAAAGAGGGAGAACATTAACTTCTCCCAACCACTTAGACACTCCTCAGTGTCTGGAACATCCTGAACAACAATAATTTCCCGTAAAATTTTCTAGTTGATGATCTGCTTAATAGTAATGGACAAAGCATCAAATGTTGTCGGGAAAAGCTTCCTCACTCTCTTACAAGATTTTAATGACCTCCAGTCAGAGCACAATTTTCAGCTGGGGTTGTGTAACCCTAGGCAGGAAATCTTGTTTTCTTTCCATTAAAAGGGAGAATGATGAATATAGCATTTATTGTTCATCTGTCAGCTGTAAACTAAGGCATGCTAAGTCTTCATTGTGTCTAGCGCCAGACAACACCAACTCTTCCCTAACTAAATAAAGGAACTTACTCCCATTTATAACTCTTTACCTTGGTATAATAATTCAGCTGCTTCTATCTCACTACGAAAATATGTAACTTTTGTTTATTATACATGAAAACAAGCAAAACTACATTTAGGAAAAGCAAAAGAAATGAACCATCCTAAAAGTATATGCCAGTGGTAGGGCATTTATTACTGTCTTTTAGTAAATTATATATATGGAGATGTAGTGCTCTAAATATATTTAAGATAAGTTCTGAAGTTTTATTTATAAAAATATGTTTCTTATTATTTCTTACTTGCCAAATTTCTCATTCTGTTGATCATGTATGTATTCTTAATGGAAACATGAGCTATATTCCAAAGGTAAACATGCTTAGCTGCTTAGAAGTGCTCAGAGAGATGTCTGGTGCTTGGTTCAGGCCTTGAGCCAACAGCTGAGTCACCATCAAACTAGAGACTTAGCCTCATTTATGATTTTTTTATATGAATTTTTCCACTCAGTCTTTTACTTAATGACCTACTTTTTAGGTACTGCTCTGTGCTAAGTACACTATTGGGTATGTTGAGTCTTATTTCTCTTACTCCTCACCATAATCGTTAAAATGGGATTTATTCTTATCTTACTGGTCAAATATCTGATTCTTAGGTGCTAAAAGAATTACAAAGATAAGGGAGATATTGTCCTGACCTTTAAGAACCTTTATTCTAATAGAGAGTTCAAAAATTATACATGTACACACACACATACACACACACACACACACACACACACACACACACACACACACCACCTATAACAAGGTATTGTGTGAGTTATATAAAAGGCATAAAACCATAATACACAGAATCATATCTTTCCTTAAATTTTGCACATCCAAAATTTAGCTTAGTCAAAGTAGATTATCTGAATGGTATTAATCAGAGATCTGTGCAATATACACCATGTGTATTTTTTTTAATTCTTTTTTTCTTTATTGATGAAGGTATTATATGTGTGTCCTTATCCCCCCAGTGGTCCCTCCCCCAAACCCCCCACTCATGCCCTCACCCCCCTGGTGTCCGTGTCCATTGGTTAGGCTTATATGCATGCACACAAGTCCTTTGGTTGATCTCTCCTCTTTATCCCCACCCTCCCCTACCTTCCCTCTGGGGCTGGCCTGTATGCACCCCTGGATCATAGCAGCACGTTCGAAAGCCATGACTGCCTAACAAGACTAAGGCTAGAGTACACCTAGTCGGATCCTAAGGACTGAAATTCAGAAGTCAAGTAAGCAGTTAGGACGTAGAAGGAATCGGAAAAGGGCCAGTTGGGAGACACGGAGGCATGGGTTTCCAGGCGATTTTGGATCTCAGGATAAAGTAGCGGAGAGGAAAATGAGAAACAGAGCGGCTGTGTCAGCCAAGAAGCGTCACGCATTTCCTGCTGAGACAGAACCCCTCGCTGTGCGGGTGGGAACTGAGGAATTCCCCCTAAGGCGGTGGGAAACGGATGGACCTGGCCAGATGGGGACGGTGAGGCCTGAGCACACACGAGGAATTAGTGGGAAAGCTTGGTTTAATGTTTAAAATTTGCCTTTTAAGAATATTTTCTGAAACAACACTATTGGATATATGTAGAAATAGTTACATTTTTATTGTAGCTCAGAGCAGCCTTAAAGTAATCCTATATTTGTTGTTGGGCATTTCTAACAGCTCTTTTGATAAAGACATTCCTAGAACGGACACTAAGTCAGTGCTCAATTACTGTCTAATCATCAGCATCATCATTATCATCATCGTTTGTCATTTATGAAGCACTTGTTATATGTCAGATATTTTTCTAAGCACTTTGCATACATCACCTAATTTAATCCTTGCAGCAAACCTAGGAGATGGGTATGATTGTTACTAATTATCTCTGATAAACAGGTTTTGCTCAGTGCAGCGTTTAAATCAGGCACTGATAAAAATAAATAAATAAATAAATAAATAAATAAATAAATAAATAAATAAACAAACTTGGCTAGGACAGAGAAAAAAATCACCTGGAAGTAACTAATTTTTTTAACAGATGCAAAATGGAATCATAGAAATAATTACCCCAATGTCACATACCTAATAATGTGTGTAGCCAGGATTCAGACCATTGATTCAGTCTCACCCCAGAGCAATTGCTCATAATGATTATAATTACCCTTATCACCTCCTAGAGTTAAACTTTAGGATTTTTCATTTGAATTTAGATGATATTATAATCCCATGAACAAAAGTAAAAGAAAAAAAATATAATACCAAAACTACTACAAAGAAAAAAGTGTCATATCAAAACTGCTTATCTAGCCAATGCTAAAATATTTTAAAAGCTATAATATCAGACAGCCTCTCTTTTTTATTATCAATAACAAGAATAAGAACAATAAAGCCCACCAAATACAGAACAATATCCATTAAACAGTTTAATAATTTTAAAATTTTTCTTAAAACATTCATTTATCATATAAATGAGATATCCAAAAATATATAAATGAAATGAAATATTTTCATTTATGTCGCAACTTGAGATCAAATTTTCTGCTAATATATTTGATGAAACAAATACATACAGTGTCTGTGTGTGTGTGTGTGTGTGTGCGCGTGTGCACGCGTGCGCTAATATAGTTAATGTTGACCCACCCATTGAAATGCTACTCTAGGAAATGGCTGACTATGGACAAGGACATTTTCATTTAAAGTAAAATTTTTCAATATTTAAATTTTTTTAAGGCTTTGTGAACGCTCTGTATGGTTAGAAAAATCTCTGATGCAAAACTGACAGATTAGATATTTCATTCTATGTTTGAAGTTCATATAATTAAAGAGAATATTAACTTATATCTATTAGCAGATATGCTCCTAACCCAGTAATAGCCATCAGGACAGTAATAATACTGACTGAATTTTTTTTACATTATTTCATTTGACCCTTGAACAACACTGGTTTGAACTGTTCAGGTCCACTGATATGTGGATTTTTTCAATAAATACAATAAATGTATTTTTTCTTCCTTAATAACATTCTATTTTCTCTAGCTTACTTTATTGTAAAAATATAGTATATAACACATTTAACATACAAAATATGTATTTATTGACTGTTTATGTAATCAATAAGGCTTCCAGTAGTTAAGTTTTTTGAAAAAGTCAAAAGTTGTATGATGATTTTCAATTGCTCGGAAGTCAACTCTTCTAGCCTCCGTGTTGTTCAAGGATAGACTGTATTTCTGATTTTCAAAACAGCCCTGCAAAAAAGATATCCCTATCTATATATATATATAAAAGGCTAAGCAACTGGCCTACCAGGGCCGAGAGGGGTCTGATGCTCAATGCAGGAGCTGCCAGTGTGCGGTTCTCAGGTGACACACCCCAGAACCAGAGAGAAGGGAGCCTGATTCCCAGGTGCATCACCCTCTCGCAATCTGGGATCCCTCAGAGATGTCAGAGAGCTGGTTTCGGCCCAATCCCCGCAGACCAGTCCGAGGGACCCCACTTCCCATAGAGACCCTGCTCACTCCACAGATGTCCTTCGAGCCATAAGGCCGCCCCAGATGTGACTGGCCTGGGAGGGACCAAGGGAGGTTTGCTCCAGGGCATGTCTGGCCCATCTCACCCAGTCCTGCCCCGCCAGCCATCTAATTAACTTCCTTTCAATGTGCATGAATTTGTGCACCGGGGCACTAGTTACTTTAAACAGAGTTTTAAAGGTTAAAGTATTTGCTTGATTTTACCCAGTTAGTAAGAGGTGATCCTTACTCCAGGTTGTCCAGACATCAGAGTCTACTATTTTTTTTTTAATATATATCCTAGTGTCGTTAACATAAAGCATTTATGATGGCTTTTCATTTACCAGAATATTTGAATATCCTGCACTCTGGCGGTGCCATATAACTGATTGTTTCATTCCAGGAAGATTGAACTATTATAAATAATAATGATTTTTTTCCCCCCTAGTATTCCTAGGATTCATCAAAATCCAGTAATCTTTCAAACATTAAACTTTCTCTTTTCTCTTGGTTTTTCTAGAAAAGGTTAGATTTTTGTATTATCTCTAGGTTTTCAATGAAGCATAACGGACTAAAGAGAAAATGGGTTTCCCTAGGTCACAGTGGCAACTTTACTATACCTTTCTCCCCGCCCCCCCCCCCCCCCCCGCCGCCCCACCTCCAATTTTATTCAGAAATAAAAATATTATTTTCCCTAATATGAAGCCAAATGTTTGTATTTCCCAGATTTTACCTAAATGTCCTTCCCCGAGGTTGTGGAGAACCTATTTTCATGGCCCTCCTTGGGGTGTGGTGGAAATGCTTTAATTGCCTGTGCTCAAAAAAAAAACAAAGGTTTCGCGCAAATTGAATCTTTCTTTTAGGATAATTGCCATTCACTTTTGTTTTTATGTGCAACTGAGTGGGGGTTTTGCAGTTATCCCCTGTGGACAAGAAAGTGCTGAAATAGGAGAAGCTGATAATGGCTCTGTGTGGCAGCGATACTGACACCTTCTGCATGTTTGTCCATCTGTGTTAACAGTACCGATCAGGATGGGATCCTCATAGAGGGGCAGATAATATTTCCACTAAATCCTCGGACAGTGATGTAAGTGATATATCTGCGGTTTCCAGGACTAGTAGCGCTTCTCGTTTCAGCAGCACAAGCTACATGTCCGTCCAATCAGAGCGGCCCCGAGGAAGCAAGAAAATCAGGTGAGTAAGGGGCTTTCGCAGGAAACTCTCCTGAATGTATATGACAAGGTCTTTATGTTTCTTTGGGTAGACGTAAGATCCTCTGTTCTGAAGGCTAATGTGTGTCATTTGGCAATAAGGACCTCTGGACATACAATTATTATGATCTATTATATTTGGCTCTGCCTTTCAAAACTTTTTGCCTAGGCAGATGTTATAGATGCATAACAACTTTCTTACTAGATTACTTGAAATAACATGGTTCGTTGTTTTTTTTTTTTTTAATGTTTTCTATTTTAGGCTAAATTCTATTACACATTTATTGACGTTAAAGTGACGGTTTTGTGAAAATTTGAATATTTTAATGTTCTAAGAAATGTGAAAAGTAATATTTGAAAGGTGTTTTTCCCCCCAGTTGATTATATTTCAGGGATTCAGAAAAATATTACTTTTTTAAATGGGCTACTCCTTAGCCTCCTGAAACTGTTATAAGTGCATGGGGAAAATCCTCAGCTTCTCAAAATTCATAAATGCAATAGGTATGTTCATATATGCATACCCATCGAGTTTATGGGCACCTGAGCTAAATTATTTTTACTCCTATGTATAAAAAAGAAAAAAAAATCAATAATGAGGAGACGAACTTTTTCCCATGCAACTCCATAACAGGAAAATGGGATTTGAAGGACAATTGTGATTGCAGTGCATACACAAACGCTTCTCTAGTCTACTGGGGAAAAAAAGTTTCACCCTGTAGAAGATGTCATTGTTATTTATGTTTTCATAGTGTTCATTTCCTTTCTGTTTAATTTTGTGTGCATTTTTTCTTACCTTTTCTTTCCTTTTCTGTGTTTATTTGCATGCCTTCCTTCCATCTGTGTTGCTTTCAAAGGCCAATGGGAGGAGAAGAGGGGGGGAAAGAAGGGGATAAGCATGAAGAGATAGTTCATGGCGAAAAGGAAGAAAGAATTAATGAGCATGTGAAAGGGAAAGAGATTATAAAAACGTCTAATAATGAGAAAACCAGAGAATCAGGAGACAAGGAAAATACACCAGATACACGTGAGCAAGGGAAAGAGAAAGATCAGAGGAATAAAGAGGATTTGCAGAGGCGAGTCTCACAAGAGGATGACAGGTAAAATACACTCGTTTTTGAAGACATTTCCCATTAGTGATGCAGCCCTTTCTCCTACTTAGGAAGACGATTTTGCCCTTTACATATTGTTTGTTTCCTTGTGTTTTCTCTATTTATATTCTAATACAACTAATTGAGATGTTGGTAAAAATTGTATACCCAAATCAAACAGATTTCTCAAATAGTCTTTCATTTGTATCCACTGGGTCTGAGAGTCCGGCTCATTGGTTTTCAAGTTCTTTAGGATGAGCTGGATCAAACTTAAATTTCCCTTTAGTTTTTGTTTTGTTTTGTTTTGATTTGTTTTTGGGGGGTGGGAGTTCATCATGAATTTATTGTAATCTTTCTCATCTGTGGAGTCAAAACCTTTGAGTAGAAGATATGAAAGGCCTGACATCTTTTAGCCTACTTTATAAGAAATATTACATAGCGGAAATGATTTTCTTAAAGGAGTAGAAAAATAGCAACAGGTAAGCTTTGTTCAGTCTCTGACTCCTTGCCTCAGTTTCCTGGTAGGTTCTGGGTCAAATCTGAGTCCCGAGGAAAATGGTAGAGCAGAACAGCTGGAAAGCGAGGGCAGGTGCCCCAGGGGTCATTGGGAGGCCACTGGGTGAGGCCGCTCTCAAAATTCATTCGGGCAGAGAAACCGCCAGAGGAGGAGATTCGATCAGGGGGTAGAGGCAGGGAGAAACACAAGCAGCAAGACATAAAGCCACCGCGTTTTCGTTTTCCTAACACGAGGCACTCAGCACGAAGCTGTCTCTGCAGGGAAGATGAGGTCGGCACCAGTGAGAGAGAGCCTGCAGTCTGAGGAGGAGATTTCTCTATTTTCTCCAAGTACACTGATCTGAGACAGGATCGCAAGTCAGGTCCCTTTTGGAGGCATTGGGGATTCTGGTATTCAGTCCAGAATTTGATTTTGTACAGAGTTTGCTTGATAAGGACACCCTATTATAAGCCAGTTTTGGGGGGTTTTTTGGTTTTGTTTTTTTTTTGCAATTAATATATCTGAGCCCAATCTCAGTTTGTACTTTACTTATAATTAATAAGAAAGGTAATCGGGACAGATGTTTACCCCTTGTGTAGACAATTCTGTCGTTTGTCTGTGATGCTTTTTTGTCTCAGCTTGGTATATTGAATTATACCTGCTCTATAAAAGTTTCTGTATCACAGACATTAACCTGACAATGAATATTAATCAAGCAATTTTGTGATTTGAGTCTAAGCTATTCATTTCATTTGTCTGTTATCTAACTTTGATAACTACCTTAGTTCAGTAGTAAAGACCATTTTTCTGATTCAGTGGGCCTGAATTTCACCATGAATTCACAGAGAAAAAAGCTGTCCAGTTTTTCCCTTGGAAAGAGAGAGAGTTTTCTTTCTTCCAAAAGCAGAGCAGCTGTGAGCCTCTGCTGTGTTTCCTTGGTGTGTACTGTGTAAATGAAAACACACCGGGCCATGGATGTTTGCCTCCAGCCCAAAGCCTCTTCGGGCATACCCAGCTTGGACAGAGGCTCAGAGAAGATTGTAACCTTACGTCCCCCATTTTCAACATTATTTTCTTCATTATGTTCTTCAGCAAGGGAGCACAGTATTGTGCAGGGGAAAGGGAGAGACGGTGGTGCATGCCTAGCGATTCGAGCCATTAGGCGCATTTTCAGCGTCGGTCACTACAGGATGTTTCTGGAGACTGGAGGAGGCCAGGCTGGCCTCTCCCGGGACACACATCACATTAGGTGGCAAGAGTGCCCCCTGCCGTTGTTCTAAGAAAATGGCGGTGTCACTAACGAGTGATGGCAACGCAGGGTCTTGCATTTGCTCTCCTTTCTTAGAATAAAACGGACCATCTTTAGTCTGAGAGGAAGTAGGTTTGAGTGCTCCCAGTGTCATTTTGTTTCAGTAGTTAATAAAAACGATCGTACATCGTTTCAACACTGACAACCACATATGTGCTTACACATTATTGGAATATAATCATATCCCCTAACACACCATGAACGTTTTATGCCTTTTACTTGTAATCCATGTTTTTATAAACAAATTTTTTTTTTCTGACTTTAAAGTATTTTTAGTACTGTTACTACTTAAAGTTGACATAGTGACTGCAGGGAACAAAATTGATTATATAGTTGCTATTTTCATTATAGCATCCAGATCTCATTGCATTGTACACAATTATGTTTTTGTGTTACTATAAGTTAACATATATCATCTGAATGTACATGTGGGAAATGAAGAGCAAAAAAAAAATAGGTCCAGGAAAGTTCATTAAATACTTGAATATAACATTTTTTCTAAGTTGATAATAATATATTCATATTTAGCTATTTGTAATTTATACACTTACATATATAGGTCTAGTAAAATGCTCAAAATCATTAATGATGATCTGGTGAACTCTAGAAAATATGAAATTATATTTGCCACTTAAAATATTTTTCTCACTCTGTGTACATCTGTATTTTAAATCTTATATCTGTTTACATTTGCTGATTATATACCAAATATATGTGGTAAAGCTGGCCACAAAATAAGGTAAGACATAGGGAACAATTATTCATTCAACCAATGTTTATTTAGAAAATTTCTTCAGGCACAGTACTTAAAATTGGAAATGAAAATGAAACATCATCATACTTTTAACCCTGAGTGTGAATTAGTTTCTGAGGCTTGGTGGATGGCTGTGTGAGGGTAGTTACACCTCCAAAGAATGGATCATGATACCTACACAAACTCATAAGGACACTTGACAAAAGATCTTACATTTGCAATGAAAGGTAGAAAAAACAAATACTGAAAAGTATAGCATTGTCAAAACCAACAATGTTGGTAGATTTGTCATTAAACTAGATTCTTATTCATTCTTCCAGACATAAGACAAAAGAAAAAAAATTTAAGAAACTCGTTTTCTATACATTTTTAGTTCTAAGGCATTTCTGCTTCAATTTTGTTGATTGTGATGGGTCTGTTCAGATTTTTTATTTCTTCCTGATTCCGTCATGGGAGTTAACCGTTTGTTTCTTTCAGATTTCCCAATTTGTAGCCATATCATTGTTTTGTATAGTATTTTCTGTGGTGTCAGTAGTTACTTATCCTTTTTCCATTTCTGACTTTATTTATTTGGGTCCTTCCTGTCTCTCCCCGCCCTGAGCCCATCTCCCTTGCCAAGGGTAAACATTTTATTTTTGAGGAACTTCATGCTGCACATTTTCAGAGTCACATAAGAAAACAAAAATGTTATCCTCCCCTCATCGAGAAATAAATAAGAAGAGCATAACATTCCTTTTAAAATCACACTTGGAAGTTTAGCACCAGCATCCAAAATGAATTAGAAAAGGGAAACAAACAAACAAAAACGCTTACTATATATTTCAGATTTCTTTGGTTGGGGTTCTCTCCAGGTGGTATTATTTCTTCTTTCGATTTATATTACCAAAACAGGAAAAAATATAATCCTAGTGGGTTGCTGAAACTGGCGAGGTTGCTCTCCTGTCTTCTATGTAGGCATTCCAGAAAAACCGCTGGAAACATTGGCTGACATTCTCGATTTGTACTTGTTTTGTGAAGAATAACTGTAAACATTCCAATGTCCACATCTTGGTTACTGGTTTTCCACTCTGTTGCTTGGATGTTTCTTTGGTGTTGGTAAGGTCGTGTCTGCCTTTTGTTTCATTTTTTGAATGGCCATTCATTCTGTAGGTCGCCTCGTGATGGTGAAGGTGCCTGGGAGCCTGGTTTTACTCAGCACTGCTCTCTACTCTTTTTCTTGATAAGTCTGGTTGAAGGTCTATCACTCTTGTTCATGTTTTCTCAAAGAACCAGCTCTTGGTTTCATTGATCTTTTATGGTTTTTTTAGACTCCCCCCTGCCTTTTTTTTATCTTAATTCTTTCCTTTTTTCTACTCATTTTTGGCTTTGTTGTCCTTTTTGTAGTTCCTTTAAGTGTAAGGTTAGATTGCTTATTTGGGATTTTTCTTATTTCTTGAGGTAGGCCTGGATTGCTATGATTTTCCCTCTTAGGACTGCATTTGCTGTGTCCCATATATTTGGGGTTATTTTGTTTTCATTTTTATTTGTCTCAAGATATTTTTTGTTGTTTTTGTTGTTGTTGATTTCATTGTTAACCTCCCCATTGTTTAGTAACATTTATTTAGCCTCCTTGTGTTTTTCATTTTTTTCCTTGTAATTGATTTCTAGTTTAATACCATTATGATTAGAAACAATGCTTAATATGATTTTAGTCTTCTTAAATTTTTTGAGACTTAATTTGTTTTCTGTCCTGGAAAAAGTTCCATATGCACTTAAAAAAAATGTTTATTCTGCTGCTTTGGGGTGAAACTCTGAAAAAAATATTAATTAAATTCATCTGGTTTAGTGTATCATTCAAGGCTGCTGATTCCTTGTTGGCTTTTTGTCTAGAAGATCTATCCATTAATGTCAACGGGGTGTTAAAGTTTCCTACTATGACTGTATTACTGTCAATTTCTCCTTTTAAGTTTATTAATATTTTCTTTATATATTTAGATACTCCTATGTGGGGTGCATAAATGTTTACAAGGGTTAATTCTCTTTTTGAATGATCCCTTTATCATTATGTAATGTTCTTCTTATAGCCTTTGTTTTAAAGTCTGTTTTGTCTGCTATAGTATTGCTACCACAGCTTTTTTTCATTTCCATTTGCATTAAAATATTTTTTTCATTTCCATTTGCATTAAAATATTTTCTTTCATCCCCTTAATTTTAGGATGTGTGTGTCTTTTGAGCTGAAGTATGTCTTTTGAAGACATATATATATATATATTTATATATATATATATATATATATATTTATTATTCATTCAGCTACTTTTTGATTGGAGAATTTAATCCATTTTCATTTAAAGTGATTATTAATAGGTATGTATTTATTGCCATTTTATTGTTCAAAGAGTGAATTTTATGGTATGTGAATTCTGTCTTTTAGATTGCTCTAAAGAAAGTCTCTGTAAAAAAAGGGGGGGGATTTATAATCTGTGTTGTTTCCCCAATTATAAATATGAGAACAGTGTTATAAAATGCAAATTATATTTTGTTATGGTTTAGTTTGTCAAGCATCTTTTCTTCTATTCCAATGCTCCTTAGGAACTACCTTTCCCTAAAATATTTACTTATCTCTCTTTTTAAAAAGTGTTTACATACATTTTAACATCACCATGGTGCTAAAGATGTACCTTTTTCTCATGAAAACAATGTTTTTTACATCCAAAGTTTATCCTTTGCACATAAACATAAGAGTTTGCCTAAATTGTGAACTCTCTATGTATTGTGTGCTCTCAGTTTATAATTAAGCAAGCTAGTCTCATAAAATTATTGGATTAAATGTTAATTATCATATTATCTTCTATAAGTGGTAAACTGTGCATGTTATGAGATCACTGAAAGTGAGAGACTTGAGATTTGATCAAGTATGTGGTCTGAAGAGAAGGAACATTTGAAAATAGACTATCTGAAGGCACAGCTATTTGAGTAAGAATCTAAAGATGGAGGATGAGCTAGAGTCAGAAGTGTAAAGGAATGGGTTGGCTCAAATCAGAGGAAAAGCAGATATTAAAGTAGATCAGTTAGTAGGCAGGGAATTCGAAGGTAGGCTATTACTGCCTGGTGGTCTTAATTTTCTCAAACACAAAAGAGACAAGAATATAACAGTTTGGAAGTTGAATTAGAGATTTGTTTTGAAGATTAGTAACAATCACTGAAAGAAATAAAGTACTGACCAAGAACAAATTAAAGGGCTAATGGATAAATAGTCCTGCAGATCCATCTGAAGTTTGGAGACCAACAATTTCAAGATACATTAATGTATAACAGCAGTGTGATCATTTCTAGCATCACTGAGCCAACCCAGTGTAGAAACTGAGAAGTCAGTTTGTAGCAATGCCAACAAGAGTTTTGATAAATGTGGAGGTTGTTAGAAAAATAGCAGTGGGAAGAAATTGAGGATACTTAGGCAGATGTCCATTCTAGATAAGAAGGAAGAAAAGCGCAGACAGGAATTGATAGACTAGGAGAATATAGAGAAAATCCAAGATTTGGAATACTATATGATATAGTAACAAAGCCAGTTTGGGATGCTAGAAGTGTAAGAGGTTTTAGTTAGAAGATGGCATTACAATTTAAGATTTTGTGGTGGAGCTATTCTCTTAGTTGACAAATTCTAAGATAGGAGCATTGGAATAAATAAAGATAAAAATATTAAATCTGAAGGTAGATGGAGATATATACATTTTGGAATTATTAGGCAGCTGGTTAGGTCTTCTTAATATTTAAAGCTCATAGAATTGTGGTAAGATTGAGAATTGAAAAGAAGACTAAATACTTCTAAGGACTTCAGTGAATCTGTCAGTAACCGTGAGGTCATCAGATGAAAGGCAAAAAAATGAGAGGTATGTATTGACATAGCTAGAAGTCATAAGTTGTAAAGACATTTACACTTTTCAATAAAAGGTAGAACAATCCTATATAATAAAAGGCTAATTTGCAAATCAGCTGAATGGCAGAACGACTGATCGATGCGCACTGACCACCAGGGGGCAGACACTCAATGCAGGAGCTGTCCCCTGGTGATCAGTGCACTCCCATAAAGGGAGCCGGCCTAAGCAATCAGTCAGACATCCCCCTAGGGCTCCCAGACTGCCAGAGGGCAGAGGCCAGGCTGAGGGACCCCTGAGTGCATGAATTTCATGCACCAGGCCTCTAGTATTCAATAAAAAGTAGCCAGTAATCAGAAATATTGCAACCTATGAAGAAGAGAAAGTACTCATCACTAGAAAGGACTTTGGGGGGAAACAGTGTGTTCAGGGATGCACCAGGTTTTAGTGGAGACAAGATACAGATTGAGTGTTTTTATTGAAGTAAAAGGATTGGGAGTGATGAACAGTAAGGGTGTAGCTTTGTAACAGAGCTTTCACTGTGCTTTTGCTGTCACCACATTTTCAGGGTGGTGCTTTCAGCAAACTCATACTATTTCTACTGCAATACCACATCTTACATACATTTTAAATTATTTATAGAAGGTAATAGGCCTTGTAATGTAGTCATTATTAGCAATTTCTGTTAACTTGTGCTTTTGTGGCGACTCATTATGCTATCCTGTTACCACACAGAAAGTCTAGTTCAGAGATGCCCATACAGGTTCATTATTACTAATGAATCACTCTTGTTATGGATAAAATAGCAATTTATGATGACATAGATTTAAAATGTCAATTAGGATTTATTTAGTTTAATAACCCACACATGAGTGAAACCATATGGTTCTTAGCTTTTTCTGACTGACTTCTCTCACTTAGCATAATACTCTCAAGGTTCATCTACGTTGTCACAAATGGTAGTATTTCATCTTGCCTTATGACGTACTACCGTGTTTCCCCGAAAATAAGACTACTTTCAGGTTTCCTTCTGAGTGAAATATAAGGCATCCCCCGAAAATAAGCACCCCCCCTAGGCTAAACATGAGAGATTTGATCCACTGATTCTGAAAGAAATGGAGTCACAAGAAATTCACCAGGAATTTCAGGAATTGGATTGTTATGATGATGTTCCAGAAGATGATGACATGATTGTCATTGAATAAATGAGTAAATTCTTGATACTGTAGGATTCAGTTTGTCTGGTTTGTGTTGACAACTTCCATACTACCGTACCATATACAGGTAATAAATTTCCTTTATTTTCATTTAACAATAAATGTGTACCGCATTCTTCGTCATGGAAAAATAAGACATCCCCTGAAAATAAGACCTAGCGCATCTTTGGGAGCAAAAATTTAATATAAGACACTATCTTATTTTCGGGGAAACAGGGTAGTATTCCATAGTGTGTATGTGCCACATCTTTAGCCAATCCTCTATCAGACACTTTGGTTTTCTTCATGTCTTAGGCTCCATGAATAATGCTGCAGTGAACACAGGGGTACATATATCTTTGTTTTCGAGTTTTTCAGGTAGATTCCCCGAAGAGGGGTTTCTGGGTCATATGGTAACTCAAGCCTTCGTGTGTGGAGGGACCGCCATCATGTTTCCCACAGTGGTTGCACAAGTTCATAGTCTCACCAGCCGTGAATTAGGATTCTTTTTTCTCCACAGCCTTTCCTCTTGTTGTTACCTGTCTTGTTGATAATAGCCATTCTAACAGGTGTGAGGGGGTATCTCATGGTACTTTGGATTTGCATTTTCCTCATAGCTAGTGAAGTTAGACATCTATTCATATATCTGATGGCTGTCTGAATGTCTTCTTAGGAGAGGTGTCTGTTCCGGTTCTCTGCCATTTTTAAATTGGATTGTTTGTCTGTTTGGAGTTGAGTTGTATGATGAGTTCCTTATATATTTTGGGTATTAATCCCTTGTCGGATTATATTATGCAAATAGAATTTCCCATTCCATTGATTGTCTTTTTGTTTTGTTGGTGGTTTCCTTTGCTGTGCAAAAGCTTTTTAAATTTAATATAATTGCATTTATTTATTTATTTATTTATTTATTTGTTTATTTAGCTTTTACTTCCCTTATTTTTGGGGTCAAATTCATAATTTTTTTTCTACAACCAAGGTTCATAAGTTTAGTACCTATATTTTCTTCTATGTGCTTTATTGTTTCAGACCTTATATTTAGGTCTTTGATCCATTTAGAATTAATTTTCATTCAAGGAAACAAACTGTAATCTGGTATCATTCTTTTGCATGTGGCTTTTAATTCTCTCAGTACCATTTGTTGAAGAGAGTTTTTTTTCTTCATTATATGTTTTTGGCTCCTTTGTCAAAATTATTTGCTTGTATACCTGTGGTTTTACTTCTGGGCTCTCAATTCTGTTCCATTGGTCTGTGCATCTGTTTTTCTGCCAACACCATGCCGTTTTGGTTGTCATAGCTCTGTATTATAACATGAAGTCAGGTAGTGTAATACCTCTGATTTCATTCTTTTTTCTCAGGATTGCTTTGGCTATTTGGTATCTTTTGTAGTTCCATACAAGTCTAGTGATTTTTTATTCCATTTCTTTTTTAAAAATGACATGGGGATTTTTATAGGGATTGCATTAAATATGTATATTGGTTTGGGTAATACGGCCATTTTAACTGTTGATTCTTCCAATCCATTAACATGGAATATCTTTCCATTTAATTGTGTATTCTTCTATCTCTTTTTTTTTTCTTTTTTAAAATATTCATTTATTAAGTTGATCAGGCTGTGTTGAGGAACTTTCATACTGATATTGATCAACATGAATATAGGTTTCAGGTGTGGGTTTTTATGTTACAAGATCTCTATGCCCTGTGTGCCCAACACCAGAAGTCAAATCACTCTTGTCGCCTTATATTAGGATAAATTGTTATTTTTTTCTTCTAGATCTCTCTCACTATTGTGAGACTTCATACAGCATTTTTACATATAAAATAATGATTATCATTCGGAGTTTAATGACTTAATCTGGACAGTGATTATAAAGGTATTGGGTTTATAATTATCTTTTCATTGAATACTCCTTTGTATTTATATATTTCACAAGTTTAAGAACATGAAAAAAGGATTGAAGGGAGAGTAGTGCCAGGAACTGTCATCTCAGAATGGAACTAAGTTATATTTAATGCACATATACATATAACCACTGTGTTAAGATATATTAATATATACACATATGGTAATTCTTCTTTAATAGGTGCATTTCTTTATGTTCTTCATAGTGCTTTCATGCTAGAGTGCTGATACCAAATTCTGTATATTTTTCCATAGAAAAATAATTCCCACTATCCAATTTTATTGAGAGTCACTACAAGGAATTTAAGCAATTCAATGATTTTTTTAAAATTACTATTCACAGTCTACCACAGTGTAATGTACAATAATGAAATATTAGCATAAAAAATGAAATTAAGACAAGAAAGGAAAATGTTATTTCATGATTCATTTTACATATTTTCTGTTCTGCAGTATTATAAATCTAGTTTGTTAAAGATATGAATATGTACTTAGCAATTAAATTGTTCTGATACTATAATTTCAAATTTATATCAAATTTGACTTCTAGAAAGTAATTTTCATATTCTCCAAGTGGGTTTAAAATATTATTGCTGTCATTTTTAAATTATTATTTACCTTTAAGAAAACAACAACACATACCTAGGAGAAATTCTATCTTAGCATTTTAAAAAGTATCTATTTCCACATATTCCCTTGATCTCTAGTACATTTATATAAGCAATTCTCTTGCTAGATGCAATTTATTGAGGTTATGCAATTTGATATTAAGTCAATACATCATATATCTTGCAGTGAAAGGTTGCAAATAGCTTCAAAATAGTGAAAATTTACCTCTTTCGCACAAATTTAAAACATTGTAAGTTTCTAACAATGCTATAGGAACAAAAAAAAAAATGTAAGTTAAATAGTGGAGAAAAGAACAAAAAGATGCTGAAGGGGTTAGTTAATTATTTTGTTTAAGAAATATATAAATTGTGCTATAAAGCATTTTATTTGTCTTTTAATTAAATAAGATCTAGTCATGTGAGCATTTAAACCCCTTAGAGTTCTGTTCATAAATTTAAGCTAATATTCGTGCCAACCATAGTAAGATCTAGAACCAAATTACTTATTTTGAAAAATCTGACAATTCCCTTTTTTCTGAATTGATGGAATAGATATCTACAGAGTTGTGGTGGAGAATGATAGAATAAAAACTCATTGTTCCTTAATAAACTAAAAATCTTTCATTGTTCCTTCTAATTGTATAGAAACAATTGCTTTTTTTGGTTCAGTTTTGATATTTTTAATCATTTAGAATTTTCATTTACATAAATTTATAAGAAAGCCTTTCAGCCCTGATGCTTTTAAGCTTGAATTAAGGATTTCAAATTTTTAAACATCATTAACTATGAGAACACCTGTGAGTCAATATTTCTTTATGAATTAAAAATAATTAGATGCATTTTCTCAGCATGTTGCTACATAATAGCTTACAATAATTTTTCTGCAATGGCAAAAGTGAATGCTTTTAATTTGCATTCAATTTATTATAAATCCTAAAAGACAATAATGGTGTTTAAGTTCTTAGACTTTTAGCAAAATAAATTGTGTAGGCATAACAGCTACCCCTCATTTCCTTTTATTTCAGTAACTAGAGTTCCCGGTGCATGAAAATTCATGCAGTGGAGGGGAGATCCCTCAGCCCATCCTGCCCCCTCTCACACTCTGGGAGCCCTCAGGGGCAGGAGGCAGCCTGGCATCAGGGGAGAGTGACACCCCCATCACACCTCTGCTGCTGCCACTGCTGGCAGTCAATTAGCATATTCCCTCCTATTGGCTGTGGGCACTGCCATCTTTGCAATTAGCATATTTCCACTTTGTTAGGATAATTGTCTATTGAAGGAGATGGAGTTTCTTTAGTGCTTGATGTCTACTGAATCATGTGGTTCCAATATTTGCATATTTATAATGAAAATTACATATAAAAAATGCTTTTAGATGGTTGAGTAAAGAGGCTAGGATTTTTAACTTTCCTAGAGTAAAGTCTTTAATCATTCCTCCTAACTATATAGAAAGGATTGCTCAGTGTCTGTTATTGATCAACGAGAAACAAACTAGAGTTATGGACCATATTTTACTCCCAAGAAATGGGAAAGCGACCATAGAAACTGCCTACACAAAGATAGCTGAGACTTGTTCTAAAGACAGCTCACAGCATTTTCTCCAGACTTACTAAGTTTAATTTCCATGGCTCTGTCAGTCATAGTGTTCTAAAACTAGTCTGGGCATTTCGCACTCAGAATCCTGCTGGTGCCAATTGGGTGATATCAGTGATTAAAATCAGGTTTGAGGACGAGGTAATGTTGGGAATTGTGGCCAACAAGCTCCCTTTGAAAGGGGGAGTGTGCCCCGCTTCAGCCAGTGGGTGTCACACAGGAATGCAGGCAGTGTGGTCAGATCTCCAACTCCTCTATCAACTTTGTAAACAACTCCTCTGGCTAAAGAAAGTGTATCAGTGGGCTGGGTCCACAGGTGGGCCACCTGTTTGCAGCTGAAATAGTCATTATTATTGTTGGAATAATGACCTTGAGCTAAGAAAAGTTCCAAGCAATCAAAACAGGAATAGTTTTCTTCATATTGTTCTATGTCAGAAAACTGATTGTATGTTTTAGAATATCTGCACTAATAAAAGAGAAAGATGCACATTGACTATACCTTTGCAATGCCCACCAGCCAATCAGGAGTGAGTATGCAAATTAACCCAACAAAGATGGTGAGTTAATTTGCATACACAGGCGCTGAGTGGCAGGGGACAAGGTGTTCTGCACCACCCCAGCATCTCCGTGCTTCTGGGCAGCATGGGAAGGCAGAAAGGCAGATCCGGGCCGGAGCAAAGGCATAAAGGTGTCTCTGGGCTGGCAGCCAGGGGAAGGAAGGCCCATTCTTGCACAAATCTTCGTGCATAGAGCCTCTAGTTCTTTAATAATGTAAATACCAACCTATCAGACAGAATGTTATATTGTAAAAATATTCTTGTTAATGAATATTGAGAGAGAGAGAGAGAGAGAGAGAAAGGAAGAGAGAGAGAGAGGTATCTATGTTAGAAACTAATTAAACTCTGGATCTTTGCCTCATTTACCTCAGGTAACAAGCAAAATAATAGGATGCTATATGGAATTGTCTAAAATACTATATAGTCCTTAACAGATATAAAAAGAATAGCTGTGGTGGATTTTAAGTATCTAGGAGTGGAGCTAATTATAGAAATGTTAAATAAGTATAAATATATCATGTGGCCCATCTGGTGAACTGTTTTCTATATTTTATGACTAATTTAGATTAAGGGGACCTTAAATTAAGCTGTATTGGGAATTTCTAGAAAATACAAAACAGTTAGTTGGTTCTAAAAAATAGTTTTAATAAAGCAGCTCTTTAAAATTCAAAATTAGCCTGGCTATTGTTGCTCAGTGATTGAGCGTCAACCATGAACAAAGAGGTCACCGTTCGATTCCCAGCCAGGGCACATACTTCGGTTTTGGGCTTGATCCCCAGTTGGGGTTGTGCAGAAAACAGCTGATGGATGATTCTCTCTCATCATTGATGTTTCTATCTCTCTCTTCCTCTTCTTTCCTCTCTCTGGAATCTATTTTTTTTTAGATCAAAATTAAATACTGTTGTTGATTAGTTCAGTGTTTACATGATACCCAGTGAACCAGAACGAATGTTATACTTTCAGTTAGTAGTTTTGGAATTTTGGAGATACTATTTAATTTGCCATTTTTGTTTTTAACTCCGATCAAGTGTTTAAATCCTAACAAACAGGGCATTTATTGTATTATTCATTATTTGTAAATATGGATAAGACTTAAAAATCACCTTCCTTTTTCTGTCTGTCTAACTTAAGTATAAATAGTAATTCTGATTTACTTTTTGTATTTATTGTTTAAATCATAAAAAGCTTTTCTTATCTTACTTTAAGTATAATGAAACATTGTGTGAATTTAGAAAAATTCTATATACAAAGTAGAGCAAAGTAAATTTATAGTTATGAGTACACAAAATACAGTTTATTCTTGTATTATTTGCTATTGTATTATTTTCCATTTGAACAACTGTAAAGCTACTTTTGCCCACACTGTATAGTAAATTACATCAATATATTTTGGAAATATGTTCATGCTTTATCTTTTTTCTGATCTAGCAACTTAGATTTATTCATACCAGTTTAATTCAGCTTTCCAAAATTCATCACATTCTACCTATTAATATTTAAATTATATATTTATATATGAGCACACTGTGTGTGTATTGGCATATTCTCTGTGTTTCATGGATATCTTATAATCTAATGTGTTCAAGCAGGCTTACAGGCTTTGGATAGTAATGGAACTTTAAAATTTCTGTGGAAATATTTTGAAATAATTTTTGTTTAATAATTTTCAGAGAATATAATTATGAGCAATATAGTCTGCATTCTCTATTGATTGGTTATGTGGACTATTTTCTTGTGCTTTAATCAACAAAACTCAATATCTTAACTATTTGGGAAATTTTTTCTTTTCCTTTCTTGTACTGAATTCGGAGATGTCTGCATAGCCTTATCAAATTTCAGGTTACCTCCAGACTGCCCAATATCTGTATACATTTACATATTTAAATGTATAATTTAAGGGAATTCTTACACCATTGAATACCTTTGGGAATAAATACTTTCAAATTTTGGGGAGATACCCTGAAGAGGGGTCGGTGGGTCAAATAGTAACTCTATTCCTAATTTTTTGAAGAGCCTCCATACTCTTTTCCATAGTGGCTGTACCCGTTTACATTCCCACCAGCAGTGAGTGAGAGGTGCTGGACTAGAGAGGGAACCAAAAGGAACAAAAAGGGGGGAAATCCAAGACTTGCAAAGAATCAATCAGTAGGGTTTGGTGATTTGTTGAATTACTTGATCCATTCAGTAAATATTTAACGAGTGCTTGTTAAGGGCAAGACCCTATTCTATATGCTTGGGATGTAGGATCGAACTAGCAGACAAGGTTCCTGCAACTATGGAACTTAAACATTGATGGAGGAGACCGATAGTAAAATGTATTGGGTGTGGGGTGTTGCGAGTAGGAAAGGCAATAGTGTGCGGCAGAGGCCAAGGAAACGGAAACAATGGCTTTCCTGCCCGCAGAGCAGAATGAGGATTTGAATCCGGGAAGCAAGTGGAGATTTAAGAAGGCAGAGCTTGTGTGGTGGCTGCAATGAGCAGGGGTTAAGGGAATAGATGATGAGGTTAGTCCTGATAGTCTCAAAGCTGGGCATGGAGGTGAGACTGTGTTTGCTGGAGCCGGGGTTCCTGTCAGAGCACTAGTCTTAGGGCCTCGGCCTTCAGGCACGTGTGATGGTTGAGGTGCTGGGGCAGGAAGAGGTGGAACACGTCAGTGTTTCCACGTTTGGTCACTATGACTGTTGAAAGACAAGCTGGGAAGTTGAAAGTGTTACGGAATTTTAAGCAGATGAAGAATAAAAGATGTTTGAATCTTTTAAAAGTAAGGCAGGGACTTGGCATGAAGGTCATTGTAAAGTGACTATGCATATTTCTAGGTCGATACACCCTTGTAGTCTATTGAAAGGAAGTAAGAACAAGTCCATATTATTGTTATTGGAATCAGTATTCACTTCATGTTTAACTTCAGTTTTTAAAACTATTTGATAAAAGCAAGGCATTAATTGAAGTGTGAATCTAGATAAAGTTTCTTGTACGAATAAATAAATAGAGGAAAGAATGGATCACTTACCAAATGACACTATATCTTGGTATCTTAATTTTCCGTTTGCTAAGGTCATTGCATTATTGCCATGATATTTTTGCATAATGGTAATCTTTCAAAAATGTCTGATAAATTATTGTGCAGTGGAGTAACATTTTCAAGCAAAGAAAATATTGAATTTCAATGTGGGAGTGTCCAGATTTTTGCCACCTGAAAGAAAACAGAAGTGGCCTGTGAATATGCTACGAGAAGTCTGTTTGAGACACGATATTTACAAATTGCTTACTCTCATTCTCATCTTTATTATTTCATTATGAAGAATAGGTTCATTTGAAAATGAAAATAATGTTAGTTTCATAAAGTGGCTAATGGTAATGGAAGTCATAATAGCCTTGAATATCATTGCTGTTAGTTTTCAACACAAACTTGAGAAAATATTACTGTAATGTTTCATGTGAACACACTGGCTACAGTGTGTCCAGGTTAAGGGGCCATTCCTTTCTGATGGCCTCCTCATTGGCTGTCATTCTGTCGCTAACCTCACTGAGCATTTTTATCCAGTCTTCTTATAAGTGCGAAAGCAATAATACAGCACTTAACCTAGCATTCTTTCCAGGCAGAAAGGGCCTTATAGGAAAGTGTAAGTTTGGGAGTGTTTTCAGGAGGATGATCTGTAACATACAGAGAACTTCCCAATGAACTCAGAGGAAGTTTATTTGCCTGGATTGTGTATGGCATATCATTTAGTGCCAAAGTGTATAGCTGTTTTTTGTGTTTTTGTTTTGTTTTGTTTTGTTTTTTTAGTGTATAGCTGTTTTATTCAGCACTTACTACAGTATCTGTAGATAATAAATGTCTGTTTAACTTACTTATTAAATTAATAATGTATATGCATTATTAATTATTAATCATATGTGTAATAAGATCATCTCAAAAAAACATTTTCATTGAAATACATCTTTTCAAGTTTGAAATGATCAACTGTATCTTAATTATTCACTTATGTGAAGTCTGAAGGACCATTTTGTTGAGGCCACTGACTTCTCTGCTTATGTCAAGTAGCTGCTTCAAATAAATCTAGCAAGTGTAAGTGTTTATTTTTACTAAAGCCTCAAAGTCCCATGTAATTGTAAACATACATAATAATTAGAGCTAACATTTAGCATGTGCTAAATGTTGTATTTACATGTGTGTTTTTTTCATTTATTCCTCATCACAACCTTGAGAAAATTATGATTTTGTTAGATTAATTAACTCGTTGATTCAATAAATACTGTACCCTTACCATGTGGCAGGCATTATTTTAAAACCTGGGATTTCACAGTGAACAAAAGAAGCCATGTTCTTGCCCCATGAAGCTTGCATTTCAAGTGGAAAGGTACATAATAAACATATGAGAAAACGAATGCTCAGAAATAGGTAAAGCAGTATTATCAAGGTCATGAACTCTCAAATGACAGAAATAGGATAGAAACCCATGTCTGACTTGCTTAGAACCTAAATTTAGGTTTTACCTCTAGGTAAATTGTCAGCTTTTGTTGCTTATATACCAAAGAATCAAGTATAACACTTTTTCTGTGAGGGACTGTATCCTAAGCCTAAGAGAATTTGAAAACTAGAAGCCACCCACCCCCTGGCCTCCTTATCCACGGTTTCACTGTCACTGTTTGTTTCCCTGTAGTCAACCTCAGTCTGAAAATATTAAATGGAAAATTCCAGAAATAAACCAATTCATATGTCTTAAGTTCTGTGCCATTGTGAGTAGCATGAGAAAGCTTTGTGTCTTCCTGCTCTGTCCTGCCCAGAACAGGAATCAGCAAATCCACGCTGTGTATTGCTACCTGCCCTTCTATCACTCGCGTATAGCCATCGCCTTAATCCCTTCCTCCGTGTCAGGAACATATTTTTTTTGTCCATAAATCTTTATTTACAACAGCATTTTCAAAGGTACATTCTATTTTATTGATGAACATAACTTATTCAGACTTCAAAGGTACATTCTATTTTATTGACGAACTGAATTTATTCAGACACCCTTTATAGTTGGATGCTTATGGGGTTTTCCCATGTGTGTTTATTTTACTATTGTAATCAGTTCTCCATAAATCTCATTCTTGCTAACTCTGTACACATTGCAAAGATTTTCCTTAGGATAAATACCTAAAATAGAATCGATAGATTAAAAGGTCAGCTTATTTTTTTTAAGGTTTTTTTTTTAATACATTTGCCAAATAGCCCCTCGGAAACCAGTCAATGGACCACCAGCAACATTGAAAATGTATTCTATTACTGGACCCTTTCAAATTCTGTCTTTTAAAGCAATGGGTGATGTCATGGGTCTTTGCTTTAATAAGCACAATGTGCATTCCAAATGACACCCGTGTTTGCAGAGTCTTTGGGTGTTATAGAAGTATCCTACAAGTCAAGAGCCCGGGAACTTTAAGATGTGGGGTTGATGGTTTGTTTGCGTTAGGTTTAGGTGAAGTCCCCTGAGGATGGTAAAATAAGCCCATAGTGATGCCCTCACATCATCTCCCTCCCTCAGAACAGCATTCCAGCACAACTGTTTATAATCTCATCCCTGGCGATCTCAAAGTTCCAAGGAGATGAAAAGTAGAGCCATCTGAACAAAACTTCTAACAACCCTTTCTTGTAGATAAAGCATTATCCAAATTGCTAGGTTAAAGAGAGGTATACTTCCTTAAAACCAAATGGTAATTAAAAGATCAACCTACACGCTGATTTATTGTTCCCATTTAGTATTTTATTGTATCCGTTTGGTTTTGGCCAAGTTTTTTGTGCCCTCTATATCGAACCATGAAAATTAAAGTGCAAAAATGACATGGTCCAATAAGCCATATGCTGTGAGTATATCCTTGACTTCCCTGATAGATAAATAGGTGGGTTTCTAGAAATGTATGTTTGGGGTACAAATTCTTACATAGCAGGAATTCTAGGTTACTGTGACTATGGTCCCATGTTATTATTTTCAAGGCCTTTGCTCAACCAAAAACTTAACCTTTTTCTATGCCATGAGGGCAGCATACTAGGAAAATCTTACGTTGCATTCTGTGTATTTCCTCAGAGTCCCTGGTACAGGAGATACTTAGAGGAGCAAAGCATTCACTAGTTAAAGGGGACCTTACAGATATTCCAGTTCATGATGCTTAATAGATGCTTAGTGGAGGAGGATGGTGATGATGGCTATATTGAAAAGAGGAAGAGAATAGTTTTGGGAACTCATATGTCTGGCATCCTACTTAGTGCTTACTTAGGTTTTCTTACTTGTTAAGCAAGGGAACCAAACTCCATAAAGGGAAACAGCACCCCAAAGATCAGTCTCTAACGCCAAAGAACAAACGTAGTTTGCTTGCCCTTATATAATGCTGGCTGCATGAAAACAGTTTTACACATTTTCATCTCAAAACATTTCACTTTAAGTTTATAGTTGCAAATACTATTTCTATCGATGCTGGTATTTATTTATATAATACATGTTTAACCTTATTTTATCTATTGCCCATATCCCTAATGATAATTACCATAATTTCCACTTATTGAATGTTTACTTCAGACATATTATCTCTATTATTGAAAATAAGGAAGGAAAATTCTAATTTTATAAATTAGAGGAAGTGGAGGCTCAGAGTAGAGCAGTTAACTCAAAAAAAAAAAATCGAAGCTGAGATTCAAGCCCATGTCTATATGCCTCTAAACTGTTTTGTTTTTGTTGCTTATTAAAGAATAGCAAAATCAAACAAGCATGGAAAGAATCGATTTGGTTTTTATAGAAGCATATACACTGTTCTCTTCGCTTGCTTCTCTCTCTTTCTCTTTATGCCTCATTTCTTGTTGAAACTAATGTGATGGTTAAAATAATACACTTTACTGTATTTTTTTTTTAATTTTGTATTGAGCCTTTCTCCTCTTAAATCTTTGGGGGAAATGTATATACATTAATAAAATTGACAAGCTGCTTTTAGCAGACTTTAGGATAGAGAAAACCATTTTGTTCACTAATACCAAGGAACTGAATAGAGATTAGAGCTCAGCTCAGTGGGTCAGTTTCTTTATTTCCATCCTTTAAATGATGTATACGTTTACTTCTCGTGTCTTCTATTTTTAATTTTGTTTCTATGATTAGGTGTTATATGCTCCGATTGATCAGAATCAAAGTAAACTTTCTCATACTTAGCCAAAAACGGGTGATACATAAATGAGTCTTCCTATTTCTCCCAATCAGGCTGCTTCCTTCCCATTCTCCCAGGTTTATGGGGCTACATGGATAGCCTGCTCCCACATTCTTTCCCTCCTTCCTCCACCGCCTGCCCAGGCAGCGATCAGGAGCGAACCCAGGGCCTCTCTCTGGTCACTTCCATCCAGGCCCGCAGATCAGCAGTCAGCTCACACACCGCCTCCTGCACTCACTCATTGCTTTCTGACCACCATCTAGAAAACGGATGATGATGTTTCTTTGCCAAATGAATACAAGAGGACAATCTTTTAAAAAAAAAAAAAATATATATATATATATAGACTTACGTCAATAAATATGAAACTCTATGAAGCGGAATAAATTATTTTTAACTCAAAACTAATGAAAATATTGATCCCTGTTAGAAAATTTCGCTACTGCTAGATCAACTTCATTAGGTTTTTCATAAAAGTGGGGGGGAGGGGGGAAAACTTGTTTGAAAGGGCCACTCTTAGCAATGGGTGCTGTGATCTTTGCCATTTTTGGTGAAATTTTCCCTCCCCGTCGAATTTCTGTTTGAAAGCAGTAGTGAACCAGCAGGAGGGCAGTAGTGAACCAGCAGGAGGGCAGTGGAAACACCTTCAAAGCCTATCTCCACAGGCAGGACAGCCCACCGATTTCCCATGGATGTTTCTCTTCCTCGGGCCATGCCAACCGGCGTCTTCTTTGACACCAGACGTGAAATGATGAGCCCGTTTGCCATAGTCATGTTTATGGTTCGCCCTGAATAGGAAGGCCCATTCATGACCCCGGTATCTGACATAGTGTCACCCTCCAAAATAGGCCCCATAAAATCTGATAGCATCGCCTTCGCTCTCAGACGTTTCCTCTAAACTACCTTTTCTGTCTTTTCCCCTTTTCCTCCGGTCCTCACCCTTACCGACCCACCACCCACCGGCCTGCAGTGCCTTTACGTCCAAAATGCAGAGCCGCCAGGCGGGCGCGGCGGGGAAGAACATGACCAAGAGCACCAGCATCAGCGGCGACCTGTGCTCGCTGGACAGGGGCGCGGGCAGCCCGGCAGGCGCGGCGGCGGGCGCCCTGGGCCCCCACAAGCGCCGCTCCAGCATCGGGGCCAAAATGGTAGCTATTGTGGGTCTCTCCCGGAAGAGCCGCAGCGCCTCCCAGCTCAGCCAGACCGGTAGGCCTCTTTCCGTTACTTTGGATTCAGCTCTGAGTGGTCGTGACCATGCACATGCTTTTTCTCTCGCTCATGCTGTTACCGCAGTGACGTGTGTGCACCAGGGCCTGTTGCAGAGGGGAAAGGGGCACATGGAACCATGACTTTGGTTTTCAGGGATGGACCTGCTTCAATGCGAACCGTGGATGCTGGCCTTGCAATGTCTTGACTGTCTTTCTTCCTCAGGGGGAGGCGGGGGCTGAGCCGTGGTCCCCCTGATGGCCGGCGGCTGGTCCTTTGTGAAAATGCTCTGGCCTGGGAGCTGTGTGCTCCTCTGCAGCTCTCTCCAGCTGGAGCCAGCCCGGGTCATTGTCAGTCCCAGCAAGACCCGGTGATGAAGATGACACCTCGTGTTCTGTGCGGATAACCTGTTTTTATTGCTGACAGCCTCACTTCTTTTTCAGTTTGTAAGCAGCGGCGACCGGTGTTATCCGTTTCCTCCCTGCAGTCTTATTTCCCTGCTAACGCTTCCAGCACCAGCCTTCTCCGGCAGCAGCAGGGCTGGAGGGATTTCCTGCTGACAGTGAAGAGACTCAACGCTTTGCTAGTTTAACATCCAGCCGCCAAGCCACAGCTCCCAAAATAAATTAGACGCAGTTGCTCCTCCTCTGGAAAGCCTCTGTTAGCAATTAAGACATCCGATAGTCAAAGCAATGTCTTTTTTTTTTTTTTTTCAAATGGGTGTTGATAATTAAACATTAACTCCCTGGTATCGTGGAAATAATAGTGTCTCTTCTACTTAACTAACAAACAAAGGCATGTAATGGGGTGTTTCTTTTACAGCAAATAAGTTCTAGGCAAACGGGTGAAGTCCCATTTATGTTTGAATACGAGGGTTCTTACACGCAAAAGTCAAGATGAAAATGTGCGACACAGAAAAAATGGAAAGATGCATGATTCCCTGGACCCGGCTGATCTTGATTTTACAAACTGTAATGGCGATTTTGGAATTTGAGCCTTATGGAATGATATTATATTGAAATAGTTATTGGATGGTATTCCTTATAACCTGGTTGTCACTCACTATATTTAATAGGATTGTTACAAGAATTTTTCATTTTGCGTTTCAAAATGTCATTTTGCAATTTAATATAGAAATAGAAATTTGATTTATGAGCCCAAAGATCATATTTAAATGATTTTTAATTGCTAATATTTATAAATAATTAACTGTTTTAACTGTGTTGTACTAATATGATAAATGTTAGCCTTTGACATTTTTAACATATTTCTCTGGCAGAACTTAATTTATTGCACTTTTCTCTTTACAATTTATAAACACCTATAAATCAAAAACTGCTCTAAAAATAAGGTTTATTAATTTAAAAAAAAATTACAAACCTAAAACAGACAATAATAAGACTACAAGAGAATATGTGGTATTTAAATAATTGATTCCATAATGAGTTTAATTGTAGGACATTCAGAAGAAGCCTTTAAATTTTATTAAAATAAATGCTTTAAGGTTTTTGAGCATCAGCATATACACAGAAATGCAATTTTAAGGTAAAGGCTTGTAAAGGCTTGTTTTTCGTTGTTATTGTTGTTAATAACTGAGAATATTTTTTCCATTGATTTTTTTTTTTTTTTTTTTTTTTTTTTTTTAGAGAGAGAGAGAGGTGGAAGGGAGAGAGATAGACAGAGAGAAACATCAACGGGAGAGAGACACATCAACTGGTTGCCTTCTGAATGCACCCCAACCACGGCCCAGGGAACAAACCTGCGACCGAGGTGTGCGCCCTCGACTGGGAATCGAACCTGAGACCCTTTGGTGCAAGGGCAATGCTCTAACCACGGAGACACACTGGCTAGGAGGGGAAAGGCGATTGTTAATGAAATCTCCACACACTCTGAATAGGCATATGGAGCTACTACTTGCTTTTTATTCAATTGGATCCTGTTCCAGTTACCTACTGGGAAGACTCCCAAAGAGACGGTGGCAGGTGTTTGCTGGAAATGTGAGAAAGCCCGAGCGGAACAGGATAAAACTCTACCAGGAGTAACAACCGTCCATTTCTCCAACATGTGGAAAAGCAGGAGTGTTGGCTCATTTTGAGCTCTGAAAGCTATTTGATCTCAAAGACTCTGTGTGTGGGGGGGGGGGGGTTGTTTGTTTGTTTGTTTTAATATATTTTATTGATTTTTTTACAGAGAGGAGGAGAGAGGGATAGAGAGCTAGAAATGTCGATGAGAGAGAAACATCGACCAGCTGCCTCTTGCACACTCCCTACCGGGGATGTGCCCGCAACCAATGTACATGCCCCCTGGGACCTTTCAGTCCACAGACTGACACTCTATCCACTGAGCCAAACCGGTTTCGGCTGGTCTCAAAGATTTTGTAGCATGAGAAGCACTAAGGCAGAATTCACCTTTCCTCTCTGATGCTGCTCTAAGTTGGGCGAAGTTGTGTGTTCTCTAACTGACTCTCTTACTCACTACCTTATTCGGTGTGTTTGACAACGTAACATTACACAGTTACTCGGTAAATATGTATTGGGTTTCTACTCCGTGGCTGGCACCAGGGTGCATATTAACGGGGATCCCTCCTCGTTTGCTGTGAATGTGCAGTGGGAAGGAGTGACAGGGCTGAACAAATGAAATAATAATTAGTTGCAATTACAAAGCTTGCCTTGATGGAAAAGTACCATGTGACTCGAAAGCATAGCATAGGAGATGCTAGCCTGGTCTGGCTCATTGGCTCACCCACCCTCGCTCTCGTTGGATTCTTTGCTCCCAAGAGGGTTGTCACCAGTGTTGAGTGGTATAAAACATTGCACTTTCTTTGTGTTCGGTTGTTTGACAATCTCTATATTTATTCATACAGTCCACAAATAGTTACCCTGTGTTGTCATTGTGTGTGTGTGTGTGTGTGTGTGTGTGTGTGTTTCTGTTAAAAACAACTGAAAGTCAAATGATCATTTGAAACGGTATTTAAATTCAACTGTATAGGACCTTTATTTTGTATAGGAGGTATGTACTATGAGGGAGAGTGGGAAGAGATTGTAGTTTAACCTAGATGTAAGCTTGACGTTGAAATAGCGGGAAAATGGGTCTCGGATACTTTTCTTAGGCTTAAAAGTTCGGCCCTGACACAAGAATGTGACTTCTGTAGCTTTTAGTCCAAGAAGGTGGGGCTTTGGTTTCTGTTTTTGCTCTGGTAGGTGAGGAATTTATTGCTTTTTATTTGAGGCTTCATGATCGCTTAGAAAGTGAGCGTGGGCCAAGAGCTGAGAGAGAAGTTTGACACGAAATGGGGAAGTTCTGATGAGGCAATTGATGGTGAGGCAACATGGAACGAAGTAGAAGAAAACATGGGAAGATGTAAAGACAGGAAATGATCGCAGAAAAAAAAACACAGAGAACCCCGGGGTGGGCACTGTGCTCATAAAGGAGGCATCTCTGATTCTACGAGTTTCAAGCAGACCCTCCTTCCCAAAGGAGATACAGGGGCCAGAGGTAGGAGAAGAGCGGCCACTGGCCCTCTCACAGCCCTTCCGGTCCCACGGACATTTGAAGTAGCTCAGTCCGTGCCCTTTGGGGCCTTCTGCCCCCTCGGCCCGCAGTCGTTTGTCCCGGGATCAGAACGGGGTCAAAGGGAAGACGATGACCAAAGGTTTCTGACCTGCTGTCAGCCAGACCGCGCTCTTCCCTTAACCCGTCGCTGGTTAAATTATTTTACTGGAAACAACAGTTGGTTAGACTTATAGATTTAAATAAATTAAAAGATTTCTTTTTAAAAAAAAAAAGGTTATTTAAGAATCTGTGTTCAATTTGACTTACTCATTTGGAAAGTAAGTACATGTTCAAAAGTCCATTTCTCATGTAATAAGCTAACAGTCAGGAAGCATGCAGAAGGCTTCTCTGACTGGATTGGAGTCTTGCCCGCCTGCCGTCACCATCACTATCGCCATAACTGTGTACCTGCCAGTCTGTTTCCGCTCACTAGTCCTTGCCTGGCTGTCGATCATAACGGGCATGGCTTCGTTCTCCCAGGCTCTAATCTGGTGCTTTAAATTATCAGTTTATTTATTCTCTCCTTGCTGTGAAATTATAGGCACTTTTCATAGTAACAGTATCTCTGTGGCTACGGAGACACAAGGCAAGCCTTTCCATAATGAAGAAAAGAAAAAAGTATGTAAACACAATTTTCATATTAAGGAAAAATATTAAGCAGGAATAATTGAATGACTGTCATTTGACTTCCACAAGGCTTCCTCCTTAACTACTGTTTGGAAGTTATATGTACTTTAGAATTGATATCTGAATGGCAGAAACAGCCCATGGTGTTACATATTACTCCTACTCTATTGTTAGCAACCTTTATAAATATTTACTTACGATAAGCAGTATGGTTATTTGACATAAGGAAAAATGCAACCAGTGAATTTATATTGAAATATGGTCCTGTAAATCAGTCAACAATAATATGTTTAAGTATAATTCACTGTAATTATGATCAATCATATAACATATTTCATTTGCATTTAATGAGATAACATTTTTTTTTAAACTTGAATTGCTTTTCTCACTAGTGGAATAAGATAGGTGGTGATATCACTTCATGAATGTGAAACCGAAGCAAAAAGGTTCTGTGGATTTGAGTATGATAATAATGAAGCAAAGAAAAAGCCTAGTTCCTTGTTTTAAAACGCGATCACTCTGCCTTTGTACCAGGAAAATTTATTTTAAATGTATAACTATATCGTACATAGTAGCTATTTTTGTAGGGAGTACATTAGGATAGCAAATTTATATACCTTAAAAATACATTAATTTTTTTCAGAACTAAGCTGATTCTCTGCTTAATAAGATCTCACAAATATACGGTCAATTTCTAGCTTTTACATGTCAACTAAGACGAAGTGCTACTGAGACGTTTTTCTAACAGAAATGACTCTAACGGTAAAATAAACTTAAATGCTTAAATTTAGGTACGCAGGCAAAGGAGGAAGAACCACACACTGGATGTGTAGATACATAAGGCAGTGACAAACCGAGGCACAGTGGTATTTCGCAATAGTGTGTCCGTAATGCATTTCTCGTTGGGCCTTGCTTTCTTGATTCTAGGCTTCTGGAAATATTCAATAGAAACACTAATAATGACTGTGTCAAGCATAGGGAAGCAGAAGAGAAAAAAGGCTGGGCCAGAGTCTGAGGGATTAGACTTTCCATTGCTACTGTAACAAATGACCAGGAATGTAGAGGCTCAAAACAACCAAGTTTATGATCCCACACTCTCCGTAGGTAGGTAGCGTGCAGACGCAGTGTGGCTCAGCTGGTTCTCTGCTTCGAGTCTCACACGGCCAAAAGCAAGGTGTTGGCAGGCCCATCTCCTTTCTGGCGGCTCTCGGGAGGACTCCTCTTCCCCGCCTCTGCTTGCTGGCACAGTTCCATTGCACACGTTTGTGGGACTGCAGGGCAGTCCCCGTTTCTCTGCTGGGGCTCATTCGCAGCTTCTAGGATCGTTCCAAAGCCAGCAGTGGCGGTCAAGCCCTCTAGCTTCCAATCTCTCTCTCCCTCCCCTCCTTCCTCCTCTACGTGTGTATAGGACTTATCTATGGAATAGTTTCTGCACGTAGAATAACTAAAAGGGCATGCTCATTTTTAATTTAGAAAAATATTTGCAAATAACCCTCTAAAAGTACTGTGCCGTTCATATCCTTTCCAAGAGGTTCTGAGAGAGATTATTTTGGCCCGCCCTTAGCCATATTAGTGTTTATTTCTTTTCGTCTTTGTCAGTCTAGTACGGATTTTCCCTTTCCCTTTATTTAGTGCTGGGCACTGAATGCATTCTTTGATTATTGGTAAGGTTAAGAGTATTTCTACCACTTACTGGTTTATTATTTTAATTTCTTTTTTCCCTGTGCAATACTTGTTCTGTCTGCGCCCATTTTCCCCGTTTTGTGTCATATTTGGTAAAATCTTCCCTTCTCTTAAACTATACAATTTTATTTTTCATTTTGATATGTATATGAGATTTTTATGCATCTGGAATTTCTTTTGTAGATGGTGAAAAGTAGAAATCTAGCCGAAGCCGGTTTGGCTCAGTGGTAGAGCATCGGTCTGCAGACTGAAAGGTCCCAGGTTTGATTCCGGTCAAGAGCATGTACCTTGGTTGTGGGCACATTCCCGGTCGGGTGTGTGCAAGAGGCAGCTGGTCGATGTTTCTCTCTCATCAACGTTTCTAGCTCTCTATCTCTCTCCCTTTCTCTCTGTTAAAAATCAATAAAATATATATTTTTTTAAAAAGTAGAAATCTAAATTTGCTTTTTCCAAGTAGTTGGTTAGAACTAGGTAATTCATTGAATAACTCAAACTTTATTTATATAAAATCCTATATTTTGTATATTTAATTTGTTTTTTATTTTTGTTATTTCTGGATTTTCTATTTTGTTTTATTAATTTGAGTTGAAACAATACCATGATGTTTTAAATATTAATTTTGTTTTGTTGTTTATTTCACTAACTCATAGGTCAAGACTATCCATATCTTGCTCATCTTCAAAATTCTCCTGGCTGCTCTCATATTTTCTTTTCTTGGAAAACTGTACAGTTAAAATTGCATTGAAATTTAGACTAATTTGGGGAGAATTGACATCTTTATACTATTGATTATTATACTATATAGACTTATAGGCTGTCTCCATTGATTAGGATTTCTGTGTCCTTCAGTAACATTTTGTAGTTTTCATTAAATATCTTGTGGCTCTAATTTCTATCACTGTATTTCATTAGTTTCATACTCTTTTACTAATCCTGAATCTAAGCAGATTGGTTCAAAAGGAGACCGTTCTAATTTTAAAGTACTTGAGATGTGTGTGTGAGCTTGAATGAACTAAGCACATGATCCTTTCTTGTATATTCAGAACCTGAACACACATGTAAAAACAGGACCCGTTTTTGGCAGATGGGAAGCCACCATTTATTTGTAATAAATAATGACACAATCTTTTTTTAATATATTTTATTGATTTTTTGCAGAGAGGAAGGGAGAGGGATAGAATTAGAAACATCCATGAGAAAGAAACATCAATCAGCTGCCTCCTGCACACCCCCTATTGGGGATGTGCCCGCAACCAAGGTACATGCCCTTGAATAGAATCGAACTCGGGACCCTTCAGCCTTTAGGCTGACACTCTATCCACTGAGCCAACCCGGTTTTAGCATAATGATACAATCTTTTAAAACAACACCTATTCCTAGGTATTTTGTAACGTATGTTACCATTGGAAATACCATCTTTTTTCTAATACATTTTCTAAGTGGTTGTTTTTAATATTTATTAAATTATTGATTTAAACGGTGCTTTAAATCTTCTATGAGGCCACCTTACTGATTAATTCTAATACCTTTTTTTTCATTAATTCTACTTAGTTTTCCCTTTAGATTTTCTAAATACAAACTCAGATCTTCTAAAAATGATTTCCTCTCTTCCCGCAAGGTACTTTCAAGGTGCCTCAGCTCAGATCCATCACAGATTAATTGGACCAGTGACTTGAGATCTATTCCGAAATGTTGTTTGACTTATTCTCTACTACTTTAGAAAATGGATCAGTGTGACTCTCCGCTTTTTAAGGGATGGAGGAGAAGCAGTGATTTTTTTTTCTCCTTTCTCAACCCAAAATAGGCATTCTATAAGTCATGTTGTCAAATGAGAGAGTAAAATTGTTTTCACTTGTACTGTATCCTCTGTAGTTCTTTGAAGCATAAACTTTAATCTGTGATTCATTGTTTTTTAAGGTCATAGTACTGTTTAATGTATTTATATGACATTGGGTCTTTGGCCAGCCTGAGATCTATTTCCAGCTATCAATATTTTCAAAAGCATAAAGAAATAAAATTTTTAAATGAATTAACAAAGTGACAGGAACAAGGACAAAGTGATCAGAAGCAATATGTATTAAAGGCTTCTGTGCCTGTTTCATTTTAACTTTTCTCATTTAAATTTGTTTCTGGTTTAAAATGGTCACTATCAGACATCATAAAAATGAAAATTTTTTTCTTCTAAAGTAACATTTCCAAAAGTGTATCCTATAGATCTTCAGGTGCCAACAGATAATAAACAGAAAACTGATGTTTTATGGACAAATGAGTATAGAAAATGTGGTTTAAATAGTTTCAATACGTGGATTTTATAAATTGCAAGACTTCATAATGTCGTTTGTAATGTTTATGTGCTTTGTGACTTTTCAAAAGAAAGATACAATCTGTAAAGTCTCCATGAGTCATTTTGACCGAGTAATTCTGGTCGGTGAAGCATATCTTAGAGTGAATATGTTTTGGAATACTTTGGAAAATACCTAAACATTTTCAAATGTAAATTGTAGCATGTGCTTTTACGAAAACATAGAGTTAGAAGTAGACAAAACGCTTTTCTCTGATTATTCAGTTGTATATCTCATTGATACCTAGTTGCTTATCTGTAGTTGTATTTTTCAAGTAGGCTGACTAAGAACCAAAATGGTTTTCCTCACTGTTTTAAGTATCTCGGATCCATTCTTTAACTGAATCAGGCAGATGCCATTCAGAACTAGCTGGGTGGTAAATTTAATGAGATGAGAAGTGTGGTAGGAAGAGAAGGGATGCAATGATAGAGAAGAGGAGTTGGGGGAGATAAAGGTGTGTGATCTAGCCAGAGATTAATTGCTTTAATATAAGTGATACCTGTGGCATATACACTTCTCAAGTGCAAAGACTTTATCTTTTCTACAAACTATTATTTCTTTTTTACGTATGTTTTTATTGATTTTTTTTAGAGAGGGGAGAAGGGGGGGGGAGAGAGAGAGAGAGAGAGAGAGAGAGAGAGAGAGAGAGAGAGAGAGAAATATCAGTGTGAAAGAGAAATATCCATTGGCTGCCTTCTGCACACCCTCTATTGGGCATTGAGCCTGCAACCAGAATATATGCCCTGACTGGGAATCAAACCAAGATCCTTTGGTGCAAGAGATGATGCTCAACCAACTGAGCCACACCTGACAGGGCTTAAATTATTATTCTTAAAGTATCTACACTTGACTTTGTGTAATCATAGGTTAACAATTTATAGAACCCCATTTGTTAGAACTCTTTTACCTGCCTCATGACATCTGAAACAGTACTTTTTTAAAAATATATATATTTTATTGACAGAGAGGAAGGGAGAGGGATAGAGAGCTAGAAACATCAATGAGAGAGAAACATCAATCAGCTGCCTCCTGCACACCTCCTACTGGGGATGTGCCCACAAACAAGGTACATGCCCTTGATCAGAATAGAACCTGGGACCTTTCAGTCTGCAGGCTGATGCTCTATCCACTGAGCCAAACTGATTAGGGCTGAGATGGTACTTTTATTGGATAGCGTGAAAGATGATAAAAACTCTCACTGACTGTAGTCTCAAGTCTCTATGGTTTCTCTTTTAATCTCTGTGTTGGGAAGTGTTTCCAAATAAATCAATATATAGTGGTTATTAGTAGTTGCTATTGAATGACTTTTATTTATTTTATTTTGGTTAATCCTAAAAGATTCAGTAAAAATTTAAATAATGTATTTATATGATTATGATATATTTCTATAAATCTTTAATCAAAGATTTATTTGTGGAAGTAATAAAATTAATTGAGACTCATCTACCTCCTTTGAAAAGTACTGTTTAGGAACTCTCTCAACATATATGTACACATATACATATCATGCTAAGAAGTCAGATTCTAGCAAAAGTGTATTTAGAGAAGAAATCAACAGAAAACTCATGGTTTGTAGAAGAGTTGTGTTTTTTTGGTTTTTTTTACTGCTGTTATTTTTGTGTGCACTAATAGTACTAGCTACATCTGTTCCGACTGGTGAGTTGTAAAATATTTTAAGTGTGAGTCCTGGCTTGTGTGAAGTATAATTGCCTTATTTGTATCTTTTTATATGTATGAATAAATGAAAATGTGTTTAAATTTATTTAGTTACATTTACATGTCATGCCAGGAACCTAATTACAACTCAATAACCCCTGAAAATAAAGCATAAAATCTCGCGTTAGTAATGAATTACATTTCATAGTAAACAAAATTAATTCATTAAAACTTCTGTGGTTTTTCTTCCTGGTAATAATGGGCTGCGTATATATTTTTAATTGTCCCCGATCTCTGTAACCTTTCAAAGCTGTCGTTTGTCTTCATTTCTTTTCTGATTAGAATGAAGAGCGATGCAACATGACTAGATAATGCATAGGTATCGTGTCCACAGGGCCAAAAGCCAGTCATTCTAGATTTGCCCACAGCAGTGTGATCTGTCGCTCCAAGTCCTGGCAAAATTCACTAATGCAAATACCGTGTTTCCCCGAAAATAAGACCTAGCGCCTGGAAAGATAAGACATCCCCTGAAAATAAGACCTAGCACAACTTTGGGAGAAAAAATTAATATAAGACACTGTCTTATTTTCGGGGAAACAGGGTAGTAAGCTTATACAAAAAAACGTGCCATTGACTAGGGAAATATAAGTAGAAATTGAAGAGATTTGTCCTTTCAACTTGAAATGATATAGTCAACATTTAAAGGCTCAAGTCTTTTGTTTTCTTCCTCACTAAATATCTTCTTAGTTATAATTATTCCTACCACTCTTTTTTTTTTTTTAAGTTTTCAGTTACAGTTTACATTCAATATTATTTTGTATTAGTTTTAATTGTACAGCATAACGGCTGGACAACCATATACTTACAAAGTGAATTCCGGTGCCCACCTGACACCATACATAGTTATTCCGGTATTACTGACTGTATTTCCCATGCTGTACTCCATGTCCCGCGACTGTTTTTATAACTACTCATTTGTACTGCTTCACTCCTTCATCTTTCCCCCCAAGCGCCTTCCCCTCTGGCAGCCATCCGTCTGTTCTCTGTAGCTATGAGTCTGTTTCTATTTAAAGGCGTCTTGACTTCTAGCATTGGCAGGGTAGGGAGTCAGGGGTGAGGAAAAAGTAGGGGAGAATCAGTAATTCCCTTTGTCTATAGGGCTGACCGTTAAGGTTGCTCCATTCTCAGAACTCCAAGGGCCCTCGTGGCATGTGTAAGCCTGTGGCCTTGGTGCCTTCTACCACCTCCATCTTCTGTTCTTCTAGGCCTTACTGACGCATGGCCTGCTGGTTTGCAGTGCAGAAGGGTTCTCCACATAAGGCCAGATTGTTTTCCTGCCCCACACTAGAGAGTGTTTGATATTCCATTTCCTCGGCCTTTTACCTGTTCCAGGATCCAAGAAAGCCCAGCAGGACTCCAGCATTCTGCTGGTGTTTCGGAAGTTGAGGAAAAGATATTATTCAAAGGGGAAAGAGTATCTCTAAGGAAAATAAGAGAAAGAACCTATTTCCACGGGGAGGTCTGGGGGAAAGAAGAGGATGGGAAGAAGTAGCGTTGGCAGACTGAGCCATGGAACAAAAAACCATAACAGTCATCTTAAGTCTCAAGTTAGAGGATTTTACTATTAATACTCTTTCTCAGAAGAAATCAAAGGGTCGCCTTTGGAGTAAAAGGTGATCTATGTAAAAGTTAGTATGTGGTTCTTACCTTTTCCTTCACAGACTTAATGAGGCAAGCTTTTTGCGGCAGTGTAAGTGTGGAAAGTATATGTTCTTGTAAATTCCAAAAGAATTCACGCAGGCACTTTGTCATCTTCTCTGTGTGGATTTCTATTCAGCGCTTATAGTGTGAGCAGTAGAATAAGGGCACTCTATAGTGCGTTTAAGAATAAATCTCAAGGAGCCTCCTGATGCGACAGCTCAGTCGTCTCCTGCTGTTGGCGAAATGTCAACGCAGAGTTCAGAGAGGCTAGAAAACAAATGCGTAGGAGAGACCGAACCGTTTCAAAGCTGGAGTCTTTTATTCTGTCACCACGCTCACAGCTAGCATAGAAATGTACCTACTTTTATTTAGGTTGTGTACCTACTTGCAAACTAAATCTCTTGCTTTTTAACATTGAAAGTAGCATGTTGAGTAGTTCTTAAAGTTTTCTTTGGAGGCATGAAATCCTTTTGTTTGGCTGGAGGTGTTTTTACTGAATGATAGTAAATGACTTTGTCAGGAATGAAGGGAGTAAATGTAACCGTGTTTTATGTATATTATTTATTGTTGAGGAATTGTGAGATTTTGTAGAAGTAAGACCAGCCAGGCTCTTTAAGCCTTTGCTTTGGTAAAATCTACCGGGCTCAATACAAAACTCTTCTCTGCATAGCCAACACCTTCCAACATCACACCCACTTCTTTGTCGGAAGTTCTGATTACTGGGCATTGAAATGATACAGAAAGGTTTATAAAAACACAAACACATTTTTATTGTGATACAATTAAATCACAGTGATCCAATTAGATCAAAGTGACCTAATTAAATCAAGGTAACGCAATAAAATCAAGGTGACCCAATTAAATCAAAGTGATCCAATTAAATCAAATTTAGTCAATTCTAATGAATCTAGTTGATGATTACACTGCTCTACTCCAATCTGAAACACTGCCTGGGACATGCCAAATTTGCAATAATTATCTGTTGAAAAAAAGCCAAGTTGCCACATATTTCACAGCTTGTCAGACCCTACACAAACAGTAACAGCCAGCCTGGCTGTATGTTCTCCACAACAGTACATTCAAAGAGTCGTAAGTAAGTAAATGCTAATTACTTTCTAGTTCTTAACTTTTTTTCTCCTGATGAAATGCTTTTACTACACACGTGGATATACCCAGATTTAATTAAAACTTTTTAGAAAATAAACAACACAGAAAATCAACTGTTTCTGCAAGCTCAGGCTTTAGATATAATTTCGTCTCTTTCCCCCACCAAAAAAGTACACCATAACTGTGCTCCCATTATTATTTTCATGAGTAAGCAATGTGTATTCTTTGGATTTTAAAAACGAATTATGCATTTCAGAACTGATCGTTAGGGTATACCATTGAAAACTGTAAGCTTCTACAGAACAGGGATCCAAATAAAATAAAATATTAATAAATAAAGAACAGGGATCCAAAACAAAATGTGCTCAGTTAAGCAAAAAAATTAGTCATTACCAAGGCCCTCCTAGATTTAGTAATTTTGTCGTAAATTAAGAGAGCTAATCATAAGTTAGGGCCCACCTCAGATTTAACTCTACATACACAATGGTCAGGATGTAGTTATTCAATCTCAAATGGTATATTTTCGGGTATGAATTTTGGCAACATTGGTTTTCCGAATTGTTGGGGTTTTTTTATTCCTCACCTGAGAATATTTTTTGTTTTTCCCATTGGTTTTAGAGAGAGTGGAAGCAAGGGGGAAAGACAAAAAGAAACATCCATGTCAATCAAATCAATCTCACCACCACTGAGAGAATTCTAGGTCTACTTGATTCCAGAACCTGAGCGTCTAACCACTGTCCATGCTACCGTGGAAGTGGTCTTTGTCTTTGGTTGACTTGGTGCTATTTGTGTCCAGCCAACAGCTCTAGGTGTTTTTTTTTTCCTCTAGATACTGTGTCCAAAATAAATAAGACATTGCTCTATTCCTAAGGCTTGAGCCTTGTTCTCTCTGCTCTTTCACCCTGGACAACTTAATCGCTGCAAAAATGTCTCTTCCCCACTGACTTTATCATCTGAGTTCCCACACGAAATCCTCGTGCAGGCTCTTGTTGACTGCTTTTCACCCTATCCTGATGACAAGTAGGCTTCCCACTCTATTCGCCTTTCCTTCAGAGACAAGAAAGTCTTTCCTTCTCCTTGTGAAAGTACAAGTGCACACGACTAATAGGACATTTCTTTCATCTTTCATCTTTTTCTTTCTCTCCTGAATTCTACTGGTAATTTTTTAAAAGCATAACCACTTCACTCCCTGTCGTGGGCTTGCTCACCGTTGATCAATTCTCTGATCACTGGGGTGAACATGTTCTCCATTGCTCAGTTTGACTTTGGGACATCACCCTTCACACTCATTCTTTCCAGCCCATGTGTTCTGCTGGAATTGGCTTTCCCCTGATGCTAGCATGGACACTGCTCCAAGCATAGTAGTTGGATCAGGATGAGCACGTGATTGATGATAAGCCAATCAGATCCTTTAAGGAGACTTGTGCTATTCAGCAAGCTTCACTCTCTCCTGAGAGTGTAGGGTCTACGGATGATATAAGCCTGAAACTGCTGGTGGCCATCTTTTCCTCAAATAGAAAGAAGTCTTGAGAATGGAGTCTGCACAGAAAATGCAGATTCAAAAATGGAGAGAGACAGATTCCCCTGGCCAGTGTGAACGTGCACCAAAAGGTCACTGGTTCAGTTCCCGGACAGGGCATATGCTCAGGTTGCAGGCTTATTCCCCAGGCAGGGTGAGTGTGGGAAGCAGTCGATCAATGTTTCTCTCCCTCCCCCCCCCCCTCTTTCCTTTCCCTCTCCCTTCTTCTCTTTCTAAATCAACAAATACATATTTTTAAAAGAATGCTTAAATTCACCTCAATCTTTGAGCATCATAACCATCGCTAGGGAAATAGAGTAGATCTCTGTACTGTTATCAGGAGAAAGAGAACACTCACCCTTCATTAAGTATAAATAATATATAGATGGATGTTAAGGAAGGAGGCAGATATAAAAACACGAAGTTTCAGACCTTGCCCTGAGCAGGCCTGAGGGGTTCCATGAAAGTTCTTCAGGCGACACCATGGAAACCCCAAAGCAAGACAAAGAATAACTCTGTGTCTGAAATAAGATTTCTGAAGAAAGCCTCTGTTGCTAACAAAAGCAAACAAAAATCCTTTGAAAAGCATCAACACAACATTCGTGTTAATTTTTCTAGAAGCCAAACATCTTCTATTGCTCTTCACCTACTTGTCTATATTTATGCCTCCAACTACATTTCATATTTTTCCCCCCATTTTCTCTCTCGGGGCTCCATATACTCTTCTCTCCTTTCTCACAGGAGTCAGCTAATTCAGATGTTCAACAAAATTCTAATTCAGCAAATACTTGTTGAGTGCAAGATAGTGCTATGTGCTGTATTTTGTGACATTCGTGAATTCTTTGAACTCCCTGAGAGGTGGGTAACTATTTATATTTGTGTTTCGTGAATAAGGCAAAGTGATCATCTCAAAGATCACTGGGCAAATTGTTGTTGGAGCTAAAGATACAATTTCTTCCCTAGTTAGGTGTAATACAAAGAGCCTGAAGTTTGGGAACGGACAGGCTTGGATTTGTATCCTAATTGGTCACTTTATTTTTGGAACTTGAGCCTCAGTTTTCTGCCCAGTAGATGTAATACTCTCTACCTTGCAATGACATATGTGGATTACATTAAATAATGTGTTAAACCATTAGTTTTCTTTCACTCTACCAGGAAATACCTGTGTGCCTCTATCCAGGAGGATTTGCACATAAAAGGTTTCTGTTACATGTTAACTTCCTTTAAATACTGGTTTCCATTTAGATGCTCATACATGGAGAACATATTGTGCTATAAGTCATAATATTTAGTCATTTTATTATTGACTAAAGGCCCGGTGCATGAAATTCACGCATGAGTGGGGTCCCTAGGCCTGACCAACAATCAGGGCCAATCCGTGGAGCGACTGGCAGGGATATCAGAGGGTCCCTGCTGGCACCTGCCTTGGCTGGCCTGGGGCCTTCAGGCTGGGGGAAGCTTCTGCATTTAGCATCTGCCCCCTGGTGGTCAGTATGCATCAATAGCGACTGGTCGTTCTGCCATTTGGTCTATTTGCATATTAGGCTTGTATTATATAGGATAAGACTCATGTTGGCCAGCAGAGTGCAAAGGTCCATTACTGTGGGTTCTCAACACAAAGACTCGTAATAGGAAAGATAGAGGACTTGCAGACTTTCAACAAATTGCAACTTCTCTCTAGTCATCTGTATCGGGAGAGAATTCCATTTACAGCAATGAGGTAGTTAGGCCTAATGTACACCAGGCACTGCTGTAGAGGTTGGAGATACAGTGTGAACAACATGGACCATGTGGGGAGGAGAGGGGTGGAGGCTGATGACCCATTCATCCTGTCCCCCACCCTTTATGGCCCTAGGCTTGCTACATTCAATAAAATCAGATTAAGTTTAGTTAACTGGATGAAATTAAATTGGTCAAATTCAATCAAACCCTGAGGTAAAGTTTTAATCCTAGCATAAGAATCAATTTTTGAAATAATTTTAAGAGCATAATTAAACGTATGTACTTTGTCTTACCTTTTTTTTAATATTTGACATAGGTTTAGGATCATAAATCCATACTTAGAATTTTAAATTGGTAGGTAGATCAGTACTCCAAGCACTCATTTAGTAATAACACTTCGGGTTTCTGTATTATTCCAGAACTATCACCTTAATTCTCAAAATAGTCTCAAAATAAACTTTAATTCACTTCAATTTGATTTCTAGGAGAAGGAGGTGGTCATGAAAGCAAGGGAACAATTAAGGAATAGAAAGAACTCAACATCACAGGTTTAAATGACGATATTGAATTAAAACATTTTAGAAATATAAGAGTTTACATTTCTATTATATTTAAGTGGCTAAAAAAATGACATAGTTAATTCTTATGTAGTCAGTGCTTTAAAAATTATCTAGACTTCTAGTACTGAACACTGCAGGTGATAAAAGTGAGAAACATTTTGATTTGCTGGAGGTCTGTAAGATGCGTTCACAACATCATTTACCTTGTTGAATTGGATGAGCCATAATGGCATTTTGTAGAACATTTTAAATATTTTAAAAAATGTAATCTGTGAATAATGATTTAGAATGCTAATGAAGAAAAATCAATTCCATAAGCCGCACTCCACAGTAATAGTAGTCAGATGATTTATTCACAGTCACCACGGAAGCCGGTATTAGCAGTTTTCATTTTAAAATAGTTCCTTTGAAAGAATAATGAAATAAGAACTGAAGTGTGCTTTGTTGGTAATAAGCAGCTCCTTTATCAGAATTTATTCAGATAAATAGTGTGCTTAGAAGCAAAGCAGCAAATTCTAATAATGTCATCAAAAAATAAAATGTCTGGCCTTAAGAAACTTAAGTCTTATGTATATTAAAAATGTATTGACAAGGGTGTTTTTAAAGAGGCTGTCTTTAGAGATAATCCACCTTTCTTTACACTGGAAGCATGATACCCACCAGTATTTGAAACAGCAGAATTAGAAAATGCCACTCGATTTTGCCAATCACTTTAAAGCTAAACTTTTAGGATAGAAAGAGACATGGTTTTTTGAGACAGCAAAGTTGTACAGGATGTTTTAAAAATATAGAATAGATCTAAGTAATGCTAAGCAACTTAAATTTTTACCAAAGGGACCCATGAGAGCTTTTGAAAGCAATGTAAAGCTGACGACCTCAGGAGACTTAGTTCCTGTCAAAGGATGTGACATTGCAGCACTTTACTGCGGCTGCCATGATAAAATGCTGCAGACGGAAGCTTTCACAGCAGACGTTCATCCTCTCACAGCTTTGGGGCTGGAAGCTCTCTCCCCCGACATGGGTGGCCAGCCGTGTGCTGCCCGTTCACAAGGTCCTTTCCCTGTGCTCTGCACATCCCTGGTGTCTGTTCTGTGTGTCCTGATTTCTTCTCATAAGGACACCAACCACAGTGGATTAGGATCCCCTCCTAACAGCCCCATTTTAACTTAAATCACCTTCTCTCCAAATACAGCAACTAGGGGTTGGGGCTTTAACTTGTGAATTTTAAGGGAACACAGTTCAACCATCATACCTACAAGGTGGTCATAAATAAGATAATGCATCACAATGAGTTTTCTCCAGTTTATTAGGAACAAGTAAGGGATGAGATGTAAAGAATAATGTCTCCCCTTTAAGGCTTCATGGCCCTGGATGAGCAGGAGCTTGGCAGGCCCCCCTCCCAAGTATTTAGAAGTGTGATTGACTGTCTCCAGGTGAAGTGGTGGCTGGGGACAGAGATTAGACCAGTACCTTCTGAAGACATGTTCAAACTTCAGGATATTGTCATTCTTCCCAATCCCCCAAGTCCAACATGATTTACCAGGTTTAGAAACTAAGAAACATTGATAGTAACAGCAATTTGATATGGTTGTCAAGTTCTATTACAGGAGACAAATTAACTTTTGGATATAAAAAAAATGGCATACATTTTTAATACCACAAATTATAATGTGTAATGTATGGCTGTTGTTATGTCCGGAAAAGAATTATGTTAGAAAAGACATGTTAAAGGGACTTTGAAAGAGTACATTTATTAAACTGTTAGTTCTATCGTTTCTTGAATATATACTAGAGGCCCAGTGCACAAAATTCGTGCACGGGTGAGGTCCCTAAGCCTAAATGCATGCTACATTTTAATTATCTTTGCAATGTTCACATTATTATCAGGAACAATGAAATCTAGGTGATAAACGTATGCTGTGAAGGTGGAATTAATGAGCCTGAGGTGGCTGCTTTGTCAAGGGTCAAGCTTGACTTAATCATGAACCTTCCTTGCCTGACATGATTCTGTTACATTAATGTGTAATATTTGTGTGTGGTGTTCTCCCCGACTTCTGAGAGGCTGGTGTGAAGTTTCTATGGACAGTATTGGTGAAACTTGAATGTATTGAAAGTGTGCGCAGATAGCTCTCTGACATACAAATGTCTGGCAGAAACTTGCCCTAGCCTCTCAATTCTTCGCTTCTGGAACAACTTGTTTAAAAAAACAAAAACTGGGTTCGGTTTTAGAGGAAAGAGAGAAGCTGTGAAAAAGCTGGGGCGCGGGAGAACTGAGCCAGGAAAGATTCTCGGGAGAGGTTTGTTTTTAACGTGAGAAAGTCTACCAGCTCCAGGTATTTTTAAGTGTCACTTTTAACACGGCTAGAAATTTCCCCAGTTAGTGAAGGATGTTATTGTTTGAAAATGAATCTATCTCTGAAAGACAAATGTATTCCACCAGTTTACTTTCACCCTAAAACCGGCCTGGCATTAGCAATGCTCCCAGATTCCAAGCTTTCATTGGAGGTGGGAGTTTGTACAGCTGATGATTTGGAATTTCTGGGTTTCGTAGTCACTATTACATGAGATAGTTTCACAACTGTAAGGTCATAGCTGTTATTACCTCCCATCTATGGATGAGAAAGCTAACTGATCCATCAGGGGTTGAAGTCATTACCCAAAGCCTCATAGCGAGGAAATGGAGGGGCTGGGATCTATGCTCCAGCCGGTCTGATTTCAGAGTTCACACCGCTAACCACTGTGCATTCTCAGCTCTTTGGGACAGGTAAGTCAGCATCTGACCAGGCCCTAAGGAGAGTAAGGAGGCCAAACTTCCTGTCCCTCACCAGAAGGCATGGAAAGTAGGGACTGTCTGTAGTTCTGTGTGTGAAAAAGCAGAAAGTTAAAAGCTGCAGACTACTAATGCTGGGTGGGAGGGGCCCAGGGACCTTCTCTGCAGAGAAGTTATCTGATCTCTTCAGAAACAAGTCAAGGGACAGAGAGAGTAAATGATTTGCCTAAAATCAGTTATCTGTTAAAGAGATACCTAGTTAATGATACTCTAAGATAAGAACGGGCATTTATGGCCCTGGCAGGTTTGGCTGAGTGGATAGAGCATTGGCCCACAGACTGAAGGCTCTCAGGTTCGATTAGGGTCAAGGACACATACCTCAGTTGCAGGCTCCATACCTGCCCCTGGTCAGCAGGGGAGCATGTGGGAGTCAACCAATCGATGTATCTCTCACATCTCTCTCTTTCTCTCTCCTTCCACGCTCTAAAAATCAATGGCAAAATATCCTCAGGTGAGGATTGAAAAATAAAAAATAAAACAAACAAACATATGAACTTGAAATGTTTGCAAGACTCTCTGACAGTGTCTCTGGTTTGAAGAGGAACAAAAGCTGGGCCTGGCTGACCATTTCGCTAGACCCAGCCAGCCTATCTTTCCCTCATGCATAACCAAGGTCTCTGTCAGCTGCAGAGCTAGCAAATAGGAAAGGGCAGGTTTTATTGGAGGGAACAGGAAAGGTAAAATAAAACTTTAAATTTTTACATTACAAAATCCAGTCTAGTGTATTCCTAACAGTTATGTAGATGTAACCTGATAATATAATAATAATATTTAAATTTTAAATTGCTCCGTATTACTCCATGAAGGCAGCAATATTGGTTCATTTTTGTTCACTGTTATATCCCCAGTAACTAGAATAGTGTCTGGTATGTGGCTCAACATATATTTACTGAATTAATATGCATCATTTTTCTTATCTGTAAAATGAGAAGTAGCTACTTTATAGGATGTTAGGAAGATTGAATGAGGCAAAATATACGCAGACTGTCACATTAGCTGTTATCATCATCAGTGTTTTACGTAAAGGGCCTTAATTAATATTAGAGTTCAAATATTAATTCTTTCCCCGCATTGTCTAGCTCTTCTGCTTTTAGGATTCATGACTTCGACCGTTAGAGATTTTCCCCTTCATTCCTCAGTCAAATCAAGAAATTATTTTGCTTACTTTCATTGACTTCTTTTTTTGTTATAAGATAAAGGCAAAAATTATAATAAATCTCATTACAAAAATAATCATTCAATCTTTATTTTTTATCTTCTCATACTCTAAACATCTTTTGACTTTGTTAACCTTTGTGAAAGTTTGGGTTAAAAACTGCTAACGGGTAACATCTGCTTTTGAAAACGGAATTCACAAAAGCTTACAGTTTATTTATTCCATACTGACATTAGTCTGGGGGGCGGGGTGAGGAAAGATTGTATATTTTGAATTTCATATTCAAGTCAGGGGTGATTGCCCAAGACTAGTAAATACTTTTAGCAATTTGAAGTCAGGATTAAAGTGTTGACTATGTGGGTTTTGTCTCTCGTGACTTAAATGCAAAGATGTTTTGTAACAGTAAAAATATGTAAATTTTAGAATTCTGAGACTTGGTTATAATAACACAAAATATTCCCACAAACATTTTTACTTGGCATAGAATTATTTACCGCAAAGAGGAACAGTCCAAAGTGGCAAAGGTAATTGACATCATTGTGAAGATTGAGATAGAGACAATACCCATATTATCAAGAATATATATATATATATATCAAATGTTTATATATATATATATATATATATATATATATATATATATATATCTCAAATGTTTATCAAGAGGAAAAAGTCCGCTCAGTCTGCAGCACGGTTCTGTCATCTACCCTGAGCCATTCTTATCTTTCCCAGCCAGCCGTTCTGCAGTTGACTGGAACACACTCAATTGTGGCCAAATAGCAATCTATGAGAGTACTTTCTCCACTTCTTTTTAGCATCTCCACCTCAGGGCCATTCCGTGTGTTTTTTCCACGACTTCCCAGAGGGCATTGCTTCCTCTGCTCTTCCCTTTGCTAGTAGTTTGCGTTCTCATCTTCATCACCTGCCTCATTTCTAGCACAGAAAAGGGCAAGACTGCCAAAGGCACAACCGTGTTTCTGACTGAATTAACCCTTGGACTTGACACCCCGTAGGACTGCTTCCTGTAATGACCTTTTCATGTATTCACGCAAGTAGCCAAGCCTCTGTTTCAGGAAACTAACAAACCTTGAACTTTTAGTGATTTTTTTTTAGAAACTTACAAAAACTGATGCATAAGTGGCATATAATTTTCTTCCCTGTTAGAACTGATGGACTGAAACGAATGGGTAGGTAATATTGATATGTTTTGATTTTTTAAAAGGCAAATACCCATTTAACATTAGCATATAGTTTAAGTGAACATGATGGTGTTCAAGATTTATTTTCAGTATTTTAATTCTGAACCAAATATGTTTTGTGTAACTGGGTATGGCATGAGACAACTGTGATGCAGTCAGTCTACAGGGCACTGAACCTGAAGTCAGATCATCTGAATTTGAATCTTGTGCTTCCATGTTCTGATTAAGCAAGTCTTTTAATACTGTTGAATCCATTAGCTAATTTATAAAGGAGAAATAATGATGGCATTCTCAGGATTGAGGTAAGAATTAAGTAGCATAATTGGTGTCTATTTTCATACTTATCAAATATGAATGCTGTGGTAGTATATGCAATCTATCTCTAGATATCTTTTCTTCAAAAAGATTATTTTTCTGTTCAATGGTAGAATCTTTTTTTTTCAAGGCCATATTTTGCTTTTAAAAGGCAATTTATTGTGTATATTTATGACTCACTTTTTTTTCTCTAACCTTCCGGTGAATAAGAAAGTTAAAAATAATTTGAATACAAGATTAGAATAATTCTGGAACCATACTTAGTTTTATATAATGAAACTATATAGTGGAGCATCATTTGAGAACTATATCCAAAGCCATTGGAATGTCTATTCTCATATGGAAGAATAACATTTCCAATCTTATGTCTTCATGTAAATTTTAAAATTCCTTTGGGGGTGATAGATATCACTTAGAATGGAATGAGCAATAAAAAAGAAACTTGTTAAAACATATAAGCCAGAAATATTATTTACTATACATAGGGGGAAAGTTGAGCATAGGACAAAAATATTTGTAAATGTTCTCAATAAGTTCAATACATTCCGCAAGTTATTCAAGATGAGAGGTCTCTGGTCATGGTGGTTTCCCTGTCTGATACTGTGCACCAACACTCTTCTTTCTCCCTAAAGCTCTCTTCCTGAAATAAGGTGATTCTCTTCTTTCTTTCCAGTCCCCCCTACTCCTGCTTGTGCCACTCCCTGTCATTTCTCCGAGCCTCTAAGGTCCTCACATAGGAAAAATACGTCAAAAAGCTCCCCAGCACAGCCTTGTTCTGAAACTGCAAGAGAGAAATGCCCATGTAGCAGCAGATACATCTGGACTATTCCAGACTAGCCTCTTCCTGGTGTATAAAGCCAGAGAAGGCAGGGCCCAAACAACTCAGACATGCAGTCACTAATAGAAACCCAAGATATGCCCTTGGAAAGCGACTCTCAGCCATCATTATGATGTCCCTGGATGCCAAAATAACAGTTTTCAATCCTGGCCAAATACTTTCCTAGGATTTCCCTGCTCCCATCCCTCTTCCTTGATACTTTCCTCTTGATCATAACTCAGTACACATATGCATGTACACATATACAGACACACACACACACATATATACATATATATATACATACATAATCATATGTAATCATGACACAATACTACAATAGATGAGTAACTAATGAGCTCCACTCTGACATTTTATTTCATTTTATTTTTTTAATTGGATGACTGATAAAGAGCTTTCAAGTTCCAAAGTTCTTTGGTTCCCTTTATTCTTACAATGAAATGTTTACTTCATGAGAAAGTCTCTATTCTCTGAATAAAAGCAATGTGGAATGAAAAAGTGCTCATAGCACTCCTGGTTTTATCAGTGCTCTATTGAAATGCTCCTTTTTTAGGAAGGTGAATAATAAACAGGAAATTGAACTGAGAGAGTGGTAGGAGTATTGATAGAAAAGACAAAGCCTTTCAGAAAAACGGGCAAAAAACCCCCTGATGATTCTGTGTAAGCAACCAAGCGTCGTTATTATGGGATGGCAGTCTTATTGGTACTGAAAGTCTCCTGATGTTGATAAAGATTTGAGAGCCTGTATGCATTTTTTGTACATTCTAAATTGTGATGTCCCAAGGCCAAAATCGTTAACATACCTAGAAAACCATGTGTGATCTGTCCTCATCTCAGCCTCTTTCTCTCAGATCTCCCTTCCTTCTCACTCCAGCTGCCCTGCTCTTCGCTGTATCATGTCACACCTCAGAGTCATGGCGCTGGAGCTTCTCTTTGCCTCAGACTCACTCTTCCTCACGTGTCTGAATGGCTGACTTCCTCTACCTCCTGAAACCTCTGTTCAAATGTAGTCCAAGAGGCCCACTGACTGCCCTTTTATTTTATTTTTAAATATATTTTACTGATTTTTTACAGAGAGGAAGAGAGAGGAATAAAGAGTTAGAAACATCGATGAGAGAGAAACATCGATCAGCTGCCTCCTGCACACCCCCTACTGGGAATGTGCCCACAACCAAGGTACATGCCCTTGACGGGAATCGAACCCGGGACCTTTCAGTCCTCAGGCCAACGCTCTATCCACTGATCGAAACCAGCTTTGGCCTGACTGCCCTTTTAAATTGTAGACTGCCCATACCCCTTAATTTAATTTTTTCCTATTTGCATGTGTCTCCCCTTTAACACTATATAATTTACTTATTTATTATTATTATTATGTCTCTCCCCCTCCTAGGATGTAAGCTCTCAGCAATCTCTTTCCTGCTTTGATCACTATTGTGCCCTAAGTGTTTACAAAGGTACCTGGCATATACTACCGTAGGAGCTTAATTAATATTAATTGAATAAGTGTTTGAATCTCTGAGCAAAGAACTTGGATATATATATAGACTACTCAGGAAATCCTTATTGTATGAAAGAACCATTTTAGATTCTATAATTTGCATTTTATAGAGCACTTTGAATTCCCTATTACACATACCCAACAATCCAGCTGTGACAGGTTAGGACCGGAGGCATTGTACCCTGCGTTGCCACGGCCCTGGATAGGAAACAGAGTGGATGAGCAGCGTGTCTAAAAGTTACAAAGAAGGGGCAGTCTTCTGACTCCTGTTAAACGGAACTGCAGTTGCTCTGCCTTCTGGGATAGAGATTTGCAGTTTACAGAATGGGCCATGTCATTTCACTTATAAACTGTTTCCTATCTGGTATGCCTGTGTTGCTTCCATGTTTATATTAAAGAAGATAAAAGGTTTATATTACCTTTTACTTAGATGTTGAAGCCTCACAGCATTTATTGTCATTCCTGGCAACCACAGATAGCAGATGATTTGATTTGGAGAAAGAAAGCATGAAACATGTGTGAAATTCAAAGCAACGTTGATCCGTTTCATAGTCCTTTTTCATTGTCGGCCCTTGGTCCGGCTCCTGGTTGTCTTTACAAAACTTTTCTGCCTCTGTTGACTTTGTATCCTTTTCCTAAAGGAAAGGTAAACGTGGAAGCTTTCATTCTAGGCCTCGTGCAACTTGTTTAAAAACCCGGGAAGCTTTTGTGTAATGCGTTGGGGGAAATGTCAGCATGGCTGGTCGATGCCCAAGGAGCCTTACCACTCACTGTCCGTGAACCTGAGGGAAAGGAGAGTGGCTTTCAAACACGTGCCGGCTGTTACCCACCTGCGGTGCCTAACGGTAATTGCACCTCATCAATCACCGTCTCTCCGGCCCTCACCGCGCGCGCGGGCCGGGGAGGAGGGAGGAGACTGAGCGAGCGGCTCAGGTCCGAGCTGCCTGGACCCCGCGGTGCGGCTCCCGGGCCGCCTGGGTGCCGAGCCGCCTCCCTCCGGCTGCTGATTGGCGGCCCCGCAGCATCCGAGCCTCCTGCAGCCGCCGCCGCCCCCCGGATCCCCGCGCCCTCCCGGCGGACTCTCCCCCCGGAGCAGCTGCATCTCCGCCCGCCGCCGCCGCCGCTCCATCCGCTCTCCGCGCCGCAGCCCAACAGGTGGAGGGCGGGCGGGCGGCCCGGGGAGCCGCGTCCGGCCGGGCCGGGGAGCGGGGCAGCAGCCCGGGGCCGCGCCCGCCGCCAGGACGCCGCGCATCCTGTACCGCGGCCGGAGCGGGGCCGCCAAGATGGGCCGGCAGGGCCGCCCGGTGCAGCGCTCCCCGAGCCGCAGCAGCCTGTCCGCCTCCTTCGAGGCGCTGGCCGGCCTCTTCCCCTGCGTGCACTCCCCGGAGGAGGACGCGGAAGGTGAGCCGGAGCCGGGGTGGCCGTCTGGTTAGGTCTCAGACCTCGGGGAGTCTGTGGTTGTGGGGAGAGGGGGGGTTGGGGGACCGGCTTTGCCTTCTGGGGTAAGATTTGCAGTTTGCAGAATGGGACATGTCATTTTCACTTACAAACAGTTTCCTATCCGCTATGTCTGTGTTGCGTCCAAGTCGGTATTAAGAAGATGTTGTTACCTTGGATTACAGCGCTTATTGGCATTCTTGGCAACCATAGGTAGCAGGTGATTTGATTTGGAGAAAGCAAGCATGAAACATTTAGGGGGAGAGAACTGTAGGAAGCAGGGGCCCTGCACCCCTCCCACCTCCCCCGATCTCGGGGGCTGTGATGGGGAGAGGGACCCCCGGGGCGCGCCGCCTGCGCCCAGCGCTGGCCGCTGGTTTAGAGAGATCGTGCCCTCCCTGGCGCCCACGGGGCAGCGGTCCCCCGGGGAGGTGGACTCACCCAGGGCCTGGAAGTTGAATGAGGATGGGTCCTGGTGGGAGGCAGACGGCCTCCGAGGGGCGCTCCCAGCTGTGTGTGTGTTTACCGTTATCTCGGTATTTGCATTGAAGGTAAGGTGACCAGGCGTCCCGCTTTTGGCGGGACAGTCCCGATTTTTAACAATCTGTACCGCGTCCCACGGCGTTTAAAAAAAAAAAAAAGTCCCGCTGCTTAGATTCTTTCCAAACATCGGAATTCTTTTTAAAATATATTTTAGTGATTTTTTTTTTATAGAAAAGAGAGAGGCATAGAGAGACACATTGATGAGGGAGAATCATCCATCAGCTGCCTCTTGCACACCCCCCACAGGGGATGTGCTCACAACCAAGGTATATGCCCTTGACCAGAATCGAACCCGGGCCCTTTCAGTCCCCAGACCGACGCTCTATTCAATGAGCCAAACCGGTTTTGGCAGAACATCAGAACTTTTTTTTAAAAAACGCTGCGGGATGCGGGACAAATTGTTAAAAATCGGGGCGTCTGGTCACCTTAGTTAAGCCTGAGGACGGAAATGCTCAAAAATTAAAGGTAGCGGCAAAACTTTGAGACAGGGGTCCCAGGGTGCCCAGGGGAAGGCTGACACCTCTGGAGGCGGATTGTGCTGTGGAGACTTAGAACTTGGGGCCCATGATACTGGTTCTCTCACACCGGTTGTCGATCTCTGGTTATCATGAAGCTAATGAGAAAAACCAGGGAAGGGGACTCGCCGGTTCAAACTTTTCGCCAGGTGGTTTCAGGTCCTTCGTAGAGTTTTGGATAACATGTTTTCTTTATAAAGAACTTCCCTATAAGTTTGAAATGACACTAAAAATACGATTTGTAAACCAAAGTAAGAACTGACTGCTGAATAATAATAGTGTCCCGACATTGGAGATGCCGCGTATTAATGTATTGACATACTCGTTGTAAATTGTTTTCACCCTTACCCACAAATGCAAAGGTTATCATCATCCTGTAAACCCTATTGTACCTAACGGGATTTATTGTGTGTGTGTTTTTGTTTTTGTTTTTGTTTTCTGTGACCATCAGTGATTTCTTATTTGGGAAATCTGTTAGGGAGGCTTGATTTGGAAGGAACTAACTACCTGCTCTCAGAAGAGGTAGAACTAAAGCTTTTCCCTTATTTTGCCCAGTGGGGAACAAGGAGGTGGAAGTCAGAGGAGGGAGAGTGTGTCTCAAAGTGGCCTTCGGAATAATTGGCTGGTTAGAGCTACCCAAGTTCCTTCCAGCGTACTGTTGCAATGTCAGGTTGCTGTTGATCAGTACAGGTTTAATATCAAGGTACTTCCCTAAACGTGGTTTCACATTTTCGTGGTAATCCTTTGCTGTTCTTGTGTGCACACGTACATTTCATTTATGTTCTACTAGAGGCTCGATGCACGAAATTCGTGCAAGAGTAGGCCTGCCTTCCCTCTGGCACTCGGACCGGATTTCCCTCACAGTCCCAGTTTCACCTGGAAGGTCGTCCAGGAGTACATTCGGTCTAATTAGCATATTATGCATTTATTATTATAGATCATTACATGCTTAAAATTTCAAGAAATGTAAACACCTCAAGAATTTAGAAATTCAAATTAGGTAAGCAAATGATTATAATTGTAGCTAAAAATTTATCGTCAGCCAGGCACTGTTCTAAGAACTTGACCTGTATTTAATCTCTTAGGCTTAAGACAACCGTAAGAAGCAGTACATGCTTTTATTATCCCCATTTCACAGATGAGGAAACTGAGACAGAGAGAGGCTCGGAAACATGCCCAGGTTCACCCAGAGAGTAGGTATGAGTTACCTTTGAACACAGGCCATCAACAAGACAAGCTATGCACTCGGCTTCAGCCTACACTAGATTACTACTTACATATACTTTAGCTACAGTCACCTCCCTAGTAGTGGTGAAGCTGGAATCCAGGTGTGCCTGAAAAATCACATTTAAATAAAAACACATTATTGTAGACTTGTTCTTCAAAAAAAAAAAATGTTTTACACCAGATCTTCAGTCTTGAGTTTGCTTCAGTTAAACTATCATCATTAAGCTATAACCAGAATTGTTGGATTTACAAAGTACCATCCTAAAAGCCTTTTTTTGTGACCAAAAGAAAAAAAGCTTATATAAATGTGTAGATTTTCAAAATTTAAGGTACATTCGTGTAACCTTGGCTCTCGCAGACTGGTCCCAGAGGAAATCCCTACATCTACCCATGGCTAAATTGAAACGGATTTTTGTCCTATAAAATGGCTTCCGGAGTTGCCAAGACAAAATGTTCCATACAGAAGCCAGCATTTAAAAAAATGAAGCATATAGTTCTTTCCAGGTAACTAGAGAGGAGGCATTTTCTATAAATGAGAGTTCTTCTCACCGGGTTACTGTCCTTTTACAGCCAAGACAAGAAATCCTAACTTGCTTTTTTGATTTCTCAATATTTCTACCACCCTCGAAAGTCCTGATTTTTTTTTTTTCTTTTAGGGTATTTCAGCATACCCTGCAGAGTTGTAAAAGTTAGAAATCAATGGCCTGGAGCAGTGTTGCTTCACAATATTTTTATTGAAACAACCCACAGAGGATACATAAAGTTCATGTGGATAACATACCTTCATGAGCCTACTCAAGAATGTGTTGTTATAATCATAGCTGTGAAACCCATTCTGACTTATAAAGAAAAGTAAATCCATCGCAACAGATGAACTTCACTCTGGTTGAGAACAACTTGCCTATGGAGAGAAGTGGTCTAGCCCAGTGTCGGCAAACTCATTAGTCAACAGAGCCAAATATCAACAGTACAACGATTGAGATTTGAAAGCCACATTTTTAAAACTTAAACTTCTTCTAACACTACTTTTTCAAAATAGACTCGCCCAGGCCGTGGTATTTTGTGGAAGAGCCACACTTCAAGGGGCCAAAGAGCCACATGTGGCTCGCGAGCCGCAGTTTGCCGACCACTGGTCTAATAGATCAGTAAGTCGGTCTGGTTGTAAAGCTAGCCTATTGTTTGTCTTTTCAGAAATAGTGACAAAGCTAAATCACCTCAAACGCCCTCTGCCTTCCAGTTCCATATTCTCACTTCATTCCTGCGCAGTGTGTCCAGACGTTGCCCTTCTACAAAAGGAGTGCCAAGAAGTTGATGGAGAGGCCATGTTCTCTCCATTCGTTTGCTCATATAGAATTATTGACTGAGGTTATTTTAGGTGCTAGTAGCTTTGCTAGTCCCTGAACTAGGTGGATATGCTCTCTACCCTCTTAGAGTTTTCAGTCTCGTGGAAACAGGTATTAATGGGAGTGACTGTGTAATTGTAAGGGCTGGAAGGTGAAGTACAGAGGGCAGTCAAAGATTATAAGAAAAACCTCATGTAGGAGAAAGTGAGAGGTACACATGAATTCAGGCATCAGTGGCAGGTCCCAGTCTCTCATGAGCCTCTCGCACACCTTTGACAACTTGCCCAGAGTCCACAGCTAGCAAGAGGTGGAGCTAGGCTCTGTACCCCGATCTGGCTCTGGGGTTTACAATCCTAACTACTCTGGGTATTGTTTCTTTATTATTACACTGGATTTCCTTATGATAATATGCTGCATTCTTTAAAAAATGAAGTACAATAATAATAGTTAGCATTTATTGAGCACCTTCTCTGTACCCCGTTTCTTTGATTTTGTGGTAATTCTTCAAGGAAGTTATTGTTTTCATCATTTTGTGCATGTGAAAACTGAGACTTAGAGAAGTTAAACCATGTGGCCATGGATTGCAAATCTCAATAGGGCTGATTTCAGTGAGGATGAAAGGGACATTCTTATAAGCAAAATAATTTATGATTGTTGACTATTTGGGTTTTTTTCTTGTTGCTATTGTTTGTTTTTTGTAAGTTTACAGGGTTTTTTTCACATAATTTGATTTTTTGCTTTCTTGATCTTGGGTATATTCCAGATAACTATTCTCCAAAGCTCTGAGTGCAATTTAAAAATAAATAAATAAAAGTAACAATAATAGTACTTTGCTATATTTAACAGTTTATAAGTTATGTTTACTAATTTTATCATTGAATCCTAAGTGGAGTTATTTTCACTATATAAATTAGCCCAAATATTGAGTATACTTCCCTAATGTAGAATATTACTGCATATAGAGTTTTCAAACATTGTGGGTAATTCTGAGAAAGAAGAAACCATTTTAAGGAAAAAGATACCATTCTTAGTAGGAAAAACAAACCCCACAACTTCCAACCCATGGACTGGAGGGCAAATAGCATGGTCAAAGAATGTAGGAAAATGGCTCATTTTCTAATACTTGATAGTTTCTCAGAGACTACCTTAAGTTACCTGTGGTTCTGTGCTAGCTGTTCTTAATTAGTTTTGAATGAGTAATTTGTGATGAATTTGATTCAGTTGATTTTGTGGACTGCAGCTTCTGGTTAAAAATATGGCTTGGCAATCAAACAGGACAGATCCTGTCAATAATATTTAACTGAATAAACTAGCTCATTTAATTTATTTTACATGCTATGAGCTTGAAAATTAAGTTGCAAGAAAATCATCGAAGAAACAAATATTTTCAAAATCATCAGGTACTAGTGGTAGACAAATCGCAGCTCTTTGGCCCCTTGAGTGTGGCTCTCCCACAAAATACCACGGCCTGGGTGAGTCTATTTTGAAGAAGTGGCGTTAGAAGAAGTTTAAGTTTAAAAAATGTGGCTCTCCAAAGAAATCTTAATCGTTGTACTGTTGATATTTGGCTCTGTTGACTAATGAGTTTGCCGACCACTGAGATAACCGAATTAAGTTTCTTTACATATGATAGTGAAGCTATGAGGAATTAATATACAAGGAACTAAATGGACCATAATAGAAAGGCCTATTTAATTCTCCCCTACTCTTTAAGATGCTATGCAACCAATAAGAAGAGTATAAAACACAACTTATTCTAATCTTTGTGTATGATTACATACTTCATTCTTAATAAGCAGCCCAATTTGATTATAATGGAGCTTAGCACTTTGCCCTTGTTTCATTAAAATAAAATAAAAAATTCCATACACTTAAATGTAATCCACCTCAGACATCATGCCTAGTACAATAGGTATCCAGTATCTATTAATAACAGTATATGGTCCTACCATTCTTTGCAAGCTGAATATCAGTGTAATTGACAAGACATAATATCTATTGTATTTTACTGTTTTTAAGTTATAATGTGATTTAATTATGACTTTTTTTAAATTCCATAATCATAGATTTACCCATCTTCAAAAAGTCAAGAATAGGGACAGGACATTGATACAGATTTATAATCTAAATATGTATCTTTTCTAGGGGATATTATTATTTTTTACTAGTTGATGATTATGTATAATAAAGCGTTTCCTAAATGAGTCCATACCATATTTAGCAATCCTATCTAATAAAAGAGTAATATGCAAATTGACCATCACTCCAACACAAGATGGCCAGCAAGGGAGGGTTGTTGGGAGGACCAGATCTGCAAAGGAGGACAGTTGGGGGTGATTAGGCTAGCAGAGGAGGGAAGTTGGAGGCGACTGGGCCTGCAGGGAAGAGCAGCTGTGGAGGATCAGGCCTGCAGGGGAGGGCAGTTAGGGGCAAACAGGCTGGCAGGGGATCACTTAGGCATCAATCAGGCTGGCAGGCAGAAGTGGTTAGGGGCAATCAGGAAGGCAAGCAGCCAAGCAGTTGGGAGCCAGCAGTCCTGGATTGTTAAGAGGGATGTCTGACTGCCCATTTAGGCCCAATCCTACAAGAAACAGGCCTAAACGAGCAGTCAGATATCCCTTGAGGGGTCCCAGATTGGAGAGGGTGCAGGCTGGGCTGAGGGACACACACCCCGGTGCACGAAATACTAGAAACCTCTAGCAATACAATGATTTTCTGTTAGATTTACATTCTAGGCAGATAAGGTGAGGCAGAAGATTTTGGAATTAAAGAAAATAAGTGAACACCCATTTTGCTCGAAATGCTTATCATATATCACCTTTTTAATTGTAGCTTCAGAATTGTTCACTGTCAAGTGTCCAGACAGTACCCTTAAAGTAATTTGAAACTCTACTACAAAAGTCAAGTTAAACCCCAAATTTGCTTCCAGCCTTCCGTATGTTCACTAAATTCAGAACTAGTCATTGGGGATGGCCTTTCCTATGGAGACAGCTTGTACGAAGTGACTTACAAACACCCATTAGAAAGTTGTATTGGCAGCACCCATTGCCTCCAAAGAGTATGGTTTAATGTAAATGCTCCCTGCTGTTCTTACACGCGATGATTGCTCACACAAAGATCGGTCTATACATTTGTTCTATCTCATATGGTAATGGTGTGTGATTGGAAAAGATGGGGGTTTACTTCATGCCATGGATACATAATGCTATTTGAGCAATGGAAGGAAAAGCTAACATAAAAATGATACTATCCACTCTAGTTTTGAGGTATCATTTCTTAAGACTTAGATTTTGCCTGATGAGACTAAAACGAAAGGACTGTTTATTTTAGCTATTTCAGCCATCGGTTCTTCCTTTGTAACTCCTGTAAGTCGGGACAGGATGGCACCATTTTATCAGTGAAATTGGCCAGGTGTCATGCAAAAGGGAAGAGCAAGGACTCTGAGAAGCTGGGGGAGGCTTTCCCGTCCATCGAGGAATGGTAGTACTCGGTTCTACATAATTGATGCCAAATTGAATAGCGGCCCAGGGTTGGCAAATCCACTCTGACTTTCTCCTCTAAGAGAAGCTATAAATCTGGAAGTTACTTAAAACATTTAAATTTTAAAGTGTTGGCACCTAAACGAAAAATTTTAACATTATTTGGTCCAAACAAAGTGTACCGATTGACCAAATATGTGCCACCAGCTGGCAACTTCTATCCAGGAAGTGCTTTCTCTTCAACTTTTTTTTTTCTCCATTTTCCTTCTTTCCCATCCCCGTCGTCACCTTGATAGTTTGGGACCCCATTAGCTCACCTTTGAAATCACGTGAGTCTCCCAGTCTGCTGTCTCTACCTTCTGGATCTCCCCACTGCTATCTGACTTCATTGCCTCTGTATCAATTCCCTTAAACATCATCTGGATCTTGACACCACTCCTCTAAAATCTTCAGTGGTTTCCATCTCCCACTAAATGAAGCCTTAGGCCTGGCACTCAAAGTCTAACGATTTGGTTCTTCCATTTGGATAGCTTCTCTGCCTTCTACAGCCCTTAGGAACTATCAATGAAACTAAGTGAATCAACGAAGCTAAGCCTTCTTGCTCTTTACCTCCAAATTTTTGTTCATGCCTTCCTATTCTTCCTTTACCACTGTCCATGCATGTCTGATTGCCCTTCAGGTTAGGCATGTTGCCCCAAATCATACTGCAGAACTAGCCCTGCCCAGCTACCACTTCTGTTGAGTACAGCCTTCACAGCATGTACCAGTATCAACATGGATGTTGAGTCCCTGCCATAGGATCGCTCCCAAAAAAAACTATATGTTGTGGCCACTGCCCTCCTTAGAACGGAAGCCTGTGATGCCTCTGCTTCTTCGTTTCCGTAGCTTCAGATTCCAAGTCTGGGACAGTGGTTGAAATCTGATTAACAGAACGTTGGTCCTGTGCTCCTGCCCTTTTAAAATGATACTTGACAATCTTAACTTCTACAATTGAAGAACGAGGCATTGCTGGTACATAGGAAGAGCGTTCAAATGCTGGTGAGCCAAAAACATGAACAAATATCTACTTAACAATGCGAAGTCACTACCAATGGGGAGGGGGTGTCATTACGCTCGTCTTAATGATCTATTTAATTTTTTAAAATACTGGTTTGCTAGTAATTATTTCCCTCTTTGCTCAAGAAGCATAAGCAGACAGGAGAGAAGGGGAGATCAATGGGACACGGGAAAGGGAAAGAAGATGACTCCTAATTTTAACATTTTCAGCAGATTTGGCCACACAAATGTCCAGCACACTCTTATTTTGCATATAGAATAGAGTCAATTCCTTCCCAGAAAGACAACCTTAAAATGTCGTTCGTTTACTGCGTGCAGGTTAAAATCTAGGATTTTGAGTGGTGCGCAGCCCTCTCCCTCGCACCCAGATGTGGCTTTACACCGAAAGACGAGTCATCTGCCTTCCATACATCATGTGTAAATGGTACATAACAACAGAATGGGCAAATAAAAATCCTCCTTTCGAAAGGAGAGGACGGGAACACAAAGCCATCCATCACACACAGAAATGATAAAACCCCACTCAGAAGTGACGGTGAAGGTTGAAAGCAGAATACGTTTCTTGGCTGACTCACTCGGCCCTTTTGCAACGTCCGTTTTCTGGAAAGTGTTTCTTTGTCCTTTAGTCTCCGAAGCTACGGGCTTACATTGAAGAGGAGGCCAGGTAGCTTTCCCAGCCTGCTTGCTCGTGCAGATTAGGAAAACTCAGTAGTTACTTTAGGGGTTGAACAGACTTCTGTATGTGTGCGAGTAATTCTTTTTTCCTCTACGGGTCCTTCAAAAATGCAGTAGGCTTACAGTCTTTTTGACTCCAGTTGGTTTCAAGTGTGCGTACCTCCAGTCAAACACCTCCCTGGACAAAGATTCTGAGCCTCGAGTTACTGTTCTTTTAGTTTCTAGCCTCTGTGTCCTTTGCTCTCAACTCAATGGCAACCACCTTGGTTTGAAAGCAATGGGTTTGGGCGGGAAGGGAACCCCTTAATTCAATTTGCTCAGAAGGCTTTCCCCTTTGGATGACAAGCTCCCACTTATTGATACACACTGTTTTTCCTGCACTTTCAGGATGACTTTATATTATGTCAGTCATTTTTAAAATCAGACTTTGTATAGCATCTTACCGGTGTCAGACTTTTTATGCAGATTGTGGTAGCTGATCCTTATTCATCAGTACTCATTAAATGCCACTACGTGTCATATATTCTGTGATGTAGGCTAAATGCGATCCTGAGTTTGTGCAAAAGACCTCAGCTTCAGAAAGGGAGATTACCTGCCCAGGATTCTGAAAGGGCCAGCTAGAGCTTGAACTCATATTATCTGGTCCTAAAATGGCACAGCTTTTATACACAGATATACTGTCCCCATAGTGAGGTCTTGAAGGACAAAATAGGTAAATAAATCAACCTCTTTCATATATCTTCGATATAAACTCTGTAGATGGGACGGGATGGCCACAGGGACCATGGAGTTGGGGAGAGTGCTGGAGGCAATTCTCAAACTTGCAAGTTTGAGATAGAGAGAGTTCAAGTGCAATTTGAAATTATTACTGGTTTTTAAAGATGAAAATCTACCAGAGGAGTTAGCCACTCTGGACCTCCGCTTTCTTGTTGCTACAATAAGGGAGGACATAAACTACAAAGGTACCCTGGATCCCAAAGACAGCTTCTGAAATTCTATAATATGGATTCAATCATTTTAGGAATTCTAATTTTAATGCATTGTTAAAATGATTTAAATGTAATACAAAATGGCTTCTCCAAATTATACTCATTCTGAAAAATGGTAGTTTTGAATAATAATGCAAAAAGAGTGCCTTATTCATTCAAAGGACATAAATTATAGTCAAGGCTAAAAGTTAAAGTCAGTTTTCAGAATCTACCAGCCTGTCAAACCTGTCCCTGGAAGTCATTTTGCATATTAACATCAAGAAAGTTCTGACTCTAAAGTAAGTCTGTCTGCAAGATGAGGCCTTCCAGGGGAGATGAGTGAACGGGGCATATCCTATGGAGATAGGATTTGGAAAGAGGTCACTGTGACTTTAAGTTTGGCCTTTCATGGTGAGCTCATTTGGGGGCTTAGGAGAATTCCAAATGTGTGGTAACAAAGAGGACCTTCTGATTTTTGTTGTGAAGTCACTCCGGGTTTTCTGGTTTTCAGATATTGTGAGGGAAACTGGCCCTTTGGTAGTTTATTTAATCAGGAGGCTTTCTTTGAAGGGAGCCTGTGCCAAGTCAATGAGTCATCACACTGAGCGGAGCAGAATAATGGGCGCCTCCTGTGTCCAGCTTTCTGCCTGTGCTGTTTTGCAGCTCAGAACTTGATTTTTACCTGCAGACATTTTCTCCAAATGCACGTTGGCTTAAAATACCAAAAACAGGAGAGTGAGTGGTTTAAGGGCTCTAAAACATAATCTGGGCCTTAGTTCTATAGTTTGCTCCTGAGTATTTTTAAACATCTTTACACACACATACACCCACACATACCCACTATGCATTTATAGATAGGTAAGATATGTATGTATATATACTTTTAAAAACATATATACACTTTTTTATCGTGGCTATTGAGCTCTTACAAATAATTTTAGGTGGTCCACTCCTATGGTTATAATAAATTATTTTCATAGATCTCTCCATTAATAATTATCTTTAAAAAGTACTTATTGCTGATTACCAAAAATTAAGCAGCTTAAAGAGATCAACTGAAGGACTTGTATGCATGCATATAAGCATAACCAATGGACACAAAACTATAGGGAGGGAGGGCATGAATGGGGAGGGGGCAATGGTAAGATATGTACACATATAATACCTTAATTAAAAAAATTAGCAGCTTAAAGAAACGCTCACTCATTATGCATGGTTCTGTGGGTCACACACAGCATACCTGGGTTTTCTGCTCAGTGTACCACGTGACTAAAGTCAAGGTGGTGGCTGGGCTGAGCTCTTGCCTGGAGGCTCTGGGGGAAAACCTGCTTCCAGGGCCACCCAGCTCCCCTGTTTCCTTGCGGTCGGCAGCTGGGGGCTGCTCTGGGGTCCTTTCCACAGAGTCCCCTCCATCTTCAAGTCAGTAGTAAGTGTACACTGAATGAATCCTTCTTGTGTTTCGGATCTTCCCAATTGACCTTTCCGGAACTTCCCAGAGAAAGCCCTCTGCTTTTAAAGGTCTCCTGTGTATGTATTAGGCCCACACAGATCATGTCCGTATCATCAGGTTAACCAATTAGTAACCTTAATCACATCTGCAAAATCCCTTTTGCCGTGCAAAGTAGCATAATCACGGGGGGGCTCTCAGAATTCTGCCTGCCATGCTCACTCAACATCGAACCTTCGGTGTTCTATAGGTTCAGTTTTCAGGTTGAAGAGCATGACAGAGCATCTGGAACACTAAATGAGTTATATTTAGTTTAAATTACTTTTATTATGAACGTGATGCAAAGGATTTGTGGTACCGAAAAACACATTTCCTTTTTAAAATAAGTCTATATATGTATCAGATAGAAATACATTTAAAAGACATATTTTAAGGAGCTCTTACAAAAGCCCAGCATATTGCCTAGAATTCTTTGATTCCACCAGTTGACAAGGAGTAGCATTATCTCCCCCAGTGCATGCTACTAACCATGGTCTTGGTCGTACACTAACGATGCAAACTAGGAGACTTGAGAGCTAAGAGACCAGAGATCCTCTGTCATCCTCCCCTCCCTTTTCTGTAAATGAGGAACCAGAGCCTCAGAGAAGGCCACAGGGCCAGCTCATTAGTGGTAGAGATTGGCCTCGAATACATGTTAACTTGATTCCCTACCTGGTAGTAATAACAGTGTCATTAATTGAAGAATTTCTATATAACAGATACTACCCCAAGCACTTTAAATATATTGTTTTCTTTAATCCTCACAAGAACTCTGTGAGGTAGACATCATTATTGCCAGCGCCATTTCAGTGTGAGAAAACTGAGGCCTGGGAGGGTAACTTAGTCAGCATCACCCAGCTGGTACACAGCGGGAGAGACAGTGGGACACCAGGACCTGACCTCATCACTGTGCTCTGCTCCTCCCCCACCAGCTGCTGGGACAGGGCCTCTCACACAGCACAGAGTTAGCTTAGTGCTGGCTCCCTTGTCAGCTGCACAGGCCACCTGGTGGTTATCTGACAGCCAGTCCATGATTAGCAGAGAATTGGAGTCTGGGACCTGGGCACGCACTCGGGCCCTGCCATTCTCTATGTGGTTGCAGGGATCTGTGTGACCCTCTGGGGACTCGGTTGCTGTATGTGGAAGGCGGGATCTCTAGAATTGTCCCGAAGAGGATGCATGTCAACAGCAGTCTGTAAACCAGAGGACCGCATGCCCATGTATCAGACATCATACATGACCGCATGTATCAGACATCACACGTAACACAATCATCTTTGCCACTGCCAGGGCTTTGTCCTGAGACCTTTAGGAATCTCATTGCTTTGAAAGTCGTGTTTGCTGTACATACCGTCATTCCACATTTTCAAACTCAGCGGGAGTTGTAGGCCTCACTTGATGGTGGTGGCTAACAGGGCATTGTTCGCAGGAAGTGAGCAGGGAAGCTACAGGCAGAGGCCAGGACTCCCGGCTCCCTCACGCCAGCCCAGGACCTTCCATGATTCCAGTTCACACCTGGACAAATGTTATTGCTTTTTGATGTTAGATATTAGGGAATTGCTCTAAATAAAGTCATACATATTATTTTATTTTTTAAATATATTTTAATTGATTTTTTAGAGAGGAAGGGAGAGAGTGAGTTAGAAACATCGATGAGAGAGAAACATTGATCAGCTGCCTCCTGCACAACCCCCATTGGGGATGTGCCCTCAACCAAGGCACATGCCCCTGACCGGAATTGAACATGGGACCTTTCAGTCCGCAGGTTCTATCCACTGAGCCAAGCTGATTTCGGCTAAAGTCATACATATTAAATTGATGAATTCCGAGATCTATTTTTCCTCCCCATCCTTTTATTTTAAACACTTTAACCTCTTATATGTATTTTTCACTATACCATTTTAAAATAAATTGCAGGTTATATAACATTTTGGGTATAAATATTTCTTGTAATAAGGACATTTTTTTATAAGACATGCCATTATCTACCTAGGAAATTAATAATTTCCTTATATCTTTTAATAGCCAGTTTATACTCAAATTTTCCCTACTTGTGCTAAAATTGCTTTTAAGTGTTTTGCTTTTATGGTTTCTTGTTTTTTATTTACTCCCCCCCCCAAAAAAAAAAAAATTAAAGCCATCACTCACAGCTTTTAATAGTTATATCTCTGATATTTTTTAAAATCTGGAACAATTTATTCAACCTTGTTAGTTTATTTTCATTGATATTAGCTATTTTAAGAGATTAGGCCAATTCTCTTGAATGAAATCCCATGTTCTGGGTTGTCTGACTTTTTTTTATTTTTTATTGTCATTTATCTTTTTACCCTATCTTCTGTAATTTTGAAAACTAGAAGTTGGTTCCAAAGATCTGATAAGAAGCAGGCTGTGTATTTTTGTTCTGGAGAACTCCATAGGTAATATCGTGTAGGTTGTATCAGGAAGCACTTATGATTGTTCTGCTGTTAGTGCTGCTAAGTTTGACCACTTGATTACAGTGGCGATAGCCAGGTCTCCCAGTGTTCACATGTTTTCCTTGAACAAGCAGAACTAATTCGTGGAAAGATTTTTTTGTGTGGCTCGTATGAATAGTTAGTGATGTTAGCATTCATCAGTGTGCCTTATTTGAATTATTCACTCCATTGGAGGTTACAGATTGGTAATTTTAAAATGTATTTCTTTCACATTTCATATATAGTTGATTTCAGAGAGGAAGGGAGAGGGAGAGAGAGATAGTAACACAAATGGTGAGAGAGAATCATTGATCAGCTGCCTCCTGCATGCCCCCTACTGAGGACTAAGCCTGCAACTGGGCATGGAATCGTGACCTCCTGGATAATAAGTTGATGCTCAACTATTGAGCCACACCAGCCGGGCTCCTTTTACATTCCTTAACTAACATTCCTCTGTAAAGAAGAGCTTTCTCCCATCAACGGCAGATACTTTGTATCATCTTAAGTTAATATCAGTACAACATGTTTATTATCAATTATTTAAAATATCAGTACATGTTTATTATCAATTATTTAAAATATCAATTTAAAGTACAACATGTTTATTATTAATTAAAATATCAACTGAGCTGGAAATGAGTCATAACTGTTATTTTATGTATACTTTTTAAAGCATTTTGATGTACGTCAAAGGTGAAAGCAGAGAACAGATAAAATTTAAAGCAGTGTTTCCAATGGTGAACGGATGAGAGGTTTGGTGAAAGGAATTTCATCAAGTCACCGGCAATATCGGCAAATAATGTGTTGATCTAAAATGAAATTGTTAATATCAGGCACCAAAAGAGCTTATTGAATCCCCAGAATGCTAATGATACGCATGGTCCATGCCGATGATAGTTAGACCTGACAAGGAGTCAAGGATTACAGGTCATTTGGACTGGTCACCCTGCTGTCCCAGCTTTGGTGGTCTCCCAACGCCAGCATGCAAGGCCCTTTGACATCTTTCCTCCTCCTGTCTTCTTGCTGCTTCTTCGGCCCCTGTCTGCCCATTTCGCAAGCTCAGCTCCAATCCCACGCGCTCCCTGAGGACGCTCCTTCCTCCCCAACCTCTCGGAGAGCGCTTCCCACCTCTCACCTCTCCCATCTGTGGCACTTGGCTCTGTCTCAGATTCGCTCTTCTCATTGGCTTCTCTGCGTAAACCTCATATCCAAGCTGACCCACACTGCCCAAGATCCTCAAGGACATGACTTACCCAGGACCACCTATTAAAAAAGCTCTTTTTCCCGGGCATCGCTGGGTTTCTGTATTCCTTTGGGAATCTCTCTGAAAGTTACCAACAGACGGGGGACTCTGAGCACACAAGGCCCTCTCTCTGGGGTAGCTTTCCTTGCTTTCTAACATCCATCATCCTGCACAGCGCAGGGTTCCATGTTCCTATCAGTACAACATGTTCATTTCAATTATTTAAAACATCAAGCTAAGGCTGGCATGGAGTATTCCTCACCACCTGCTCTTTGGAAAATCACGGGAAGGCCTGGTTCTCTTACTGTGCCAGAGAGCAAGGAAAAAGAGACGGGTATAAGTCAATCTTGCATTTAGATATTACAATAAAAACGAAGCTCATTGTACTTCCCTCAGGTTGAAACTCTTTGTTTCTTTCGTTCCCAGTTTGAACACTGTTTTAAATGGAACTGAAACAATGGCGTTTTGTGCTTTGAAGATGTTTAGAAAACGTTCATCCCACTCAGCCAGGCGTTGAGTGAAACACCTTTTCTCCCTGTTTCCTGAGTGAGAGCCCTCGGTGTTGGCGGCTCTCCTCCTCCGAGGACCTCGGGGCGCTGGCCGATGCCACTTCTCAGCAGGTGGCGATGGCCCAGCCGTCACCCCTCTCCTTCTCTGTCTGTGCAGAGGCCGGCGGCAAGAAGCTGCGGAGCACGGTGCAGCGGAGCACGGAGACGGGCCTGGCCGTGGAGATGCGGAACTGGATGACGCGCCAGGCGAGCCGGGAGTCCACGGACGGCAGCATGAACAGCTACAGCTCCGAGGGCAAGTGAGTGAGGCCGGCGGGCCGCGGGCACAGCCTCTGGGCCGCTCCCTCCGCCGTCACCAACAGCGCCCCCCAACACACACGCACTCCGCAGGGCCGTCTGGGTGTGCAGCTATTGGCTATGGAGACAGCGTGGCTCACCTGCCACGGGCAGACCTGGCTTTTTATATCAGGGACCTAGGTCTGGGGATAAAATGTTGGGCTTCCATGGCAAGATGCTAAACGGGGACTCTTACCGTGCATGCAATTAAACACCTGCCCTAGGCTGACACAATGCACCTCACGCACAAAAATAGGAAGCACTCATGCCACTCCTGTGTGAACAGTGCTAGCTTTAAAAACAAAAAAAACAAAAAAAAACTTTGCTCTGAGGGTCATGACTGCAAAGGAAAGAACTCTGCTGCATGCCTAGTACCCATGAAGGCACGGATATTTGAGGTAGGAACATTCTATGCTGAAGGGATGCTGGGGCCCCGCGGCAGGAGCTTGGGAGGCGTCAGCACCGAGTAAGGGCAGAGGTGGTAAGTGAGATACGGTGAGCAGGGGTGGACAGTTTGTGTGGTCTGTACATTTCATTGGAAGGACTTTGCTTTTACTCTGAGGGATGAGAAGTCTGTAGAGGGTTTTGAGCAGACATCACTCTGACGTCAGCCATCACTCTGCCTGCTGTGGGGGGTGGCGAGCAAAGGTGGCAACAGGGAAGCTAGAAGATGAGGGCCTGGGCCCGAGTGGTAGCTTCCTGGGGTCAGATTCCAGATGGATTTTGATGATAGAGCCAGTGATATTGATGCAGGCGATGTGACATGAGAAAAAGAGTGTATTAAGTTTGCGAGGGCTGCCATCATACAATACCACAGACTGGGTTGCTTAAACCACAGAAATATATTTTCTCATTGTTCTGGAGGCTGGAAATCCAAGGTCAAGGGTGTCAGCAGGGTTGATTTCTCCTGAGGCCCCTCTCCTTGCCTCGCCGTAGGCTTCCTCCTCACTGCGTCCTCATGTGGTCTCTCTGTGGGTGCGTGTCCCTGCTGTCTCTCCCTCTCCTTAGAAAGACACCAATCATATTAGATTAAGGCCCCACCCTTATGACCTCACTTAACCCTCATTACCTCTTTCAAGGCCCTACCTCCTAATAGTCGGGATTGAGGCTCCAGGACATGAATTGGGAGGAGGAGGGGGAAACACGGTTCAATCTGTAACAAAGAGGAAAGACATCTCCGAGATTAATGGAAAGGGTAAAGTTGAGGGTTAAGATGGGAACCCTCTGAAGGGAACAGAGTTGGTGTTTTGTTTGCTTGGGGTTTGGGACAAGTTCTATATTTCATTGCCTATTAGACATCCAAGCAGATAGGTTGACTAAGCGGTCAGAATACAGGTCTGCGGCCCAAGGGTGAGTCTCAAGCTAAGGGTGCCATTCTAGGCAGTATCAGCATCGATGGTGTTTACCACCACCAGACCGGACAAGATTACCGTGGGAATGAGGATGTGGAAATGAGGTTAAGGGAACAAGCTCCCGATATTTAGGCAGAACTAGCAAAGGAGACTGCGGTAAAGTGGCCAAAAAGTAAAACCCGGACTAGAGAGTCTGGGAGACAGAGTGGGAAACGGGTTTCAAGGAAGAAACGGGCACCCATTGTGTCAACGGACACTAAGTTAGATAGTACTAATTAATACAGAGTGTTTAGCAGTTCAGTATACCTCTGTGGCTACTAGGTAACTTTATCAGAGAAATTTTAGCGGAGTGGGGAAGCTAGAGCAAGAAAAAACATGGTAAGAGTTTCAAGGGAGAGTGAGAGGAAAGACATCGAAGACAGCACACAGAGACAACTCTTTGGAGAAGTTTCCAGAGAGAAATGGGGTGGTGGCTGGAGAGGGAAGTGGGGTTAGTGGAGGGAACTTTTTTTAAGGTGGAAGATACAATGGCATGTTTGTGTGCTGGTAGGAGTGATAGGGAAAAAGTTTATCTATAAAATGGGTTCAATCATGGAATCTATCTCCTAGGGCAGCTAAGATGACCGGGTATGATAATGCCAGTCACGGAGTAAGTGTTCGCTATGTCCTGAGCGCTATTAATAGACACCATAGTCCATGTTCTCCAGACAAGGGGGAGAGAGACACGTGCGTGGAAGCCTGCAGTGCAGTGTGACCGGTGCTCCTGGATCACAGGGGGGCCGCTAGAGAATGAGGGAGCACCATGCGGTCCAATCAGGGCAAGTGGCTAACCAGCCTGCCCACAGCTCCAATTGGAAACCTGGCTGCCTGTTGGAAACCGAGTTGAGGGTTTAATCCCACGTCTTACTCTGCTTTCAGTCTGATCTTCCCCGGTGTCCGCTTGACCTCCGACAGCCAGTTCAGCGATTTTCTGGATGGCCTTGGCCCTGCCCAGTTAGTGGGGCGCCAGACCCTGGCTACACCTGCAATGGGTAAGAATGTCTGTCGTGTGATTCTGTCCTGTGGTTGTTCTTTTAGATTGTGGAGAATAGCATTCTTTCCTTTCCTAGGATTTTTAAAAATATAAATTTTATTGATTTTTTTTTTTTTTTTTTTTTTTACAGAGAGGAAGGGAGAGGGATAGAGAATTAGAAACATCGATAAGAGAGAAACATGGGTCAGCTGCCTCTTGCACAACCTCTACTGGGGATGTGCCCGCAACCAAGGTACATGCCCCTGACCGGAATCGAACCTGGGACCCTTGAGTCTGCAGTCTGATGCTCTCTATCTACTGAGCCAAACCGGTTAGGGCTCATTTCCTAGGATTCTTAACAGTATTACCAGCAGGAATAAGTATTTTATATTTTAGCAATTTAAAAGCATCTTCAACTAATTCTGCCCCCCACCCATTTCATTTCTATGCTTTTTTAAAAAAATATATTTTATTGATTTTTCACAGAGAGGAAGAGAGAGGGACAGAGAGCTAGAAACATCGATGAGAGAGAATAATCGATCAGCTGCCTCCTGCACACCCTCCCCCCCCCCAATGGGGATGTGCCCAGGCACATGCCCTTGACCAGAATCGAACCTGGGACCCTTCAGTCCGCAGGCTGACGCTCTATCCACTGAGCCAAAGCGGTTTCGGCCATTTATATGGTTTTTAAAGTGAGATGCTCTTCATAAAATGTGAAATCTATGTGAATTTAGGAAAGTAAGTGGGAAATGATGTTAAGCCAAGGCCTTTGCGTGGCATTTTTCTTACCTGCATCTGTATGGTGAGTTCTGTTTGTCTCTCCCTCCCATGCGACCAGGTGACATCCAGGTGGGGATGATGGACAAAAAGGGACAGTTGGAGGTGGAGATCATCCGGGCCCGTGGCCTTGTCGTCAAACCAGGTTCCAAGACACTGCCAGGTAAGAGCAGAGGAGATGCTTCTGTTACTGCTCGCCATCCACATTGTTTTTTATTAACTAACACATGTCAGTTATCTGTAGTGGTTTGCGTGTGTGTTCTGAGTGAGCACCGGTGAGGGTGGCCTGGTAGGGGTGATGGATGTTGTTAAATACGTATGTATGTATGTATGTAGTAGAAACTGCTGCAAAACGGAAACTACCACACAGACGGCTCGCTTTGTTCTGCGTGTCCATTAGTGATCCTTTTTCTCATTCGCTGGCGTTTTGTGTCATTGGTCGATTGGGCTGGAGCTTCGAAATTTTTCCTCGGGAATCCTTGAGGCTCTGGAATGAGAATAAAAACAGATAGCCTAAGCCTGTGTATGCAGGACATTCTCATGGTAAGACTTACTTCCTGTAGTGTCTAAAGGGAACGAGGCATCTGATTCATTTTCACGATGCCACATATTTCGTGCTGAAGGCGTGTGTGTACTGAGTTGCATGTAGCACGGGCAGTGCCTCAGACCCCTGCACGGGGCAGGCAGGTGTGTCCGTATCTGATGCACAGAGCAGCTGCGCACTGAGGAATCTGAAACGAGGTTTCTCACCTCAGCCCCTCCGCTGGCTGGCTGTGATTTTGAATCGCTTAACTCTGCCAGCCCTGCAGAAATTCTCAGTGACAATGTATATGACCTGTTCGACCTTGCGGTGGTGATTGAGGCAGGTGTATTTATACCGGTCTTGGAACTAGCCGGCCCTCTGCCTTGGAAAGAATGAGGCCATTTCTACATGCATGAACATGCTTTCAGGAAGGGTCTGTCAGATACAGCCCAAGCTACGGAATTCAGAATTCCTTTCCTCCTCCCAGCTCATTGGACTCACGATGCAAAACCTCAGCCTAGTTGTGTGCCCGCACCACCATGAATAAACAAACCCTTTGTGTTTCTTTTTTTTTTTTTTTAATATATTTTATTGATTTTTTCAGAGAGGAGGAGAGAGCGATAGAGAGCTGGAAACGTCAATGAGAGAGAAACATTGACCAGCTGCCTCTTGCACACCCCCTACCGAGGATGTGCCCGCAGCCAATATACATGCCCTTGACCGGAATCGAACCTGGGACCTTTCAATCCGCAGACCGACGCTCTACCACTGAGCCAAACCGGTTTCAGCCCCTTTGTGTTTCTTAAACAGATTTACTCTCCAAATAAAACTCCCTTTAAGTGATACGTGATTTATGGGGATGGATGAATAAAAAATATAGATTAATGCATGTTTGATTAGATTGAAATGTTGACAAATGAAAGATGAAGACATCTCCCTTGAATACCGCAAGGGACTAGAAGCATTTGACCTTTAGTTACTGCACATCTGTGTGACCTGTTGATGGCAAGTCATTCATCAGGGGCTGCCGTCACTGCCTGAAACTGCCCGAATGGTCAACGGCTACCGTCTGTCTCCCTGATGATTGTGACCTCGTGTGGAAAGGCGGGTGGCTGTGGGTGGCCAGTTCCTCTGACAAGGTTAACCCGTTGCAGATGTCACCCACGAGTCGGGTATTCCCTGACTCTCCTCCGTCTCTTCTTTCCCAAGCACCATACGTCAAGGTGTACCTCCTGGACAACGGAGTCTGCGTAGCCAAGAAGAAGACAAAAGTGGCCCGGAAAACGCTGGAGCCCCTGTACCAGCAGCTGCTATCCTTCGAGGAAAGCCCCCAGGGAAAGGTCTTACAGGTACTCGCTGAGCTGTTTACCCCTCTCCTGAGAAGGCGCTCTCGTGGAGTCAGGCCTTGTCGCCGGCATCCTTCCCTGTCCCTCACCGCGGACACGCTTGGGAAACTTCAAAGCAGGGGCCTGTGCTGTCAAAGCTACAGACACTGTTGTTTCCTTTAAAGTAAGGTGACCAGACATCCCGCTTTGGGCAGGACAGTCCCGATTTTTAACAATCTGTCCAACGTCTGGAGGCGTTTTAAAGAAGTCCCCATTTTCCAAAATTTTCCCTCGGGACAAATTGTTGACAATCGGGACGACTGGTCACCTTACGTTAAAGGGAAGTACAGACTAGCCAACCCCATCGCTAAATGCGATACATCTCCCCGGACCATGCATGGTCTTCACACTTCATACCGTTTTCCTAACGCACCTTCGGATTCTAGTAGCGAAAGACAACCACCCCAGGAGTCAATACAACGGTTTAACGTGATGTCTGATGCCAGCACGTTAGCCGAATGTGTTTTAGTTGATGAGTGTTTGCCTACACGATGGTACCAACATCGTTCTCATTTTTATCTTGCCAACACGATGGTACCAACATCGTTCTCATTTTTATCTTGCCAACAGATCATCGTGTGGGGGGACTACGGCCGCATGGATCACAAGTCTTTCATGGGCGTGGCCCAGATACTTCTAGACGAACTGGAGCTGTCCAACATGGTGATCGGATGGTTCAAACTCTTCCCCACGTCCTCCCTCGTAGACCCGACCTTGGCCCCTCTGACGAGAAGAGCGTCCCAGTCATCTCTGGAGAGTTCAACGGGACCTTCTTACTCTCGTTCCTAGCAGCTGTCAAACTGTTGTCCTAGCAACCAGCGTTCCAAAAAAAAAAAATAAAGAAAAAAAATCACAGGTCGCTAACCCTGGTAACACTGCATGCTTAATGTTGTGTCTTCTGAGCCCGTTTCTAGGGATACACAAGCGATCCTGTGTTCTCAGAGGAAGTCGCACACATTGTGCCTCCAGAAGGCCCTCCGGTGAGAGAGCAGCGCTGGGAAGAGCTGTCAGGTGTGGAGTTCGGTGACACTCAGATTTCGGTCCGATCTGAAGCCATGGATGAATCTCAGAGAAGCAGTCCGTCTCATGCAAGCAAAAGCCCTCTTCAATGGCACCTTTCTGTTTTTACCGTTCCTTTCTCTTCGTTTCTCTGACCCCCAAGCCCTCCTATGCCACAGAGATGCCGTGAGCGATACAGCCACTGAGCCGTGTGATCAGCCAAGGAGCGTGAAGTCTAGAAAATACCAGGTGAAAAGCAGGAGACCCGAGCAGTGGTCCAAGGCAGAGCATCAGCAGCCCTCACGCCAAGATTGTTGGACTGTGAGAGACAACATTCTGTGGCTACACCGTACTGAATGACACTAAAACCCTTCTGCATGGACACAGATTAGCTGAATTACTTACGTTATTTTCTTGGGGCTGCAACTTGCAAAAAAAACAACAACAAAAAAACTCAGCCATTTTCAACAATTTATATTCTTTTTAAAAATAAATTTCACTAGTGCATGGTTTTCAAAAAGGGGCAAGAATGCAACAGGGTGATACAAAGACACACCATGTTTATTATTTAATCCTAGTCTGTGTTTTGGCAGACATGACAAAAGAAAATACTTTCTAGAAGTTACTTAAAATTCTCTTTGTGACGAATGAATGAATATTCCGTTTATTTTCCACGTCAACTACACAAATCTAATGAAGTTCGAAATGTGCAAATTGTCCACCTTTCTCCTCACCCCTCTTTTAATCTTTTATTTTCTTTCTCCCTGCCAGAAAGAAAATAAATTATTTAATTATTCTAAAAAAATTATCAGTTTTTGACCTGATACTCTCTTGTACCCCAGGTTTGATTCAGAGCCGTAGATGCTTCTGAATGTATGAATTTTTTCAAGGGGAAAAAAAAAATGTAAGAGCTTTCTGTATTTCAAGCATGTTGGAAAGGATTTTGGAACATGGCTTAGGAGTGCACTAAAGTAAGTCGGCATGTATTCGATAAAGAAGATACGCGAACTTTTGCAATCTGTTGTCCAGTGAGTGCATGGTCATTTTACTTTCGCCTTCCAGGTTTAGTTTACAGGAAGGTTCTGAAATCGTGTGGCCATTTTCATGTCCAACAAATTTGTTTTTACACCAGCATTATTCATTCAGGGGTTAAAGCATTCTTTCTAGAAGGTCTTGGGTTTTGCTTTCTCATTGATTAAAGCGATTTCTTTAGCCAGTTTCCATTTACTATGTGAATGGAAACGCTGCTAAAACTTTGGGGCCCTGGAACACAGGGCTGTTTATTTTTTTTCCTGTAGTAAAATTCAATTTTTCACGAATTGTATTTCTAAATAAATAGAGCAAACATGAATTTGCAACAAATAACTTTAAAGCTCCAATTTTTAGATGATTCAAAGGAAGTCAGTCTGCCTATTCGCAGCTCGTTGATGCCATCACCAAAAGTCAGACCCCTGCCTTTGGTCTTACAGACGGTTGCCATTGCCATTGGGTGGTGCTCCCAGGTCAGATTTCTCTGAAAGGCCCCCTGGGTAGCGGAGAAGTCGCTGGTTAATGTAATAAACCACCCTGACTTCCTGTTTCTTTATGGACACTCTGTACACACATTCTTATAGGTTGATTTAATTTCTTGCAATGACTATTGAAATCCACATCCATATAATTTCTCTAAACTAAAGCCATGCACCAAAAACTTTTTTTTTTCTTTTTAAACTCAGTGGTGACATTTAAAATTCTGCTTGCTATGGTGCAAAAGTTAAAATGAGTATCACTAAAAATGCCTTCTCTTTACGTGGTGCAATATGAAATACATCGAGACTGTGTTTTGGCGTTCTGAGATCTGTGATGGCCCCGGGCGAAGTCGTTCAGAGAACGGGTAGAGATTTACTGAGGTAACCTAGACACTCGTGTACCAGCAACAATTGGTTTCATAGACCTACAGTGTCTATCCTCTCCCTTAGGATTAAACGTTTACCATTTCCCCGATACTAAGACGCGGTCACATAATCTTTTGTGTATATACCTATATAAATTCTTTCTAATTTTAATAAGAAGGACGGGACTGTACGGACTATTTGTACATAACTCGTCATTGTGCAGTATTTATTTAAAAGTTGGTGTATTTTTTTCTTTTTTTAATTTTCACATGTCTGCACCTCGACTTGTGGTTTAGTCATGTAAATAGCACTATCCCGGTGACCATTGCTGCCCTGTACATAGTATGTTTTAAAAACTAAAGGGAATTCCAGTTGGAAAATAAAAAAAATAAATAAATAAGGGCAGATTAGTCCTGTAAAGAACACCAACTAATGTAAATCAAACTCATTCTGGTGATGGTATTTAACACTTTAAATAAAACATTTTTCTTTACAGGCTTTGTATGCATGGCTTTTCTCTGGGTTCTCTTCTCCTGACACCCCAGCCCCACTCCAAACCGGCTGCAGCTCATTCCTGGGGCCCCTGTTTGGCTTAGAGACAGTTAAAGGATCTTTCCTACCTCTCCCTGCCAGGCAGGCAGACGGCTGGTCTAAGCAGAGGGCTCTCCATAGAGCAGTTCTTCAGAGTGCCCAAGGATTTCTGCTCACATCATTAAAAGCTGTTAATTAAAAAAAAAAAGGGTTGACGGTTGTTGCTCCGGATCGGGGGCTTTCTGATTCACTGCCTCTGCAGCTCGCAGGCTGTGAGTGGAATGGGTGGGGTTTCTGAGTCAGGGTGACCTCCACGGGTCGCAGATTTACAGAGAGTACCCCGCAGGCTCTGCGGTTCTCGGGTGACAATGGTGAGGGTGACCATTGGCTCGATTTCTGTGTTTCCACTGATGTGTCTGTCCAGCTTTGTGGGGTGGGGTGTGTTTTCAGTTCAGGGTAACCTGACGTATGACGACCTGTCCAGAGACCGGCTTCTCTCGTGTGAGCATGAATGATGAGAGACTCCACATGTCATCAGGGCAATTGTAGGAACCCCAGCAGAGTTCCATGGGGGTCCTTCTTGGTTCTAAATTTTTTTAAAATAATATTTTAGGATATATATATATATATATATATATATATATATATATATATATATATATATTTACAGAGAGGAAGGGAGAGTTAGAAACATCGATGAGAGAAAACTATCAATCAGCTGCCTCCTGCACACCCCCCACTGGTCATGCCCTTGACAGGAATCGAACCCGGGACCCTTCAGTCTGCAGGCTGACGCTCTGTCCACTGAGCCAAACTGGTTTCAGCCTGGTTCCGAATTTAGGAGCTGGTTTGATTAGTTAGAAATCAGCTGAAATCTAAACCTAGTTCACTCTTGAAAATTGTCATTTCTTCCATTTTCAAGGACTCATTTCCAACCCAGTCCCCCATACCGATCCCACATTTTTCCATTGCTCAACAAACACCTCCTGCTCTCACGAGCTATGTCTCTGCTGTTCCTACACTAATATAACAATCCCCTTGCCTTAAAAGCCTTCTCCTGAGAGCCCCTCTGCTTCCTCAACACCATCCAATTAGTCCCTTCCTGCAACTCCCTGCTCAGCACTGAGCCCTTAGCAGGTCCTGACAAAGCCTAATGCTATGGCTGCCGTGCCTTCATTTCCCTGGACTCCGCATGCCCAGGCTTCACAGCAACAGGAGGGCATGCTGGTCACTCTGAGGGGCTGTGAAAGAACTGGTTAAAAATCGCCAACGCCATCTGCCTGGACTGACCCACTACTGTGCACCTGTGTCTTGTTCTTCACGTATTTGTCTCTACTCTCAACCCATGATGCCCTCAGCATCCTGTGGGAACTCATGGACTGAATAAACCAGCTCACGCACACACCTTTGCTTTGTGAAATGTGTATTGAAAAGCAGCAATGTAAGAGGAAATTAAGAACAACTAACTGTGCCACTCAAATTCTCCTTGTGGCTTGACTCAAATCAATCTCTCCTGCATTTCGTTCTCTCTGGGAAATGAGCCTACATTAGATACTCTTCTATCATTAAATCAAAACTTTGGCTATCATGGAGGCTCTATAAGGAAGGGACCTTATCTTTTTTTCTTCCCTTTCTGTATCCTCAGCGCCAAGAACAATGCTTGGACACATAGATGCTCAGTAAATATCTGCCCAACTAATGACTATCTAGTCCCTGCTATTTTTATGAGGGTGTTCTAGGCATTATAGTGAACAGATCAAGCATAGCCCTGTCCTCATGGGGCTTTGATTCTACTAAAGAAGGCATACATTGGGTTAAGAAGGGGGGAAAAAAGGTATTTAAAAAAGTTAGCTTGACAAGCAGGCAGATAGGACAGGTCCAGTGGAAAACAAAGGCAGGTGGAACATGGGCAGGGGCAGACACGGCAGTCTGAGCAAGCCTCATTGCAGGAACTAACCATGCAGAAATAATAGGATGTTTTTGGACTCAGAGCAGAAGGCATGTGAAACCAGGGAGGATCTGCAACAATGAGGTGAACTGAGGCACAGGAACAGGGAAAGTTCAGGTCCATTGCTGGGCAAGAACAATCAAGGGACTCAATCAGGTGGCAACACAGGTAGATATAGAACAGGCTTGTAGCAAATATATACCCCTAGACTATTCTTTGGGAACCCTCCCCATGCAGGGAGTCTGTCTGCTTGTAATAAATTTTCTATGCTTTTGTTTAAATCTTCTAGTCCACGGTGCTCATTCTTCAGCGTTGAGAGACACAAGGCACGACCCCAGGGAGGGTGGGGGGGAGAAAAAAAAAACTCGGCTCTCCCTTCTAGTTATCAGTACAATATGATAGCTTTCCAAAAGAGAGGTTCCCAAAATGCTATGGGAGCACACAAAAGGTGTTTTAACCAAGTCAAGAGGATCAAGGATATATATTTTAAAAAAAAAAATGAACAAGAGTTAAATAGAAGGAAGGGATACCATTGAGAGATGGGAGTGAGGTAAAGAATATCCCAGCCGGAGAGAACAGCAGGTAAGAAATTTGAAGGAAGGGAACTGTGACTACCACTCTTATTACTGTAAAGAGTGTCTAAAGCAATAGTGAGTCCATTAGAAGTGCGAATGAATGTGTAAATAGAAATTTCTGCACCTGGGCTATTTCTAAATCATTGAGAATTTCATTGAGAAGCTCGTTTTAATTTAAACTTGACGGGAGACCTATTTGTAAAGGGCCAATCTATATAATTATATTTTAACTGACTCTCAGAAGGCTATTCCGTCCCTAATTCCATTCGATTGTTAGGACGTTGAACACAGGGACCATGGCCTGTAGTACCTAGCTCAGTGCTGAGCATGTGACAGGTGCCAAACACTCAACCTTCACAGTGAGCATCCCCTTCAGATAGTGAAAGAAAGATCACTGCTGTCAACATGGAGACTCCTGGACCCTACAGTTTATGTTCTTAGTTTGCATACGGTTGAGTCCAAAAGGATTTCAACCTGTAGTGGTCTCCATGCTTTTTGAGTACCAGCCTTCCATCATTTTCCATCAGGGCAGAAGACCATTTTTTTATATGCATCCTTTTCTGATCCACTCATACATAGTGCTCCCATAAGACTTACCATTGTCGCTGAGACCGGTTTGGCTCAATGGATAGAGCGTCGGCTTGGGGACTGAAGGGTCCCGGGTTTGATTCCGGTCAGGGGCATGTGCCTTGGTTGCGGGCATATCCCCAGTAGGGGGTGTGCAAGAGGCAGCTGATTGATGACTCTCTCTCATCGATGTTTCTAACTCTCTATCTCTCTCCCTTCCTATCTGTACAAAATCAATAAAATATATTTAAAAAAAAAAAAAAAAAAAAAGACTTGCCATTGTCTAACTAGTCCCATTCTCCTGGCAGCAACTGATGGTATAGAGGCTACAGGCTCTTAAACTGGGTCAATCTGTACCCTTGTCTGTGAAGATTTATTTGTTTTGCCTTGATATTAAAGATACCATCTCTAGTGGAGAAGCTATTAGATGGGGGGAAGGAGGGAGGGGAGAGAGACAGGAACTCCCAGTGGCTACGCTTTCTGATATCTCATGGAAGTTGGATTAAGATAAGAGAGAAGATAGTTAACAAGGCCAAGTACAGATAAGAACTGGAGAGACCTTTAGGTTTCATGGTCCTGGGTCCATTGTGACAGGATCAGCCGCATCTTCCAAGAGAGACCACACATTCTAGCTGTAGTTAATTGGGTTCTTGCTACTTGAAGTGATGAATCCTAGTTTATACATTTGGCTAAGGACGGACCTTAAAAGAGTTTCTGAGGCTACCTAGGACAATCGCATAACGTCAAGAGAAACCCTAGGAGGTGGCCATCTAACCTCTACTTGGCAAGTGGTTGGGGAAATAGATTCTGGGATATAGCCCGTTCTACAGTTTCTAAAAGTTAGATGCTTCCTAAGGCCTAGCTTAAACCTTCCTTCCCGAATCGTACACTTCCAGGGACCAGTACTACCTTCTGAACTGTATAACCTAGGGCTGGTCCCGCTTCCACATAAGAGTCCTCCAAATATTGTCAGTTAGCTTATTTCTGCCAACTTTCTTTTTTTTAATGTATTTTATTGATTTTTTTTTTTTTTACAGAGAGGAAGGGAGAGGGAAAGACATGAAGAGAGAGGGATAGAGAGTTAGAAACATTGATTAGTAATAAACATGGATCAGCTGCCTCTTGCATACCTTCTGCTGGGGATGTGTCCACAACGAAAGTATATGCCCTTGACCAGAATCAAACCTGGGACTCTTCAGTCCACAAGCAGATGCTCAATACCCTAAGCCAAACCGATTAGGGCATCTTCCAACTTTTAGAAAGCAGCAGAGCAAATTGACTGAAAGTGTCTGTTCTAGACAAGAAAGTCTGAGTGGAAATATATGCTCATAACCTTGAGTGATCCATTTATCCTGTTTTGTCAACTATAAAATGGGAAAGCAGGAAAACAATGCTACCAACCTCAGCTTAAGAGGATGAGATGAGATAACATAGATAATGGACTATTCTAGACATATAAAAATACTCAATAAATATTAGCTAGTGCTGTGGTGGTGAGTAAAGTAATATTACTTCCCACTATTTATTCCTCTCTTTCCCTGGCACTTCTGATCCCTTCAACCATTTGTCACTTATCTAGAAACCTTGCTTCTCTGTACAGTCTCTCCAGAAAAAAACAAACGACGCCAGCTGGATGCTGGCTCAAGAAGGATACTATGGCCTCTTCTTCTACTACAAGCACAACCCATAATTCTGCCTTGTTCTGTAACCACCTCACCTAGTTCCTGGACCCTTCTTCCATGGACAGCTGCCTCGTTCTGTCCTTACGGAATTTTGTTTTTAGCCAAGCACAGGTATAAAAGTGAATTGTTTTTTCCAAACATTCCAGCCTGCCAAAATCTTACTACTATCCTAACGCTAGCATAAACTCTGAATAATTAAGACCCTTCCAGCTCTGTGTCCCCAGCAAATCTGATAAAGCTACTTTCTCTCCCTTCATACCATATCTCTAGTGAGATGTGGACTAAACCAGGCTCAAGATCAAAGCTTTGTAACCTTCTACTGGTGCTGTTAATTAATAGCCATAGTAGTTCTTGTCATGTAATACATTATACGTTTACAGAATTATCTTAATGCACGTGATCTAACTGAATCTTTATGACTACCTTATGAGATAAGTAGTACAGTTATTTTTAGTTTGCCGCTAAGAAAACAGATGAGTGGCATATCCAGATGCAATACTTAATCCATTGTGAAACCTCCCCCCCCCTTACCATCCCCCACCACACATTCCCCCCCTTCACCCTCAGGGAATTCATCAGGGCCTTTCTCAAACGACTTGCTGAAATATAGATCCACGGTCTTTGCATTTTCCTCCTATTGCGATCGAGGTGCTAACACCGCGTGAGGGGAGGAAGGGGGTTGCCAGTCGTATAATAATACCTATTTTCTAAGTTATTGTGGGATTTGGTTAGAACACGGATATAGGCTTGGCATAAAGTGGGTTCTCAGGAGGGCCCCTTCTTTTTAGCATGGGCATCAGCTCCTGTTCCTAGTGTGTTTATTTTGCCATTTCCAATGGAAGATTCTTCTCTCAGTTGCAGACAAGAGAAGCAAGGGAGAATTAGGAAATGCTTTCACTTTTTTTCCACTGCTACCTCTGAGCAGTGGGTCTGCCATTTCTCTGACAACTCTTTGCACACACCACCACCCCTCCCCCCCCCCCCAAAAAGGTGAAAAGGGCCATCGTCATTAGCTTCAGCAGCTCCCAGCCTCCCTCTCTCTGTATTCTAACCTTCAGCCTCCTGCCCTTCCTCCCGCAGGCACACACACTGGTCCTGTTTGTCCTCACTTCGGGCCTCGGCCTCCTCCTCAGCACATCGGTGAGGCCTCTCTGTCATTGGACTGTATGTTTGTCTTACATATTTCTGTTTTGCCTGACTTTCCCTTGTTTCTCAGTGGCATACAAAAAAAATAATTTTGCCCTAAATGTCTGCCTCTTTGGCCATTACTAACTCCTGCCAGACTCATCCTTAGATCCTCTGAATGTTTCAACACATCAGTTGAAAAGTCCAGTATCTTCTTCTGGTGATGACCAGTATCTTCTTCTCTCACTGTCACGAAATATAAAATGAAACATTGACTTAAGCCCAACAGGGTAAGTGACTAACTTCTATATCACAAATCAGCTTGGTTTTTTATTGATTTAAGAAAGGAAAGGCCCTAGCTGGTTTGGCTCAGTAGATAGAGCCTGTGAACTGGAGGGTCCCAGGTTCGATTCCAGTCAAGGGCATGTACCTTGGTTGCAGGCACATCACCAGTAGGGGATGTGCAGGAGGCAGCTGATTGATGTTTCTCTCTCACTGATGTTTCCAACTCTTTCTCCCTCTCCCTTCCTCTCTGTAAAAAATCAATAAAGAATCATTGATTGGATGCCTCCTGCACGCCCCCTACTGGGGATCGAGCCTGCAATCTGTGCATGTGCTCAGACAGGGAATCCCACTGTAACCTCCTGGTTCATAGGGCAAGGCTCAACCACTGAGCCACACAGGCCCAGCTCAAACCAGTTTTTAGGTTTGTTTGTGTGTGTTTTGGTGGAGGGGGTGTTCGGGATTTTTTTTTTTTTTAATTATATCCTATTGGCTGGTTCCTGGCCCTGCCACTTACTCAGTCTTCAGTCTTGACAATGTGACTTATGTTCTCTGAGTCTCGCTACCACAGCTGCAAACCGGGAATGGTAAAACGCCCACTGCCTGTGTTGCCATGGGGATGAAATGAAATCATGTGCGTAGAACGTACAGCACCTGGAGTAGTGTGAAATATGTGCTCACAAACGCCAACCAGGTACGACCCAAGTGATGGATTAGAATGCCTTGAACACCGTTTTTCTTTGCTGGCCTGTCTCGTTGGAGGAACAAACCGTTCCCTCTGGACATTCAGGGTCACGGCCGGGCAGCAGCTGCTGGGTTTGGAGGTGGTTCTGCTGAGCCCCCTCCTCAGAGCAGACCTTGTCTGGTCGTCCCTGGAGGTGAATGTGCCCCCGATGGGCTCAGCAGGCCCCTGAGAGGAAGACTCCGGGGAGGAATCCCAAGCCGCCGGGCCGCACAGGGACCTTCTCAGAAGGAAGCGGCTGGGCAGACAGAAGCGGGCAGCCGTCCAACAGACAGGACCTTCCAATTCTGTGGGAGAGTTCCCCGGCCTCGGCTTGGGCTGTGTGTCCCGGAGAGGGGCGATGGGAGAGGAAGTGGCTGCTTCTAGAAGATAACACGGGTGGGAGCGGGGTGACCTCAGGAGCCTGCGGGCAGGTCCTTGAGTTCCTTACACACAGCGTCTCTGCCTGTTCCCTGAGCAAGAACTAGGTCAGGGTCTCTGGTTCTCACCTCCAGAGTCTAGGCTCCCTCTGTCCCAGGCTGCCTGGGGGGGAGGGGGGGGGAGTGAACAACAGACTTCTTGGGTGACCCCTAAGGGCAGCAGGGCCCCTGCAGGCTACAGTGAGGCCCTGATCATATGCTGGGGGATTCGAACCCTGAACCACCAGCGACTGGGGCCCTACCTGGGAGGGATAAACAGCTGTTAGACAGCCAATAAGCCTTTCTTAGCAAATCTCAAGCTCTTGCTGGGGAAAGAAATTGGACATTTATTTTTGATTTGTTGAGGCAAGGAACTTCATGTACTAACACCGCGAGCTTATATAAGCTGTTTGGGATGCAGGAACAAAAAGCCCAACTAAACAACAACAAAAAAAACCCTCAGTGCTTGCTCTGGTGGTGGGAGGGGCAGGGAGGGGCTGACTCATGGGGAATGTTCTGAGTTCCGAGCACCCAAAGCTGGCAATCCAGCCAGCCTTTAGGTAAAGACCCGGTGCCTAAAGACCGTTACCCTGTTTCCCCGAAAATAAGACACTGTCTTATATTAACTTTTGCTCCCAAAGATGCGCTAGGTCTTATTTTCAGGGGATGTCTTATTTTTCCATGAAGAAGAATACGGTACACATTTATTGTTAAATGAAAATAAAGGAAATTTATTACCTGTATACGGTACGGTAAATTAATTTTTATTCTGAAACAGAGCCTAGGGGGGGGCCTTATTTTTTGGGGGATGCCTTCTATTTCACTCAGAAGGAAATCTCTAAGTAGGTCTTATTTTCAGAGGATGTTTTATTTTCGGGGAAACACGGTAGAAAGAACCCCAAATCACGAGTCAAAAATCTGGTTCTTCAGGGCTGTCTCAGAGAAAACACAATAGGTCACAACAAACACAGCCTCGAACCTCTGTCAGGCTCCCAAAATATCAGGAATCATTTTACTTGCAATGATTTAGTACACTAGGCCTTCCTTCGACAGTCATCTCTAGATATTACGAGACTCATCTTTCCTATCTTACTCCTTGTCTGCTGTCACAGTGAGTCACATTTTGACGCTCAGGTGTAATGTCTGTGGTCCTCCCTCAAAGCTGGACCTCAAACCCCAGTATGAGAGGGGAACGAGGGGCCGAGGGAGGAGAGGGCCCACAATGTCCTTGCCCTTCACTAGAGGCGGGTCTGTCTTCTCACACCTGGCCCAGAGCAGGGCGGGAGGGTGGGGGATGTGAGTGAGCCCCAGAAACAGGATGGGAACAGGAGCAGCCATAGAGGCTTCCTAATATAATGGTATGCAGGGTCTTCCTATAGGCCCAGCGCCTTGGATGGGAAGGGGGCGGGGGCTAAGGCTATGAAGAGGATGCTCAGCGAAGAGACTCATGCCTGTGGGCAGAGTGAGGTTTCATTATCACTCAGCTAAAAGGTTCTATTAGACCTTGCGATTGCGATTTGCATCCATGGGCTACTTAAAAGTGTACACATTCCAAATACTGGAACATTTCCTAGGTATCTTGTTGTTATTGTTGTTGTTTTTTTTTTTTAATTCAATTCTACTTTGGCCAGAGAACAAACCTGCAAGATTTTGACCTTTGATATTGGTTGGCTCATATTTTATCATCCAGCATATTGCTTATCATGGTGAACAATCCCAAAATGTTAAAAAAAAAAAAAAAAAAAAAAAAAAAAAAAAAAAAAAAAAAAAAAAGAACGTGCCTTCTGCAGTTGTTGGCTGTAAGGTTAGTGTTGGATAAATATCGATCAGATCAAGTCGGTGGAACTTATTGCTAAAATGTTCAACATCTTTATTGATTGCCTCGTTGTTCTATCGGTTCCTAGGACAGAGGTAATAAAACCTGCAACTACCCTGTTTCCCCAAAAATAAGACAGTGTCATATTAATTTTTTCTCCCAAAGTTGCACTAGGTCTTATTTTCAGGGGATGTCTTATCTTTCCATGTGCTAGGTCTGATTTTCGGAGGATGTCTTATTTTCGGGGAAACACGGTACATCTAAGTGTCATTTCTCCCTTTAGTTCTGTTTTATTTTTCCCCTTCATGTGTTCTGAACCTTTGTTATTAGTCGTATAACACCGTGGTCGGCAAACTGCAGCTCGCGAGCCACATGCAGCTCTTTGGCCCCTTGAGTGTGGCTCTTCCACAAAATACCACGGCCTGGGCGAGTCTATGTTGAAGAAGTGGCGTTAGAAGAAGTTTAAAAAAATTGATTCTCAAAAGAAATTTCAATCATTGTACTGTTGATATTTGGCTCTGTTGACTAATGAGTTTGCCGACCACTGGTATAACACATATGGTTGTTAAATCTTCCTGACACATTAAACTGTTTACCATTATTCCATACCCTCCTATCACTGTTCCCTGTCTGGAATTTCACTTTGTGTTGAAAATACTTATTCTGGGATTTCTTATGCTTATTGAGACTTATCTTTTTATTTTAATTATTTGAATTAATTTATTTAAATTGTGTCTCTTTCAGACAGCCTATGGTTGTTTTTTGCTTTTTAATCTAGTTTAATAGTTTTTTCATCTTAATTAAAAATGTTTAATTCATTTTCATTTAGAACTACCATTTATCTAGTTGGGTTTAAGTGTACCATGCTAGTATTTATTTCCAAGTTATTCTATCTGCTTTTGGTTAAGTTCTTTTCCTTGTATTTTGGACTTATGTATTTTTTAAACATTCTATTTTAACTCCTCTCTTTGTTTTGCATTGATATTTTTATGGTTGCTTCTAGATAGATTACAAGTGAATCCTTAACTTATGACTGTTAAAAGTTAATATTTTACAAGTTCACATAAAATGTAAGAACCTTAAAATAGCAAAATTCTATTTAGCCTGCCTATCCTAATTGCTATCATTATTATCTTGTCTACATAATTAATAAAACACCATAATGCAATGTATCATTTTTGCTTTAATCAGTTGTCTTCCAAAAAAATTAAGAGAAGAAGAAAAGCATTTATTTTATATTTTCCAACAATATGTACTATTTCTGTCTCTGTCATTCTGTCCTTAGGCCCAACTTCTTGTCTAGTGTCATTTCTTGTTAGCCTGAAGAATTTTCCTTAGCATTTCTTATAGCCTGCTGACAACAGGCTCTCTAGTTTATGTCCAAGGTCAGCAAACTGGCTTTCGAGCCACATGCGGCTCTTTGACCCCTTGAATGTGGCTCTTCCACAAAATACCATGGCCTGAGCAAGTCTATTTTGAAGAAGTGGTGTTAGAAGAAGTTTAAAAATTTTGGCTCGCAAAAGAAATTTCAATCGTTGTAGTGTTGATATTTGGCTCTGTTGACTAATGAGTTTGCCGACCACTGGCCTAGCCCTCAGCCGAGGACTTGAGGTAAATTCTCGTGCTGACTTCTGAGGTCACCCTTTTCTCAGGCACTTGGGCCCACAAATTCCAGCTGCTTCAGCAGCCCAGAACCCCCCTTCCCCCCACCCATTCCTCAACTCAGCAGGATGTCCACTCTATTTCCCTAAATTCTTCTTGTACCCCTAGAGGCAACCTCTATCTTGTATTTGTTTATCACTTTTATATATGTCTTTATACCTTTCCTATTTATGAACATATTCTCAAAACAGGAGAATAAGTAACCAAAATACTTAAACCTTAGAACAAAGAGATGCTTTGGAGAGAGTCTAGAAGTGTAATAGAAAGAAAGATTCTAGAGTCAAGAAGATTAATTAGAAGGTTGTTGAAATGGTCCATGTGAATGCTGGTAAAGCAAGGGTGAGGGCAAGGGGAATTGACAAGAAGACTCAAAAGACATTTAAAAGGAATAAATATCAAATGAGATTTGACTTGGAACGTGTACTTAAAATGTATCTATTGGTATTATTCAAGTATTTAGAAATATAGGTTCCTGTCAAATATTTAATGAGTGTCCACTCTGCTCTAGGCCAGTGGTCGGCAAACTCATTAGTCAACAGAGCCAAACATCAACAGTACAACGACTGAAATTTTCTTGAGAGCCACATTTTTAAAATAAACTATACAGGTAGGTACATTGTTATTAACTTAATTAGGGTCCTCCTAAGCTGGCCTTTGCTAAAAACTCAAGGGGCCAAAGAGCCGCATGTGGCTCACAAGCTGTAATTTGCCAACAACTGCTCTAGGCACCATGCTGAGTTCGGTAGATGTGATGTTTAGAAAAGAAAAAAAGAAAACAACAACAAAAAAACTTAACAAAAAACAACACGTTTCTGCCTAGATGGATTCCTTTGCTGTGCCAAAGTACCTTCTGAAGGGACAAAGCCACAGAGCTGCTTTTTCCAGCCTGATAATCTGGAGGCACACGTTGGTATGCTATACCCCAGTGTAGCCAGACGTGTGTAGTCCCTGCCCATCCCAACTGGCAATACCTTATCCTAATCAGTTGATTCTTCGTTCTGATTGTTTGATGTCTGTGTTGTACCAGCTGTTAAATACTTGACTATTACTACACATGACCACTAATGCGCCACCCAAATGATAAGCTAGAGCTGTCATACTCTTTTCTCAAGACAAAAACCTTGGAAGAGTAGCCCTGCGACCCAAAATTATGGAGGACCAGAAACGTTATTAAATGAGGAAGCTGATTGGCAGCAGGATAAGAAAAGCAGACGCAAATGAATGTAACTGCATCACAACTGTGGTGTAGCATCAAATTGACAAATCTTTAATTTAGAACCACCTCTCAGCTACAGGCTGTGTATCCCATCTTTAGATCTTGTCTTCTTAGATATCCAGAAATTCCCCTAATCACTTCATGTGACTCCTGATAATGATTGCCCCCTTACTTAAGCTACCTTGAGTGGGTCTCTGATTATTTAACCAAAGAGACAAATTAAAACTGTAACATAATCTGTAAGTCAGAATATGCAATAAACCATGCCACCAGCCCTTTCATCAAACTTGCGCACTGTGTCATGTCAGGAAGTGGCCTAATATATTAAGAAAAAATGAGCAACCAGAAGCCCAAAGATGTTTTTTGGGGTAATGGAATTTACTCAGTTCTCTTGACTTTAGGTCTGAACACACAATGTAGAGCAGTGAGTGGTTCTCAAACTAGAGTGTGCAACAGAATCACCAGGAAGGGCTTGCTGAAATACAAGTGTCCAGGCCCATTGCCAGAATTTCTGATTTGGTAGGTCTAAGAATGAGCATTTCCAACAAGTGCCCAGGTGCTGCTATGTCCAGCCAGCATGACTCAGTGGTTGAGCATCGACCTATGAACCAGGAGGTCATGGTTTGGTCAGGGCACATGCCCGGGTTGTGGGCTCGATCCCCCCAGGAGGCAGCCGATCAATGATTCCCTTTCATCATTGTTTCTATTTCTCTCTCCCTCTCCCTTCCTCTCTGAAATCAGTGTGTGTGTGTGTGTATTAAAGTGGAGACTGAACATATAACTGAGGGGAAAAAATGAAGGGAAATAAGATGGTTGTCTGAGGTTGAGGTAGCAGCAAAATCAAAGCTGCTTTGCTCAATGATCTGACAGGCTTTCATCCCTCCATTCAGCAAATATTTATTAAGCATTTACTCTTGCCAAACACTGTTTTAGGAGCTGGAGACAGAGCAGGCAAGATAAATTTTCTGTTCCCACGGAGCTTATCTTCAAGTGGAGTCAGACATACAATAAACAAGTGAACAAAGAAATGAATGAGTGAAACAGGTCACTTCCAATTACATTCAGTTCTGAGAAGACTCAATCAATTATAAGTAGGTCTTCCTTTCCTTGTGAAGGCAAGTGTGGGCTGAGGGTAGGTCCTAGACTAGTCAGAAAGACTTCTGGGGGCAGGGAGAGGGAGGAGGGAGCATATAAACTTGTCCCAGAGGACAAGAAGCATCAGCCAAGTAAAGATTGTTCCTTGGTAGGCAGAGCTCAGAGGGGAAGATCAAATTCTCAGAGAAAATAAGGATTAGGAGAGAAATAAAAAATGGCTGTGTGTGTGTGTGTTTGTGTGTGTGTGTGTGTGTGTGTGTGTGTGTGTGTGTGTACAGTAAATGGAAGGTTCTGAAAGGCATTTCCTCCTCAATGCCCAGGATTCCTTAGTTCAGAAGCCTATGCTTCTCCCTTGGGGAACCCTCCAGACCCAGCCTCGGCTGTTTGGGAAAGATTGCTTGCTGCGGATAGAGATCTGCTGAGGTCTTTCTTTCTCGGTGTTTTCTATTATGCAGGCTTTTTAAAGTGTTTGAGCTGGCCGTTATTGCTTACCCTGTAATGCCTCTTACACTTGCATTAATGCTCCCTAGTTTCAGGTTTGCAGAATGTAGCCCAACACTTGTGTACGCTCGGCCTTTCTCCCCTGCTCTCCTGCCCCTGTGGGTTTTCAAAAGAGACTCTTAGTCCAATCATCACCAGCCCTGTGGCCTCAGGACGGGAGAGAGGCCATTGCGGCCATGAGGGTAGACTTAAACTGTGACTGGAACAAGTACATACATTGTATTAATATTTGGGGTAAGCTGCAAAGAGATGGGTTTGTACTAATTTATTTCTCCTCATTCATAATAGTTATTTACTGTCCCCACCGCCCTCCCCTGCTGTCCCAGGCTGCAGGCGGGCAGGTGTCTGCCTGTGCCCTGCCCTGATGTACGTCCAGCGCATGGAACTGGCTGTGCACGAAAAATGTGCTGAGTAATGACTGAGTCAGTGGTCCCTGTCCCTGTCCCTGACCTTGTGGGGGATCCGGGCAGAGAGGAAGGCTGGGTCCGTCCTTTTGTCTTTGGCATCTTTTCTTTGTTCCCCTCCCTGCTGACTGGAGGGGTCAGCACCTGCAGGGCCGGCGTGCCACCCCGACTGCTTGGGGGCTGACCCTCGAAGGGCTCTGAGAGGGGAGGGCAGGCTGAGCCCCATGGGGGCCGTGGGTGCGTGCCCACCGCAGTGTCCTCAGAGCTAACGCTGTGGGAGGGGGCTCTGGGAGGGCACGGTGGCAGGGGAGTGGCTCCCAGAGAATTGATTTCCGTGCTGCTGGAAGCTTCAGGAGGCAGAGGATTGAGGGAGATCAGCGTCCTGTTTGCAGCCTTCACCCTCCCTCCCTGACAACCCGAAGGAGGGTGTGAGCACAGAGGAAATTGCTTCCCAGGGAGGCAGTGCTCAGGGGCAGCTGAGCCTGGCGGCCTCTCCCTCCTCCTCCTCCTCTCCTCTCCCTCCTCCTCCTCCTCTCCGTCTCTCTGTCTCTCCAAACCCTGAGAGCCAGCCCAGGGCCGCCTCTGGAACATTCTCTGACCTTTACTGTGACGATTCTCTCTCCTCTCAATTCCCATGCGACCTATTATTTCACTCCCCTTCAACTAACGTTTACCAATTCCCTACCTGGCTCCAAGTAAATGAAAACAATGTCACAGGCTCCCCTCTCGGGGACGTGAGGGAGAGGCACTCATCAGCTCATTCACAGGCCTTAACCACAGGCTGCTGTGGAGCGTACATTCCCCTCATCCACACGCGTATCTATTTACATGTTAACTATATGTATGTGTTTATTATATGTGTGCATGTATGAGCTTGTGTTTTTAAAGTTAGACTTTTTTAAAAATATATTTTATTGATTTTTTTACAGAGAGGAAGAGAGAGGGATAGAGAGTCAGAAACATCGATGAGAGAGAAACATCGACCAGCTGCCTCCTGCACACCCCCCAACGGGGAATGTGCCTGCAACCAAGGTACATGCCCTTGACCGGAATCGAACTTGGGACCTTTCAGTCCGCAGGCCGACGCTCTATCCACTGAGCCAAACCGGTTTTGGCTCTCGTTAGACTTTAAGCACTTGGAGCATGGACCTGAGCCTGTGCTCCACCACCCGGCAGGGTTTGACAAGGGTGGGACCAGCTGGGTCTGAACCTAGCCCAATTGGGGGGCGAGGAGGAGGAGGGCTGGCTGGGTCTGGGTCTCACACGATTTTGAGGTGCATGTGGGTGGGTGGGACTTGACTCTGGGTCCCGTGGTGCACCCCAGACTCTGACAAGAGGAAGATTTTCACATACATTTTACTAATTTTCTGTCATTTCTGACACTTCTATTATAGAGTAAGGGCAAATAGCAACATTAAAATATTTCCTCTAATTAATCCCCTTTTATTTTTAATTTAAAAAATATATATTTTATTGATTTTTTTACAGAGAGGAAGGGAGAGGGATAGAGAGCTAGAAACGTCGATGAGAGAGAAACATCGATCAGCTGCCTCCTGCACGCCCCCCACCGGGGATATGCCCGCAACCAATGTACATGCCTTTGACCGGAATCGAACCTGGGACCCTTCAATCCACAGGCCGATGCTCTATCCACTGAGCGAAACCGGTTTATTAATCCCCTTTTAGTGTGCATGAATTTCGTGCACCGGGCCACTAGTAAAAATATAAAAGAATTGGACAGTGACTTTGAGAGGACTGGAACAATAGTAACAGATTAATTAGCTGAAAGGTAAAGGTGCAACTTCTGCAAAGTGTGACTGGAGAGAAGACTAAGAATTGGACGAAGACGTGTCCAGGAGGGTTGTTGGTATGGCGTGAAGCTGCGAGCATCACCTTTTGTTAACTCCCCCTCAGGGCTCAAGGGCCAGCAAGGTCTGCAGCACGGAGCCTTTCTCTCCCCTCCCTTGTGTGGAAACTGGGGTGCCCAAAATGTACTGCTGGCATATCTGGAAATCTTAATGAGAGTTTTCTCTCCTTATTTATCTTAACAAGATGCTAACCTATGTCTCTCTCTCAAGTTCCTGCCTCATTAGTGCAAATATAGTGGACAAATTATTTTCTCTCGTATTTCGCTTGTTGCTTGCAAATGTGTGAGTGAACTCACCTCTTTCCTTCTCATGGCATACCCTCTTTAGCATCACATGAATAACTGCTTAACTATAGATGCATACAATGTGTATACTGTCTGTTATTTACATATGTGCATATAACATAGGTGATTATGTATTTCAGAGACTGTTTGATAATAAATATAAAACATACACAGTATATACAATGTGGTGGTAGACAGGTGGAAAGCAGCTGCCATAATCCAGGCAGGTAAGTACAAAGGCAAGTAAACCGCTGGCCCGGGCAGAGCATCAGTGCCCAGAAAGATGGCGTCAGAGTGGGGAGGCAGATCAAAAGCTACTACAAGTGCTCCTAGGTTTTACAACCAGTACACCAGAGAAAGGGGGAATTGGAACAAAAGCCAACACAGCACTCAGACTTGGCCAAGTAACCCCTCCCCCAAACCAAGCCTTGTCATCTAGGTGATTCTTGCCTGTGGCACCTCCATTATGCATGCCTATTGCATACTGAATATACCTACCAATGTGAAATTTTAATAATATGGGAAATTGGTTATATTCTCAACCCAAGCCTCACACAATTTTTATTGATAAAGTTGCAGCAAATGGACACTTGCAAATAAAAAAAGTTTCAAAACAGAAAATGAAACAATATTTCATAAGAGTCAGAATAAAAATAACCAATTGAACTACAGAGATTTCAAATATTGGGATTACCGAATAGAAAAGCCTACCTAATAAAAGAGTAATATGCAAATTAACCATCACTCCACAACCCACACCCACAAGCCACACCCACCACCAGATGTACAGAGTATGCAAATTAACCCCAACCAAGGTGGCTGCAGCCACAGAGGAGGGAGGCTTGGGTTTCTCTGGCAACAGTAGAAGCCAAGCTTTCCACCTGCTTTTGCCGACCTAAGCCTCCATTCAAGACTACAAAGTTTTAATTATAGAAGGTAAACAAATCCAAACAGAAATGGCTACTGTCACAGAGTAAGCAGGAGACTTGGCTCCACTGCAGGCTACAAAGTTTCAATTGTAGGAGGTAAATAAATTCCAGATACCAGGGCCTCCACTTGGGTCACTGGGGGGGGGAATGGCCGGCCTGCAAACCACCACAGGCCCCTCGCCCAGGCCACCCCACACTCCAAGGGAACCCCCACCCTGATCCAGGACACCCTTCAGGGGAAACCAGCTGGCCCCACCCATGCACCAGTCCTCTATCCTATCTAATAAAAGAGTAATATGCAGATTGACCATCACTCCAACACACAAGATCAAGATAGCTGTCCCCATGTGGTCAAAGATCCTGCCCCTATGTGGACACAAGATGGCCACCACAAGATGGCCAGCAGGAGAGGGCAGTTGGGAGGCACCAGGCCTGCAAGGGAGGGCAGTTGAGAGGACCAGGCCTGCAGGGGAGTTATGGGTGACCAGGCCACCAGAGGAGAGAAGTTGGGAGCAAACGGGCTGGCAGGGGAGCAGTTAGACATCAATCAGGCTGGCATGGGAGTCATTAAGGGGTGATCAGACTGACAGGCTGAAGTGGTTAGGAACAGTCAGGAAGGCAGGCAGGTGAGCAGTTTGGAGCCAGCAGTCCTGGATTGTGAGAGGGATGTCCGACTGCCCTCAAGGTGTTCCAGATTGGAGAGGGTGCAGGCTGAGCTGAGGGACCAACTTCTCTCCCTTTCCCCCCACTCCCACACACACACACACAACACTCACACACACACACACAACACTCACACACACACACACACACACACACACACACACATACACACAAACAAACTCCTGTGCACAAATTTCATGCACCGGGCCTCTAGTGTTTAAAGAAACAAAGCTGGCATTAAAAACACAAGTAAGGAACAAGAGTCTATCAACGTGACAATATCCAAATTAAATTTGGAAAATATTCAAATAAAACTTATAAGAACCAAAACTATAATAAAAATATAATCAGTGAGCCGAAACCGGTTTGGCTCAGGGGTAGAGCGTCGGTCTGCGGACTGAAAGGTCCCGGATTCGATTCTGGTCAAGGGCATGTGCATTGGTTGCGGGCACATCCCCGGTAGGGGATGTGCAAGAGGCAGCTGGTTGATGTTTCTCTCTCATCGATGTTTCTAGCTCTCTATCTCTCTCCCTTCCTCTCTGTAAAAAATCAATAAAATATATATATTTAAAAATATATATATATATATATAATCAGTGAGTTAAAGAGCAGTTTGGATGCACAGGCAGCTGAAGAGAGATTTGGTGAACTGGAAGATAGGTATAAATAAATTACTCTGAAGGACAAGGATCAAAAGAAATGGAAGTTATGAAAGAGTAGTTAAGAAACATTTACAATAGAGTAAAAATGCCAATATACATGTAATCAAAATTACAGGAAAAAGAGGATAGAGAGAATTGGTGGGAAGAACAATTTTTTAAAAGAATGAGAATGTACCCTACTAGCATGACATGTTAATAATATGGGAAATTGAATGTGGGTGTATGTACTGTGCACTATCTTTGTGTTTCTGTAAATCCAAAATTGTTCCAATGAAAAGTTTATTAACACACTTCCTCTGCACCAAAAATATTTGCCCAAAAACATTATGAAGATACAAATCCTCAGATTCAGATAGTCAAATGACTGCCAAGCAGAATAAATTTTTTAAAAAAGTAGACAAAAGAAGGTACTTGGTCACGTCATAGCATCCAGGATCAGAGGCAAAGAGACCATTAAGACAAGCCTGTGAGGAAGGAGAGATAACTAACTACAAATGAGTGACAATTAGACTGAGAGCCGATTTAACAACAACGGAAGTCAGAACACAGTAAGAAAATATCTGAGATAAGATAACCATCGGCCTGCACTGATACACTTAGCAGAACTGCTTCTCCAAGAACAAGGGCTCAATAAAGACATTTTCAGACAAACACTGAGGAAGTTGACCTCCAATCTCTTACTAACGGAAATTCTGAAGTCTGTACTAGAAAGAGAAGGAAAATTTTATTCCAGAAGACAGGTCTGAGGTCTAAGAAAGAAGGGCACGTAAATATTTTAAATTCTAAACTTGGAAACGCCTGGCATCGACGGTATAAAAAAATAATAGCCCAGAAGGAGCGAACGCTCCCTCTGAGAATGGCAGGGAAGCGAGTCCTCCCTCACTCTTCCTTAGCGGCTGTGGTGGACCTGAAAGCTTTGGCATTTCTTGGCCTATAGATCCATCCTTCCGGTCCTCTATGTTCACATCATTGTTTTTCTCTGTTTGTCTCTCTGTGTCCAATTTCCCTCTTTTTATAAGGACAATAGTCAAATCTGATTAGGACTCATCCTAATAACCTCATTGAAACTTGATTGTCTATGACCTAGGCCCTATGTGTAGAGTTTATTTCCAAATGAGGTCACATCCTGAGGTACCAGAAGGTAGGGTTTCAGCTTTTGTTGTTGTTGGGGGGCAGGTGGGGAGCATAATTCAACCCATAATGCTGTAGGCCAGCGGTCGCCAACCTTTTGTGTTTTGTTTGTTTGTTTGTTTTGTTTTTTGTTTTTTTTAAATATATTTTATTGATTTTTTTTTTTTTTGAGAGAGGAAGGGAGAGAAATAGAGAGAAACATTTTTTTTTTTTGAGAGAGGAAGGGAGAGAAATAGAGAGAAACAAAAAGAGAGAGTCATCGATCAGCTGCCTCTTGCACGCCCCCTACTGGGGATGTGCCTGCAACCAAGGTACATGCTCCTGACTGGAATCAAACCCGGGACCCTTCAGTCCGCAGGCCGACGCTCTATCTACTGAGCCAAACTGGTTTCGCAAGTTGCCAACCTTTTGGACCTCAAGGCCCACCAGTGGTCTGTGGACCACCAGTTGGAGACCGCTGCAGGCAGTTAGACAGACATGAGCAGCGCAAGGTCGATGAGCCAGGTACAGAAGGTCACCAGGGTGGCAAGCCCCTGGTGCCTAGCAGTGGGCAACCAATGGTAGGGTGGGGCCTCACCCCCAAGGGTGACTTTCCTGCCCTAGCATATCACTGCTCATGCAGTTTGCACCCCCTGACTTTCCCTCCCTAGAGATGACATCTAGGCCTCAGCTGTATGTCAGCTCCAGGCCCACAGAAGCAACAAAACCAGCCTCGGTTGACGTCAGGACCAGCTGCATGGAATAATGACCCTGGCCCTGGTGCTGCCAATCAACCAGTGGAGACCACACCCCTGAGAGGACACACCTGGGAAGCTGCTGAATATGCCATTGAGATCTTCCCCTGGGCCCCCCCCCCCCACAGTCTCCATCCTTAGAGCCCTTAGGATGGAGAACCCAGTGCGCTCTCTCTGCTAGGAGCGCAGCCAGGCCTTTTCCTTTCCTCACCCCCTTCCTCAGGCTCATTGCCATCACCTTCCTCACCCCCAATCTCCAAGGGCCCTTCCTTTGCCTCCATACCTCGTTGCCTAAGCCCGTTTCTTCTGGGAATCACTGCTTCTGCCTGTCTGATTTCCCCAATTCTTTCCTCGCCACAACCCACCTACCGAGGCTGCAGAACCCAGGTTTGATCTGACCCAAGCCATCAGACACCTGGTGCCACTCCTGCTGCCGCCTGCCACCGTAACACAACCCCAACTCAAATCAGTGGGCTGGCACGCCAGACTTCACGGCCGGTTCTAATGATGGCTGCACCGTTTCCTCCCACCTCCCATCCTGTCACACCTGCAGAGCCAGGGATGTCCGAGGCCCCATACTGCCACCGTTTTTCACTCTGGGCTGGAGCGTGTCCTCCCAGGCCCATGTTGAAATCCTAACCCTCACGTCAGGATGATTATTTAACTGTGTTTGGTGCCTGGAGCCTTTGGAGAGGTGACTAGGGTCAAATGAGGCTGAGTTCACTATGATCCAATATGAGACACACAGAGACGCCGGGACGTGTGCACACACACACACACACACACACACACACACACACACACAGGGGAAAGACCTTGTGAGGACACAGGGAGAGGGTGGCCGTCTGCAAACCAAAACCAGAGGCCTCGGAAGAAACCAAACCAGCCAACGCTTTGATCTTGAGCTGCTATTCCCTTCCCCCACGTGGGCCCCTCCCTGACTGACGTCTCATCTCTGAAAGTCAGCGTGTGCCGCCCACACACCTGGTTTAGGCAGGTAGGCATGGACACCTACAGAGGGTGTGTTACGTTCCCACCAGCTGACCAGTGTGGCCCTCCGTGCCCCCTGCAGCTGTGATGGGCATTGGGAGCAGAGGGAGGGAGGGACGGACCCCAGGGGTTGGACACAGAGACGGGAAAGAAGGTCCTGTGCACATCAAGCACACCTCTGAAGGAGGTACTTCGCTAAAAAGCTGGGCGCAGACTTGAACCCTCCCCCTGTATTCCTGTAGACCCAGCAATGGGGAGAGGAGGAAGCCACCCTCGCACTCCCTCTTACCTCCATGTGATCCCCTGGGCTTCGGATCTCTCCGGGAAAGACTTCCTCTCCTGGGCGGGAGCCCCGGTGTCCCTTCCTCTTCCGGTCCTCCACCGGCTCCTGGCCTTCCTGTGTGCCGGGGCCTCTCCCTGCGAAGGGCCTCCCTGTAGATGGAGCACGTCTCTATCCTGGGCTCCATGGACGCAAATGATGGAGACGGACTCCAAGCGTTCCTGTGCCCCGGAAACTACCCGAGTGTGGAGAGCGGCTACAGCGCGTGGGCAGGTTCAAGCCTCGGACCAATAGGAGGACTGGGCCCTCTCGTGGCCACGTGCAAGACCCAGCTTGGAGGGCAGAGCCCTCCCCGCACAAGGATAGCCAACAGCTGTAGTTGTCAGCTTGAACCTGTGGTCCGAACACGTGGCCCCTCACGCCTGAGTGATATAGGCTGCAAGGAAACCAGGTTTGCTCAGGTGCATGGAATGGAGTAGGTTGGGAACCCTTGAGAATGCTGTCAACATCTTGGCCATGCCCTTACTCTGCCTCGTGGCATCGGCTATAAAATAAAGACACAGCTTGTGGGCGTGGTGCTGTCTCCCCATCAGGGAGGCAGCGTCCCACCCAGACCCAGCCTTCATTCTCTTGTCTGTCTTTTCTCCATCCTTCACCGCCCCCTCTCGGGCTCTCCCAACCTGGCTGAGCTGGCGCCGCCGCACATAAGGCGCCCTGGGGCGGAGAATGCCATGGTCGTGCCGGCTCACCGCACCAGAGAGCAACGCACTGAGAAGTAACAGTGACCCGGGATGGCTTTCGCCTGGGTGGCCGCAGGTGCAGCCCCTGCGGTGGGGAGGAAGGACAGTTCGTGATTAGTGACACTATTAACGAGGCTGTGAACGCACCAGCCACACCACAGTTCCGCCACCGTGGCGCTCCGTCACAACAATGTGGACAGGTTTGCTTATTGGGACCAGACAGAGGATGGAACCAGACCCGGAGAGAAAAGGAGCAGAAAGGGCTCCAGGCCCATCCCTCTGACTCTTTTTTTGTTTTGTTTTGTTTTGTTTTTTAATATATTTTATTGATTTTTTTTTCACAAAGAGGAAGAGAGAGGGATAGAGAGTTAGAAACATCAATGAAAGAGAATCATCGATCAGCTGCCTCCTGCACACCCCCTACTGGGGATGTGCCCACAACCAAGGCACATGCCCTTGACTGGAATCGAACCTGGGACCTTTCAGTCTGCAGGCCGATGCTCTACCCACTGAGCCAAACTGGTTTCAGCCCTCTGACTCCTTAGAGCACTTTTAACTGTCACAAAGCCTTGCTCTCAGGCCTTCGCCAAGGAAGTGGGTGTGGTGAAAGCTGTTACCTAAGAAAACACCAGGACACACCGTCCACCTCCCCTGGCACTTCCTTTGAGTCCCAGAAACACGAGGACATTTGAGAAGGGACATGGGGTCCCAAAGGCAGATGCTGTCCCTCAGGCCCCGGCACTAAGTCAAGGGGAGCCCTTTTGGGTGGGGCATCCCTTAAGGGGCCAAGGGCCGGGGGATGCAGCACCCCGGGTCTCTCGGGGTGCCCCTTGGCCTCTGCAGAAGCACTTGGGAGGACAGATGGCGGGGAGGGGGTTGGGGTGACTTGGGGAACACGGGCGGTGCCAGGAACCGTTGCAGCCTCAGGAACCCTCACCCCCACACGGCGGGAGAGAGTGTGTGTCACTTTCATGTTCTCGTGAACATTGGGTTCATCCCAGGGCCAGCACACCGACCTTCAGCTCAGGAAGTGACCTCTGGGTCCCTCGCTGCCTTTGAGGGGCCTGCCAGGATGTGACATGAAACAGCAGTTCTCAACATCCAGCCATACATCAAAATCTTTTTTTTTTTTTTAACCAAAGCAGAAGAGTGAGATAACTTGACATTTCGCGTGCTTAAATTTAGAACAGATCACAGACTTCGAATGCCCACGTCATAAGCGGCCTCCTGTGAGCGCGGCACACACACACACCCGGACTCCTTGTCACACGCAGGCCCCGGTGCAGCGCTCAGTCAGAGCCAGCGGGCTGGTCCCTTCGGCCCCGTCCTCGTTCTCTCCGCTCCGGAGGTGGGACGAACTCACCCAGCTTTCTGCGGGGTTTCCCGGGGTATTGGTTTGTGCTGATCGTACGAATGTACGTGTCCATGCAATTCTTCTGTCGCCCGATTCAGGTCCAATCGATCCATATGCACAGGGTGGGTGCCGGTGGGGGAGGTGAGGGAAGGGTAGGGGTCTGGCCTCACAAGAAATACGAGGTCCCTGAACTTCAGAGGCTTGTGTACAATCAAGTAACCACCTAACGTGTACATAGGTCAATAAATAGATATATCAAGGGCAAGAGGGCCATCAATAGTGTTAGAGCTGAACTATTGAATAAGCCTGAGCTTAATAATAATAATAAAATAATAAATAATAGTAATGACACCTTTGTTCAGCATCGATGTGCCTGGCAATGATGTTGTGTGCGAGGTCAATCCGGATGCCAGGACAGCAGGCTATGGAAGTGCCCACAGAGGGAGGAGTGACAGAGCCACTGCCTGAGTCCACCTCCTGTGCCCATGGTGCCCCCTGATGAGGAAGCCAAGGCACAGGCTGGTGATGTGACTGAGCCAGGCCCGAATACAAAACCTGGTGCTACACACAGTGAGAAGGCACATAAAGGGCGCAGAGTGCCAGGACCTGGGCTGGACTTTGGGAACCTGAAACAGCAACTCTCTGTGCCCCCGTCTCTTCGTTTCTCCCATTTTCGCACTATCTACCAACTCTTTTTTTAATTTTATTTTATTGTTTAAGGTATTACAAATAGTAGTGCATCTGTCTTTCTCCCCCTCTCCCCCACTTGCCTCCCCCCTCCTCTTCCATTCCCCCCCCCCCATGCCCGGCACTTGCCCTCCTCCCTCTGCCCCCGTGTCTTGTGTCTGTGGTTGTGCTTATATGCATGCACACAAGTCCTTCGGTTGATCTCTTACCCCCCTATGTTCTGTGCATGACTCGGGACGTGGCCCGTGTTACCTAATTGGTAAGGCGAGGTATTGTAGGGTCTTCGGAGGGAGCAGGCGGCTCTTTGTCTCTGATGCTTTCCTTGACCTCATCTTCCATCACACAGAGAGGCCTCCTCCCTGCCTCCGTCCTCACTGCTGTCTGCAGGAGTCCTGCCATATTGACCGTGACGCTCTCGTGCTTTTAACATGCCTTGAGGTCAGAGAAGCAGGTGGCTGGGGACGGAAGGCAGTCCGGACCTTGGCCAACATGCCAGTGGCAGGTCCCGGCTGGCAGCCTTGCTATTGCCAGCATCAACCTTTTTATACATAACAAGGCAACTACCCCGGGTCAGGTCACGACAGGAGCAGGCGTGCAAGGAGAGAGCTGGCCCATGAAATAGGAAGAGGAGGAGCCAGATACCCCGGGGAGGTGGGGAGGGAGGTGGGGGGGCACTTCCAGCCGTATGATTGGATATTGGCACGAAACAGAATACAGCATGTTTCACTCCACGTGAGGCCACGTGGGTGACCCACCCCTCCCCGCCTCCCCCCACGTCTGGGCAGTCTTCCTTTTAGTCACAAGAACGAGCCATCAATCTCCCCACGCCGAGTGCTGGGCCCACAACACGCTCCCCTGTCTCCAGAAAGGGGGGATGGGGCCTTCCCCTCACATTTATTTCAGCCATTCCCGCGGCCCCGTAGAGTTCCGACAAGACAGAAATAGAAGACGGAGAGGTTGGCCCTGTCAAAAGCTCTTAAAATAATGATGAGAGTCCAGCCTCTGCATGCACCCCCTTCACCCTCCTTACCCTTCCACACACACACACACACACACACACACACACACACACCCCAGGAAAAATTAGGCTGCAAGACGCTGGGAAAGGAACTGAGAGCGATGCCGCAGCCCTGGAGCTGCGGGGAATTCCGCAGGTTCACCAAAGCCCCGGTGCGGGTCGCAGGCAGCAGTTAGCGGCTCTAATCCTTCTGGCTGAGGCGAGATGGCTGCCCCGCTGCCATGCCCTCCGCTGAAGGCTAGTTATGTGGAGACGTGCCCTCCCTGCCCTCCCTCGTCACCCCCAGCGTCTGCAGGAGGCGGACAGGGACATCGAGGCCGTGCCCCCGGCTCGGGGACATTGGCCTCGCCGGCAGGCCCAGCCGGGGACCTCCAGGCCGGCAGCAGGAAAGCAGAGTGCCTCTTCCCTTGAACATTGGCTTTATGGTTAGCGTTTCATTGGCTCTGGGAAAGGCAATCTATGGAATGGGGGTGGGGTGGGGGGTGGGGGAGCCATCCCCAAAGTTTGTGGAGCCGTCTCTTCTCCTATGTAATTTCCATCCTAATGTTTCTGCGCTGCCACCCTCGGGGGCAGCCATTGGCTGCTCTCATTCTGCTTCGGTCTCCCCAGGGTGTGCTGTGTTGTGTGTGTGTGTGGGGGGGGGGGGGAGAGGGGGACCTGTGCTGCTCTATTTCAGGGTTTGGAACACAATTAAAGAGCTCGGCGTTGGTGGCTTGGGCACCGGAGGGGGCCCGGCACCCTGGGAGCAAGCGGCCCTGGGGATTCTCCCTCCCGGCCTCAGAGGTTGGCTGCCCGTTCGCTCTGCCGGCTGGCACCTGGCTCCCGAGCATCCGTGTGGCATCCGGAGGCCAGGTGACAGACTCGATGCCTGGTAACGGTCCCTCCGTGATCCTGCGTTGGCCTCTGCCAACAGCGGGGCTGACTGTATCTTTAAATAATAATAATAATATATATATATATATTATTGATTTTTTTAGAAAGAGGGATAGAGAGTTAAAAACATCGATGAGAGAGAATCATCGATCAGCTGCCTCCTGCACACCCCCCACCGGGGATGTGCCCGCAACCAAGGTACGTGCCCTTGACCGGAATCGAACCCAGGACTCTTCAGTCTGCAGGCTGACGCTCTATCCACTGAGCCAAACCGGTTTCGGCTGACTGTATCTTTAAGAGGCACCCCAGCTTGGCCTTTGAAAGCGCTCCTGGAGCTGAGCTTGCCTTGGAGTTGAATTCAGAACTGCCACTTACCCTCTGTGTGACCTTGGGCAAGTTCTTTAGCTTCCCTATGCCTCAGTTTCTTTTGTATGAAATTGGGCACCAACGGATGCAGGGCCGTTCTTAGCCCTGAATGAGTCAATGGGTACAGATTGCCTGGGCAAGGACTGGGCACACCACACAGTCAGCGTCAGCAGGTGGGGGCTGTCACCATTGTTACCGTCATGCGTCCCTCCTGGGCTGGCTGGGATGCAGAGGCTGGAGCTGCAGTCCCCAGCATGCCCAGCGGGGGCACCCTGCATCTCAGCGGCACTCGGCTGGGTCCCCCAGATGTCAACGGCATGGTACCCCCATGTTAGCTTCTGCTGGGCAGCAGGTGCTTCCCTCCCTTCACAGGCTCCATCCTCCTCCCTCCACCCACCGGCCTGGTGACTGCGGGCTTGTTGGAGGAGGGCGGGCGGGTGGGGAGGAAACCTCAGGAATTCTGACTGTCATCCTCAGGAGGGTTCAATCACTGGGCCAAGGTGGCCTGCAGGGGTTCCCATCCACATCCACTCGCCTCCCGAGGGCACAGGTGATGCCTTCCGCCAGGGGCCACTCCAGGCCATGGAGAGGAGCATCCGTGGGTGATTCCACCTGCGAGTCTCTGCACACAGAGTCGAGGCGGTTGCATAACCTCCTAAAGGCTGGAGCCGGTCCAGGGGAGAGACGCTGGCCTACTTTAGAGGCTGCAGGCAAGGCAGTTCCCCGCCGCGCCAGACACGGGGGGAGCTGCCACCTGCAGGCCAAGCGTGGATGGCAGCGCTCCTTCCTACAGTGCTCAGCCCTTGCCCAAACCGGTGTGGCTCAGTGGACAGAGCGTCGGCCTGCGAGCTGAAGGGTCCCAGGTTCGATTCCTGCCAGGGGCATGTACCTTGGTTGCAGGCACATCCCCAGGGTGGGTTGTGCGTGAGGCAGCTGATCGATGATTCTCTCTCATCAATGTTTCTATGATAACTCTCTATCCCTCTCTCTTCCTCTCTGTAAAAAAGTCAATAAAATATTTTTTTAATAATAATAAATAAATTAAATAAAATGCTCAGCCCCTGTTCCCCCCCCCCCCCCCCGTGGGACCAGCCACCTCCCCACTCTGCGCCCCTGGCCACGGCAAAGGGCCTCGGGATCATAGCAGAGCCTGCACCCTGCCGCCTGCCGAACTGGCCCGCTTCTGAGCCTGTCTGGATAAACTGTCCCCGCAGGAGGACACACACTGCCGGCCGCCCCTCTGCACCACATGGGCAGCCACATGGGAGCTAGTGGTTGCTCCCCGGCATGGAAGGGCTGCCTGCCTGGCAGTCAGTCTGCGGGCGCCCCCGGGCTGCGGGCTGCCCTCGGCCTGCGGGGTGGTGTCCGGTGGGCCTCAGGAGTGTGGGTGTCTTGAAGGCTGGGCTGGGACCCTGAGTTGGGCAGACTCTCATGGGGGCCACTGGCCACCCAGCCTCTCCCAGGGCCTGCCAGGTCCCCACTTCCCCTTAGGAGGCCAGGCCTGTGCCTGCCTGATTCTCTCTGTTCAGCCTCTAGTTCCATCACTTGGGGAGCGGGCGTTTTAGGCTGAATTTGCTCGGTCCAGGGTACATCGGCATTGTTCCTGGCAGACCAGACAGCCAGCCCCCGGGGGATCTGAGAAGCTGCCAGGCTCTTTGGTGCTGGTCCAGCCGCTGCCTCCTCCGGTCCTGGCTTTTCCTGAAGCCCCTGCCCTGCGACCTCAGCAAAGGGCAAAGGTCGGGGCCCTGACATCAGACTCACGCCATCCATCCAGGGGCCTTCACTGCCCCAGGGAAGAGATCCATCTTCCTAGGCCCCCACAGAAGAGGAGAGCTGCGGGTTCGAGGAGAGAGTGAACTTTGGGGCCAGATCTGCGCTCCAGAACTGGATTGCCATGGGCCTTGTGCAGGGGACAGCTCCTCCTGGGGGTGCTCCCTGCACAGTCAGAGAGCAGTGCCCCGTTAGGGAGCAAACAGTAATGTCGGGAGTCCTGCCGCCCGGAACATGCACACACTCTGTGCTCCTTTGCAGCCTAGGTGCAAGGCCTGCTGGGAGGAGACGGGGCTTGCTTGACTCTGAGAAGAGGAGAGGGTTTCCTTGAGCCTAGACACCCACTGGAAAGACAGCAGCAGACTCCAGGGCTCCCCCGAGGGGAAGAGAGAGGCATCGCAGGGCATTTGGGCAAGTAGGTGGAGAGGAAATGACCAGGGCGCCAGGATGACTTGCTTGTTTGGTCATTTTGCCCAAAGATGGCTCATTCTCAGGCAAGTTCAGATGCTGGCGTTCTCCTACCCACTCGCCCTCCACAGCCCCGGCACCCCCACATGCAGCCTACCCTCTGTCTGTGGGGGCAGCTCATTCCCTGTGCCCGATCCCTGGGAATGCAAACATTTGTATGTGTTGAGGGCAGAAAGCTGTGGTCTGTGCAAGGAGTTCTGGTGGTTCTAAGGATTGGGGATCCTATGGGGAAATGGGGGGGGGGGGAGCTGGCAGAACTTTCAGCTCCCTCCCAAGGCTCCTGGGGCCCCTTAGAATCCCACCCGGGCCTCCCTGCGAGTATGACGGACACCCAGAAACAAGCGAGAAGATCGGCAGAGACTGTGTGACAGGAAGGTCAGGCTGCTGGAGACGAGGATTCGTCTTCTTGGATCTGGGAAGGCCTGTGGCTGGAAGAGAGGTCGGTCCCACGAAGAGCCTGGTCCACGCGTCCATCTGGCCGTGGGGCCCAGGCGGCCTCCCTCGGGGCCACCTCCGGAGGGAAGGGAAGGTCTCAGGGAACAGGATGCTTGAGCTGCCGAAACCGGTTTGGCTCAATGGATAGAGCGTCGACTTGGGGACTGAAGGGACCCGGGTTCGATTCCGGTCAAGGGCATGTACCTTGGTTGCGGGCATATCTCCAGTAGGGGGTGTGCAAGAGGCAGCTGATCGATGACTCTCTCTCATCGATGTTTCTAACTCTCTATCACTCTCCCTTCCTCTCTGTACAAAAATCAATAAAATATATATTTATATATAAAAAAAAAAAAGATGCATGAGCTGGGCGGGGCTGCTGTGGAGGCTGAGCCAGCCGCGTGCCCGGGCTCCATCTCCTACCCCAGTTCTGCCCCAGGACCACATCCCAAGTAAAGTCATCTAAGAGGCATGTTGGTGCCTTCTCAATGCTGCGGACACCAATCAGGCAACTCCCCTGAGACCTGCACTCGCCCAGCCATGCCATTTGATTTCATTCCTCACAGCCACCATTAAGAACTGCCGACCCCCGGGCAATGAATGGAGCCGCCGGGCTCTGCTGACAGACGAGGTGCACTGGCCAGGGCCGCCCCAGCAGAGACGGCTCTGAGCTGGCAGGCGCCACTCCCCCCATCCATCCTCAGAGCACAAGGCCCTCCATCCGTCACTCCTGGCCTTATCGTATGGATCCTTTAAATAGCAGGCAGTAACGATTTATTAGCAATTTTCCGGAGTCTCTGCCTCCTGGCTCGATGGCTTTTTTTCCATCTTGAGAGCTGAAGCAATATTTATCCTAATTCTGGCTCTTTTCGAGAAGTGGCGTGAAGGCCAGTCGGAGCGAGCCTACAGAGAAGGAACAAGCAGATTGAGACGTTTCCATTTCTTTTCTCCCTGCTTACTTGGAAAAAAAAAAAAAATCTAGCAGTAGCAACGTTGTATAACTGAATAACTCTGTATGTGTGTGGTGGCAGGGGGTTGGGGGGTTACAGAGACTAGATGAAAAACAAATCTTTTATTTCCATCTTGTGTTGCGATCTTTATGTACATTTTTTACTTCTCCTGACAGAATGTGGTTTCTAAATGCAAGTGGCTGAAGGCTTTCGGACTGAGCTGGGGGTGGTGTGGTGAGGGGGCGGGACTTCCCGCAGCCCAGCCTCCCTGCCCTGACCTTTTGGTGCCTTAGGGTTACCCACGATCAAAAGTCAGCGGACGAGAAGCCACTCTTGAAATTATCGTGTTTTCTTTGATTACGAAATCCGAATTATTAACTGGTTATTGGGCAATCCGCATTATTGACAGGTCGGTAGCAATCAGTGTTATTGGTTTCATTTGGTTTTAGAGGCTCATAATGCACCACGCCTTCCTGATCCCACCAAACGCAGAGCATTGTCCTCTTTCTGAAGCGATTTGGCCTGGCAGTCGATGTTGATATGATTGACCTGGATCAACCCATGGTTCTGTGCGTTTGGGATTCTCAGAATAAATCCACTTTTCATCGCCAGTCACCACTGCATGCAAAAAAGACTTTCTTTCGTGCCGTGGAAACAACATTTTACTGATGCCTTTTCGGTTTTCCATTTGTCTCTCGTTCAGTTGATGTGGCACCCGTTTTCCTTCCTTTAAAATCTTTCCCATTGTTTGTCAACAGTCAGAAATTAGTCAACAATTAGGTTCGATTAAACAAACGAGCAACGTTTAATCTTTCTGCAGGTTGTTTTTGAGTTCGACACGCATCTCCGTCCAATAATGCTTGTGACGGTTGGTCTTCAAACCTTTCCAGTTGACCTGGTCATTCTTTGTCTTTCACATAGAAATTATCACTTTTAAAGTGTTTAAAGCAGCGTTCCCAAGTATCTAGAGATGGAACATGTTCACCATAAGCTTCCGGAAGTATGTGATAACTTTCAGCAGCACTTTTCTTCCGAATAAAGTAATGAATTAAAACTTCTTGCAAATTGTTAAAAAGCAGGTCTGTCCTGCCAAAAGCGGGAAATATGGTCACCTTAGATAAAAAGGCAAGTGGGGTGGGGATGGGGAGAGAAGCAGCTTCCATAGAGAAGGGAGTGGGAAGCACTGGGCAGGCTTCCTGTTGAAATAGCCGAAGTGGCCAAGGTCTGTGACTTGGAGGGTCTGGGAAAAAGCTGGCCTGGGTATGTCACCCTGCAGCGTACAGGAAAGAAGCTTAGAGTAGAGGCGGCCCAGAATCCTTGCATTGTTCCTTCAACATAGGAATGAGGTTTATTCCCTCTCCTAGGTTGTCCATAAAAACATTACAATGATGTTTAAGGGCTTAAAAGCTACTAAATGGCCAGGCCAGGCCCTGCAGCCTCACAAACACCCTCAGGCCTCCAGTGGGATCCCCGGGCTGGGTGAGTCACGGTCAGGAGTGAGCCTTGGATTAGCCATGCTTCCTTACTCATCAAATTGAAACTCACTTCTGCGGTAAAATGTCAGCATGACTGTCCAGCACAGGCGGCATCCCAGAGACGCCCTGGGGACTCAGGCCCCAACGGCAGTTGGCTGGTGTCCACCAGGCCCTGGCGTTAGGATCAGTCGGGATGGTTCCTGCATATCGGACCCTCTCCACCACTGCTGTGCAGAAGCCATTTATCTAAGGAAAACAGACACGCTCCGAGTCCAGCCCACTAACGGCAGATTTTCAAAGCCAATAAGGAACCCTTATGGGAGCTGGGTCAGGGGAAAATTCCCAGCGGAGAACCGAGTTTCCATTCTCCGAGTTCACCGGAAGCCAGGAGAGAAACCTTGGCAGCAATAGCTGAAGCTTACCTGCCCTGCTGACCCCCCAGCCCCTTGTCATTAACCTGCGCCCACTTGTTGGGAGTCTCCGAGGCCTACACCCACTTAGCCACTTTCTCCCACTCCGGAACGGGGCTTTCAAAACCGTACTCACGGGCGCCCCCTGGTGGCCCCTGGGTGCTGGGGCCTCCTTGCCCCCAGGGCTGCTCCTAGAGCTGCTCCCAGAGTTGAGTTACTCTCCTCAAACACAACCTCTGCCAGGCGCCCCTCCCTTCTTTCTCAAGGCTCCCTCTCCTCTCCGAGAGAGCTGAGACCATCCTCAGCAGCTTCTCTTTTCCCCTCGCCTACCTCCTCCTCTGGGAGGCTCAGAGGCAATTTCCTGTTCTCCCGAAAACCAAAGCCCTTGCTTCATCTCTATCTCCACTGCCACCCCCAGTGTCACTTACTATATACAAGGTATCTGCTGGCTTGCCCTTCCCCTCTCGCTTCCGGTTCACTCCCAGCCCCCTACCAAAATGGCTCTTCACAGAGCACCAGTGACCTGACCACCAACGTCTAAGGCCATTTCCTGGGCTCCGTTCTTCTCCCCACTCTCCAACCGGCCCTTGATTCTCCCCTCCCGGACTCTCTTCCTTTTCCCGGGACCCCAGCATTGCGTCTGGCTTACCCGGTGGGGCACCTACCCTGTAGCCTGGAGCTTCTTGTTTAAATGAAAACACCTGTTTCAAAGGCTCTCTCCCCCCTTCAGGACTACATCAGCCTCCCGGGGCGGTAAGGGGTGTGGCCCCAGCCAGCTTGCCCGCATCCTCCCTGATCCCTGGCCCCCTAGTGATCAGATACAGACGTTTGCAACTGTCTCAGGGGTCTCCATGCATTTGCACGTGCCGTTTCCTCAGTCTGAAATGCCTCCCCTCCTACCTTTTCCCCACCCCCACCCCCACCCGCCACACACCCCATCAGGGCCTCCACCCCGTTTCCGGAGGCAGCTGTGCTCCGGAGCCTTCCCTGGGTGTTCTGGGAGCTCCATGACTCAGCCGCCGGCCTGACCTTGTGCCAGGAAAGCGCCCCGTGGCCCAGCACACAATCCACCCCGGTTCTCTCTTCTGCCCTTCTCTCTCTGCGCTGCCTCCCTCTGAAAATCCACTTCGTTTCCCGGTTTCGATTTGCGATGGAATTCTACAGAAGTGCCCTGGATGCTACGCTGCAGGCACCCATCTGGCTAACGCCCAGTGTCTTTACACCTCAGGCCTTCTAAACCCGGCCCGTGCTCCTGGCTGGTCACAGGACGAACGTTTCCTGCACGTCTGTCTGGGCCTACTTCTCCTGTCACATTCCCTGCGGGCCCCATGCTCTCCGTTCACTCCGAAGGCTTTGAGTAGAGCAGATCATGCTCTGCACCGTTATCAGCCAAAGTCCTTAAAAGGAAAAAAAAGGACTTGCCTGGCTGTTTGGCTCGTGGATAGAGTGTTGGCCTGCGGACTCAGGGGTCCTGGGTTCGATTCTGGTCAGGAGCACGTACCCAGATTTTGGGCTTGATCCCCAGTGGGGGGTTGTAAGGGGGGCAGCCGATCAATGATTCCCTCTCATCAAGGATGTTTCTATCACTCTCTTCTGTTCCCTTCCTCTCTGAAATCAATAAAAAATTTTAAAGAAAGAAAGAAAGAAAGAAAGAAAGAAAGAAAGAAAGAAGGAAGGAAGGAAGGAAGGAAGGAAGGAAGGAAGGAAGGAAGGAAGGAAGGAAGGAAGGAAGGACTGAGGTCTCTGGAGGAAAAGGGAATTCTGCCTGCTATCCACCTTTGGATTCAAGTTGCAATATCCCCTCTGCCGTGGTTCTGTCTCTCTGGAGAACCCTGCCCGATACACTGGTCCTATCTCCTGACGCAGCTTCCTGCCCCTGCGCTCACTGCACTCCACCCGCACTCCAGCGACGCTCACTGATTCTCTCGTAAGGTTCCTTTGCCGGCAGCCATCCCTGCGTCCCGTTGTTTGTTGATTGACAGCTGTGTCTCCTAAACCTCCCATGATTACGTATCTTCACCACGCTCTTGGACTTGAGCTTTCAAGGTTCCCCTCTGTACAATTACTTCTTTTATATTCTCCTTTATATCAACCCTTCTCAGGGATGTTTGCATTTTGTCGGGAATCCACGAGTTTCAAGATGAGAAGCTCTTGCGGCTATAGTGTAGGTCTCCGTCCAGCGGGGAAGAGCCATGTCTGTGGAGCTAGACTTTCCTAGGTCCCGGAAACCTCGCAAGCGGGGCCTCCTGACCTGCAGCTCAGTTTGTAGGATGCTGAGGCCCATGACAGACCTGACACCCGTCCGGGCTCATCGCTGCGGAGGCGGTGCCTTCAGGCAGCCCGCCGCTCCGGCTGCGGGTGCAGCGAGGCCTGTGAGGGCCAGCTCTGCCCACTGCTGGGCGTGGGCACTGTGAGAGGGAGGAGAAAAGAGGGCAGGAGACCGCCCATCCGAAGTGTGCATACTGTACTCCTCGTGTTTGAAAACGGCCCATTTCAACATCCTTTACCACGTCTGTTCTGAGGAAAATACCAGAAAGAAACCGGGCCGAAACCAGTTTGGCTCAGTGGATAGAGCATCTGTCTGAGAACTGAGGGGTCCCAGGTTCGATTCCCCGTCAAGGGCATGTACCTTGGCTGTGGGCACATCCCCCGGCGGGGGGGTGTGCAGGAGACAGCTGGTCGATGTTTCTCTCTCATCGATGTTTCTAGCTCTCTGTCCCTCTCCCTTCCTCTCTGTAAAAAAAAAAAAAAAAAAAAAAAAAAAAAAAAAAAAAAATCAATAAAATATATTAAAAAAAAGAAAAAGAAAAATGGGCAGTTTCTCAGTTTAAAAGGAAGGAAGGAAGGAAGGAAGGAAGGAAGGAAGGAAGGAAGGAAGGAAGGAAGGAAGGAAGGAAGGAAGGAAGGAAGGAAGGAAAGAAGGAAGGAAGAAAGAAAGAAAGAAAGAAAGAAAGAAAGAAAGAAAGAAAGAAAGAAAGAAAGAAAGAAAGAAAGAAAGAAAGAAAGAAAGAAAGAAAGAAAGAAAAAGAAATCAGTAGTTCTCCCCTCTGGCCATACGAAATGACCTAGTCACTTGGTGTGAGAAACACAGCAGTTGAGAAACACGGTGTTGTGACCCTCTTGTCATGCTGGTTCCCTTTTTCCCGTCCTATGTCAACACCACAGCCTGTGGGGAGGACGGAGAGAGAGGAGCCCCTGAGGAACCTGTAAGTACACTTCCAGCATAATCTTATGTTTGAAATTGCCTTTTTCTTTCCTCCCCTCCCCTCAAGAAAAAGTTGAATATTAGTACATCAGAATCAGCCATGGAGACCAGGGGATGTTTTAACTCCCCTCCTCTGCCCCTGACAGCTCCCCTGCCTGCAAAATGGCCAGGAAGGCTTTGTCATGCTGCCTGGGGATCTGAATGCCCTCATGGCAGAGGAGAGCTCGGCATGAATATCCTCACGACACAGGAGCTTGGGGTGACCTCAGCGTCTCCCCAGCCTCTGGGGGAAGTGATGGCTGTGGGCCCAGCCGCGGGTGGGGCGGGGGTGAGGCCAGGGCTCCCCGCCTCGGGCAGCGCCCCCCGCCGGGCACAGGATGGACCGGGCTGTCCCGTGAACGTCCTGTCTGCCCCGCAGCGTCCATTAATCTTCCCTTGCTCGTGTGAAGGCTGCTTTCACAGAGGCGGGCGCTTGCTGGCTTTCTCAAGGCAAAGGATGATGAAACCACGTTCCGAGGGACTCATCCCGCCTCAGACGGGCGCCTGCTCCAGCTATTTTGGCAGGCTGGGAGAACAGGACGTCCACAATCAAATGATAAGTTTGCAGGAATTTTTAAAAAAAAGAGAGAGAAAGAAAAAGGACAAGAAATGCTTTATTCTTCTTTTTGCCCCAGTTGCGGGCACGGGACTGCTCCTCTCTCCTTCATTCATTTCAGAGGCTGCCGGGCAGCAGGAACCTTAGAACCGGGCCAGCCCAAGGGGGGGCTGAGGTCTGGAGGGGTGATGTGACCTGGCCAAGGACACACAGCCCGCTCTGGGGGAAGGCAGACTGGAGCACAGGTCTCCCTGCCGATGCCCCTTTCCTGTTCCGCTCTGTCCTTTGCCCGCCTTCCCTTTCCAATGCCTGGCATCGGGCCCCGGAGACAGGCAGAGAGGCTGGTGGGTTCAGACGGGGCTCCCCAGGGGCTCGGCACAGCGGGAGCACCTCCAGAACAGAGGGCGTTCCCATCTGGGTGTATCCCCCCAGCGGTCTGCAGACTCTGGGCGTGCTGAGCAGAAGCCAATGGCTCCTGCATGGGCGCAGGGGCAGAACGAGCTGGTCTCGCTTCGTGGAGATTTCGGGATGTCAGCCAAGGTTGGGGGGGGCATTAGGGTAGCTCCCGGGACCCTCCTCTCCAAATGCTTGCGATTGGCTGTGCCTCTTCAACATCCCCCTGCCTAGAGGCTCCGGGTGCGCCATCCACTCGGATGTCCTGGGTGTTCTCTCAGGGCCCATGCTCAATGGCTGCTGACGGGGCCTCGTAGGGGAGTCAGGGGGGTTCTCTGACAGCTGATTGGTGCTCAAAGGCTGGTGCTCTGGAATGTGGGTGCCCTTGGCTCCCTAACAACGTGGGTGACTTTGTGGGTGGGCGCGGTGGCTGGGAGCTCATGCCCTCCATGCCCAGGCTTTTGTTCCCGCCACGGACATCCCGCCCCGGGGGAAAAAACACTGGAACCCACTGTGCATGCACCTCCCAGCTTGTGCACACACCTCGCAGCAGCTGTCTGCCAGCATGTGCAGGCTTGATGGAGGAGCTTGGCCACTTCTGTTTCCCATGGCAACAGCTCAGCTCTGCGTGAAAGCAGATACGTGTGCACTCGGGCTGGAGACAGGCCTGGCCCTCCCCATCAGCCCTGTCCCTCCTTCTCTTGCTTCCTTGCACTCAGCCACACCGAATAGCCTTCACCCCGTGAGAGAGCCGGGCCTCAGCTTGTGACACTCTCCTGTGGACTCCGGCGTGGTTCCCTCCCTCCACCCCCCCTGGCCCCCGGCTGCCGTGGGGTGCAAAGTGCAGGTGAGAGATCGAGGCAGGAAAGTGGCAATCACTCTGGGATCTGCCATTGGTAAAAGCAAAAAGCAGGTATTCAATGCCCGGGAGGATGTTGAGTCAGGCAATCAGCATCATTGGTCACGGAGGCAACATAAAGAGAACCTGTGGGACCAGGGGACCAGGTGAGCCATTCAGAAGCCGCTGGAAGAAGCAATGGAAAGAGGGGAGGGCCTCCAGCCAGCGCACAAGGGAAGTGAGTAAAATAGAACCGGAGCTTTTGGGGCAAAAATAAACATTCCCAAGGCACAGAGGGAACGCTTTCTGCATGAGGCTGGAAACCGGCCTGCAGAGTGATTTTAAAATGTTCCCAGGGCAAAAGCGGGGCGGGCAGTGCAGATCGGAGGAGAGGAGGAAGGCTAGGTGCGGAGGGAGGCCGAGCAGAGAGAAGACGAAGCAATGTGAGGATTCCCCAAAGGCCACGGGCTGCAAACTGGCCGCCGGTGGACACAGTCGGCCAGAGTGTTTCAAAATAATTTGAGCCTACTAAACACACACACACACACACACACACACACAACCTCAGATGTCACCCAAAGAAATCTAGATTTCAGCTTTTTTGGGGGGGAAAAATCAGAAAATCTGGCAACTAGACAACCTTGTCTCTAAACAGCCTGGAAGAAAATTTGCTTGGGGGTGGTGAGGAGAGAGGAAGGGGAGGAAGAAAGGGGAGGGAGGGGGCTGCTGCTCCTAGAGCTGACCCTGAGGCCCAGGCTCTCCACTGCCCATCGCCTCATACCCCTCACCCCCAGAAATATCTGTCTCCTGATGTCCTTCCCTCCAAGGCCCCTGTGTGAGCACTGCAGGCATCTGCTCCGGTGTTTCAGTACCGGAAGCACTCAGTAGAGCTGGGGCCAACCCCGAAGGCCCTCCCACCCCCGGCCCTGGGACAGAGGGCTCGGTTAAGAAGAAGGCTCTGCAGCCTGGGCCTCAGACCGGGGCGGGCCTGGCCCGAGGACGGAGACCTGCAGCCAGCTGAGGGCTCGGGGAGAGGGCTGGAAGGGGAGGAGGGGGGCACCGGATGCAGATGACAGCCAAGGGAGAGCTTCTGCCGGCATTGCTGCATCCCCATCTCAGGATGCATGTGTGACTGGGATTCTGGGGATGTGTTTCAACCAAATTTAGAGGATCCTCAGAACTTGAGGATCATGTGAAAGAGGGTCTGAGAAGCTGTCCGTCTGGAACCTTCAGTGCCACTTAAACATGGGTTAGAATCTTGGCTTTTCCTTAGTCTATGTGACCTTAGGCAAATTTCTTAATCTCTCTGAGCCTCACTTTCCTTATCCTATATATTATAATAAAAAGGGAATATGCTAATTGACCATCATGCTCTCACAAGATGGCGGCACCCACAGCCACAAAATGGTGGCACCCAGGCCCCTCAGCACCTCCTCATCCAGCCAGAGTCCCCTAGTTCCCTCAGCCCTGCAGGGGAAGGCAATTGGGGGCAATCAAATAAGCAGGGGAGGGCCATTGGGGATGATCATGCTGGTGGGGGAGCAGTTAAGAGGCTATCAGGCTGGTAGGCAGAGTGGTGAGGGGCTATCAGGCAGGCAGGCAGGTGAGTGGTTAGGAGCCAGCAATCCCAGATTGTGAAAGGGATGTCCAATTGCCAGTTTAGGCTCGATCCCATCCCTGAGGGGTCCCAAATTGGAGAGGCTGCAGGCTGGGCTGAGGGACCCCCCCAACCACTGCCCCACCCCCCGTAAGCATGAATTTCGTGCACTGGGCCTCTAGTCTAAAATATTTTGAAGATTAACAATAATGTGTATTAGACGTTAAAACAGTGGCCAGGCACCCATCAACAACTTGCTGTCTATGACGATTACTCTTGAACTAATTCTTGGACAGAGGCACAGGCTACAGGTTGTTCCCTTCTCCACTTCGGTATTCTGTGGAACCTGAAAGCAAATTTGTTGTGTGGGAAATGATGCTCCATTTAGCTCGGGAACCCTATGAAGGCTTTTTAAACAGGGCTGGTGAAAAGTCAGCCATGAGACGCGGATGTGCTAGGAGCAGAACTTGGGGCTCAGTCCCAGCTCGCCTGCAATTCCAGGACGGCCGGGCCCGTTCCTTCGCCTGTTCCACTTCCTCCCTGTGGTCACCAGCCGGCCAGGCGTCCGTGCTCAGCCACAGGAGACGGCTCACGTGACAATTGATTAAAACTACGGAGAGTTAAAAACTCACCTCAGCTGCACTAGCCCTGTGTCGAGTGCTCAGTCATTTCCAGTGGTCAGTGGCACAGACCTAGAGCATTGCCCTGGTCGCAGAAAGCGCGAGGGGACAGAGCTGGTCCCGGAGCTGCTGTCCTGGGCTGGTCCCCGCTGAGCATGGAATGCAGACTCTCAGCTGCCACGCTAGACCTTTGGAACAAAAACAAACCAAAAAAAAAAAAAAGTCAGGAGTCTGGGGATCTGCTTGAAAACGTCGTTGAGAAAGAAATGAAGAAGCACCTTGTCCAAACCCCGGTTCCCTAATTAGAGAAAGAGGGGAGGACCGGGCCGTGTGGAGGAAGACGATGAGCAGCCGGGTGGCTGCGCCTGCTCAAGAGTGAGAGGGAGCCGCCCGCAGGCGTCCGAAGGGACACCTGGCCATCCTTGCTGGTGTCCTTTGGGGCCAGCACAGAAGCAAAAGGGATGCTACTGGAGCTGTTGCTTGTTAAGAAAACAGGTGCCTCTTGCAGGACAAAATTGCAGTCCTCTATCTTATTTAATTGGTATTACATTGTATTGCTGAGTGTTCAAATTTTTATGTGTCCATAAATCTGCTTCTTACTTTCAGGAAAAAAAAAATCTGTATTAAGAACAAACTGTATGAAAGGAAGGGGGAAAAATGAATCCGAAATGGTACATTATTCATTTTTTAGGAAGCAAGCAAAATGGTGCCTCCTAAGGGGTAAGACTAAGAACAATAAAACAGCCGGGACTGGACTTGAGATTTGCTTTAGAGAAAAGGCTGCTGGTTTGAGATGTATCCTTACGGGGCCAACTGTGTTGACGAGAGAGAAAGCGATGAGCAGACAGAGGTGGGGCTGTGGCCCTCAGGTCGGCTGTGGGATGTGTCTGCAGCAGGCATGCGGTGAGCTGAGCAGCCTGTCATGTAACCGAGTTGTGGAATCTGGGCAGGATGCAGGGGATAGGGAGCAGCCGGCCAGGAGTCAGAGAGATCCGGTCTGAATTCCGCTCGGCTACCCACTCTCTGTGGGGGCGCTGACCCATTTCAGTGAGCACGGTCCGCCTACGTGTCTCTGGGTGAGCACCTGCCTCCATAGGCGGCAGGCAGATGCTGCAGGGGAGGTGCCTGGGACACAAGAAGCAAGTGACACTGATTAGTGTGTCATTCAAATCATGGTTTGGGTCAAACCCAAAGCCAGGACAAAGAGAGAGAACAGGGCCGGAACAGGTGTGGCTCAGTGGATAGAGCGTCGGTCTGTGGACTGAAAGGTCCCGGGTTTGATTCTGGTCAAGGGCATGTACCTTGGTTGCGGACACATCCCCGGTGGGGGCTATGCAGGAGGCAGCTGGTCGATGTTTCTCTCTCATGGATGTTTCTAGCTCTCTAGCCCTCTCCCTTCCTCTCTGTGAAAAGTCAATAAAATACATTTTAAAAAGAGAGAGAGAACAGGGACACACCTAGGAGGTGAGGCAGCCGCTCCTGATCTGCTCTGGTGTGGGTAGCCCTGCCCCGCCCCGCTCACTGCTGACCGCTGGGGTCCCCCTGCACACCCATGCGGTGAAGCAGGTCTCGCTTGGACCAGTGATGCTGCGAGAGAGTCAGGGGAACAGGGGCCCATCAGCGAGTTCAGGGTCAGAGAGGTCTGGGAGGGGACGGTGCATGGAACACTGCCAGCCTTCACGCCAACCCCAATTCCGGATGAAACAAGCTTTCGGGACAAAAGAACGGCACGCCTTTGCTGGTCCCCATTCTAACGACCGTTCCAATTCCCTTTCCTCTGATAAAGATCATTCTCTGGGAGCATCTTGAACCTCTGATGAGGCCAGTTCCACGTGGCAATGGCCTTTCTTCAACACTTCCTTTCTCCCCATACCGCTCTCTGTGCTGAGCGCCTCCATGCAGATGAAGTGACGGGAGCTGCAAGCCCTCTAGATGATGGCTGGAGAAACTGCCCCCCCCACCCCCGCCGTTGTTTCTGACGTGCCTCTGTCCCCATCTCCTTCCTGCCCTCCGTTAACCCCATTTAGCCTGAACCCAGAACCATTAACCCCATTTCCTCACCTCAGCGGGCTCAGTTCACGCCCTCTAAGCAGGATGCCCCTCTCACACTCTCTGTGGAAGTCACTGGCTCAGACATACTGAGATTCTCCATAAATACAGCCCCATCCTATTGCATGGGAGAAGAGATTTTTATCTATCTATTTATCTGAGAGTGCTTTAAAATTGATCAATGTCTCCATTCAAACCCCAAACATATGGTATAATGCTCATTAATGCTCGTTAGATAATTTATGTCAATCAAGAAACATCTCTAACTGATTTCGTATAGTTCCGAGCGAGCCCAGGCTTGTCACAGACCTACATCTGCATGATTGACAGGGTGGTAGCAATCCCATCGCACCTTCCTTTTAATTACGCCAGATCTTGGGGAAAAGAAAAGATAATTAACTCAGTGACAAAATCTTCTTGTTTCTCTTGCAAGAGTCTCGGGGGAGAACTGTGCTCAGCGGTAGGGGCGGGACGGGGAGACCCAATGGTACAGAGCGGAGAGACAGCGGCCTCAATCCAACCCCACGTTGAAGATGCACTTGGCATGCCTTCTGGTCTGCAGAGAGAGCACAGAAAACAGATGGCTACCAAAAAGGGACCGTACATAGTGCTGTTTATTGATTTCAGACTGTCCATCGGCCTATGTTGGCAAACTCATTAGTCAACAGAGCCAAATATCAACAGTACAACAACTGAAATTTTTTTTGAGAGCCAAATTGTTTAAACTTAAACTATATAGTTAGGTACATGGTTATTAACTTAATTAGGGTCCTCCTAAGCTGGCCTTTGATAAAAACTCGAGGGGCCAAAGAGCCGCATGTGGCTCGAGAGCCACAGTTTGCCGACCACTGGCCTAGGCTTTGTTTCAACCTTCAAGACCCATTGCTGCTTTTATCAAGTAACAAGCACTGGCGAGCCAAGCATTTATTATAGTAGCTTAAAATAAGTAAACATTTGTTATTATTGTCCCCGTTTCTGTCATCAGCCAGAGGACTGACTGGGGACTGGCTGGTCTAGGGTGGTCTGGCAGTTAGCTACCTATCGGCTGAGTTGATGCAATAGATTGGTCATGTGTTCCTCATTATCCAGCAGCCCAAATTGAATAGTGCCCCTCCCCAAGGACATTGTCTGTGTCTGGATGCCCAGAACCTGTGAAAATGTTACCTTCCCTGGTCAAAGGGACTCTAGATGTGTGCTTAAGTTAAGGATCTCGAGATGGGAGATTTTCCTGCGTTATCTGGGTGGGTCCAGGATCATCACAGGGAACCTTGTGAGAGGAAGGCAGGCGGATTAGAGTCAAAGAGAGAAGATACAAGGGGGAAGCAGAGGTCAGAATAAAGAAGATGCAGCATTGCTAGCTTTGAGATGCAGGAGAGTCCATGAGCCAAGGAATGCAGGCAGCCCCTACCAGGGGGAAAAGGCCAAGAAATGGATCCTGCCCTAGAGCCTTCTGGATCCAGGTTAGACGTCTCACCTCTAGAAAGAGAATAAATATGTTTCTATAAGCCACGAAGCTGGTTTGTAACTTGCCACAGCAGCAATGGACTAACACACCTGGACTTGTCAAACAGTTAGTAAGCCACGAAGCTGGTGGTAACTTGCCACAGCAGCAATGGACTAACACACCTGGACTTGTCAAACAGATTCTAAGAGGAAGGCAGGACTCAGGATTGGCACGCAGTCACTTCCCTCACATTCTATTGGCCAACAATGTCCCAAGTCATCCCAAGCTCAAGGCTCGGAGAAATGGAGCCCACCATGTCTTGATGGATTCTATTTCTCTCACCTCTTTTTTTTTTTTTCTTTTAATATTTTTTTTTACTAATTTCAGAGAGGAAGGGAGAGGGAGAGAGAGAGAAACATCAATGATGAGAGAGAATCATTGATTGGCTGCCTCCTGCATGCCCACACTGGGAATCAAGCCCACAATCCGGGCATGTGCCCTGACCGGGAATCAAACCGTGACCTCCTGGTTCATCGATTGGTGCTCTATCCACTGAGCCATGCCAGCCAGGCCATTTCCCTCATCTCTTGATGGGAGAACCTGGAAAGTCACATTGCAAGGGGTGTAGGGACCAAGAAGGGCAAAGAATTATGGCCTTACCCCCGTGGCCTTTACAAGGCGACAGAGGATGTTCAAAAGCAACATCTGACCCCCGTCTCTTTCTCATTTCCAGGGTCACAGCGAGCATGGGGGTCTGGAGCTCGGGCACCCATCTCTTCCTACGTCTTTGGGGGCTGTACGTGTCCCCCAGAAGCCCTGGACGGGTGGACTTCCTCCAACATTTGGGAGTTTGCTCTTTGGTTGCGTTGGGTTTGGTGGGCCTCCTCTCGGCGGCCTTCTCCTGGTTCCTGTCCTCGTTCGCAGTCTTCACCGTCTCCTGGGGGGCCTCCTGGGTGCTGCTGGGCTGCTCCAAGCACGCGAGGTGCTTCGTGGTCCTCTTCTTCCTCTCCTGCGGCCTGCGAGAGGGCAGGAACGCCCTGATTGCCGCCGGCACGGGCATAGTCATCCTGGGGCACGTGGGCAACGTCTTCCACAACTTCAAGGGGCTCCTGGACAGCATGACGTGCAACATCAGGGCAAAGAGCTTTTCCATCCACCTGCCCCTTTTGCGAAGGTACGTGGAAGCCATCCAGTGGATCTACGGCCATGCCCCTCGCCTGGATCTGTTCGACGGCCTCGTGTCTTGGAACCAGACCCTGTCGGTCTCTCTTTCCAGCCCCAGCCAGGCCCTGGAGGCGCAGCTCAAGGACACGAAGGACCACGTCGTGGGGGTCTTGTACCAGATGGTGACGGCGACCGAGGTGCTGTCCTCCGTCGGGCGGCAGCTGCTGGCCCTCGCGGGGCTCCTGCTGGTGCTTCTCGGCACGGGCCTCTTCATGAAGCGATTCCTGGACCCCCGCGGCGGCCGGAAGTTCGAGAACACCTACATCACCGGACAATTCGTTCGGTTCGACGAGGGGGAGAGGCACCGGCAGAGGCCCTGCGTCCTCCCGCTGAGTAAGAAGGAGAGGAGGAAGTACGTCGTCATCCCATCCTTCGGGCTGACGCCCAAAGAGAGGAGGAACCTGGGGCTGTTTTTGCTCCCGGTTCTCACCCATCTCTCCCTCTGGGTGCTGTTCGCAGCCATCGACGTTCTGCTATACCGGCTCATTTTCTCAGTGAGCAGCCATTTCCAAACCCTGCCGTCGCTGGAAGTTCACTTGAAACTGCACAGGGAGGTAGGCACGCCCAGGCCCTGGCGGGGGTGTATCCTGGCTCTTGGCTGGGCTGTTGGAAATGATCACGCATCTCCCCAGGCAGGGAGGGTAGTGTCTGACCCCTTTGGGGTCTCCGGCGCCTGGCACAGTGCCTCCCACGGAAAAGGAGCCTGTCAGAGGTTGGGTAAATTGAATCCATGCGTTAGAATCTATCATTCTGAACGTTCTGGGTCAGTGTTAGTTTCCTGTGGCTGCTGTAACAAGTCACCACAGAACGAGTGGCTAACACAACACAGATTTCTTCTCTCTGGTTCTGGGAGCCGGAAGCCTGACATCTGTGTCCCCGGGCTGAAACCAGAGGCTGTGTCCCCGGGCTGGCAGAGTACACTTCCTTCAGACTCTTAGATTCCACTCTTTGCTTCTCCCAGCATCTGGTGGCCGCTGGCATTCCTTGGCTTGTGGCTGCATCACTCCCTCTGTCTTCACATCGCCTTCTCTCTCTCTCTCTCTCCCTCTCTCTCTCTCTCTCTCTCCCCCCCCCCCTCTTCTCAAAGGGTGCATGTGATTGCAATAGGGTCACAGGACAATCCAGCATAATTTCTCCATCTCAAGGTCCTTAACGGGATCACATCTACAAAGTTCCCTCTCTTCCAAATAATCCACATTTACAGATTTGGGGATTAGAATCCTATGTCGTTGGGGGGCCATTTTCTGCTTCCTATAGTCAAGAGACACTGAAATGTGGGAACAGGGGTCTCTGGTGGAGCATGAAGCTGATTCCTGGCATGAACCTGACCGGTCAGAGGTAGGGCCTGCCTCCCTCTCTCTGCAGACTCGCTGTGCACACAGACTGCGTGCGCCTTCTCTGAATGAGGTAATCAACAATAATATATATATATATATATATATATATATATATATATATATATATATATATATATATATATACACACTAGTGACCCAGTACACGAAATCCGTGCACATTAAAAGGGGATTATTTAGAGGAAATAGTTTAATATTGCTTTTTGACCTTTCTCTATAACAGAAGTGTCAGAGATGAAAGAAAATTAGTAAAATTCATATGAAAACCTTCCTCCTGTCAGAGTCTGGGGCACACCACAGGACCCAGAGTCAAGTCCCCGCCCACACCCATGCACCTCAAAATTGCGTGAGACACAGACCCAGCCGCACCCCCCACCCCGGCAATTCGGTTAGATCCAGACGCGGCCAGTCCCACCCTTGTCAAACCCGCTGGGCAGAGGGCATAGCTTCAAGTCTCCTAGCCCAGCGCCAGGACCAGGGTCATGGCCTGAGGTCCCCTAGCCCAGACCGGGGCGGGGGCCATGCCTTGAGGTCCTCCGTCAAGCCCCACCAGGTTGGGGACACAGCCTGAAATCCCCTGACAAGCCCTGATGGGTGGGGTCATGGCCTGAGGTCCCCCATCAAGGCCCGCTCAGGCAGGGGTGAGGTCTGAGGTCCCCCAGCCTGGTGCCAGGGTGGGGGCCATGGCCTGAAATCTCCTGTCAAGCCCCACCTGGTGGTGGGGTGCGGCCTGAGGTCCCCCAGCCTGGTGCTGGGGCAGGGAGAGCAGCCTGAAGTCCCCTAGCCCAGCACCAGGACAGGAAGCGCACTTTGAGGTCCCCCGTCAAGCCCCCTATACGGGCAGGGGGCGTGGCCTCAGGGGGCGCCTGCAAACCTTTCTTTGAAGCCCCACTTTCCATGTCTCTCTCTCTCTGAGCTCGGATCCCCCTTCTGCACCACACTTTCTCACCCCTTTCCTTCCGGCTGAGCAAGGCCATCCGGGCTCCTGCCCCTCCTCACCCTCGGCTGCTTCTCAAAGGTGATTACTCTGAACACTCTGCATCCCCTGAAGAATCCAGTTAATTATGAGAATGCTGCTGCGCCAGATATCTGCGGCAGAGTGGATAATGGAGCTTTTCACACCGGCTTGGTCCTGGGGGTGGCTAGTCAGAGCCTCTGCCCTCCCCTCCCCCTTCCATGTGCTTCCTGTTCCTCTTTTTATTTTTTAAAAAATATTTCTATTGACTTCAGAGAGGAAGGGAGAGGGAGAGAGAGATAGACACATCGATGATGAGAATCATTGGTTGGCTGCCTCTTGCACGCCCCCAACCAGGGACTGAGCCCGCAACCCGGGCATGTGCCCCGACCTGGAATCAAACCGTGGCCTCCTGGCTCATAGGTCAACACTCAACCACGGAGCCACTCCTTTCAGTTCTCCCTCTCCTCCCCTCTCTTTTTCCTTATCTCTCATTTATTTCTCTCTCAGTCAACACCCATGCCTGTTTTGTGAGTGCCTGCCATTTTAGACAGAATGGGACTGGGAACTTCTACCTTTGGAGGATGGCCCAGAAGCTCTCCAAGGACAACGTCCTCACAAACACATTCATGGGTTTCTAGACCCTGATGTCTGCCATGGAGGAGCTCACATCCTGGTGGGAAAGGCCACCAGGTCCAGTCTCAGTGACAGCAGGACAGTGGGCGCTGGACCAGATGTGTGTGCCTGGGACACTCTGCTGCCAGCACCTTCCTGAGATTGGCAGTGCCCTGCCCTTACCCCAGGAAGCCCTTGGAGGCTCCTGGTCCCCCCACCCCCATTGCTGCAGATTTTCAAAGGAGAAGTCAAGCAGGAAGAGAGACAACAGCTCAAGGTTTTGCCAATATGTCTCTCCCACTTTCCATACAATTTTAGATAAAGAAGAAAGAGGGGAGAAGGGGGGAGGAGGAAGAAGGAGAAGGATGTAAAATGACCTGAACTGAGCTAGCGGGATGGGTGTGCATTGTAAGAAAGCATAGCCACAGCTGCTGGTCCTTGAGCACCTACTATGTGCGTAGCATTCGTCTCGATTAACTTTTCAGGACTGTCTGACGCCAGAGTAGGCTCTCTGTCCATGACTCAGTGCTGTCTTGGCAAATTGTTTACTTAGGAGAGGTAAATGCATTTTAAAGCGTCAGGGTACCCTTTAGTCTATGGCTCGGGATTTTGAGAGAGCTCATTTGTCTTCCACAGTACCCTCCACCAACCCTGTGCAACAATGTTGGCTCCATCTTTATGAAGCCCTGACTCCCAACTGCAAAGTCTCCCCTCAGACTCCCAGACAAAAATAACGCCTCCCCAGAGCGAACACCCGCTGCTTTCTTATGGCAGGATTTCTCATCGCCGACTCAGTCGATGTGTTTGTTCCTTCCGTCGTTTTAAGAACAGCGCCTGCCTTTGCTCTGGGGATAGAAATCGCCGCATCTAATTGTAGGCAAGTGATCTTAATAAGAGAAAAGGAGAGGCAACGCAAATACCTTTTGTTGCTTAGCCCCGGCGCTGGGGAAATCACTGATTTCACTTCCCATTTGTATAGAGGTCCCTGGTGTGGGGTCTCCAGGTTCTAGTCAGGTATTAGAGAAGGTCCAAGGTGCATGGTATCCTCGGGGGGTGGTTGGTTCTTTTTTGAGAAGCTATTTACCTCTTCCCGGCCCCAGGACTCTGGGGGACAGGGGTGATAATCACTGACTAAGTACTGCAGTCTGTTAGGTTAATGCTCCATCCCCCAGGTGCTTCATTTACACTGGGCGTAGTTTATTCACGGGCAGGCTCTGGTCCATTAGTTCCTGTTTCACCAAATTAGAAAAACAAATCCGCCGAGAGATTAAATGACTTTCTCGGGTCAGAGCAAAGAGGAAGAGCTGAGTCAGCGCCCGCTTCTACCGGTGGCTTGGCTGGGTTGTTCAATGTCATCTGCCCTCCTGTCACTGGCTGAGGGGGACGGATTTGTGTTCTCTCCTTCAAGCAGGAAGGAATGCACCTCTCCTGAGCATCCAAGAAATAAGAAAACGTCCTTATGTTGAGACCTCTAAAAATAGGATTTTAGAGCCACTTTCGGTAAAACCTATTCTTGGTATTATTATACTAAGGATAATCTCCCCTACCTCCCATGCTCTAGGATGTTGACTTAGGACATCTTTTAATGCCTCTACAGCTTTGTGATCTTGTGGTCTGATGGAGAGGGTAGGACTGGGTCTTAAGGGGCTGCACTCCAAAAGCCTTCACCCCCCGCTGAGCTAAAACCATCTTTCATGAATCCCACATGCCCTCAGGTATAGACACAGGTGCTCCATAGAAACCAGTTATGTGGCCAAAACCGGTTTGGCTCAGTGGATAGAGCATCAGCCTGTGGACTGAAAGGTCCCAGGTTTGATTCCGGTCAAGGGCATGGATCTTGGTTGTGGGCACATCCCTGGCAAGGGGTGTGCAGGAGGCAGCTGGTCGATGTTTCTCTCCCATCGATGTTTCTAACTCTCTATCCATCTCCCTTCCTTTTTGTAAAAAATCAATAAAATATATTTTAAAAAACCAGTGATCACATAGGTTAGGCTCACTGCTGGCTGAAGTGGAACAGATTTCCCCGCCTCCTTCCCAGAGCCTTCAACAGTCTAATGGGCATTGTGACTCTCAAAGAAGGGACAAGTAGTCAAGGTATTTAACACCCACTTTCAAGGAAACCTATATTTCCACAAACCCACTTTGGAAAGCGCTGCGGTAGCTACAGATAAAGCCCAGCCCTTCACCTTTCTCCAACGCCAGCACACAAAAGGAGCCACGTCAGCTTCTCCTGCCAACGCTTCCGGCCGTGTTTTAAGACAAATGATATGTGTTGCAGGGCGGCATCGAGAACGATGAGGAATGAGTGTGAAATGGCATGGATCTTGATGATTCTATTCTTTCCTTTTAGGAGCAAGGAACTCAAAACATCATCCATGACTCCCTCTTTAATGTAGCTCTCTTTGAACCCAACTGCATCCCTAAACCAACGCTCCTCCTGTCTGAAACCTGGGCTCCTCTCAGCATTATTCTTGTGATACTCGTGGTGCTCGGACTGTTGTCCTCCTTCCTGATGCAACTTAAAATCCTGGTGTCGGCATCCTTCTACCCAAGCGTGCAGAGGGAGCGCATCCAGTACCTGCATGCAAAGCTACTGAGGAAAAGATCAAAGCAGCCAGCAGGAGAAGAAAAAGGGCAGCTGAGTCTGTACTTTACAAAGGTAAGGCCAAGATGAGGGTATACCTGAAATGAAGGACATTCTGAGTTTGAAGGACGAAATGGAATTTCAAAGCACTCTTCAACTTCACATGACGGTTATAGTCCCAACAACAGATGGGACACCAGAGGAAGCGGGGGAAGAGGGGGAGAGAAATTAACAGATACACATGGCCAAGGCTCCCGGCTTTGTGATTTTTAAGTGTTGGTTCTAGAGGATTCTACAAGATGTCCTCAAAACACTGATTCCAAGTGAGTGTGTTCAATCATATTGTAGAGAGACTGTTGGGATGGCCCTTATCAATAATAGCTGTTAAAGAACAATGCCTAACAAGAATTACTTTACCAGGTCAACGAAAGATAAATAACATAGAGGGAAGTAGCTACTACAGCTTGGTAAACTCCAAAAAAATAGGCTCATTCTCCAGAATTTAAAAATCTACACTAATAAAAGAGAAAAATGCTAATTGACTGTACTTTTGCTATGCCCACAGCCAATCAGAATGAGTGTGCAAATTAACCCAACAAAGATGGCTATTAATTTGCATACGCTGAGGGAGGGAGGAGGGAAGACTGAAGACAGCTTAGAAGGAAGAGGGAGGAAAAGCAGAAAGCAAGATGATGGCTGCCAGAGGGAAAGCACGGGCAGGGCATGGCGTGGTGGCGCGATCACAGAAGGTGGGGTTGGCAGTGGTGGCAGCAGGTGCAGCTGCTTGCAGGAATCTTGCAATGGGCTCCTAGTATATATCTAAAATACATATATATGATGATACATATGATATGCATGTATGTTTATACACACATATATAAAATAAGTGCTTGTCAAAGATTTTACGTAAGTTGTTGATTAAAAAAAATAATAAGTTGTTGATTAAAGAGGAAACAGTAAAAGAATTCCAACCAACTCTAAGCACACAGGTAGACAGGCCATCAGGAATACCAAAATGGGACTTGCTTCAGAGACGCGAGACTGATTTCTTCCCCGAGGGTAATGGGAGGGCCAATCGCACGCTACAGGGTAAGATGTATTTGCAGGTCCGGGACCAGAATTGTTTATTTGCGTTGTCGCTCTCAGCTCTCTGCAATGTACACAAGAGGAGAAAGCTCACAGGCGATAAAAGACGCAGGAAACCCTCAAGGATACGTTTTTTCTGTCCACGTCAAAGTCTTCTGCAGTTTTTCCTGACGCCAGGAGCCCCATGAGGAGGCTTTATGTCAGAGGCATTTGAAAGGACTCTAACGCTCACTCATCCACCTTTTTGTCTCCTCAGATTCATTTCTGGCTCCCGGTCCTGAAAGTGATTAGGAAGAAACAGGTGGACGCTGCAGGGGAAAGCAATCCGTGAGAGGCCCCCGCGGTTGGCCAAGGCCACACCTCTCAGGTCCCAGGACCCTGGCCGCGGTCACCACTCCCGCGTGGTCCTTCAGGGGCCTGGGTTTGGGGGGCAAACTACCTTTCTTCATGAGGTCAGCCTTTTTCTAATCCCTCTGAGGATAAATCTCAGCATTGAGTAATATTTAAAGAAAAACAGAAAAAACAAAACATCTCTACTGCAGGTTCACAAGCAAATGCTAAGGAGAACATACATTTAATCTTTTCTGTCTCTACTCAGCCCTTCTCGTTATCATTCATAGCTACTCCCTACCCCTATGACTGATCTTCTTCCCGTTCTTCAAGAACGGTTTCCCATCTCCGGCAGCTCCGAATTAAACTGTGTGAACTGGGAATTGAACTGTGTGAACTCCTGGTTCATAGGTCAATGCTCAACCACTGAGCCACCTCGGCCGGGCCAATTCGCTCTTTAGATCACCAGTTCCCGCCCCAGCAAAGACACAGCTGCCCTGTCTGAAACAGGTGGGGGCCCTGAAGCCTGCGCTCCTTCCTCTTGTCCACCGGGGCCGTTCCCGAGGCACCTGAGGGTCTGCAACACACCGCGGAGCAGCACAGGTCCTTCCCGCGGAGCGCCATGACCCCTCGCCATCTTGGCATGGCTCATGCTCTCCCGTTTACTGTATGCTCTTGTCACCAACTCAGCGTTGTCACTGAACAAGTTCGTTCTAAAAGCCAACGTTATAACATCATTGTAAGTGGAAAAACAGTATCACTTTCCCTAACTAGAAAGGCATAGACATACACATCACATTCACATCGTTTAGTATGTGTACATATACCCATCATGGGAGCCCAGGGCGCAATTCAAAATCGGGCAGCACCGCCCACCCTTGAGTAGCTGGTCTGGCCCTGCCTCGCTCTCCCGGCCCCACAGCTGCCACGGCCACTGCTGCTCTGGCCCTGCTTCCCTCTCCTGCCCTTGAAGCAGCCGCGGCCACTGCTGATCAGACCCTCCCCCAGCTCAGGCACGTGGAGGCCCTGCCACCCCTCTCCCCCCCAACGCTGCACATGCAACCTCGTCCTGTCTGGTTCACCCATTACCGTGTCCCGGTTAATTAGCATATTTCACTATTCTCTCTCTCTCTCTCTCTCTCTTACATATGTCTATATAAAATATATTAGACAGTATATACATTTTATATAGACATATGTAAACTATGTGACACACACACTGAAAACAAAACAATATTAAATGTATCATTAACTTACAAGGAGATATTTGCCTCCCAAAGCCAGCAGCCCGTTCTCTGCTCAATCACGGTGGAACCCATGTCTAGGGTGGGGGCTGGGGTGTTTACATTTAATCTTTTCTGTCTCTGCCAGCTGCTGACTGCAGGCTGCTGCTGCCTCTGGGTGGTGTGCATTCCCTGGCACATCTGGCTTTCCTCGGTTCTGAGGACGTCCCCAGGCAGAGAGAGGCAGAAGCCGGCAGCTGGCAGTCAGGGGCATTGGCGTGGGGAGGCCCGGGGGCTGAGGCATGACCGCACGCAATCGCAACAGCTCCATTCTCCTCAGGCACACGGGGAAGGGCTGCCTGCTCTCATCACCGTGCTCTCTGCTGACACTCAAGTTCCGCCATTGTCACAACGTGCTTCCTGCCCATGGAGCATTCAGAACCCTTTGTTCTTGGGTCTGATTCCTTTTCTCCCATAAAACATCTACCCCCCGGTGCGGGAATATTTACGTATATAACCAGAAAACAGTCTTGCTGAAAACTTGTCTCAGCTCTCCATGTCAGCACACTGGAAACCGGTCCTCACCAAACGTTAGAGGGTAAAGGCATCATGGGACCCTTCATCCCGCTCAGACAAATAGACGACATCCTCTGAGCAAGCGCATCACCCGACCATGAGGTTTTAGACAACTTCCAGACAGCCGTGGCCCGGACACCCCGCTCCCACTCGGAACGCTCTACCATCGCCCCGTGTCTCTGCCTCTCCAAAGCCCCGCCGCCTGGGTGGATGGCATTTGTGCAGCTCAGAGAGCGGCGCCTCGGCTGCATGAGTCAGCAGCCCGGCCTCTGACGCAGCTTCTGTGCTCCCGTTAAAAATAGGAAAGAGGATGTTTTGCCTAAGTCATCACCACTGTGCAGAACTGGAGGACTGACTCTCCCTCTCTCTCCCCACCCCACCCCCCCTTTTTTTTTTCTTTCCAGTTTCCATATCCTGCCGCTTCACTGAAAACAGATAGAAACTCTGTCCCTGGATTTTTGGTCAAGTCTTCTGCTTCCATGACCTGGGCTCCCTGGCCCTGCTTGTCCCCGGGTTCCTTGGTTGGTGTCTTCCCACCCCCTGATGTGACAGTGCAAACTCTCAGCCCCAGGCACAGGGCCTCTGCCCTTCTCCTCCCCCCCTTACAACCCCCCTCCCCCCGGGTCTCAAATTCCAGGGCCCACGGGGGCTTGTAGATCCTATAACTTGTGCATCTGGCCAGGTAGATGGGGCTGCCCAGCCTGGGCATGAAATGGGGGGGAGTGGGGGGCAGCTTTTGCTCACTTTCTCACAGATCAGCTGACTTTCCCCCAAACAGCCAGACACGTAGGTGTTTATAGGAACTTGCCTACTCTTCACGTGTTCAGGGTGAATTCAGATATTCCTTTCGAAAAGTAGAGCAAGACCAACGCACAATCCAGGTGTCTCCCTCCCGGGAATCAGCCCTCCCTCTGCCCTGCAGCTCTGACCCGGTGCGAGGGGCCTGGCAGGTCCCCTCCTGGCTGAGGAGCATCCCCACCGCCCTGCCATGATTTCAGCTGCTTCCCAACTTCTCGCTCTTCCTGGCCTCCAACCCCATCCTCGGGGCGGGTCCTTCCGCTTGCCGGCAGGCTCCTCTGCCCGGAACGCTGAGAGCTCCTTCTGACCCCCTCCACGGCCTCTCGCTGGGCTTTCTCTGAACTTGCCCGGAGCGTCCAACTCATTTCACCCTCCTCCTGGGCCAGCAGCACACCTTCCCCATGGGCCCTTGGCCACCGTCCTAGCCTCGGCTGGCACACCCATTCCTGGCTCTGGCTTTTGTGTGTGTGACCTTCAATGTGGATGGTACAGTGACTCACAGAAAACACATCATGGACCGTTATCCATCCTCATGACTCAGCACATCAGGGAACCAAGCCCCCCGCTTCCCCCACGGGGGCCTGACGGCTCCCCGTCCCTCCCCAAGCCCTGTCATCCTTGTTGAGGTCCCAGCTCTTTCTCTGTTTCGTGGCACCCTCCCCTCAAAAATGCCCTTCTGTTAGTACCATGTTCTCATCAATCTATTTTAAAATCGCCGATGGCCTGTCTACGTTCTTTCATTCTGAATTTCCTGCCACAAATTAACTTTCCAGAGTAACCAGCGTTTTGAGCATGACATTGGTATAATCTTCTCCTCCTCATTATGTGCACTTTGTTTTGTTGTTCATAAGCTTCATTTGGTCCTTTTGCCAACGCAGTAAACAGGGTGGGTATTGCCGTTTTCATTTTACTGATTAAAGAACGGAGGTTCAGAGAGGCTGGGTGACTTTCCCCAGGCCGCACAGCCGGGAGAAGCGACGGAGCCTCTTTCTACCCCAGGCTCCGGGCTCCCTGCCCGTGTCTTGTGGACTGGAAACCGGTGCAGTTTCCAGTGTGGTGCAGAAGGCACTGCCTTTTGGGCTTTGACCTTTGCCCACACCACACCTCACTCCGATTCTGCCAGGCTTCCTTTTTTCCGGTAAAGCCAGCGGCCTTCAAAGAATTCCTTTTCCCCCCTTCCCAGTAGATCCAGGGGCATAATGATAGATTCTAGGACCCTACAGTTAAGATTCAAGAGGCTCCATTTTCCCTTCATGACCTACAAAAAAGAAAATTTAAAAATAAAAAATAAAAAGCCGAAATTGGTTTGGCTCAATGGTTAAAGCATCGGTCTGCGAACTGAAAAGTCCCAGGTTCGATTCCGGTCAAGGGCATGTACCTTGGTTGCGGGCACATCCCCAGTAGGGGGTGTGCAGGAGGCAGCTGGTCGATGTTTCTCTCTCATTGACATTTCTAGCTCTCTATTCCTCTTCCTTCCTCTCTGTGGACAATCAATTATATATATATATATATATATATATATATATATATATATATATATATATTTTTTTTTTTTTTTTTTTTTTTTTTTTTTTTAAGGAAAGGAAGGAAAAAACCAAACACCCACAACCAGAAAAAAGCCTTCATTCAGGACCTCCTGGAATCCCAGCGCTTTCTGCACCCCTTACTCTGCAGCCTGGGGTGCTCAGCTCTGCGGGACGCAGTCCATGAGCCTGAGTCTGCGACAGCCCAGCTAGAATCTTCTGCACAGGACAGGGATGACAGGGATGACAGGAACCGGGGAGTGTGGGAGGCTGCGCTCACTGGCATTCTTCCCCAGGGCCGGCAGTGACGCAGGGGAACGGAGCTGCCGCCAAACCTGTCATTTACCCACCGCTCACTCCTTCCAGCCCGGTGCTCGCTGCTTCCTGGGCGCCCCCTCCTCGGAACCTCGCCACAAGCTTCTGATGACGCTGCTACGGTCCCCATTTACCCAGGCGGCGCCCGAGGCTTAGAGGGGATAAGCCTCTGGTCTCTGGCCTCCTGGCTGGAGAATCCGAAGCCTGGCCCTTTATTTTTATTTTTATTTTTTTTTTTACATTTTTTTATTAAATTATTATCTGTGTACATATCGAAGCCTGGCCCTTTAACCCGCTCTGGGAATGAGCTGTCTCTTTCACAGATGCTGTGTCTGGCATCTGACAGGCTTCACCCCAATATCAGTGACTTACCTCGGGTGTGCCTCACAATAGCCGTGCGGCTGACAAGACTGCGAGGATGTGATCACTTCCAGATGGGGACACTGCCACTCAGAGAGGTCGAGTGACTTGCCCAAGGCCACACAGCTGGGAAAGAACAGAGGGCAGTGGAGAGGACAGGCTCTTGGGCAGGATCGCAGGAGCCCAGTCAACACGCATCTAACTCTGTGGTCACATCCCATGACCCTGAGCAAAGTCACTTCCCGGAGGTTCCCAGGCCTCGGGGTTTCAGGGTGAGGCGTGGGCGGAGTGGAAAAGTGGGTGACTCCAGAGGCAGTAAAGATGGAGCATGGGGTGGGGGAGAAATCCGTTATAACTACTCAGAATAACGAAACTGGTTCCATAACCAGCTAGCACTTTTCCACAGTGACTATTGCTGAGTCATAGCCTCTGAGCATCTCTCAGTCTGTCTCTGATCATCGGAAGGACTTGGCTTTTTTTTAAAATATATTTTCTTGATTTTTTTTACAGAGAGGAAGAGAGAGGGATAAAGAGTTAGAAACATCGATGAGAGAGAATCATCGACCAGCTGCCTCTTGCACACCCCCTACTGGGGATGTGCCCGCAACCAATGTACATGCCCTTGACCGGAATCGAACCTGGGACCTTTCAATCCGCAGGCCAATGCTCTATTTACTGAGCCAAACCGGTTTCGGCAAGGACTGGGCTTTTAAGCGGAGGGGCTGCAGCTGGCTCCCCCCAGAGCGGCATTGCCCTAGGAGGCATTTGCTTTGCACCTCTGCTCTCTCCACCTTCCCTTCAAATCCTCCCACCACCTCAACTCCCGAGTCCCTCACCTTAGCCAACTTACTTGAAAATGGTTCTATGTGCCTATCCTTGTTGTTCTGTGTTGTTTTTTTATTGTGATAAAATGTGCCGGTGTGGCCATTTTAAAGCGGCGTTTCATAAATTCACCGTGTGGTGCGGCTGTCGCCACTCTCCAATTTCCCAACATTCTTATCACCCCCCAACCAGTCGCCCTTTCCTCCCCTCGGCCCTGGCAACCACTCATCTGCCGTTTATCTCTGCGGATTTACTGACTCTGGCTATTTCCTCCAAACAGAAGCACACCGTCTGTGGTTTCTGTGTCTGGCTGCCTTTACCTAACATTTGGTTTGCTTGCATGTGTTTGCTGTGATCACTCATGCTATTCTGAGCATTTGTGAACACCTATTGGCCATTGTGTGACCTAGGAATAGAACTGGTAGGTCCTGGGATGATTCCATTAGCTTACTGAGGACCTGCAAACTCTCCCACAGCCCTGCCTGCTCTGGGCCTGGCCTTGTGGGAGGTGCTGGAGATATAAAGATGAAGAAGACACATATCTTTGGGGAGGAATTCAGAGCCCAGGTAGGAGGACTGGCACATGGCAGGGGCCATCACAGGGGGGTGTGACCGATAGCTTCATTTGCTCAAACTCAACCCTGTCGGAGGCTCCCTGTACCAGAGGCAATCCGGGAAAAGATATTAACCGCTTAAATCATGCTCTCCTTTACATTGTTCATTAGACTACATTTCTGCAAAATATTTGTGACAAAGCCTCATAAAAGCTCTAATGGGATCCTCATAACCATTTTAGATGACGCTGTTAGCGCAGAATCCTATAGCTACTTCATCCTCCCAAGCAGATCTGTCCAACGGCTAACGATTCTGTATTCTTCATGGAGAGCTTCCTTACACCAAATGCTCCACCACATCTGTATCCATTTTTGTCGAGAATGCTTACAAACATCTTTTATACCAATCTAGGAGCTTAGTAGGAACTCCTTCACCTCCTCCTCTTTAAAAATGAAGTATTGCCGAAACCGGTGTGGCTCAGTGGATAGAGCGTCGGCCTGCAGACTGAAAGGTTCGATTCCGGTCAAGGGCATGTGCCTTGGTTGCAGGCACATCCCCGGGGGGGGGGGGGGGAGGCAGCTGGTCGATGTTTCTCTTTCATCGGTGTTTCTGGCTCTCTATCCCTCTCCCTTCCTCTCTGTAAAAAAATCAATAAAATATATTTTTTTAAATAAATAAATAAAAATAAAAATGAAGTATCCATTGAATGCCAATCCATTGCCAGCCCCTCAGCTACCTGCTGGGGGAACAATAGGGAACCAGACAGGCCCTGCCCTGCATGAGCTGTCCGTTCCAGGGAGGAGACAGACAGGAAAGCGGGTCATGGTTATGCAATGAGATGATGGTGCAGTGAGGGGGGTTGGCTGGGCCCTGCTATGAGAACATAAAAGTAGGACCCACCCAGCCTGTTGGAGCCAGGGAAGCCTCGGAGAGGGGGTGACATTTCAGCTGAATACTAAAGGATGAGTGAGAAGTGGCTTCTACGTAAGAAAGCAATCGAATTATTTTTTCCTTGAGGATTCAGCCATCTCCTTGCAGTGTTTCTATTGTCAACCAAAGCAGAGAGGAAAGGAATCAAGTATTTTAAGGTATTTCATCCCCGAGGGGAAAAGAGCCATGGTTCTCCCTTACGTGTAGTTCAGTGTCCTTTCTCCTGTGTGCTCAGTACAAAGTACAGCTGAGTACCTGGATTCCTACTACCCTATTCCTTGTCCCCTTTGTCCAATGTGCCCATGTACCCTGACCTCATCAGTGAGTGTGTCAGGGGCAGAGGGGCCTGCAATGAGAGCATAATTGCCCTGAGTTTTCCCTGATCCACATTTTTAAAGCAACCTCTCTAGCTTGGCCAGTGTGGCTCAGTGGTTGAGCATCAACCTATGAACCAGGAGGTCACAGGTCAATTCCGGGTCAGGGCACATACCTGGAATGCAGGCTTCCTTCCCCCCAGTGTGGGGTGTGCAGGAGGCAGCTGATCAATGATTCTCTCTCATCATTGATGTTTCTATTTCTATTTCTCGTTCCCTCTCTGAGATCAATAGAAATGTATTTAAAAAAATAAAAATAAATACATAATCCCTCTTGACCAGCTCACTTGGCTCCTAGGGGAACAATACAGCTCAGCTTCTCTGCACACACAGAAGGGTCCCAGTGCAGACCAGGGAGCAGAGGGAGAGACAGGGCATCGTTAGGCCGTTCTGATTCCGCCGAATTCTCTCAGACCAGGCCTCCGTGGGTTTGAACGGATCCTTGACCTTGGGGTTATCCTCCGGTTGAGTATCTAGGTTGATGACGTGGTGTTTGCTGAGGGACCCGATTCCCATGCGTTGCTGAAGCAAAGGTCACACAGGAAATCATGCCTCTGGATCAAAACCAACCTCCCAGCGTCCCCAGGCGACGAATTAGGAACGGACACACACACCGCAGACCACGGGATAGAGAATGAAGATCTAAATGCTTTTTAGTGACAACAGAAGGCAAGATCACAGTTTGCTATTTTTAAACAAATGCCTCCATTGGAAAAAAGAAGAAGAAGAAAAAAAAAAAACTTGAAACACAAAAAAGGGATCTTTAAAAATCCGCAGGAAGAAATCTGGTACAAGCGACGATGGCATTTTGAAGTCTCATCAGTGAGTTTTCACACAGACTTTCCGTCACATAACAGTCATTTATGTCTTCCGTCTCACACAGCGGCAAAGTCACAGGGAGAGCCGCCGGGATTGCTCCTGAAAGGAAACCAGAGGGGCCCGGAGCGGTTCTCCTTTCAAAGGGAGGAGCCGGCTTCTCCGAGGCTGACAGCGGTTAGCGCTGACGGGAGCAGCAGCCTCCTTTCCTCTGACTCCGCTTTTGAACCGAATGAAAGGAGCTCGGCGTAACGGTCCCTCTCAGACCGGAGCTCAGGCCTAACCCTCCAGAAACGCCGTAATAAAAGGAAGCACCAGCCCTGCTCCCGCCAAGGCTGCAAAAGCAGGTCACAGCGCGCGATGCGATATCCTCCTCCTGCTAAACCTTCCTCCGAATGACTGACACCGTCTTCCTGGATGGCCAGGACAGTTTCAATAGGTGGGGAGGGACAAAAAGGCTGACATGCGTGGCTATGTCGCATTGGGAAAGACTCAGGGCCTCAGTAATGCGATTGCAGCCCAAAGTGCACAAAGCCATGTTGCTCAGGTCAAGGGTTTGGTGGAAGAAAGCACAGGTTATTGTCATGTGCAAACGTGATGGGGAGTATAACGCTAACCGGGGAGTATAACGCTACTTCTCTGACAAAGTGTCCCCAATGGACACAAACATCTACCCATCATGTCAACCTTTTATGGAAGAGTTTTGCAGATTGCGCTGTTCTGAGACATTTGAAAATGTATTACCAGCTTTAACAAGTTAGTCTCGTGAAATTGCGAAACTGAGAAGACAGGGTAGACTTCATGAAGTCAGTGGAAGATATGTTAGAAAGATGCGTAAGTCACAGCAAAGCCAATGTTAGATAGGTAGCTGACTTTGCAAGACCAGAAAACTACTAAAAAGGGAGAGAGAGAAAAAGAAAATGTGCAAGGTACTTGTAAAAAGAAAGTTCTGGATGTCAAAATACTAAGAGAATAACTGATGAAGCACTAAAATGTGTGGGGTTGTGTTTTTTTTTTCAAAAATGACCATATTTATAATATTATTCCAAAAATTACATGTGAAATCAAATATATCAAATACTATCAAATAATTTTCCTGAAAAATTATATATCCTGCAAAGCCATGTGATTCATTTTTCATTCACTTTAAGTCCTAGGATATATTTGCCTTCACAATATGAAGATTTATCTTTCCAGATAAAGTCTTGGATAATAAATTTCGACCATGAACTTGTCCTCCCTGTTTAAAGTGGTGCCAACGTTCCTCAATGACAGGTCTATTGCTTCTTGCTCACGTTTGATCCTCCATGGCTCTGGTGACGACTTCCCAAGGTCTCAGAGGATAAATCTCTAGATGGCCCAGAGCCTCCTTCAATCCGGGGGCTTATCGCAGTGTTCTGAGTCAAGAGGTCTGTTATTCTTCCCGTGGCTAAACTGTCCTTGAGCCTCATGTCCCTTTGATGCCTTTGACGTTGACCATGAACTCTTCACATGGTTATGAAGAGAGAGATGCTAATGGCATCTGCTGTCAGGCTGGAATACTTCCCTTGTCCACCGTCCCTTCCCAACAGCACTCAGGGAGGGGAGGCTTGTGTCCTGGTCCCAGCGGTGGAGTCTTTTGTGTCTATTCCAGAAGGACAACGTCTCCCTGATAGGGTTCACGCTCCACGGGGGTAGGTGTGCAAGTCTGAAAAACAAAAACAAAAAAAAAAACAACGCATTTCATTTTTCTCTTCTGACTTGTTTATTGACTTCTTTTTTAAAAAATATATATATTTTATTAAATTTTTACAGAGAGGAAGGGAAAGGGATAGAGAGCCAGAAACATCAATCAGCTGCCTCTTGCACACCCCCCACTGGGGATGTGCTCGCAACCAAGGTACATGCCCTTGACCAGAATCAAACCCGGGACCCTTCAGTCCACATGCCAATGCTCTATCCACTGAGCCAAACCGGTTTCAGCCATTATTGACTTCTTGAATTCAGAGCTAAGGGCAGCTCCCTTAATAAATTGTTGGACCAGAAAGAAATCTCATGAACTTATCATGTGTCTCCCAACCCCTGTCCTTTCACAGCAATGCCTGGCAGCCTCCTGCACCTGTGTCGCCCCCTCTTGGCCGGCGTTAATCTGTGTCAGACAAAGGCCTGAAGAGCACTCTGTAGTGATCATTCTTCCACTGCAGCTTTCCTTGGGGCTTCTGAGTTCTAGTCCCAGCTTGTCCTTTCCGTCGTTCTTGACATCAGTATTCCTCTCCTAAGACTCTCAACATTTCGGTTCAGATTCTAGCAATTTTAATGTCTTTTTTTTTTTTTTTCCCTCTCTCCTCATTTTCCCAATATCACTGTGTGTAACAGGCCTCCCACAGAATCTCACATCTCCAGCGACCGACTGCGCAACAGAACCCTGGCTGGGCCAGCTAGAATTCACTCAGAGTTGAAGCCTGGGCTTCATAAGCACTGGAGCTCCTGAGCAGCGACCAAACCATACTGTTGCTAAACACGCACACAAATTCACAGACAAGTCGAGAAGGAGCAAATCCCCGTGACAGAGGGTGTGGGCTCGGAACCAGACCGCCTGGGCGCATGCCTCCAGGCTGCACTCCAGGGCCCTGAGTTGTAAACTGGGGGTGATGAGAGCACCCGCCCCATAGGGTGGCTGTGAGGATTCCGCGTGGAGGGAATTAAATACAGATAGCGGTTAGAATAAGGCCTGTGATAGAATAGGCTCTTCACAACTAAACACGTGTGTGTTTGTACGTGTAAGTCATATGGAGGTAAACCATAACAAATTCCTGCAGGTCTTACTTTGACCACTCAAACTAGTATGTTGTAGGGATCGATACTGTGAGCTTTGGATCAGGACAGACCTAAGTTTGAATTGTAGCCTTGCCATTCACTAGCTGTAAGAAACTGGCAGGCTAATAAATCCCTCCTTCCCCTCCCCTCTCCTCACGCCCCCCTTCCCCCAGCCTACTCACTCATCTATGAAATGGAGGGAATAAAACCCCTCTCTCAGATGCATGAGATTTCTCAGATACAAAGCACTTCCCTCACTCATCAATAGATACTCAATGCACATACACAGCCCCAGGCATGGAGGATAAAGCAAAGAAAAAGCCCGAGACCGTCTCTACAGCTGTGAACCCTGACAGGTAATGTTGTGCGCACTGCCACCACTCACACTCTGGGCGGACCCCAGTCTGAGCCCCTGTCCCCTTTCTGTGCTGCTGAGACGCTGTGGGACCTCCATGTTGGCTCCCTGCTGACTCAGGGCTTCTCTTCAGCCTGGATCCTGTCATCACCTTGAGGGCACTGACAAGGGAACGGAAGGCCAGCCTTCCATTTCTGCTCCCCAGCGCCTGGACACTGTGGTCACTGGGAGCCCAGCCAACCCCAAAACTTGAAATGCATTGAGTGCCCCACTCTCTGTCCACATCCTCCCTTTCTGGGCTTTGGTTTCTGTGTTTTTCTCTCCTGGTTCGTTTTTTCAAGCCTGACTGCATGGATATAAAATTTTTCATCCAAACCTGCTAACAATGCGGATTAACTGTTAAATGGTTAACAATAAGGATTAATAGTTAACCGGTTAATGATGCATATTAAGTATTAACCGGTTAATAATGTGGATTATCTTTAACCAGTTATCAATGTGGATTGAGTATTAACTGGCTAGTAGTGCAGGCTGACTATTAACTGGTTAATAATGCAGATTAATTATTAACTGGTTAGAAATGCGGATTGACTATTAATCTTTAATAATACAAATTTTGTAATCCAAAGAAAACATGGTAATTTCAAGAGAAACATCAAAAGTGCTTTACTCAAAGTAATGTCCACCGCTAGCTACACATTTCCCTGTCTTTCAGGTAATGTGTGGATACCATCCCAATAGAACTTTTCTTGTTTTGAGGCAGACCATTCAGAGACCCAATTTTCCACTTCTTCGTACATTTTGCAGTGCTGCTCAGAAAGTGCGTGTGGCATCAATTGGAACAAGTGGTCATCTGAAGGAGCAAGGACTGGTGAATACAGCGGGTGGGTTAATACTTCCCAGGCAAGATCTTTTAACGTGTCTTTAACTGGTTTTGAAGTGTGTGATGGTACGTCATCAACAAGAAAAATTACTTTTTCGTGTCTTCTGACCCATTCTGGTCGTGTTACGATCAAAGCATGGTTCAAATTGATTATTTGTCATTGGTAGTGGTCATTATTAATGCTTTCATCTGGTTTCAGAGGCTCATAATGCACCACACCTTCCTGATCCCAACAAACGCAGACCATTGTCCTCTTTCTGAAGCGATTTGGCCATGCAATCGATGTTGATGGTTGACCTGGATCAACCCATGATTTTGTGCGTTTGGGGTCTTTATTGCCAGTCACCATTCCATGCAAAAAGGACTTTCTTTTGTGCCATTGAAGCAACATTTTACTGATGACTTTTCAGTTTTTCCATTTGTCTCTCTTTCAGTTAATGTGGCACCCATTTTCCTTCCTTTAAAATCTTTCCCATTGCTTGTAAATGATCGAAAATTGTTTGCTGAGCAATGGTTAATTTTTCTGCAGGTTGTTTTTTAGTTTGACATGCATCTTCATCCAATAATGCTTGTAATGGTTGGTCTTCAAACTTTTTCGGTTGACCTAGTCGTTCTTCATCTTTCATATTGAAATCATCACTTGTAAATCAACACTTTAAACCAGCGTTCACAAGTATCTTGAGATATGAGAATGTTCACCATGAGCTTCCAGATATTTCTATGTAAGATGGTGATAACTTTCAGCAGCACTTTTCTTCCAAATAAATTAATGAATTAAAACTTTCCGAAAGTGATCTTTTTATTGGCACGAAGTTTGACATTTTTGAGTGTGAAAATATCTATGATGTTAACACCTTCAGAACACTTGACCTATGAAGTGTTGAAGCTTGTTGTCAGTACAACAAAATAGCATACATATCCAATGGCATATATATATCTACATATGTGTAGTGCTGTCTACTGGAAAAAATCGTATTATTCATCGGTCCACCTAGTATGATGCTGCCCTCAGGGAACTAACACTCTAGCCAGGAGACCAGCCAAGTTCTGGACCGGCAAACACCGGAGTCTGTGCTTGGTAGTCTGGGATGGTAAGTGATTAATATTCTTCAGAAGAAAACAGGTGAACAGGAAAAAATGTTATGAGTTGTTCTGCTTGCTTTCAGTAGTCTGGGATGGTAAGTGATTAATATTCTTCAGAAGAAAACAGGTGAACAGGAAAAAATGTTATGAGCTGTTCTGCTTCCTTTCAAACACATGTATCCTCATTCACCAGGAAATCTGAATATTTTCCATGGGAACCAAGCAAGAGCTCAAATACCCTCATGTGATTTTAAAGAATTTCTAATGACTATTTTTTTCTTAATCTTAATGTGATATTTTCTTCTATCTATAAAATTATCTTTGCCTAATGAAGAGAAAAATGTCTTCAGACAATACTCAAATCTCATTTGACCCATTTTTTTTAATACTATTTCCACACCAACATTTTATTTTTTTAAATACATTTTATTGATTTTTTACAGAGAGGAAGAAAAAAAGGATAAAGAGTAAAAAACATCGATGAGAGAGAAACATCGATCAGCTGCCTCTTGCACACCCCCCATTGGGGATGTGCCCGCAACCAAGGTACATACATGCCCTTGACCAGAATCAAACCTGGGACCCTTCAGTCCGCAGGCCAATGCTCTATCCACTGAGCCAAACCGGTTTTGGCCACAGGAACGTTTTAAAAAACAGTGAATTTCCCCATGTTTTGAGTTTCACAATAATTTTCTCCTCTTGCTTCACAGAGTTCTCATGATATAGTGGGAATGAAAAAGGCCCTCCCATAAATCTCAACTCATATAGTTACTTAGTGCTTAGCCCCAGGAACAATGTTTTATTTATCTGAGACTCAGATTTCTATGTAAGATGGGGATATTAATATCTACTCACGGTTTGCTGTACAGAGTAAGTAAAACAATATAAACGACCTAATACAGTGCCTGGAAGATAGCAAGTGCTCAGAGCAAGAGACGGTAATAATGATGAACTATTATTGTTATTGCAAAACCATTAATGCACTAGCATGCCTAAAAATGTATAGATCTGACCCCAAACGCCACCATTGCTCTGGTGACCTGACACTCAACTCCAGGGAGCATTTTCCAAGGGGCCGTTGCTAAACTTTAAACTCCATTCATTCCCTTGTTTGAAGGGAGGCCACGCCTCCCACAGTTTCTCCGAGCCAATGGCATCAGGCCATATAACTGATTGACAGGAGTCTTGGTTCAATCGCTGCCTGAAGACCTTGCTCAGTCTGTCTCAGACTGTATGGCCGTCCAGGATGCTTGTACCCCTTTAACTCTCCTTAGTTCTCTCACTGGATTCAAACTTGAGTTATAGTCGGAGGCTCTCCCAGATTTTCCTGGCTCCCTCCTGCGTTCGCTCACAAGTGTCTTCCCTAATAAAAAAAAAAGTCAGACCTGCTGAAACCGGTTTGGCTCAGTGGATAGAGCGTCAGCCTGCAGACTGAAAGGTCCCAGGGTCGATTCTGGAAAAGGGCATGGACCTTGTTGTGGGCACATCCCCAGTAGGGGGTGTGCAGGAGGCAGCTGATCGATGATTCTCTCATCAGTGTTTCTAACTCTCTATCCCTCTCCCTTCCTCTCTGTAAAAAATCAATAAAATAAAATAAATTTTTTTTAAAAAAGTCAGACCTTTATTCATGAGAGTCTGCTTCTGAGAATACCCTGACTAACCCAAATGCCAAAGGCCCCCGGAGGTCCTGAACTTGCCTGGGAAACCCTGAGTAGGCACCAAACCCTAAGGGAAAATGCAACCATCCCATAATGATTCCTTCTTTGAACATTGGTATTTGTTTGGAACCTCTCCTATCAGTTCTGATGTCCCAGGGATGTATGAAATGGAGTGTACGTGACAACACCACCACCAACACCCAGGAGCGGGTGCCAGCTCCGCCCCGGCGGGTAACAGCCACTCGGGCACATTCACCTGGTCCCGCTGCTCGATCCTCCGGTAAACATATTCAGCAAATGGCTTGCGAGGAATGTACTTCCCGTCTCCTGGTGCGACATGGAAAACTCCAGCTTCATACACCACTTTGCCCCTGGAAATGGTCACCAGGGGCACCCCGTGGCAAACCATGCCTTCGAAGATGTTGAAGTTCACAGCTTGGTGGTGAGTTTTTGCTGAGATAGTCCTGTTTGTAAAAAAAAACAAACAAAAAAAAAACAGAGAAGTCCCAGCTCATCACCAGCTCATCTGGCGAATATAAAATATTAAAAGGATGACTTACGAGAAAATTTAGCAACTCTATTAGGACATAGCTTTGTCACGGGGACAAGTGACTTCAAGAATAGAACATAGCATTAACATTTCATGGCGAAGTAATTACATTTTTCTGAGTGAAAAACCCAATACCTCATGCTTTATGGTGACTGATGAAGACAGAGTGGGTGGAGGGAAGGTGCTGGCTCTCACATTTAAATTTTAAAATTAGTATTTATGTGTTTAAAGGACAAAGTATTAATTAAGAGACATTTCCAACACTGAGGAGTCTCATGCACACACTGACCCAACACCCAGACACCGGTAAGACTGCGCAGTACCTTTCCCCAAATACCATTCCTTCCCCTCTCCCCTTTCCAGAGGTACTCGCTCATTGGTAGTTATCAAATGGAATTTGATACTTATCAAGGCAAAAATCATAGCTTGAACCTCTTTCCTTTGTCTGAGGCAAAACTGGAAAATGGAGGATGATAAAAATAACAAAATACAGCCTGGCCAGTGTGGCCCAGTAGTTGAGAGTTCACTTATGAACCAGGAGGCCACAGTTCAGTTCCTTGGTCAGGGCGCATGCCTGGGCTGTGGGCTAGATGTCTGGTAGGGGGTGTGTAGGAGGCAGCCGACCAATAGATGTTTCTCTCTCTCTCTCCCTCCTCCTTCCCCTTTCTCTAAAAATCAATAAAAACATATTTTAAAAAACACACACAGAGCAGCTCCTGCTGTGGGCAGCCTCGGGCTATGCTGGCCTCTGGCCTGGGAGACTCCCAGGGCCTCCAGAGAGCCTGTTTCTGCCTAAGTGACAGCCAGCTGGTTACCTGTAGTCAAAGACCCTGATTGACAATGACTTTGCCCTTGGAGAGTAGTTAACGCCCATGCATGTCTCTGAGGCAGAGTTCAAAAGGTCTGACTCAAAACACACACACACACACACACACACACACAACACACACAACACATACACATGCACACACAACACAAAACAAACCAAAAGCTGTTTTCAAGCAACTCTGTCTGCAGAACAGGTGCAAAGGAGGAGGGGTGCTCTGATTTCATTGGTAAGCAAAACCCAAGAGCTGGGAGATTCCCTATCCAATAGTTTTCAAAGTTACTATGCAAGTCACTCCAGGAGAGTAGCATTTATATATATATATATATATATATATATATATATATATATATATATATATATATATATACATATATATATATATATATGAAATACCTTCTCTCTAATTGTCTTTTTCTAAATTTATAAATTCGGCAATTTATTTATTTTTCCCCTTTTAAATAAAACGTGTTGGGTGGCATTGGTGAATACGATCTCATAGGTTTCAGGGGTGGGTTTCTATGTTACAGGATCTGTAGATTGCACCACGTGCCCACCCCTCACAGTCAAACCTTCTCCCGTCACCATATTATCAGGAACCTCTTTCACCTCCCACCCCCTTCCCTCCGGCGACCACCACATTGCGTGCGGTTTGCGGTCATGAGTTTCCGTTTTATGAGTGAAATCATATGGTTCTGAGCTTTTTTCTGACTTTTTCTCTCTTTCTCGTCCCTCCTCTCTGAAGTCAGTCTCTCTCTCTCTCTCTCTCTCTCTCTCTCTCTATGTTATCTCTCTACATTGTGATTGGATGGCTAGGCCTGTCCTGGTGAGACTGGACAGAAAGGACTGATTAAAACCTTCTCCTCTGAGTGTGAGGCTGGAGTTCTGGGCCACTGGCTCTTCATGAGCACCTTCACAGGGAGGGCGTCCTCCATGGTCACTCTGCCCCAGGGAGACGCTGCTCTTTGCCAGCCCTCTGGGAGCCGGTATCGAACGGCGCATCTCTCCGCAGAGGGTGTCAAGGTTGTCTCACTGAGTCCCAATTATACGCACGTCCAAGGCTCAAGCCGTCAGGGAAGCAGGAGCCCCGAAGATAACAGGAAGCTAGTTTCCACCAGAGTCCATCACTCTGATACCACTCACATCACAGCTGCAGGGGAAACACATCCCGCTCCTTGGCAAATGGCTTTCTGTCAAAGAGCCGCGTGCTCTTACAGAGGAGAAGACTCGCCGAAGCGAGGCCTGCGAGAGACAGCACGGCCGCCCCTGCGCACCCAGGGAGAACACGGGGCAGGAGGAGGGTGTCTGAGAGCAGCGTGGGTCTTCCCGACCGCGGGGAAATTATGTGTTTAAGGATTTTGTTATGTTTTCTCCAGCTCGGCCAATTTGTCCATGGCAGAGCTAGATCCTTTTTTTTTTTTTTTTTTTTTTTTTTTTTAATATAGTTTACTGAATTTTTTACAGAGAGGAAGGGAGAGGGATAGAGTGTTAGAAACATCAGTGAGAGAGAATCTTCGATCAGCCACCTCCTGCGCACCCCCTACTGGGGATGTGCCCGCAACCACCGTACATGCCCTTGACTGGAATCGAACCTGGGACCCTTCAGTCCTCAGGCCGACGCTCTATCCACTGAGCCAAACCGGTTTCGGCCACAGCTAGATTCTTATCAGGTTGTCATGAGAACAGCAAAAATAAGTGAGAAGGATTATGTCAGGGCTATTCGTGGCATCTTTAGAAATAGAACCCATCTCTCTGCATTGTATTATAAGGCAACTTGTGTTCAACGCAAAAGAAAAATAATCATTAAGTCTTCCCAACAACCCTATGGGGTAGGACTTATTACTATTCCTATGATATAGATGAGGATGACGAGACACCAAAACATTACTAACTCACCCCATGTTTCAGAGCTAATACATTCACGTCGCTCGGGGGTTATAGAGGTTAGGCTGTTGACCACTAGACAATATCACCGCATAAAAGCTCTGGAGGAAGCTACCAGGAAAGCATTCAATCCATGGAAGCATTCTTCACCCGCCAGAAAACACACAGACGACAGCTCGTCCCCTATTTCCTGAGGTTTACTAGGGTGTTTTTCTGTTTAGCAGTGAGGGGTGTAGGGTTGTCATTAAAAATTCCTGAAACCAGCCGAGACCGGTTTGGCTCAATGGATAGAGCGTCGGCTTGGGGACTGAAGGGTCCCGGGTTCGATTCCGGTCAAGGGCATGTACCTTAGTTGCGGGCATATCCCCAGTAGGGGGTGTGCAAGAGGCAGCTGATCGATGACTCTCTCTCATCGATGTTTCTAACTCTCTATCTCTCTCCCTTCCTCTCTGTAAAAAATCAATAAAATATATTAAAAAAAAAAAAAAAAAAAAAAAAATTCCTGAAACCAAAACTGGTCATTCTCAGCGTGATCACAAGAGAAGAGATTTCTTTTGACGTGTGCTCCAGCTGTCTATTTCAAACCATCTTGTCATTTCTTGGACGTGACACGTTATATAAATGGGGAGCAAAGCAGCCACATCTCCGGAAATGCTAAAGGGTGCTTCTTCAAGCACACCGTCATTACTAAGCAAAGTTGCTACTCACTGCACCCATCAATCTTCCGCCCTCTGTGCTGACTCCACCCCACCTCCTCCCGCAGAAGAGAAAATGGAGCGGCGTCAGCCATGTCCGTGAATCTACAGCAGACAACAATGCGGGAGCTCTACTGGTGCTCGGGGTATGACAAGACACTTAACGCAGGTTCATGAAAAGGCTGCCCAAACATTGACTTCAGGAAACTAACCGATCAGGTAACCCTGCCGTTTTGTCCTTGGAGCTGTGTCATGTAGGTCATGGGTGGTGGTGCAGCTTATGGTTAGTTAACCTTGGAAGTAGGTACCACCATCTTTATATCCTGTTCCTCACGCAGCACTGAGCAAATAGAAGGCCTTTTATATACACACTAGAGGCCTGATGCATGAAATTTGTGCAAGAGTAGGCCTTCCTTCTCCGAGCTGCCAGTACTGGTTTCCCTATAGCACTGGGACCCAGGCTTCCATCGCAGCCCCAGCTTCATCTGGAAGGTCATCTGGAAGGACATCCAGTCTAATTAGATATTATGCTTTTATTATTCTAGACTAGAGGCCAGGAGCATGACATCCGTGCATGGGTAGGGTCTCTAGGCCTGGCCAGCGATCATGGGTAATCAGGTTCCCCGCCTCCCCGCCTCCTCCTTCCCTTGCTCCCTCACACCCCGCCACTGCTGATTGCCCACCACATTCCTCATCACCCCCTCAGGGTCAGTGCACATCACAGAGAGCAATCAAACTCCTGTTCTCCCGGTCGAACTCCCGAGGGAACACTTTGCATATTGGCCTTTTATATATATAGATTTGTTTCTTCGAAACTAAGTGATGAGCAAGTTTCTGAATTCCTACCTCACATAAATATTACATGTTCTATATACTAGTTTTCAGAAAGTGGAGAACCAAAAAAATCATTTAGTGTCTTGCAGGAGCAAGAACTGAATATGAATCAGCAAAAGCTAGCATGACACCAGGATGTAGGTCCCTATAAATGTAAAACACGTATGTGCTTGTGGGTGAGGAAGGATTATTAGCTTTCAGAAGACAAGCTGTTAGCCAGACATACTGGTAGAATTCACTTTGTAGTGAGGATTCACTTTCTGGAGTAGAGGGGGGGCTTGATTTTGCAATAATTATATCGTTCCCTTCCCTGAGAAGCTGCCTTGCCCGTGGCAACATGACACTGTTTGACAGACTATGGGCAGAAAGAGATGTCAGTTTTCTGCCCAGAAATACCGTGGGTAAGTGCCCTGAGAGTTCAGAGAGGCCAGGGACTTATTATCATGTTCAGTTCTGATGTCATATTTTAAGAAGAGAAAGGAATGACTTGAAATATGAAGGGAAGTCCAAAGGATTCTCAACGAATGGGATGGGGTGAAAAAAGGAAGTTAGATATCAGAAATATTTAGGGGACTTTTAACTTGCCTCTTTTTTTTTTTTTTTGAAAGAAGATGACCTATTTTTCCTCCATCCCCACTGAGGGGAAGAAAAAGAGGCGATAAGCAGAAATGCTGGCAGGTGAAATGCCGTTTGACACTGGGAAATAACTTCCTGACAAGCAGGGAGTGGGTGTGTGAGTGAAGGAGAAGCGAAGACAGTGGAGAGGACCAGGGGAGAGGACCAGGCATGCAGACCGCTGCAGAACTGTGGGCCATCCAGAGATGGGCCGAAGCACCCATCCAAAGTCGGAACTCCCAGCTCTGGAATCCTAAGAGCAGAGCTGGCCTCCACCCGCAGCCCCAGGGACCCTCCCTGCTCAAAGGCTGAGCGCGCCGTGGGCGTCGGGCAGCACAAAGGTCCGCAGACGTGGGATTCGAATAGCAATGATCTCCTTTCAGTCTGGGCGAGCGCTGGGTGACAGCCCATCCTCCATGTCAGCCGCGGTGCCCCGCACGGACCCCCCTGACCTGGAGCATGTGGGAGGTGCTGTCAGAGTTAGAAGCACAGCCCCGGAGCCCCAATTAGCGATGAAGATATAGAGCCCGAACCTGACCAGCCCCAAAAGGCCTCTGCTTCAGGGAAGCCCTGCTGGTCACAGAGGCCCGTGGAGGCCGGGGCTAACGGAGGAGTCACCCAGGATCCAAGGCGGTGATGCTGAAAAGCTGCAGGAAACCCACTCAGCTCCCCCACAAGCCCGCCCTGGGGCAGACGCGTCCCTGACAGAGGCAGAGAACGGGGGCGGCACCCAGAGGCGCCCGGCAAGCTGACAAGGGATCCGCCACCGGAGACAGGCGGGTGGCAGAAACCTGCTGACGTGAGCAAACTGGGGTGATGCCTGCCAACAGGTGCCGCGTGCCCTGGGCGCTGTGACCCAGCGTGCACACGTCTGTCTCCACAGCCTGACCCTGACCCTGACCCTGAGCCTGCAGAGCAACCTTTGGCCTTGGGAATTAGAATCCTGCCCGTTGACCAATGAGGAAATGGAGGCAAACCAAGGCAAACCGCCTTGTCCAGGGTTACACTGTCAGTGAGTGGAGAGGCCAGAGCACAAAGCCAGGGGGTCTGGATTCCCCCCACGCCCTTGCCTCCTTCCCTGCCCTTTTGAGAGGCTGTTACTTTGCAGGGTTTAAGAGATTAGGCAATAGCTGAAGCCGGTTTGGCTCGATGGATAGAGCGTCGGCCTGCAGACTGAAGAGTCCCGGGTTCGATTCCTGTCAAGGGCATGTATCTTGGTTGCGGGCATATCCCTAGTGGGGGGTATGCAGGAGGCAGCTGGTCAATGATTCTCTCTCATCGATGTTTCTAGCTCTCTATCCCTCTCCCTTCCTCTCTGTAAAAAATCAATAAAATGTATTTTTATTTTTAAAAAAGAGAGAGAGAGAGAGATTAGACAATAGAGTCAACCCGGCCTGCTCTGAATCCCAGCTCTGCCCTATCCAGCCGTGGAATTTGGGGCGAACGACTAACCTCTCTGAACCTCAGTGTCATCATCCTTAAAGTGGATCCCCACATGGTGGTGGCATCTACTCCTTAGAGGGCGGAAGGAAAGGAGCAACCCGTTGGCAGCTCAACTGACCTGCAGGCTCATCTCCTGGTGTGAGGCGCCCAGGCCACCCCTGCTCTGCCTTCCCCTGCGGCAACAAAGAACAGGCACGGGTCCCCCTCCATCTCTGAGGGCTCCAGCTCCTGCTTGGGGTTCCGCCTGGTCCTTGCTCTCCCCACCTGACCCCCATCCTCCCTTCTCGAAGGCCTGTCTGCTGGACTTCAGGCTCCAGCCTCAGACGCAGAGACAGCAAGCCTTGCCGACAACTGCTTCACCAGCTCCTACATGCAGGGAAGCTCGAATCATGTGTGTGTCTACATGCATGTACATCTATGTGTGCATATATACACATGCGTGTATAACACACATATAGAAACAAGCATGTGCATTTAAATATGAAGAAAAATTGTGTATGTGTGTATACGAGTATCTGTATCTTTGTATATCCATATCGGTCTCCAAGTATAATAGTTCCCTGTTCACATTGCAGCCGGGTTACTTCTAGGATGGTTTCTCGCAGGGATCCGTCCTCATCGTTTGCTATCCAAAAGTGTCCACCTTTGCCATGTTCGCTTGCTTTTCTTACATTTACTAATAGCAGCTCGGTGGCTGAAAGGCATGGTCAGGTCATCTATGATCAACATGATGACCGTAAATAATATTATCCAATCGCAGCTTGTGTTTACTGCGTGCTTTTATTGTCAAGCTCCAGGCTAAAATCTCTTTGTATTATTTGTATGTAATGCTCCTCACTACTCTACGGAAGCAGGGTTTTTTAAAAATACCTATTTTATCGGTGTTTTCAGTGAAGACATCGAGGATTAGGAAAGCTGAGTAACTCACTTAGGATCATAACTAATAGTCTACAGGACTCAAATACTAAGTGTTAGCCACTCTATATTGCCTCCCACTCTACGTAATCCACCCAGAACACAATTCTGGAGTGAAACCCACCTTTATATGAAATTTTACGTCAACTTTTCCCACAAATACGGAGGCGCCTTAACGGGGAAACAAAATGCAAGGTAGGATGATTAGGGACAAAAAACAGAACAGAAAAACTTTCAAAAAGAAGATGGTGCCAAGTACCCATTGGTAGCTGAATTTAGGTCTTTACAGGAGGTCATACTTATCAGTATACATACCTTCTATGCAAAACCTTTCCCCTAAAAGAGTCAACCAATGAGTCCATTTTTAGACATAGTGTCATGTTTTCTTTTATACTTTGTGTACAATTTATCCTCCTCGGTGCCAGGAAACATCAGTGAGGCCAGGAGGTTTGCCGTGTACCCAGCAGTTAAAATACTGGACTAGTAAAAACAAAACAACAACTTGGGTCTCCCATCACATTGCAGAGAGCCATGCTTGCGTCATTAAACTCTTCTTGTCTCCGGTTTATCGCTTAAAAAAATGAGGTAGAATGACGAATTAGGTCTGCAGTGTTTCCAGGGAGAAAGCTAGGTTCTGAAAAATGAGATTCCTAAGTTCGTGATATTAAGACCATTATCTCACAGCTCTGGCCTCCCAGCCACAGACACCTCTGCTCACTGCTGGCTTGAGGCAGACAGGAACATGAACTGAAGAAGTCACCTTGATGGAATGCTTAGAAAATCCTTGCTCGCCTATGGGTTCATCAGAAACTCATTCACTCGTGCACTGTGCTAAACACTGAGGATGCAGCATCAACAAAACAGACAAAACTCCCTTCCCGGGTTCAGCTCACACTCCAGCCAGACCTATTCCTGAATCTGCAAGGACCTTTGCATTATAGCATGACTAGAACATATGAGCCAAGTCAATGTTTCAATAGTAACCACATGCAGGGAAGCGATGGACAACTACCTTCGGGCAGCATCGTGTCGGCATAAAAAACAGTATTGATCCGTCTGCCTCCTGGCCAACGAGAAATCAACCTGGACCAAGGATGCCAGGCAATAGGTTTCGTGGGACTCCCACGGCAGCTGCAAAAGAAACCTCATGGACCCCGACTCTCCCTCCCAAGGCTCCGGGCTGCCTAGGCCTCTCCTCGGGGAGAGCTGAGAGTCCCACAGGCACTGACACCTTTTCAAGAAGCTGCCGCCGCCCTCATGTCCACAGAGCCCTCCTGCCAGCAGCTTGTGGGGGGGGGGGGGGAGTGACTCCCGGGAGCGCGGGCCGATGTGCAGGGACCCACGTCACACGCCACACACCACATGCCACACGCCACACACCGGCCAAGCGCACACTTGTCGCCGAGAACAGAGCGTGCCAAGAAGCTGGACCTTGAACTCACAGGAGCTCCCTCAGCCTCTCCAGCTCCTCACTCCACAGGACTGTAAGGTGGGGCAAATGGAGCTTTGCAGTTGTTCATATGGATAATACAATCTATAATAATAATAAAGGCGTAATATGCTAATTAGACCAGACAGCCGAACGACCTTCCAGGCGTCTTTCTGAACCACCTTTCAGACAAAGCTGGGGCTGTGAGGGCTGAGGCAAGCCGCCACAGCTGCTAGGACCGGGCCCCTTGCACAAACTTTGTGCACCAGGCCTCTAGCAAGGAGTAAGTAATACAACAAGAGTAAACTGTGTTTTGTGTATTCACAACAGTAAACCTCCTTAGCCCAACCCCAGTAGGGTGGTTCCTGGACCATACTTTGAGAACCACTGCTCTTAAAAATAAATAAATTAAAAAAGTGTTTTGGTGCTTTCTGGGGGCCACTGAAAAGGCTGCCCTTCCCTGAATACTCACTTCCTCCATGTAGCCGTCACTGCCGCCTCTTCTGGAGGGAAGGGTGCGTTTTCACTGCCCCCACCTCCCAAAAGGCCGCGTGGGAAGCCACGGCTCTTCGCTGGGCTTTGGGGCTATAAGGACCCTAGGATTCTTTCCATTGCCTTTGACTCATTTTCATTCCGTCTTCTGCTTCCTACAGAGCCAAGGCCCACGGCTTTATGATAATTAAGTGTGAGTCTGAGGCAATCCACAGAGTCACCTGACCACGGAAGGATGCTACCTGGCTTCAGCCATGCTCATGGCCAGGTCTGCTGACTCTGGCTGAGGGCTCTGGAATGCATCTTTGTCAGGCACTGCTTGGGGGAAGGAGAAGGCCGAAGTGCTATGAATTCTTTTTTTTTTTTTTTTTTTTTTATTCAAAAGGGGGGAAAATGTAAATCCTGGATCTGGAACCAGTTCCAAGAGCAAATAAACAAAGCCTTTTAAATCGAATTATTTGTTTACCAGCCCAAGACTGTTAATATCTGGTTTATTCACTAAAAAAATAAAAATAAAATAAAATTATTGGGCTCCTATATGTAGCTGGTACTGTTTTGGAACCTAGGAATACAGCTGTACATGATACAGGCAAAGGCCAAAACCAGAAAAACATGTATGTCAGGTAAGGGAAAAAATAGAGCCGGTGCCTGCGTGTAAAACCCATGCCTTTTGCACACCCACCTCCCCACATCCTAACGCTTAAAGCAGCCAGTGCTTCCTCTGGCAAAGGCTACACATGCTCAACAACAGGGCTCCTGTGATCTGCTCCTGAGGTGCGTTTCCTTCATGATTTGGGGAGGGAGGGGAATTATGCAGCCATGATTAGCGAGGTCCCTGGAAACCAATTCTAGTTCCCTGAAAAGGTTCCGCAGCCTCAGAACATGTTTAAATACACCACCCGGCGTGCACAGAGGTTACCTTTCCGCCCACAGGTCATCAGCCAGGCCAGCTTTTTTTTTCACACACAGTCCAATACTTCTAAAAACCAAACGATGGCCAAAACTGGTTTGGCTCAGTGGATAGAGCGTCAGCCTGCGGACTGAAAGGTCCCGGGTTCGATTCCGGTCCAGGGCATGTACCTTGGTTGCGGGCACATCCCCAGTAGAGGGTGTGCAAGAGGCAGCTGATTGATGATTCTCTCTCATTGATGTTTCTAACTCTCCCTCTCTCTTCCTCTCTGGGAAAAATCAATAAAATATATTTTTTTAAAATAAAATAAATAAAATAAAAATAAAAATCAAACGATGAAGACTCCGGAGGGTACAAAAGGAAGGTTAGGCGCTCGGTTGGGATATTTCTCAAAAGAGTCAGCGCGGGAGGCCCCGGAGGGTTCTAGTTTCATCAGAGGATGACGCAAAGGAAGCCATCCACGCCTCTCCACTTCGGTCATTCTTGGCGAACATCGGAATGACCCATAACCTACTAACTGATTAAAGGGTCCTAGGTATATGTCTTGATCATTCTGTAACCCAGAGGGGGCATTTCAAAAGCTGCCAGCCACGCCTCTTCACCGAACAGACAGCTCAACTCATGTGTTTTCTGTCTTCTAGGAGAAAAGCAAGGGCATGAAGCAGGAGAAGGGTGCATGCAAAGCCAACGCCGGCCGTAACTGAGCTGGAAAAAAATAAACGAAAAGCACCGTGAGCAAAACACGCCTGGCTCTGCAGAACCCCGTGCGGCTGAAAGTCTTCATTAAATGTCCCAGTGCACACAGCGTGCCAGCGGCCTGCGTGTGTGCCTGAGACGCCGTGAGCTCTCCTGGAGCTCATAAGTACGGGCCAGGGACAGTTGCCATGGAAACCAAGTGCTCTCGAATCAATCCCGGAGGACGGAAGCTCACAGGAGAGCCCGGGATGGCCGGCGCAGGAGTTACTGCTGCTGCTGCTCCTGGGCCGGCCAGGAACTCCCAGGCCGCCCTCTCCAGGGAGGTTTGGACAGGTTGGCCAACCTGACCAGGCCTTGGTCTTGGCCACAGGACACCCCCAGATTCCGTCTTCACACTGCCTGGACATCGCACTCCTTTTTTTTTTTTTTTTAAATATATATTATTGATTTTTTACAGAGAGGAAGGGAGAGGGAGAGAGAGTTAGAAACATCGATGAGAGAGAAACATCGATCAGCTGCCTCCTGCACACCCACCGCCGGGCATGTGCCCAGGACCCTCCTCCAGTCCACAGGCCGACGCTCTATCCACTGAGCCAAACCGGTTTTGGCTCGCACTCTTGCTTTCTTCCCCTTAACTGTATAAGGACCAAGAGGTGCTACAAAAATGGGCCAGAAGCTTAGATGGGGCACATGCCCTTCAGTGTGAAGCTTTGGCCCGAGGAGCGAGGGGCTAGGAGGACACAGGCCTCCGTCAGGAGCCGTGGACAGCCGCTCCATGAGCCGTCAACGCCTCGTGTAGCAGACTCTGTGCTTCTGCAAAGGGTGAGTGCTCCCCGCACACCGAGGGCCGTTAGTTTTGATCGTGCAATGACACAGACGAGCTGTGGCCGTGGATGTTTGCAGGAGCTGCTCCCAGACTGGGAACGTCGCAGGTCATCTTTCACAGGGAAGGCCAACCCTTCGCGGCAGACTCCTACTCCCAGCTGTCTCTGGCCATCCATCACCGCACGGCAGGTTGCTCCCCATGGGATCATCCATCTCTTCACGGGTTTAAAATAAAAAGATCTCGGCTGCACTGCTTGTCCCTCTCAACCCCCATCTGCCTTGGTACCTTCAGTGTGGTCCATGTTTAAGGCTACAGATGGTGTTTAGGCATACATATTTCTACATGCCATTAATAAGTAATGAGGATTTTTTATTTTATTTTTTAATGAAAATATCTAGGTACCACAAAGCCAAAAATCATGAGCCAGTGCATCCATTCTCCAGAGGCTGGCTGGTGCTTGCATAACCAGCAGCTCTCGTGGCCTGGTTGGGGCCCCGAGCTCAGGGTGGGCTGCGGGCGCCCCCTTCAGGACCTTGGGTGAAACGCGTGTTGCTGGCATTTTGAGATCCTAACTAGTCAGCTGGGTCATTGTTTTTGCTAAAACCTTGCAGGAAATTTTCAAAGGGAAATGTTAGCGGGCCCGACTGCCATTTCTTTAGCACATCCTTCTTCCATGCCGTGTGGAAGTCCATCACTCCTTCTCACTCACCCATTCAACATTTACTGTACGTTTACTCTGGGCTGAACTGGGTCAGACCCTGGGGATACAGAATTAATTAAGACATAAAACTAGAGCATAATTCACCACTCCTTACCTATGGGCTGTGCTCAGTGACTTCCTTCTGAAAAGAGCACTCTTGTGGAAAGGGGGAGAAATGAGCAACTACACAGCGGGGAAGCCTGACGCACCCCACCCCAGCCAGGGACCTAGGTCTGCGTCCACAGTGGAAGGCCATGTTGCTAGCATGGGCCGTCGGAAGGATGTGGTGAAAACAATACTGTACTTGTGTGGTCTTCCTCCCGAGACCCATAACCCAAGGCTGACGATGAGAAAAAGGAGACATCGGAAAAATGACAACAGAGGAACATTCTTCAAAATAGCTGCCCAGTCCTCCCCCAAACTGCCAGGGATATAAAAAAAAACAAAGGAAGTTAGAGAGTGTCAGAGGCCATAGGAGCCTAAGGAGAAGGGCGACTTCCCAGAAGGGAGCCTCGGGTGGAAAGGGGATGTTTGGCAAAAACTAAAGAGATTTCAATCAAGTACGGACTCTAGTTGATAATAACCTATCAGCACTGGCTCATTACCTGTAATGCATCCGGTAATGCACAATAATAGTGGGAACAGTGTGGGGTAGATGGGGGCTCTGCATTACCTTTGCGGCTGTTCTGTAAACCTCAAACTGTTCGGAAATAAAACACTTCCTTGTTTAAAATGGGGTTCGATTTCAAGAACGTCAACGAGAGCGCCAGGCTAGTGTGGCTCAGTGGTTGAGTGTCGACCCATGAGCCAAGAGGACCCCCCAGTTCAACTCCTGGTCAGGGCGCCTGCCTGGGCTGCAGGCTTGATCCTCAGTAGGAGGTGGGGGAAGGTGGCCAACAGATGTTTCTCTCTCGTTGAAGTTTCCATCTCTCCATCCCTCTCCCTTCCTCTTCTTTAAAATCACTAAACACATGTTTTAACCCAACCATTATGGCTCAATGGTCAAGCACTGACCTGTGAAAGGAAGTCACGGTTTGATTCCTAATCAGGGCACACGCCCGGGGTGCATGCTCCATCCCCAGGGTGGCAGCCGGTCAATTTTATATATATATATATATATATATTTGATTTTTTTTTTACAGAGAGGAAGGGAGAGAGATAGAGAGCTAGAAACATCGATGAGAGAGAAACATCGACCAGTTGCCTCTTGCACACCCCCTACCAAGGATATGCCTGCAACCCGGGACCCCCCAGTCCGCAGACCGATGCTCTACCACTAAGCCAAACCGGTTTTGGCCGATCAATGATATTTCTATTTCTCTTTCTCTTTCTTTCCCTCTCCCTTCCTCCCTGAAATCAATAAAAAAATATTTTTTTTAAAAAAAGAATGTTCATGAGGGAGAAAGCAGTGAGTCAAGAGCATTGTGAGGGTGTAGCAGCCGCTGGAACTCGGTCTGCAGGGGGAGAGGGGGCGGGCTGTGACGTGCGCACAGTCAGAGCAGCTAAAAATACTGTGTCGCCGCAGAGAGGGCCTCGCTGAGGTCAGCAGCAGACACTCGGGCAGAACAGCCAGCCCAGACGAGCAGCTTTCTCATAACCACCCAGAATAGCGGAGGCCGGAGCGGAGATCGACCTAGATAAGCAATTAGCCATTCCTGCAACATCCTCTCTTAATCTAAACCACGATGAACACGCTTTTTCTCCCTGTTCAATTATTCTTCCAGCCGAAACCGGTTTGGCGCAGTGGATAGAGCATTGGCCTGCTGACTGGAAGGTCCCAGGTTCGATTCCGGTCAAGGGCATGTACCTTGGTTGTGGGCACATCCCCAATAGGGGGTGTGCAAGAGGCAGCTGATCAATGACTCTCTCTCATCGATGTTTCTAACTCTCTATCCCTCTGTCTTCCTCTCTGTAAAAAAATCAACAAAATATCTTAAAAACATATATCTATTCTTCCAGATTCACTAATCTCTGAAGCCTCCTCTTCCACTGGCCCTGGCCTCCCGCTTTCCGATTCCTGCAATGTTCACACTGAAAAAGACGAGGAACGACAGTGAGGGGGATTCTGACGCTCGTGCAGGGAACATCCTTACATGAAAGGGTCGGGGAAGCAAGAAACGGGATCATTCCAAGAAATCCGAGCAAATATTTCCTGCCGAGTAAAAATACTGTTTCCATTGTTTTCCAAAAAAGAAAAGTTAAAGAAAAGAAAAAAGAAAAACGAAAAAGTTTCCAGTTTTATTTTTTTTAAAAAGAGCCTGAGGGTCAGAGAAACGCAGCCCTCACTGTTCACCTGCCTCCCTGGTCCCCGCAGGCAAAAGCAAGTGAGGACACCGAGAAGTGAAAATGTGCGGTGACAATGACACCGGTCACAGAAAGGAGCCGCCGTACACAGAGCCTGTCTTGGTGTAACCCTGTCTTACTTTTCAAACGGATTATCTCATGGCTTCTTTCTTTTTTTTTTTTTTTTTTTCAATATATTTTATTGACTTTTTACAGAGAGGGATAGGGAGTTAGAAACATCGATGAGAGAGAATCATCGATCAGCTGCCTCTTGCACACCCCCTACTGGGGATGTGCCCACAACCAAGGTACATGCCCTTGACCGGAATCGAATCCAGGACTCTTCAGTCCGTAGGCTGACGCTCTATCCACTGAGCCACACCGGCTTCGGCATCTCATGGCTTCTAAGAGAAACATAACGTAGGCACATCCATGATTCGCAATCTCGTTTCACCGAGGAGACTGGCTATTCAGAGACCTTCTAAGGCCTGGCTGGGCCTGGGCATTGATGGGGCCGGGACCCCCACCACACGCTGTGCCTGTTTTCACTCTGCACCCAGGTGGGTACACCAAGCAGACGCAGATGGAGAAGCCTCAGGCGGATAATAAAAGCCAGAGGCACCTTCACCCCAGGAGACACATCCATGGACGCGTCAATGTGCATCATGGCAGAAATCCCAAAGAACCGATGAAGGAGATCGAAAGAAACTGAAAAGCACAAACATTTTGTCGTCTGACCTTAAATGAGTTATTCTTAGACTAGAAGAGGGGAAATAAAGCAGGGAATGTGTAGATCTTCTAAAAACAACATCTGGATCGTCCTGTGCTGTTCAGAAACAAGCTAACAGGGAAGGAGGGACAAAGGAAGTTATTGAAACTCGTTCCTGTGAGAAGGTGTCTAAATTTACATCCTCGAAAAGCGTGACTCCAGGAGACAGCATCGCGGCCTATAAATATCCCCCGGGCAGCGGCCTAGGTGGTAAATAAAGGAGGCGGATGATGCACAGCCTTAGGCCCAGGGCGTTTCTCCCTGTCCCGCCGTCTAAGGAAGACGGTGCTTCACACCTGAGCTGGTGGTGTCCTCAGAAATGGCCGGCACTGGTTTGGCTCAGTGGATAGAGCGTCAGCTTGCGGACTGAAAGGTCCCGGGTTCGATTCCAGTCAAGGCATGTACCTTGGTTGCGGGCACGTCCCCAATGGGGGGTGTGCAAGAGGCAACTGGTCAATGTTTCTCTCTCACCGATGTTTCTAGCTCTCTATTCCTCTCTCTTCCTCTCTGTGAAAGATCAATAAAATATATTTAAAAAAAAAAAAAAAGAAAGAAAGAAAGAAAGAAAAGAAAGAAAAGAAAAGAAATGGAAACCTGGAGGAGAGCTTCCTTTCCCTGCCGATAGCGCACTCGCAAACATGGGGAGTGACCCCCACACCCCACAGAGTCACACAGCACAGGAAGCGCTGGGATTCTCTGTGTGCGCAGGGAGAGGGGCGACGTGGCAGGAGGCAGAGTGGCCATGGCGGGCAGACGAAGCTAATAAAAAAAAAAAAAAAAAGGCTAAAGCTACAAAGGAGGTGGTGCTGAGGCTGGAATGTATTCCCAACTGCGGGTCTAAGGACGCTGGCTGTGAAGAGATGGGAGCCTTTGGAACTGGGAGGCGATAAGAAGAGAAAGGGTCATGTGACCCAGTCCTAAGCTTCGTGTTTTGTTTTATTATAGGACAATAACATCTTGATGTGTTCACTTAAAAAAAAAAAAATTCAAGGGGAGTAAGGCTGGGAGCTGCGGGAGATACCAGGGCAGGGCTAAAAGGACCACAGGGAGTGGCCTCTGAGGGAGCTCCATTAAAAAGAGAAGAAAAAAAAGAATTAGAGTGGAGCCCAGCTGTTGTGGCTCAGTGGTTGAGTGTCAACCTGTGAAGGTCATGGTTCAATTCCCCATCAGGGCACATGCCCAGGTTGAGGGCTTGGTCCCCAATACAGGGAGTGCAGGAGGCAATGACTGATGTTTCTATCTCCCTCTCCCTCTCCTTTTCTCTCTGATGTTTCTATCTCCCTCTCCCTTTCTCTCTGATGTTTCTATCTCCCTCTCCCTTTCTCTCCGATGTCAATAAAAGTGTGTGTGTGTGTGTGTGTGTGTGTGTGTGTGTGTGTGTGTATATATATATTTTATTTTTTTTTTAAAGAATTAGACTGCAGTGTCACATCACTCAACAGGGTATTTTTATTTCTCCCTTTCCTTTGAAAAGGAATAATAAAGAATAGAATCAAACCCAAAAGAGCTTTTGGTTACTGGACTACTTGACAGAGAGAACAAATGGACGGTGAACAGTCAAGTTTGCTATGAAGTGCTCTGTGTTGATGTCAGGAGACAGCAGGGCTCCAGATCTCACGACAAGCATACAAGTTTGCAAAGCTGAAGACACTGGGTCACAGGCTTCTCATCTCAACCCTGTCCCAGACCCCGCTGTGCTACAGCTTTCTCATGCCCGTAAGGTGGCCATGTTGTAAATCACATTCTACATCGGCAAAGCATTTTAAGATCACTGAAATAGTCACACATGCAAATTATTACTAACTAGGCCCAGAGCACATATTTGTGCACGGGTGGGGTCTGGGTGGTGGTGGTTGGGGGAGGGAGGGGCCAAGGGCAGTTGGCCAGCCAGCCCTACCCCCTGGTCAAACTCCTGGTTGAACTCCTGGTCAAGGGGACAAATTTGCACATTAGCCTTTTATTATATAGGATTTTCATCATTATTATGACTTTCCCAGATGTTATGCTTCAAAAACACCATTTTCCCCAAATCCCTCTTAAAAATTCTCTAGGTTTCCTGATGAAGTCTCACGAACTCCTCAAAGCCACAAGTTATTTCAAAAGTCTTATTTACTTGGAACCACCTACATTGTTTGAACTGCACCAGAAATGACCCTGGGCAGGCCCCTGCCGTGTACAATAGCTCCGGCAGAGTGACATTTAAAACATCAGGAGCGTTGTGACCACAGCAGGCTCGGTTCAAATCACAGCCCGACCCAAATCCAGCTCCCTTCTTTCACCGTCTCCCCAAGGTCCATACTTCTAAGCTTTATAGAGAAGCTGCCTGCATTTTGTTTGACTTGCCATTTATTTTGCAGGGGGAGGGGCCTAGATCCTTGGACAACCAGATAGTTCGTCCCCAGATGGGCAATGGCTCCCTTGTTAGCATAACGACAAAGATCCTGGTGGTGCCTAGTGGGTATCCTATGTCCATAAACCACCATTTACTGCACTCACGGAAGGCAACTTACAATCATCCACCAGGAACTGGTCCCTGAGTTGGGACAAGTGCTCAGAGGAGAGAGGAAGAGTGTCAAGTTCAAAAATGCAAGCCCTAGCATTTCCTAAGGGGACCTTTGGGGTTCGTTTTCAAGTTCATGGCAGCGGTAGCCCAATCGTGGTAGCTTCTCCAATGGTCTTTTCCCCAGAGGGTGGCCCAGGAGCCCAACTGAAATGGGGTCTTTGTGATCATGGCACCCCCAAGAAACGGTAGACTTTTCCGTATCACAATGAAAACACCTAATACACGCTGAACATTAGGAAGAGCCTATACCATAAGATAGAAGGCCCTATCATATCCGTGTTTATACAGGCACGCATGCATGGACACACACACACAATATGTGACAGCATTTGGCGTTTTCTCCATTACAACCGTAAGGTTTATAATAAAAAACACAGGTCAGGGTGCAGGTGTTGTTTGTGTTCTGTAAAGAGAAGGTAGCAGAGCTTCGGCTGCTACTGGGTGCTTTCCTGAGCTGGAATCTGCCAGGCCTGCAGTATTATTAGCGGAGGATTTTGGAAATTGGACACAAAAAGCTGGAGTCCACTGGGAATGATAGGCTCACGATGAACTCAGCTGGAAAGCGTGGCTAGCGGAAAGTGACATCCTTTGTGCTGGAACTTTTCTATCGGAGAGCTTTAGAAAGGCTGTAATTATTTCTGAGTTTTCAATTCATCCCTTTTCAAACCAAGCCTTTTATTTCCTTCCTTGCTCTGTACCTTTCCTTTGTGTGGATTCGGGCGTTTGCCAAGCACCGAAGCGGTAAACTCATATTGGTTTTTCTACATCTATACCTTCCCAGGGAATAGTAAGCAACACAACTTTTGTGTCCGCTCTGCCAAAAGAAACAAAGGGATATTTGTACATCAAAACCGTTATCTTGTGCCCAGGCTCAAAATACCTGCGCATGGCTAAATAAATCACCCCAGGAGAAATGGCTGAGCAAGGCCAACGAAGAATTTCTCTGTGAGTTGGTGCTTTTTCTGCATTGTGGATCCCCAGGAACGCAGGGACTTCGACTTACCTCGTGGCTTTTGGGTCCCAGATCACAATGTCAGCATCGGATCCCACAGCTATTCTCCCTTTCCTGGGATAGAGGTTAAAGATTTTAGCGGCATTCGTGCTGGTCACCGCCACAAATCGGTTTTCATCCATCTTGCCACTGTGCTGTGAAACCATTCAAGGGGGAAAAAAAAAAAAAAGCATTTGTTCTAATGGTCAAGATTCAAGAATCTCCTAGCAATCAAACTTGTCTCTCTTGGAACCAAATAGAATTGCATCTAATTCTTAATATTGTGGAGTCAAATACACCTCATCATGATCCACAATGGGAATGATGGGCTAGCATATGGAAGCCCAAAGATAACTGTTCAAAAATACATCGCCGAAACCGGTTTGGCTCAGTGGATAGAGCGTCGGCCTGCAGACTGAGGGGTCCCAGGTTTGATTCCAGTCAAGGGCATGTACATTGGTTGCGGGCACATCCCCAGTAGGGGGTGTGCAAGAGGCAGCTGATCAATGTTTCTCTCTCATCGATGTTTCTAACTCTCTATCCCTCTCTCTTCCTCTCTGTAAAAAATCAAAAAAATATATTTTTTTTTTAAAAATACATCAGCTTAAAAACACACACACACACACAAAACCACTGTTTTCCCCCCATTCTCAGAATCACATAGACAATAGCTATGTGTTAGGAATGGTATTTCTAATTCTCATTTGAAGTTCACCACCGCCGCCCACTACGTTTATGTATTGCAGACCCAAGATGGATGAGTCATCATAAAGACTGGAATGTTATAGAGTTAAGGTAAGGCAGACTTTTAAGTCAGGGGACAACACTTTTTGGAAGAGAAAGAATCAGCCCAAGAATTTTAATTTTGTGCAATCAACTTTACATGACCCAAACATTATGGGCAGTCTAGTACAAAGGATTTTTTTTAAGTGGACAGGCATCAGAAGACTGTGGCCCCGTTAAAATTACTTTTTTTTAATGTTGAGAGTTTAGCCCTACAGACATTCATATGGCAAACGCATCTTTAGGTTTATTTCATTATCAAAGGGTCCCTGTCTTAAAAATAATTACTATGTCCTAATATTACCATAAGTAAATCGTCTTAATGTTCCACAAAATCACACTGAGGATTGCATCATACTGAGAAACATCCAGTCACTTTAAAACCATTTACCTACTTGGGGAAGGTAACTAATTATGAAAACCTGCTGTAATAAAGGATACTCGTTGCAGGAACACACGTTTGAAGAGGAAGGTTGGACTGTTATCAAGAAAAATCAAAGAAAAGAAAAAGAGAAGATAAGTCATCTGGGATGGTGAGAATCAGGGTGGAGAGCAGGGGGAGGGGAGAAAGAGGATGATTGCTAGAAGATAGGGCTATGGAGTTGCTTTAAAGGTCCTTACGTGTATACTCATTGTTCAACTACCATCCTAAAAGTAATGAAGAAAATGAAAGGGTGTCAGAGAGAAAAGAAGCATGATCAGACCTCCATTTCTGAAGGGTCACTCCCGCACTGGAGTACAGACAGACTGCAGCAAGCAAGACTGAAGGAAGGACACCCTCTGTGGAGGCCACTGCCACGGGCCTCAGACTAGAGCGGCAGACATGAAGATGGACATGAGAAGGCATTTGGGGAACAAAACTGACAGTAATTAGAGTGAGGAGCGAGTAGTGCTTGGAAGGGATTCTGACTTCTGAGACATGGTTGACGTGCCATCTCAGGGAGGGCCTCCAGGCAGTGGGCAAGCATGGCACAATATGGGGACCTCGGGCCTCATCAGCCAGGTGTGCCCTGCTGACCTGTGCACCTTCACATGTCCGCTGGCCGGACAGGTTAACAGGTGGACCATTAGCGATCTGGTTCTTCTCCATCCTCAGGGAGAAATTTTGAAGTGACGGGAAAGTAAAAGATCGTTGTCTAGACTTGCAATTATTATTTGTGTGCCCTCATACAGCCGCTTTTAAAATACTACATCCAAGGGTATTTTAAGGATAGCTACAAAGGTATACACAGAATACTAAGTGGTCATGTATTTTCAGTCATTCCAAGAATTTTTGTTGGCGACACATGAGCTGGGATTCAAGAACATAAGAAATCAAACAGAAAGGCTATACCATTTCAAAGACTTCAAGAATCTACATTGGCCAAAACCGGTTTGGCTCAGTGGATAGAGGGTCAGCCTGAGGACTGAAAGGTCCCGGGTTCGATTCCAGCCAAGGGCATATACCTTGGTTGCGGGCACATCCCCAGTAGGGGGTGTGCAAGAGGCAGCTAATCGATGATTCTTTCTCATTGATGTTTCTCACTCTCTATCCCTCTCTTCCTCTCTGTAAAAAATCAATAAAATATATATTTTTTTTAAAAACTACATTGGCATCCGATCTAAATGTACCTCCTAATGTGTGCAAAGCGGTGCAAGGCACCCTCTAAACCAAACCACGCAGAGAAGAAAATCACGTCATTATTCTCGTGGGGCATGGGGCAGGGTGGTGATGGGGTAGCAGGCCCAGTCTCCACCAGAGTAAAAAATCAATAGGAAAACTTCTCTGTGAAGGTTATTATGGCTCAGTGGATAGAAGCAAAGTGCATCTGGGTCAAAGCATTAAGCAAAACACGCAAAACTCACCACGCCTTTTTCCCAAATGACTGACATTCGGTCCTCAACTCCGTTCACCCCGTTGGGGATCTTAGTAAAATCGTCCTTCCCGAGAGCTTTCTGGCAGGTGTTGAACGTGCAGTTGTCAGTCCCCGTGGTGGTCAGATCACCGCTGGAACAGAAAACCCACCAGAGGGTGGGGATGAGTAGGCAGAACGGGCCAGGAGGAAACCACCATAACCTCCCCTCATCTCCTGACTTCCTTCCCAACCGAGGGTCAGAAAACTGCACTGGAGGGCTGGAGGGAAGATGGCGGAAGAATAGATGGGCGGTTTCTGAGCCCTCTCCTGAAGCAGAAAGAGAGAGCAACTGATGGTCTTGAGCTGTGAGTGTTTATTAGCAAGCTGGGAGACAGCGAACACCAGAAGAAACTGCTGGGGGGCTGCTGACAGAGGTACCCCTCACAGGGAAGCACCCACGCGGGCTGCGTCCCTGCCCGGAGCTACATGCCGGCTTGGATAGGGAAACCTCGCCATCTTGAGAGGAAGATAGGATCGTGTCAGAGGCCTGAATATCAACAGCCGCAGCGACCAACAAGCAACTGTGACCCCCAGAACGCGGATCCCAGGCAGCGCGAACACCTGGCCTCACAGGAGTGCCCCACTGCTCGGCGAAAAGGTCAGATTTCGCGGGGAGAGGGTGGAGCGCACTCGCGGCGAAAACAAAGCCTGCGCGCAGAACGCGGAAGCTGGAGGACAAGGGCGGCGATTACAAGTAGAAGCCCCGCTGTTGGGCGGGTGTCACCCGTGAAAGTGGACGGGGCTCCTAACAGGGGAGATATCTAAAGAGCAACGCATTTGGATCTGGCGCGGAGGGGTATAGGAGAGTTGCGGGAGATTGAGGTTGCTCGGACCTGCCCCCTCCCCCCTCCATAGTTCCTGCTTCAGAGAGGACTAAAAAAAAAAAAAAAGCTGGAGAGGCTCTAGAGTCTGGGAAGTCAACCTAGAAACACTGCCCCCAGAGGCTAATTCACAAATTGACTCTAGTGTAATAAAAACAAAGCAAAACCTGCCTAAAAATCAGGACTGGATCATAACAATAGAGGAAGCGAATGACCTTCATTACCGCAAATTTTATTTAAATTTTTTAAATTTTATTAATTTTTAAATTTTTAAATTTTTGTTTTTTATTTTTGTTTTCATTATTTGCAACGTTTACTCAAGAAACTATTTTTTTTTCTTTTTCCTCACTTGATTTTATCTTTATAATTACTACATTGTACTACTACTAAGTTACCTTTTTCATCTTATTTTTTTTGTTTATTTTTATTATTTTTATTTCATTTGATTATATATATATATTTTTTTTTTTTTTATTTTATTTCAGGATTACTGTTCTACAGGCTTTATCTATCTTTCCTTCTCCAACGCTTTATTCTATCTCAACCTATCCTTTATGCCTTCACCCTCTTTCCGATATTTTCCTTTGGTACCCCGTTTATCTTAACCCTTTCCTGCTCTAGATTTTCCCCATTCCTTCTGTCTACCCCCTCCTAAAATTTCACCCTACTTCTATATATCTAATTTCCAACTACTTGCTCCGAGCCCATTCACACCTCCCTTGCAGTTGTCCTAAAAACAAAACAAAACAAAAGTCTTTCTCTCTAACACTTTGAAGTTGTATGTTGAATGTTAACTATACTGAAGTTGTATGCTTTTGTTTATAAGATTGATTTGATATGCTTTTTGTTTGATTGTATGTTTTTGCTAGCTGGGTTCTAGTCACCCTTATTTGTGGTTATTAATATTTCAAACACATCCCGATTCAGTCCCCTGTGTGTTGTACCTGGTTGTGTTGTATTTGGTGCCTTTAAATCAAAGCAGGAGAGAGAGAACTACACAACCAGACATCCTAGATCATGGGGAGACCAAAACATAGCCCGCATATGAAAGAAAAGCAGGCCTCACCAGAAAAGGAAGTAAACGAGATAGAGGGAAGCAACCTACCAGAGCAAGAATTCAGAGTAATGATCATAAGATGGCTAAAAAGAATGGAAGACAAATTTGACAATATGAGTAAGAACCAAGAGGAAATGAAGAAGAACCAAGAGGAAATGAAGAAGAACCAAGAAGAAATGAAAAATGACATCGCTACTGTAAAGAACTCAATAGAAAGCATCAAGAGTAGATTAGAAGAAGCAGAGGATCGCATCAGCGAGCTAGAAGACAAGATGGAAAAACATACCCAAATAGAACAGCTTCTGGAAAAAAAAATTAAAAAACAGGAGGAAAGTCTAAGGGAACTCTGGGACAATACAAAACAAAACAATATTAGAGTAATAGGGGTTCCAGAAGGACAGGGAATTGAGGAAGACATGGAAAACGTATTTCAAGAAATAATGACAGAAAACTTTCCTGAGATAGAGAAGAAAAAACCCACACAAATCCAAGATGCTCGCAGAGTCCCAAGCAAAATGAACCCCAGAAAATCAACCCCTAGACACATTATAATTAAGCTGGCAAACACCTACGACAAAAAAAGAATTTTAAAAGCAGCCAGAGAGAGACAGAAAGTTACATATAAAGGAACCCCCATCAGACTAGCAACTGATTTCTCCACAGAAACTTATCAGGCCAGAAGGGAATGGGATGAAATATACAAGGTCATGCAAAGGAAGGGTCTGAATCCAAGAATACTGTACCCAGCAAGGCTATCAATCAAAATTGAAGGGGAAATCAGGAGCTTCACAGACAAAAACAGACTACGGGAATTTATCTCCACCAAACCAGCAATGCAAGAAATGCTAACGGGTCTACTGTAAAGTTAAAGAAATAGAAAGCAAAGAAGGAACACAGGGGTATAGAATAAAAATGGCATCAAATAAGTATCTATCAATTATAACTTTAAATGTAAATGGACTAAATGCTCCAACCAAAAGACATAGGGTAACAGATTGGATAAGAAAACAAGACCCATATATCTGTTGTCTACAAGAAACACACCTCAGAAAAAAAGATGCACACAGACTGAGGGTGAAGGGATGGAAAAAGGTTTTCCAGGCGAATGGAAATGGAAAAAAAGCTGGGGTAGCAATACTTATATCTGACAAATTAGATCTCAGAGTGAAGGACATAACAAGAGATAATGAAGGCCACTTTATAATACTAAAGGGAGCAATCCAACAAGAAGAAATAACCCTGGTAAATATATATGCACCTAATACGGGAGCACCCCAATATTTAAAAAAACTGCTGGAGGACATTAAGGGAGAGATTAATAGCAATACAATCATAGTAGGAGATCTTAATACCCCACTGTCACCCTTTGACAAGTCATCTAAACAAAAAATCAGCAAAGAAATATCAATCCTAAATGACTCGCTAGACCAGATGGAATTAATCGACATCTTCAGAACATTCCACCCCAAAGCCACAGAATATACATTCTTCTCAAGCGCACATGGGACATTCTCAAAGATAGACCACATTTTGGGACATAGGCAAAGTCTCTTCAAATTCAAGAAGATAGAAATCATATCAAGCATCTTCTCAGATCATAGTGGCATAAAACTGGAAATTAACTACAACGAAAAAAATCCAAAGAAATCAAACACATGGAGACTAAACAGCATGCTATTAAACAAGGACTGGGTTACCAGAGAAATCAAGGAAGAAATTAAAAACATCCTGGAAACAAATGACAATGAAAACACAACTATCCAAAATCTATGGGACACAGCAAAAGCAGTTTTGAGAGGGAAGTTCATATCCCTACAAGCCTATTGCAAAAAACTAGAAAAAAGGGTAACAAATGAGCTAACTCTACAACTCAAAGAGTTAGAAAAAGAGCAACAAGAAAAGCCCAGTGTAAGCAGAAGGAAGGAAATAACAAAAATCAGAGCACAGATAAATGACATAGAGACCAAAGAAACAATACATAAGATCAACAAAACCAAGAGCTGGTTCTTTGAAAGAATAAACAAGATAGATGGACCCCTAGCCAGGCTAACCAAGAAACAAAGAGAGAGGACCCAAATAAACAAAATCAGAAATGAAAGAGGTGAAATAACAACAGATCCCACCGAAATACAAAGAATTGTTACAAAATACTACGAACAGCTCTATTCCAATAAACTGAACAACCTGGAGGAAATGGACATATTCCTAGAAAAATACAACCTTCCAAAACTCAATCAGGAAGAATCTAAAAATCTAAATAGACCAGTGACTTGGGAAGAAATTGAAACAGTCATCAAAAAACTTCCAGCAAACAAAAGCCCAGGGCCAGATGGCTTCACAGGAGAGTTTTACCAAACATTCAAGGAAGAACTAAAACCTATCCTCCTCAGATTATTCCAAAAAATCCAAGAGGAAGGAACACTTCCAAACTCCTTCTATGAAGCCAGCATCACCCTAATACCAAAACCAGATAAAGACAACTCAATGAAAGAGAATTATAGGCCAATATCCCTCATGAACATAGATGCCAAAATCCTCAACAAAATTCTAGCAAATCGGCTCCAGCAGAGCATCACAAAGATCATACACCATGACCAAGTAGGATTTATTCCAGGAATGCAAGGATGGTACAATATCCGCAAATCAATAAACGTGATACATCACATAAACAAGTTGAAAGATAAAAATCATATAGTCATATCAATTGATGCAGAAAAAGCATTTGATAAAATCCAACACCCTTTCCTGATAAAAACTCTCAACAAGGTGGGAGTACAAGGATCATACCTCAACATAATAAAAGCTATATATGATAAACCCACAGCCAACATCATACTCAATGGGCAAAAACTAAAACCATTCCCTCTAAGAACAGGAACAAGACAGGGATGCCCACTTTCGCCACTCCTCTTTGACATAGTACTGGAAGTACTAGCCATTGCAATTAGACAAGAGGAGGAAATAAAAGGCATCCAAATTGGAAAAGAAGAAGTAAAGCTATCCTTATTTGCAGACGACATGATATTGTACATAAAAAACCCAAAAGACTCCATTAAAAAACTAATTGGCTTAATAAATGAATTTGGCAATGTAGCAGGATACAAAATTAACGCCAAGAAATCTATAGCATTTCTATACACCAACAGCGAATTTATAGAAACAGAGACTAAAAAAGCAATTCCATTTACCATCGCACCAAAAAAATTAAGATATCTAGGAATAAATTTAACTAAGGAAGTAAAGGACCTATATGCGGAAAACTACACGACACTGAAAAAAGAGATAGAGGAAGATGTAAACAGATGGAAGAACATACCATGTTCATGGATTGGTAGAATCAACATCATCAAAATGTCCATACTTCCTAAAGCAATCTATAGATTCAATGCACTCCCCATTAAAATACCAACGGCATACTTCACTGACCTAGAAAGAACTCTCCAAAAGTTCATTTGGAACAATAAAAGACCCCGAATAGCCACAGCAATCCTGAGAAAGAAGAGTAAAGTAGGAGGGATCTCAATACCAGACTTCAAACTGTATTACAAAGCCACTGTTCTCAAAACAGCCTGGTACTGGCACAAAAACAGACATATAGATCAATGGAATCGAATCGAGAACCCAGATATCAACCCAAATCACTATGCTCAATTAATATTTGACAAAGGAGGCACGAATATACAATGGAGTCAAGACAGTCTCTTCAATAAATGGTGTTGGGAAAATTGGACAGATACATGCAAGAGAATGAAACTGGATCACCAACTTACACCATACACAAAAGTAAACTCAAAATGGATACAGGACTTAAACATCAGACGGGAAACCATAAAAATACTAGAAGCATCCACGGGCAGCAAAATCTCAGACATATGCCAAAAGAACTTCTTCACTGATACTGCCCCTAGGGCAATGGAAGCTAAAGAGAAAATAAACAAATGGGACTACATCAAAATAAAAAGCTTTCTTACAGCAAAAGAAACCATCAACAAAACAACAAGAAAGCCCACGATGTGGGAGAACATATTTGCAAATGTTACCACTGATAAAGGTTTAATCTCCAACATCTACAAACAGCTTATACAACTAAATAAAAGGAAGATGAATGATCCAATTAAAAAATGGGCAATGGACCTAAATAGAATATTTCCAAAAGAAGACAGAAGGAAGGCCAAAAGGCACATGAAAACATGCTCAAAGTCATTAATTATCCGAGAGATGCAAATCAAAACAACAATGCGGTACCATCTCACACCTGTCAGAATGGCCAACATCAACAGATCAACAAACGACAGGTGTTGGCGAGGTTGTGGAGAAAAGGGAACCCTCGTGCACTGCTGGTGGGAATGCAGACTGGTGCAACCACTGTGGAGAACAGTGTGGAGTTTCCTCAAAAAACTGAAAATGGAACTCCCATTTGACCCAGTAATCCCACTCCTAGGAATATATCCCAAGAAACTAGAAACACCAATCAGAAAGGATATATGCACCCCTATGTTCATAGCAGCACAATCTACAATAGCTAGAATTTGGAAACAGCCTAGGTGCCCATCAGCAGATGATTGGATCAAAAAACTTTGGTACATCTACACAATGGAATACTATGCTGCCATAAAAAAGAAGGAATTCTCATCATTTGTAGCAACCTGGATGGAAATGGAGAACATCATGCTGAGTGAAATAAGCCAGTCATTGAAAGAAAAACACCACATGACTTCACTCATTTGTGGATAATAAAGAACATTATAAACTGATGAACCAAAAGATAGATATAAAGATAGTATATCAACAAGCAGACTGTCAAATTACAGCAGGGAGGGGAGGAAGATCTGGGGGAGATAATAGATCAACCGAAAGACTTTTATACATACACATAAGTACAACCAATGGACATAAAACTCTGGGGAGGGAGGGGATGTGAGGGAGGGAGGGAGGGGGTGCAAAAAAAAAAATCAAAAATATCTATATATATTTAAAAAAAAAAAAAAGACTGAAGAAAGGACCTCTTTTCTACTATTTCGAATGCTTAATAGCTAATTTCAGAACATCACATGTACCATTTTAAGAAAGTGATGATTTAGTGGGAAATTAATGCTTTGCATCTGTATACTGTAAATATAAATGATGATTTGTTTGAAATGTGTAACTAGGATATGCAAAAGATAATAACTCACAATGTTAATATTAAATATTACTTCAAAATAAAAAAAAATAAATAAATAAATAAAAAAAAAAAAAAAAAAAAAAAAAAACTGCACTGGAAAAAGGGTAGCTTTTTCAAGGACCTATTCACCCACTCCCATCCCTGCTGTAGGAGGCACTTTTAGAGAATACTCTTTAAAAAAAAAAAAAAATATATATATATATATATATATATATATATATATTATTGATTTTTTTTTTTTACAGAGAGGGAGAGAGAGAGCTAGAAACATCAATGAGAGAGAAACATTGATCAGCTGCCTCCTGCACACCCCCCGCTGGGGATGTGCCCAAACCAAGATACATGCCCTTGACTGGAATCGAACCTGGGACCCTTGAGTCCGCTGGCTGAGGCTCTATCCACTGAGCCAAACTGGTTAGGGCCAAAGAATACTCTTAGGAGAAGTGCCAGGATATGTTCTGAGCGCAGTTCCGTCACTTACAGGTTCTGTGATTACAAGTTTGCCTGATGCTCAGTTCCTCATCTAGAAATGGATCATTCTATGGGCTTGGTGACAATTGCTTCAGGATCGTTGGCAATAATGGAAGCAACGTTCCTGGGGAGGAGCGTGCTACACAGGCTGTACCAGGGGGATGCCCAGGCACAGAGGCGGGCCCTCTGAGGCAGCCCCTGGCCGAATGGGAACATTGTGGTGCGTGGAGACGTGACCTTGGCTGAGGACGTTGATGTCGGCAGTGACGGGAATCCTGCTTTGATTTCGAATCACCTTGGGGATGCAGACAAGTGTGAAGGAGGAAAGAGGCTGAAAGGGAAGGACTCGTGCACTCTTGTATCGTCTGCTGTGACATGTTCTCTGTTAACATGGCTATGAGAAGCTGTGTGTGGGGTGTGTCAGGCTGTCCATGAACAGTGCCATTCTCACAAAAACATCATCATGCCGAAACCAGTTTGGCTCAATGGATAGAGCGTCGGTCTGCGGACTGAAAGGTCCCAGGTTCGATTCCAGTCAAGGGCATGTACCTTGGTTGCAGGCACATCCCCAGTAGGGGGTGTGCAGGAGGCAGCTGGTTGATGTTTCTCTCATCCGATGTTTCTAGCTCTCTATCCCTCTCCCTTCCTCTTTGTGAAAAATCAGTAAAATATTTTTTAAATACTTTAAAAAAAAAAAAAAAAAAACATCATCGTATCCCAGAAAGCAGTGTCTCTGAAAGCAGTTTTGATGGCCTTTCATGGAGATCACCTACTCGCAGGTAGATTTTGCTTTTTTACCCCCTGGAGTGATTCAGCCCTGGACTGAAACCTATTATTCCTACACACCAGGTACATCTGGTTCCCAGGTTATATCATCATGGGGGGGGGGGGAATCAAGACTATTCTGTAGGATAGAAACAAAACATAATGAAGAGGCCTGGCTCTAGGCGACAAGAGACAGAAAAGATCAGGAAAAAAAAAATCAGAAGAGAATACAATTTCAGTTAAAAAGGATCTGATGTCTCTATGTCCAGGAGACAGATCTTGACACTCTTTCATCACCTAACTAAGCCCATGCTCTTTGGTCTCCAGAGGAAGACCAAAGAGCCCATCAGGTCCAGCAGAACAGAATACTGGGAAGTCCATGGAAGGTCCAGGTAGTGAGAAAAGATCTCTGCTCGAACCCGAAACTTGTCAAACACCTTATTGGGGCAAAAACACGTCACAGTCATCTGCTTAGTGATTACTTAGCCAGTAGATTCATGAGGTAGTCAGGAGTTGAAGGGTCCGGTCTCAAGGGAGGCCCCATCACGTAGTGAGCTGCGTGGCACCAGTCTTTGTTCCAGTAGTGGGTGCCATCTGTGCCCAGACTCGCTGCGATGGGCTCTCCATACACCACCTTCCCTGGAAAGAGAAAAGGAAGCATTCAGCACCTTAATGTGTTCTTAAAAGAAACCAACTGACACACACATAAATATTGGTCTCTCCCATCTTCGTAAAGGATAATATGAATCCTGCTGAGACCAGTTTGGCTCAATGGATAGAGCGTCGGCTTGGGGACTGAAGGGACCCGGGTTCGATTCCGGTCAAGAGCATGTACCTTGGTTGCGGGCATATCCCCAGTGAGGGTTATGTAGGAGGCAGCTGATCGATGACTCTCTCTCATCGATGTTTCTAGCTCTCTATCTCTCTTCCTTCCTCTCTGTACAAAATCAATAAAATATATATTTTTTAAAAAGGATAATATGAATCCTAAACCTTTAGTGAGCTGGATTTAAAAATAAAAACTACTTTTTAAAATGTCCTTATTGATGAAGGTATTACGTATGTGTCCTTATTTCCCCCATGACCCTCCCCCACCTCCCATTCATGGCCCTATCCCCCTGTTGTCTGTGTCCATTGATTAGGCTCATATGCATGCATATAAGTCCTTTGGTTGATCTCTCTCCCTTACCCCCACCATCCCCTACCTTCCCTCTGAGGTTTTATATTCTGATTGAGGTTTCTCTGTCTCTAGATCTGTTTTTGTTCCATCAATTTATGTTGTTCACTATATTCCACAAATGAGTGAGATCATGTGATATTTCTCTTTCTCGCCTGGCTTATTTCACTTAGCACAATGCTCTCAATCTCCATCCCCGTTGTTGCAAATGGTAAGAATTCCTTCTTTTTTTTACAGCAGCATAGTATTCCATTGTATAGATGTACCACAGTTGTTTTTTGTTTTGTTTTTTAAATATATTTTATTGATTTTTTACAGAGAGGAAGGGAGAGAGATAGAGAGCTAGAAACGTCGATGAGAGAGAAACATTGACCAGCTGCCTCTTGCACACCCCCTACCGGGGATATTTCCGCAACCAACGTACATGCCCTTGACCGGAATCGAACCCGGGACCTTTCAGTCCACAGACCAACACTCTACCACTGAGCCAAACCGGTTTCAGCAATACCACAGTTTTTTAATCCACTCATCTGCTGATGGGCACTTGGGCTTTTTTATGAAGCATTTACCATGTCCCAGCCAATGAGCATTGCATATTATGGTAATGGTTGTACCCACTCACTGATATCAGACTTGGTCACGTGGATTACTTTGGCCAATTATATAGGAATGGCAGCCACATGTGCTGCTTCCAAGCAGGAGTTGTTAAAACCACAGTTTGGGGGAATACCACCCCCATCCCATCTGCCGTGAGACCAGCAGAGGCTGCTCCTTGAGTTGTGTCTCAGATGGCAGAGAACATGGAGCAGAGGCGGAGCCAGCCCATGATGGGCAGGAGCATGAATGGGAAACAAAATCGCTGTCATTGTAAAGCCAAGACTATTTCAGGTTCGTTTGTTACTGCAGTGTAACCTAGCAAAAGCTGGCTGATACTTGTGCCATTCCAATGGAGTCATCTCAAAATCCTACATAGGAAATACTATTGGCTCTATTAAAAGAGGAGGATAGAGTTAACGGGGTTAAATGATTTCTCTATAGTTACATTACATTACACTTGATATCGATGGTGTGCAGAGGTAGAATTTGGGTCCAGGCACTTTGACTCCAATGGTTCTAACCGCTATGCTATACTACCCCCAATGACAGTTATCCTACGGGCATGTGGAGTTCAATCCCAGTGCATCCCTGCTGCAAATAAACCGGTAACCTTTTCACACCCTTAAGGAAAAAAGCTCCCTCTAAACACATAATAAGTAAAAGAACACAGATAAAATTGTAGCCAGAAATGCATATTTTAAAAATCATGCAAATGAGGCCATCAAAAGCACACAGTGTTAGAAAAGCTAATGGCGCCAGGGAATTTGAATTTGAAATCAGAATCCTTATCTCTGATTAGCATTTGTCAGAATAACAGGTTCCCTGGCGTCTAACCTGATCACACCCAGGCAGCCACAAAGGAGAGTGCCTGGGAAAGAGATGCTGGCCTTCCAACTGAGCTTGCTCCGGGTCCTCAGAGGCAGGATTTTAGTTAAAATCCTGATGCACGCGGGAAATTAACTGGCTTCCTCAGGGAGCACCGACAGCGGATGCCCACCAGCTGCGTGAGTCACACTAAATTGGAAAGCAGCGCCCTGTTATCTCACAGATCATTTCTCCCTCAAACTAGCCACTGTCCTCTAGCTAACCGGGGAGTAATGGAAAACCAGGAAAGCAAGGCTTAGTGAAGCCGAGCAAACTTTGCTTCTTACATAACCGAGTATCAGACCTCGGTCAATGAAAGTGACCCCCCAGGGACCTAGCTGCTCCCCTCCAGTTTGTCAGTGTCCCAGTCCCAGGAAAGGGGGAATTCCATGAGGATCTCTTTCTGAAACAAGCAATCATTTTTTTTTTAATAGATTTTGTTGAATTTTTACCGAGAGGGATAGAGAATTAGAAACATCGATGAGAGAGAGTCATCGATCAGCTGCCTCTTGCACACCCCCTACTGGGGATGTGCCCACAACCAAGGTACATGCCCTTGACCGGAATCGAACCTGGGACCCTTCAGTCCGCAGGCTGACGCTCTATCCACTGAGCCAAACCAGTTTCGGCACAAGCAATCGTTTTTAATATAAACTAAGCACTAAAGTGCTATTTTCTGGGAAGAACACAGGATGGACACACTACATTATTTGCGGGCAGGAAGAGACCTTTCTATTCCAAGAGGACTTCTTGCAGGTGCATAAACATTGAGACACTCAGAGACTGATCAGCAATCACGTTGTAAGTTGCCAGCTCAGGAGTTCCCAGGGCACTTTCTAATCTAGGAAAGGTCCTGGTCACTTGTTCTGTTCAATCGTTTGGGCCATCAAGGTGATGGGGGAACGCTGCTCCAGAAGTCCAACAGTCGTAATGGCGCTCGGGAAATATCCCAAGTGTCAGCATCTACCAGCCGTCTGCCAGGACTGTTTTGAAACCAGAGAACAGCTCATTTCCTCGGAAGGGCTTAGCCCCTTTAAAAGGTGACCAGCCGCTCTTCCGTATCCAACAAGCTCTTTGTTAGCGGGGCTAGTTTCAACAGCCCCTCCATGAAGCATCTGGAAATTCCAAAAACTGAAAAATGGAAGAGGAAACATTCCCAACTGCTCTTCCCCTACTTCACAATGGTCCTAGACATTTTCAAAGGACCGAACAGCGTGCAAGAAATAGAAAGGGGGAAGCAAACAAGGGGCCTGGATAAGCCATACATTGGAAAATCAAACTAGGCAATTCAGCATAATTGTGGGTTCTGTGAGATCCGGGCTAAAAATAAAGTCATCGCAAAGACAGCTAACATATGTATAGCCCTCTCTAGTTTGCAAATACAGCTTGGAGGTCATGTATCTCATTTGACCTTCATGGCAGTTTGACAATAAACTGATGCTCAGTAAGACTAACTAAAGTGCCCTAACCGGTTTGGCTCAGTGGATAGAGCGTCGGCCTGCGGACTCGGCGGTCCCAGGTTCAATTCCGGTCAAGGGCATGTACCCTGGTTGGGGGCATATCCCCAGTAGGGGATGTGCAAGAAGCGGCTGATCAATGTTTCTCTCTTATTGATGTTTCTGACTCTTTATCCCTCTCCCTTCCTCTCTGTAAAAAAATAAATAATTAATTAAATATATATTTTTTAAAAGACTAACTAACGTGCCCAAAACACTAGGGTAGTAAGTGGTTCACCAGAATTAGAACCCTAGCATTCCGCTAGCATATCACACATATGCACTATGTTACTAAGAAATGTGCCGCTTTTCATTTCTTGGTAAAGAGCATGTATTTTTATTTTTTTTATGTTCTCTTTTTCATTGCTGTTCGTTTTTAAATTGAACTTATTGGGGTGATGTTGGTTAATAAAACCATACAGGTTTCAACTGTACAACTCCATAACAACACCTATGCGCACACTGCATCCTGCACTCACCACCCATTTATCCGCCTTTGCCTGTCCACCTCCCTCCACTCCCGCCTCTCTTTCCCTCTGCTCATCACCATGCTGTTGTCTGTGTCTGGTTGTTTTTATTTTTTGCTTAATCCCTGCACCCTTTTCACCTAACCCCCGACCCTTCTACCCTCTGACAACTGTCAGTCTGTTCTATGAGTCTATGAGTCCGCTTCTATTTTGTTTGTTTATTATGTTCATTAGATTCCACACATAAGTGAAATCCTACGGTATTTTTTCTTTCTCTGATTGGCTTAGTTCACTTAGCAAGATATCCAGGTTCATTTTGTTGCAAAGGGTAATCAGTTTCCTTCTTTTTTATGGCTGTAAATGTACCACAGCTTTTTTATCCACTTATTAACTGATGGGCACTTGGGCTGCTTCCATTCTTGGCTATTGTATATAACACTAAGAGTATGTTACCTTGTAAGGTGACCAGATCATCCCGCTTTTGGCGGGACAGTCCCGATTTTTAACAATTTTTCCCACATCCCACGGCGTTTTAAAAAAGTCCCGATTTTTGGAAAGAATCTTTCCAATCTTTCCAAGCAAGCTCAGCGGCAGTGGCGGGAGCACTCAGGATGTCCGACTGCTGATGGGCCTAACCCATCAGTCAGACATCCCCTGAGGGCTTCTGGACTGTGAGAAGGTGCAGGCCACGATGAGGGACCTCCCCCCGACCTGAGTGCATGAATTTTGTGCACCGGGCCTCTAGTCAGATAATAAGATTGTGTTGCTCTAAGCCACTAAGTTTGTGGTAATTAGTGCAGCAATAGGACACTAATTCACCTTCCACAAATATGGAAATAGCATATGCATAAGGCCATCACCATGGTCCTATTTGTAGCAACGTAAAGACTGGACACAACCCAAAGAGCCATCATTAGGACTAGCTGAACAAACACAGTGGCATAGTCTGCCCTTGTAAATTAGAATAAGCAAAGTCTCTCTACCTCACATTAGCTGACTGTTAGGACATATTTTTAGTAGGAAAAAAACTATGGTACAGAACACTGTGTATAGTATTTTATCTTTTACGTAGGAAAGAAAGAGAAGTAAAATATGCATATATTCTTTTTTTCATCAGGAGAAAAATTATAAAGATAGACTAGAAGTAAATTAATAAAAACAATCACTTTGATGAGAATATATTTTAACATATAATTTTGCGTCTTACGTATTAAAAAGGAAAATTTTAAATAATTTAAAATGAAATTAAATGTTCATACTTGCATTTCCTATCTAGGATTTACATTCCTAAAACCTTCCCTAGACTTTTACTCTGCTCCTGATGGAATTCTACCTCAGAACAAATTAAATACCCAAGATCAAGAAACTGTTTCCTGACAGATATGTCAAAATTGCAGCTTGCTGGAGGGTTAAGATCGCACATTTCTGCTGAATTTACTGTTTTTTTTAAAAAAAAGTCATATTCTGACATTATGGATCTGATTGACAGGCTGAAATGGTACAGGACTTAAAGCAAATAATTATACAACCACCCATTTCATAAGGTTAGCAACAGTGCCATCTGGTGGCTATAACTTTAAAACTGCAGTATTTTCTTTCGGAAGTGTGCTCTCTTCACTGAAATCACATTATATGTAGGAGAGAAGGGGAGCAACCAGAAATGGTTGGTAGGAAGATCTTATTAACTTCTGTGTGATATCAAATTAATTCTTAACACAAAATATGGATGGGTTACTTTTTTTTTTAAATCCTCACCCAAGGATATGTTTTTATTGCTTTTTAGAAAGAGGGAGAGGGAGAGGGAGAGGGAGAGGGAGAGGGAGAGGGAGAGGGAGAGGGAGAGGGAGAGGGAGAGGGAGAGGGAGAGGGAGAGGGAGAGGGAGAGGGAGAGGGAGAGGGAGAGGGAGAGGGAGAGGGAGAGGGAGAGAGAAGCATCGATCCCTTGCTTCCCATACACACCCTGACCAGGGTCAAACCCACAAGCCCTGATAGGTAATCGAACCCACAACCTTTTGGTGTACAGGATGATGGTCCAAACAACCGAGCCACCCAGCCAGAATCACAGAATACATTTTAAGAATGCATTTCAGTGGCACGAAGTCTTACTGAACCTTCATGCAACAAGATGCAATCTTTTTTTTTAAATATATTTTGTTGATTTTGTATAGAGAGGAAGGGAGAGAGATAGAGAGTTAGAAACATCAATGGGAGAGAGTCATCGATCAGCTGCCTCTTGCACACCCCCTACTGGAGATATGCCCGCAACCAAGGTACATGCCCTTGACCAGAATCGAACCTGGGACCTTTCAGTCCCCAAGCAGACGCTCTATCCATTGAACCAAACCGGTTTCGGCAAGATGCAATCTTGGAAAATGGATAGGGTGTCCCCCCCAAAATGTTTACACACACTGAATAATTATAAAGGTGGTGCTTATTAAAATACATTTTCTTTTCAAAATTGACCTATCAGCTATTAAAGTGTGTTTACATTGGGGGGGGGAGAGCACCCTGCATTTTCATGTCTATTTTTATAGTTTTCAAAATCGATATTATTAAAAAAAAAAAAATGCAGCCAGCTTCAGCTTAAACAAATAAGCAGGCAAACAGCCAGGATGATTTATAAGACTCTATCTGATTATTTGGGTTTCTGAAAGTGAAATGATAGAAATGACTAGCATGTCTCAGGAGAGTCTAAAACCATTGAATAAAATGCACCTAATTTGGTTTCATCCTGAACTATTATAGTACTGACAAATGACTGAGATTATTTCTCTACCCAATTCTTATTAAAAATACGAGATTTTCTCTCTCTCTCTTTCTCTCTCTTTCTCTTTTTTAAGTGATGTCTACTTACACATTAAATTGAACTACAGCCGAAACCGGTTTGGATGAGTGGATAGAGCCACTGCCTGCGGACTCAAGAGTTACAGGTTCGATTCCGGTCAAAGGCATGTACCTTGGTTGCGGGCACATTCCCAGTAGGGGGTGTGCAGGAAGCAGCTGATCGATGTTTCTCTCTCATCGATGTTTCTGACTCTCTATCCCTCTCCCTTCCTCTTCGTTAAAAAAAAAAAAAAAATCAATAAAATATATATATTTTTAAAAAGGTATGCAGGCCGAAACTGGTTTGGCTCAGTGGATAGAGTGTCGGCCTGAGGACTGAAAGGTCCCAGACTCGATTCCGGTCAAGGGCATGCACCTTGGTTGCGGGCACATCCCCAGTAGGGGGTTTGCAAGAGGCAGCTGATCGATGATTCTCTCGCATTGATATTTCTAACTCTCTATCCCTCTTTCTTCCTCTCTGTAAAAAATTAATAAAATATATTTTTTAAATAAAAAATAAAATAAGGCATGTAGGAAGGATGGCTAGGGAGAAGGAACAGTTATGGACACTCATCAGGCAACTCTCTCATCAGCAAAGAGAGCGTGCAGGTGTTCCCCTCGCCCTCTCCCGAAGGCAGAGTCACAGGGGCATTACCCTCTCTCCTGGCATCAGCGATCACCTTGGCCGCCGACCGGCTCATCACGTGCACCACGTACAGCGGGCAGTTGACGGCGCTGGCGATGGTGATGGCCCGCAGAGTGGCCTCCGCCTCCACGGCCTCCGGCCGGCACAGCTCGTGGCCCTCGGGGCCCGTGATCCCCAAGGCCAGCATCTTCTTCGCTCCCTAAAGAGGCAGCGGGAACACACACATGAGCACGGAGGGCTTCCTAAGGGCAAACGCCGCGGTGTGTGGGAGAGAAACACACCGGGGGGCAGTTAGGTCTGTTAGGGAGTGGGGGGGGTGTGCATGGGCGTGCATTTGGTAAAAACAAATTTAACGCTCTGAAATGCTCCTTTTCACAGGCATGGCTCACAACTGGTTTGATAGAAAAGGTGAAAAAGTTAGGAGATTAGTTCTAATCATTCTTTAAAAGGCAGTGTTTATCTTTAAGACTTTATTGGTTCAGAACAAACAAAAAATATGCTAATCCCCAGCATTAGGTGCTTTTTGAAATAACTCATGGTATTATAATATGTAGTTAATTATAGTTTTAAAATATATTTTTTATTGATTTCAGAGAGGAAGGGAGAGCAAGAGAGACAGAGAGAGAGAGAGAGAGAGAGAGAGAGAGAGAGAGAGAGAGAGAGAAACATCAATGATGAGAGAGAATCATTGACCTGCTGCTTCTTGCATGCCCCCTACTGGAATCCATCCCAAAACCCAAGCATATGCCCTGACCGGGAATCGAACCGTGACTTTGGGTTCAAAGGTCCATTCTCAACCACTGAGCCACACTGGCTGAGCTTATTCTACTTGTTCCTGAATCAGTCTTTACGCCCCCCCTCCCCCCCCACACACACACACACACGCTGAATGATCAGGTATTTCCCTCTCCAAACTGCTACACCTTCCTCTCCAAAAAGGCAGGAAGCCAAGACCGAGCGTGGGGAAATGCCTGCCTGTGTCCCACAGGTAGGAGGTGGGAGAGTCCGGTGTGAACCCTGGTCTCTTTGAGGTTACAGCCCCCGCTCTCCTCCCATTCCCCTCCGCGGCCACCTGGCCTCCGGGCCTGATCTCACTGCCTCTAATGAGAACTGAGTCTGGGGGTGGAGAGAGAAACCAGCTAACAGAAAGGGGAGGAGACAGCTCTTTACGTCTTGCAGGCCGTGCACCCCGCAGGCAATCATAATAAACCAAGGTAAGAAATAAATGCCACCTAGATTTCCTCCAGGGCACTTTTCAATACCAGTTTCTGAAAAGAGTGACACGTGAAACAGCTACCTCATACCCTGCTTACGTCATTCTCATTAAGCCGGCGTCCACACTTTTGGCATTCTGAAGCAGCAGCCTGTGCTACTGAAAATGAATGAATGAATGAATGAATGAAAAATAAATAAATATCTGAAACCAGTTTGGCTCAGTGAATAGAGCGTCAGCCTGCGGACTGAAGGGTCCTGGGTTCGATTCCGGTCGGGGGCATGTACCTTGGTTGTGGGCACATCCCCAATAAGGGGTGTGCAGGAGGCAGCTGATCGATGTTTCTCTCTCATGGATGTTTCTGACTCTCTATCCCTCTCCCTTCCTCTCTATAAAAAAATCAATAAAATATTTTTTTAAAAAGAATGAATGAATAAATAAATAAAAAGGCTGTGCTACACAGAGAAAAATATTTGTGTTTTTATGGTAACACATGCTTGAGATCTAACATAATAGCTGGTTTGACAAAGGTAAAAATCCTTACTCACATGCATGTAACACCTGAGTCACATTCAGAGCAGAGACTCAGTACACAAAACCGAGTGTTTCTAAACCTCAGGAAATTAGTTTCCTCCTGCGCGCTGCCCGCTTTCCCTCCCCGGGGCCCAGGTCTCCGCCTGGCACTGCGGCCGGTGTGCTCACTGCGGAAGCTCCGGGGGCACCCGGCTCTCACCTGGGCGATCAGCTCTCCGTTCTCCGCGTGGACCTGAGCGATCGCCCCGATCTCCTTGCACCAAGAGAAGGCGGCATACAGCTCCTCGTCCCCCACCATGTACACGTCCTTATAGGCCATGAACATCTTGAAGGAGTTCACACCTTTATCTTGAGTAAGGATTTTCATTTCTTCCTTCACCTACAAGGAAACAGCAGCAAGAAAATGTCACTGTTTAATTTTTCAAGATATATTTTTATGGATGTCAGAGAAGAAGGGAGAAGGAGAGAGAGAGATAGAAACATCAATAATGAGGGGAAAAAATCATTGATCGGCTCCCTCCTGCATCCAATCAAGCCCACAACCCAGGCATGGGCCCTGACCAGGAATCCAACGATGGCCTCCTGGTTCATGGGCCAAGGCTCAGCCACTGAGCCACACAAGCTGGGTGTCACTGTTTAATTTAAAGATAATTTCAAGCTGAAACCAGTTTGGCTCAGTGGATAGAGCGTCGGTCTGCGGACTGAAAGGTCCCAGGTTCGATTCCGGTCAAGGGCATGTACATTGGTTGCGGGCACATCCCAGTAGGGGGTGTGCAAGAGGCAGTTGTTGGATGTTTCTCTCTCATCGACGTTTCTAGCTCTCTATCTCTCTCCTTTCCTCTCTGTAAAATATCAATAAAATATACTTTAAAAAAAATAATAATAAAGATAATTTCAATACTTTCCAGAACATTGCATCTGGAGGAGAAGTAAGTAAAATAACAGTATAATTATAGAAAGAAAGAAAAAACACATGGCAATGAAGGCCTTAATCTTTCCCCATATTAGACTCCCTTCCATCTGCTGTGACGATACTTTTAAGTCGCGGAAGCGTTTGTAGTTTTTCTCCAAAGTACTTCATTTGCACCTTGGAAATAAATTTGCAGCATCCATCTCCTAATATGAGGACACCAACCCTGCCAAGACCTTGATCTCAGACTTCTAGTCTTCAGATTGTAAGAGGGCCCAGAATGGGCTGAGGGACACCCCCACCCCTGTGCACAAATTTTGTGCACCGGGCCTCTGTAAGAAAATAAATAACTATTGTGTAATCCCCCTTTGTTTGTGGTTCTCTGTGACAGCCTCCCCAGCAAACTGACACATGTGTGGAACAAAATCTGTGTGTTAACGATATTCACCAGGTAACCATTGGTATATGGAGGGGGTGAGAAGCGCTGGTGAGGGTGAACATCATCACTTTTGCCCCAATAACGTAAGAGGAGAGGAAAGAGGGGAGGGAGGAAGGCAGGATGACCTAAAAGCAAAAGAGATCAGATGCATCGCTTAGAATGGCATTTTTGGAGAAAAATCAACGTTAGCTGTGAACTATGAACCTTGCTATTATATTTGCTGATCTACCCGTTAAACATGGATTACTTGTTTTATATTAACTTGGTGTCTAAAGCCCAATTTCTAAGGTGAAGTGTGGGTCAAGTTACCTGGTAACGTCAAATAAAGCCAGCCTCGTGACCCCTTTCTGGCAAAAAGACTCCTGAGTTCAGTCCAATGTGGGAAAAAACATGCTGAACCACAAGTAAACATTTCTTCTCATGTACACATACAAGTTTAAATGGGGAGAAATGGACACCTGTTAGCATCCCTCCAAACTGGTTTCCTAACCCGAACCAGGCTGTGGTTTCTGCCATGGCCTTTGAAGATGTGGAAGGCGGGTTTCAGCTCCGTCGGGATGCGATCTGACCGGCTGGTGAGGTCAGCACAGCCCTGCAGAGAGGGCGCTGGCCAGGGGACACTGGGAGGAGGCCGGAAAACGTCCCTCTCTTCTCCTTTCCCTCTGCAGGGCACAGGGGGGGGGGGGTTGGGGGGGAGAGAGGGGAAGTATGGGAATGGAGGGGGGGGTGGGGGGGAGAGAGGGGAAGTATGGGAATGGAGGCATCCAGTTTTAAATGGGAATTTCCTTGGATTATTTCCATAAATTAACCAGTTCTAATTAAAGTTCAGGTCTGTGGGAAAAAGAATTTGAGGAAAAGAGAGACCAGTACTTTTTGTTGGATATTTTTTCCATTAATTTTTAGAGAGAATGGGAGAGGAGAGAGAGAGGGAGGGAGAGAGAGAGAGAGAGAGAGAGAGAGAGAGAGAGATCAATTACTTTCCTTCTGCCTGCTCCCCGACCGGGCTGGGAATCAAACCTGCACAGCCACGTACCTGCATCCCTGTGCCCTTTACCGGGAATTGAACCTTCAGACCCTTCGCTGTGCAGGCTGACGCGCTAACCACTGAACTATACCGGGCAGGGTGGGAGAGCAATCCTTTTTAAAGTTGTACGTCACGAACTAAATATCAGGAAAGGCTAATGTGAATTGTTATGGAGGACTTCTGCCATCACCTCTATAGGATTTTTTTAAACATCAGTTTCAGAGACTGGCAATAACGTCCCAGGAATCAAACCTCAAGAGGCGCGAAAGAGCCGGCCAGGAGAGGCCTCCCCTCCGGCTCTGACCGCCGGCCACCCGCCCGTGCCCACATTTTGCCGTGACCAGGGGAGGGGACGGAGCAGAAGCGGGCCCGGGGGGGGGGGGGGGGGAGCGGCTCACCTGCTCGCTCCACCAGGTCACGGCCACGTGCAGGCCGTAGTCACAGCAGACGGCGGGGTCCGCCCAGCCCCGCCAGGTCTCGAAGGCGCCGAGGAGCGAGCTGCCCTTCGGAGGGATGGCAAAGTCCATGATCATGGTGGTGCCGCCCGCCAGCGCCGCCTGGAAGCACAGGAGGGTCCCAGCAGGTGAGACGGCCATCTGCTGCCCAGGTCACTTATTCCGCCCCCCCCCCCCCCGCCCCCAATGACGTGCATTCGCAAGCTTGACGGGCTCCCGGGAAATGGCACAGAAGTGTAGCCTTTAAAAGGCACAGAGGCCCAAAACCGGTGTGGCTCAGTGGATAGAACGTCGGCCTGCAGACTGAAGGGTCCCAGGTTCGATTCCGGTCAAGGGCATGGACCTTGGTTGCAGGCACATCCCCAGTAGGGGGTGTGCAGGAGGCAGCTGATGGATGTTTCTCTCTCATCGATGTTTCTACCTCTCTATCCCTCTCCCTTCCTCTCTGTAAAAAAAAAAAAAAAAAAAAAAAAAAAAAAAAAAAAAAAAAAAAAAAAAATCAACAAATATGAAAAGAAAGAAAGAAAGTCAATGTGAGAGAGACACATAAATTAGTCGCCTCCTGCGGGCCTGACCAGGGCCAGGGATCGAACCTGCAACCCAGGTGCGTGCCCTTGACTGGGAATAAAGACCTGGTGCTCTAACCACTGAACCACACCAACCAAGGGGGCCGCAATGCAATTGTATTAAGCTTCAGGGATGTTCATCAGTGTGACAATCACTCATGAAACCGCATTCCCCTAAAAGATGTATAAGGAAGGGCCCATGCTAGAGCTTTTTTGCCTTCACACAACTCTTCTTACTCATGGGGTAACCGGCTTTATCCAGCAAACCAGTTGGTTAGAACACCACGGTCCCTGCCCTGGCCGGTGTGCTCAGTGGTTAGAGTGCTGGCCCAATTACCAAAAGGTTGCAGGTTCCATTCCTGGCCCTGGTCAAGGCACATGCAAGAGGCAACCAATTCAATCACATCGATGTTGATCTCTCCCCTTACCCACCCTTCCTTCCTTTACTTCCACTTCCTCCTCCCTCCCTCCCACTCTCTCTAAAAATCAGTGGGAAAGGTATCCTTGGGTGAGGATTAACAACAAAAAGAAAAGGACACCACAGTGCCAGCCCCCCTTAGACACTTTCAATATTTGCTCAGTTTCTTTCCATATCAGCTGCTTCTAGAGTCACGTCCCGAAATATCCCTTCGGACTTGACCGAACACTGAGGAAGGAGGAGTGCTTCGCGGAGGGAGAAGCAGTGAAGGCTGAACACTTATTTCATATTTCCGTGTAAAACCTAATTCTTTTCACTGCGGACTGACTCCGCTCCCCTTTCATGTGTAGTTCGCCGAACAAAACTTATTTACCTCTTCTAACCTGGGCTCATAAATCAATGCTTTTGGCTCCTAATTACCCTGGCGGTTCTCCCTTGACAGCCTTCCCGGTGATCTAAAAAGCTTCCTTTGCTGGGAGGACAGCTTGTGCTGTCTCAGGCGCACGTGCGACGGAACGTAAATTGAGATAAACTCTAAGCAGCCGCGGGGTCATAATCTTACAGAACAGGAGATTTTATTGAGGAATGTATTTGGTCATAAATCATTATTGAAAGCATCCGAAGCATTTTCTCTCTCCCCCCCACCCCACTTTTCCCTCCCCTTTTCATTTCTAAGCTCATCGCTATGATTTCACTAAAATCAACCACAGGACTTGCTCCACCCATGTTCCGGCGGGCCTTTGGGCTGTAGGGAGGAGGACGCCAGCTGCATTTGCAGCCCTGCTTGGTGTGGTTCAGTGGTTAGAGCATCAGGTTTTTATTCCCAGTCAAGGGCATGGACCTTTCAAATCCAGAAGCACATTTAGCTCTGCACAGCTGTCCTCCCCAGCTGTGAAATATTCATCCATCCCACGGTGCAAAGCAGACTGAGGAGTCACCCTGGACCTTGACCTTGCTTCTTCCTTACACCCCCAAATCCAATCCATCAGCAATGCCCCCTCCCCCCTCCGGCATGGCCACCCCCACTGCCCAGGGCCGTCTTTGCCTTCCCACTGGACTAGTAGCCTCTGCAACGTCCCCTTGTCCCCAGCCACGCTGGCTGCTTCCGATCTTGCACTGGCTTTTCTCTGCCCTTGGGATGAAGACAAGGCAGTTACTGGACATTCCACGGGGCCCCTGCTTGATCTGAACTTGAGGTAGCTCCTCAGCTTTGCATTGAGTCACTCCAGGGACACTGCCTCGCCTCCTTCTCTCTGGAGAGCTCTGAGCTCCTCTCTGCTCGGAGAGAGATGTCACCCAGCCCCTCCTCTGCTGTTAGTCCGGTGAAGCTTTACCCTAGCATCTTCCAGGGAACTTTTATACCAGCCCCCCGAGATTCTGACTCAACGGATGTCGCTTCATCTCGGTATGTCAGGTGCCCATCACTTTAATAATCTTTAGGTCTCTAAGGGAGAAAGAAAGGAAGGGACCAATGAATGTCCCACAAAAAGCTACGAGTAGGAGTGATTATGATGCTTCACCTTTACAATAGCTGAGTGGAAAGGCGGTGTGACGGCATGCGAATGCGAGAGTTCACGTCTCTGAAACATGCTGTCCCTGGCCAGGTAGGTGCCTGGATCCTTCCGTGAAAATGTTAACACAGAATGTAGACTCTGAGCACATCCGAAGGCTGAATGCTCGCCCATGGCCGAGTCAGTGTTAGCTAAGACTTTTAAAACGGCAGAATGATAGTCTTATTTCTACATCTATGTCTCGAATAATTTCTTCTTTCTAAGAAGATTGCTGTTTATTTCATGGTAAGCTATTTTTAAGGTCTTCCCTTTTTAGCTGAGAGCAGACCCGTAGTGTTCAGGGACTCGCGACTGTCCCTAGAGCAGGCACCTTCTCTATCGGACAAAGGGCACATAACTGACACGAGGCAGTGTCCTCCTGGATTAGCAACTTGACTTGTGAAAAGAGGAGTCCAAAGGGGCGAGGCGTCAGCTCTGGGTAATTAACGCAGCTCACTTAGAAAACAACCTGCTAAGAATACAATTTGATGCCCAGCCCGTGTCACTCAGTGGTTGGGCAACAACCTATGAACCAGGAGATCATGGTTCGATTCCCAGGCAAGGTACCTACCTGGGTTGTGGGCTCAATCCTCGCTAGGGGGCGTGCAGGAGGCAGCCGAACAATGATTTTCTATCATCATTGGTGTTTCTATCTCTCTCTCTCTCTCCCTCTCCCTTCCTCTCTGAAATCAACAAAAACACATTTAAAACACACACACACACACACACACACACACACACAATTTGGTGATGCCAGCCATTGTGACTGGCACCTTCACAAAAGACCTCAAGTATTGATTCAAAAATAGTCAATCACCAAAGTTAAATCTGCAAGACCAAGTTACTGCATGTACTTTACTAGTGGCCCGATGCACAAATGAAGATGCATGCAAGAATGTGCCTTTGTGCCCCTGGCTGCGGGCTCTGCTTTGCTCTGGCCGGAACAGCCTTTCCACTCTGCCTTCCCACGCTGCCCAGAGGCCCAGAGTGCCTGGGGTGGTGCAGAACGCCATGGCGGTGGCGCAAGTGTCCTGCCCTGCCCCCCGGCCATTCAGCGCCTGTGTATGCAAATTAACCAGCTGTCTTTGTTGGGTTAATTTGCATACTCACTCCTGATTAGCTGGTGGGTGTCGCGAAGGTACAGTCACTTAGCATGTTACTCTCTTATTGGGTAGATTAAGAAGGCCAGGTAAAACTGCAGCTCCCTATGCTCTAATTGCCTGCCCCCAAGAACAAAGACCACGGTTTTCACCTCAATCACTCCAACCACAGTGCCCAACACTTAGAGGCACTGTTCCCCAGAAACATTCGTCAACTGAAGTAACAGAACCTAACCAGCCACTTGGAAAATCCTTAGCTTGGGGCCACTCTGTATGAGATGGCAGTGGCAGGGCCCAGAGTGTCACCACTGGGGAAGACTGGCTCGTCAGCAGAGACGAGAAGATTGGCCACACCTGAACAGCCCTTGTTTCAAAACGATGATATCTCCCATCTATTCTTTTAAAGGCGCATTTGACTTTCCCAAAAGTCATTTGTTTCCTCTAAGGTCTTTCTCCCCCAACCCTTTCCCCTCTAAGGATTATATGTAAAGCCTCACATCCTCACTGCCTCCTGGAGTCACATTTTTCTATAACCTTGCATGCACCTGAATTTTAAAAGTCAGTCTTCTCTCTTGCTAATTTCTTTTGTCAGTTTAATTTGCAGCCCTAATAGCGAAACCGAATAGCGGTTATAGGAAAAGTTTCTCCTCCCTGACAGCAGCGTCGTGAACACCTTAATCTCTGCACTACTTTTGGTTGCTATTGGGAACCCACCTTCCGGACAAATGAAGGCGGAAACGGTGGAACTGAAAAATGGTAGAGACCTCAAGCAGGGAAGCTGAAAGAAGGCGAGTCCTAGATTCTGTCAGGTTCAATTCATATCACTTCCTCAGTAGGGCCAAAGCCCTACTGAACACTGAGCAGTTTCAAATTAATATCTGAGATATTTTTTTCTTCTTCTAATTCATAGTGTAAAGATTAACTTTGTAATCAATAAAGAACCACCCAAGGAAATCGTACAATTATAAACTCAGAGCTGGAGTAGACAAGTAGCACAGTAAGAATGTTCAGCCGAAACCGGTTTGGCTCAGTGGACAGAGCGTCTGCCTGGGGACTGAAAGGTCCCAGGTTCGATTCCAGTCAAGGGCATGTACCTTTGTTGCGGGAACATCCCCAGTGGGGGGGGGGGGGGGGGGGTTGCAAGAGGCAGCCGATCGATGGTTCTCTCTCATCACTGTATCTTTTTTTTTTCTTTTTTCTTTTTTAATATATTTTATTGATTTTGTACAGAGGGGAAGGGAGAGAGAGAGCTAGAAACATCGATGAGAGAGAGTTATCGATCAGCTGCCTCTTGCACACCCCCCACTGGGGATATGCCCGCAACCAAGGTACATGCCCTTGACAGGAATCGAACCCGGGACCCTTCAGTCCCAAGCCGACACTCTATCCATTGAGCCAAACCAGTTTCGGCTCTCTCATCACTGTTTCTAACTCTCTATCCCTCTCTCTTCCTCGCTGTAAAAACTCAATAAAATATATATATTTTTTAAAAAGAATGTTTAAAGCTCAGCCTCACCTGCAAGCAAAGAAATGTTCACTTAAAAACATTAAGAAATTCTGTTTTTTCCTGTTACATTGACATTGATTTTTTAAAAATATATTTTATTGATTTTTCACAGAGAGAAAGGAAGAGAGATAGAGAGCCAGAAACATCGATGAGAGAGATACATTGTCCAGCTGCCTCCTGCACATCCCCCACTGGGGATGTGCCCGCAACCAAAGTACATGCCCCTGACCGGAATCAAACCTGGAATCTTTCAATCCGCAGACCGTCGCTCTATCCACTGAATCAAACCAGTTTCGGCAACATTGATTTTTTTTTTTTTTAAGTTAGTATTCACAGGTAGCTAGAATGCAGTGAAATGAGAAGTATCATATACCATTCATGGGAGCAGAAATTAAAAGCAATCTGGATATATGTATTCAACTCTTCCTGATGTATCTAATGCTCACCGGCCCGGTCATTTCTCCCTGAGGGGTGATTTCTACATCCATCATTAAGAATCACTTAAAAAATGAAATATAGGGCCTACAAAAAATAATTATTAATCACCGAACATAGGTTTGCCTGCTTTGGGCTTATGTGATGTATTTGCAAATAAAAAAATCTGTGTTTCTGGAGGTTATAAAATATCTTCATAAATCCGCCAATTTAAAGAGTACAAATTGCATACTTCTTAGTTTTCATTAGAAACAGGTTTCAAGAGTTTCAGTCTCAGAATATGTAGGAATTACATTTCATGCGGGCTGTTCCCAGCCTTTAGAATTATTTAGAACCAAGGAACATTTTTGTGGTTTAGACCTTTAAAAGGACTGCCTACACCTGGTACGGCGCAATCATGACCTGCGTGTGATGCTCTCGCGGCCGTCCTGGCCAGTTCAATAAATCCTTGCCTGCTTTTTTTTTTTTTTTTTTTTTTTTTAAATCAATTAGCAGCCTCCGGTGGTCTTATTTTGACTCTGCGGTTCGACCCCACAACAAGAATCTTACCTAAAATGTAAAAATCGGTTCACGAAAATGTGGCAAAGCCTTGGTCGATGTTGCTCAGCAGTGAGATCGTCAGCCCTCTCACCGAAAGCTTGCGGGTTTGATTTCTAGGCAAGGGCGTGTACCTAGGCTGCAGGTTCGATCCCCGACCCTGGGCCTACTCCGGGTTGTAGGAGGCAACCCATTGATGTGTCTCATCTCTCTCTCTTTCTTTTACTCTCTCTCTCTCTCTCCTCCACTCTCTCTCTAAAAATCAATGCAAAAAAAAAGACCCTCCGGTGAGCATTAACAACCACAAAAACTTTGGCAAACTTCAGTTTTTACCAAAAGGGAAATATAAACGTTCCGTTTCCAAGACAAACAAATGACCGGCCTCCCAGAAGACTGTCCATTGCCCCCATGACGAAGGCTGACAATTAGTAACCAGGAGGAAGGCTTCCTTCCAAATGCTGACGTGAGCAGCCTGTCCCAGGGCCCCTTCTCTCGGGTCACATCACTCTTTTTTCCTCTCAGATACTCTGCTCCATCACGGGTGCTCGGGGCGGGCGGCGACAGGGAGATGTGAGGAGAGTAAAACTGTTAGAAATCAGTAGGGTCCACACACTCCTGGCCAGGCTTTGGAAGCCTGAACAGCCTGTGCTTGGACTCAACAGCCCTGTTTGGTCCACACTCAAAGCATCGCCCTCAGGGAGACCTCAGGCCTCCGGGGTATCGACATGGAAGGAGCCATTCCCCTCACCACAGCCCGGAACACACACCTTCAAGGGGCGAGGGCTTGCCTTCGGAGGGAAGTGCTGAGTGGAGTTTGAAATACAGTTTCCAGCATGGCTGCCCTGCTCAGCTCCTGATCTTGCTGCTCTCAGGAGCTTTGGAGAAACCTTGAAGGTTCTTTTCTTTTTTAAAAATATATTTTATTGAATGTTTACAGAGAGGAAGAGAGAGGGATAGAAAGCTAGAAACATCTCTGAGAATCGAGAAAATCGATCAGCTGCCTCCTGCACACCTCCTACTGGAGATGTGCCAGCAAACTAAGGCACATGCCCTTGACTGGAATCGAACCTGGGACCTTTCAATCCTCAGGCCGACGCTCTATCCACTGAGCCACACTGGTTTCGGCTTGAAGGTTACTTTTCCTTCACCTGAGCCTCTAGGCCTTTGTGCCTGGAGGAACCCAAGCTCTCTCACCTGGGGGCCCTGGGGGAGGTGATCTGATCCCCGCACCAGCCGCAGAGGGCAGGGCTCCAGCAGCAGGAATCTGAGGCTGGATTTAAAGTCCCCCTTGGCAAGGACGGAGAAGACATGGGACCAGGCCCCTTGATACCAGTGGGAGTGACTAGGAGGCCACACCTGGAACAGTACTTGTTTTGGGATCCCTTGTCAGGCACGTGGCTTTCCTTTTTTTTTTTTTCTTTTTTTGTGAATCCTCACCTGAAGATATGTTCCCACTGATTTTGAGAGAGCGCGGAAGGGAGGAGGAGAAGCAGAGAGAAAAACGTGGACGTGAGAGGGACACAAGGATTGGTTGCCTCCCGCAGGTGCCCCAACCTGAGACCCAAGTACGTGACCTTGACCTGGAATCGAGCCTGCCACCGTTTAGCCCAGAGGACGACGCTCTATCCACGGAGACAAACCGACCAGGGCAGGGCTGTGATTTTCCTCCTGGAGCTGGCTTCTAGCCCGCCCGGACCCCTCACCCTCACCACGCGCTGCCTACAGGAGAGTCGGGCCGTGGCCACCGGGTGAAAGCCTTTTGCACTTGCTTCTGGCTGGACGCGGAGGGCGGGGGCACCACCTGGGCATGCCAACAAGGCGGAAGGGAAGGCTTGTGGGTTGCCATGGAACACCAGCGAACGCGGGGTCAGGAGGACGGATATATGGCGGAGAGAAATGAGGGCAAGAGAATAGACGGCCTTAAACTTGTCCAATGACCCGAATGGAGGCGCAGGAGGCAGCTGGGTTAGCCACGACGGGAGAGAAGGGGACCCCGGCAGGCAGCGGGAGCTCAGCGTGGGGAACCCACTCCCAGCTCTGCACCTGCTGGAGGGATGGCTCCGCTCTGCGCCCCGGGCTCACTCAGCCCTGCGCCCCGGGCTCACTCAGCCCGCGGGGAGGCTCAACCCTGCGCCCCGGGCTCACTCAGCCCACGGGGAGGCTCAACCCTGCGCCCCGGGCTCACTCAGCCCGCGGGAGGCTCAGCCCTGAGCCCGGGGCTCACTCAGCCCTGCGCCCCGGGCTCACTCAGCCCTGCACCCCGGGCTCGCTCAGCCCGCGGGGAGGCTCAACCCTGCGCCCCGGGCTCACTCAGCCCACGGGGAGGCTCAACCCTGCGCCCCGGGCTCACTCAGCCCGCGGGAGGCTCAGCCCTGAGTCCGGGGCTCACTCAGCCCTGCGCCCCGGGCTCACTCAGCCCTGCACCCCGGGCTCGCTCAGCCCGCGGGGAGGCTCAACCCTGCGCCCCGGGCTCACTCAGCCCGCGGGGCTCACTCAGCCCTACACCCCGGGCTCACTCGGCCCTCGGGGCGGCTCCGCTCTGCGCCCCGGGTTCACTCGGCCCTGCGCCCGGGCTCACTCGGCCCGCGGGGAGGCTCAGCCCTGTGCCCGGGGCTCACTCAGCCCGCGGGGCGGCTCCGCTCTGCGCCCCCCGAGGGCTCGGCGGTAATCGGGGCGCGGCAGCGGGCGGGTCGGTACCTTGGTGCCCTGCAGGAAGTCATCCACGGCCCTCGTGCCCATGAACGGGAACTGCATGTGCGTGTGCGTGTCGATGCCGCCGGGCAGGACCAGCTTGCCCGTGGCGTCCAGGACGCGCAGCCCCGCGGGCGCGCCCCCCGGCGGCAGCAGGTCGCGGCCCAGCGCCCGCACCACGCCGCCCTCCACCAGCACGTCCGCCGCCTGCGAGGCCTCGGCGTTCACCACGCGGCCCCCGCGGATCAGCAGCGCGGCCGGCGCCGCCATGGCCAGGGCGCGCGGGGGGACACCTGCTGGGGGATCCCCACGGCCCGGCCCGGCCTCCGGCTCGGGCTGCAGACGAGGGGCGAGTCCGGAGGCCTGGAGACCGGGTGGGTTTTATCCACCGGCTTCCGGGGTGGCTCCGCCCCCGGGCCCGCGGGGCTGACCCACAGGCTGCGGGCAACGGCCAACGGCCAACCGGAGATCCACCGGGTTCCATGCCACACCCACCCCGACCTGGGAGAACCACGGACCTGGGTTTCCTTTTATTCATGAGCAAATTGCCACACAACCCCAGCGACTGGCAGGCTGAATGTTCAGAGGGCAAATATTTACTCCATTGGAAACAAAAACTTGATATCAACTATTCTCCCCGTTTTCATGGCACAATTCATACCGGCAAGTTTTTTTCTTGGAAAATAACAAGTAATATAACTCCACAAAGATCTAGGTGTCTTGTTTTTTTTTTTTAATATATTTTATTGATTTTTTACAGAGAGGAAGAGAGAGGGACAGAGTTAGAAACATCGATGATGAATCATCGATGAGCTGCCTCTTGCACACCCCCTACTGGGGATGTCCCGCAACCAAAGTACATGCCCTTGACCGGAATCGAACCTGGGACCCTTCAGTCCGCAGGCTGATGTTCTATCCACTGAGCCAAACCGGTTTCCGCCTTTTATTTTTTATTTTTTTTTTTTTTTAATTTTTATTTCCAAGGAGTCTCACGTGACATTTCAAAACAGAAGGCGCTCAGTCCGAGCTCTCCAACCTGGCCGACGGGCCCGCCGTCACACCTCCACGGCGAGCCTGGCCAGCCGGTACTGCGGGGAGGCGGGCGGCCGCAGCAGCACCAGGCCCCGCTCGGCGACCGCCTGGCCAGACAGCATGGCCAGCAGCCCCGTCAGGCTGACCAAGCCCAGGGCCTCCCCGCCGCCCGCGGCCATGGAGAAGTCGCCCTGGGTGACGAAGCCCAGGAGGACGCGGGAGCAGTGAGCGGTCACGTCGGGGAGCGGGCCGGGCCACAGGCCCAGCGTCGGAGCAGGGGCCGGGGCCCCCTCGGCAGGGTCCCCCTCGGCCAGGCCCTCCTCCGGGGCAGCGGGCCCGAGGCGCCTGCCCTTCCGCCGGCCCCTCCTCTCCCTCTGCCTGCGGATCTGGCTCTTGAACGGGTCGCTGTGCTTGGGCTCCTGGGGCCCGGGGTACAGCCGGTCCCGGCGGAGCTGCAGCAGGTCCTCCTCGGCCGGGACGCAGATCGTGGCGTGCGGCTCGGGGCTGCCCTTGCCGGGCAGGGCCAGGCTGACCCACACCAGGGCCCGGGGGAAGCGGGCCAGGAGGGAGCGGCGGGCCTTGGGGGTCAGCTCCTGCTGGCCCCTGCCGGGAGCTCGCCGGGCCGGCCGTCCGTCCCCACAGCCGGGCCGGCACCAGGCGGACAGCTGCTTCAGCGCTGCTCTGCTCCTACACGTGGGAAGGTGTTTTGTTCAAGGAGAAAATATGCAGTTAGAAGATTAGGCATCGCGTGAGTTAATGTTTATACTCTGTGGGAAAGGATCGAAACTCCATCGATGTTAAGAAATTAAAAATGAACATCAATACATTTTTTATATTCATATTTTATGTGTCTTGTGTGTCTACTCTTCGGAGACAGAAAGACTAAAGGTTTAAGAAGCTGAAGGCAGAGAAAACTAAGACAGTGGATAGAATCGAAGGCTGGAATCACAGTGAGAGGATTAAGGAGGAACGGATATTTTTATTAAAAAGAAACTCTAAAGGCCCTAGCCGGTTTGGCTGTGGACAGAGCGTCGGCCTGCGGACTGAAAGGTCCCAGGTTCGATTCCGGTCAAGGGCATGTACTGTGTTTCCTCGAAAATAAGACATCCTCCGAAAATAAGACTTAGCGCATGGAAAGATAAGACATCCCCTGAAAATAGGACCTAGTGCAACTTTGGGAGAAAAAATTAATATAAGACACTGTCTTATTTTCAGGGAAACAGGGTACCTTGTTGTGGGTACATGCCCAGTATGGGGTGTGCATGAGGCAGCTGATCGATGATTCTCTCTCATCAATGTTTCTAACTCTCTATCCCTCTCTCTTCCTCTCTGTAAAAAAAATCAATAATATATATATATTTTTAAAAGTTTACAACAAAAACTATGTTTGAAATTTGATTAATAAAGTGTATGTATGAGTGTATATATATATATATATATATATACACATTATTATTTTTTTTTTTTTAAAGAAGAAACTCTAAGGGAGTTACATGGAAAAAAAAAAAAAGAATAAGGCAAGTGGGGTGAGTGCTTCTTATAAAAATCAGAGAAATAAATAAATAACAGAATAAAGGGTGACTGATAAGCAAAATGTAATGCCTGCAGCAGGACTGAGCAGAACACATTTTATCGTCAGATATGACAAAAGTACAACGAATCGGTACCTAACCGGCCACAAATCCAAATCATTCAGAAGGAATGACAAGAAACCTAACTCGGTGATTTACAGCAAACAGTGCTGGTTCGGAGCATGCTGGGACCGTCCCCTCACATACATTCACGGAAGTCCAGCTTTGCGGGCAGACTAACGGAGCCATGTTGGCAGAAAAACTCTCTTGGTTTGGGTCTACGGGTGAGAGCTTTTCAAATCAGCTTGTAAGGTAGCCTCTCATGGGATGGAGCCGTGTCCCTGGGGTGTCTCTGAGTCCAAAACGTCACGTGGGCCTTGCACTAAGGAGCCATGGTTAGGATTTCCCCCGGGGCCTGGCTGGCATTAGAAGAGATGACCCAGCTCCCAGAACGTACCGGGAAGCCGTGCGCACTCACCTGACAACGCAGAAGTGTGGGCCGCGGGCGTCCTGGCCCGGCTCCCGCTCCGTGCCGGCCTGGGCCGGGCACTCCGTGTCCATCGCTCCCTCGGGCTCACGGGAGCCGTGCGGGGCCGTGCCCCCTCCGCCAGAGCCCCGGGCAACTCGTCCGGGCGTGGGAGCACGGGGCGCCTGGTCTGCGAGGGAGTCGCTCCTGCCACCGCTCGGGGAGGACGCTCCGGACAGCTCCGCGTGGGCCTGGACTCTCGACTCCCAGTCTCGCGTCAACTGCTCCCAGGGCGGGCGGAACGGCGCCAGGGTGCCCAGCTTCACGTAGTTGGGCCGTTTTGCAGGAGGGCGTCTAATGGAAACCAAAGAGGGGAGCCGGTTCTGAATAATTTAGGATGGGGTGGTTAAAATAAGTGTGGCCACCGCAGTGTCTCTATTTAAGAAGATAAACTTAGAAAAGAAAGTTTCCTAAGAAATATAATCTATCTATCTATCTATCTATGCCTAAGCGACCATTACAACCGAACAACCAGTTGACCAGTCGCTATGATGCGCACTGACCACCAGGGGGCCAATGCTCAACGCAAGAGCTGCCCTCTGGTGGTCAGTGTGCTCCCACAGCCAATCTCCCACGGCCCCTGCCTGGCCAGCTCCCCCATTGGCCCCAATCAGGGGGGTAGCAGGCCAATCTCCCACAGCCCCTCCCCCAGCTGGCTGGCCAACCTCCCACAGTTCCTTCCCCCTGCCAGCCAGCCAGCCAGCCAGTTAGCCTACCAGGGCCCCTCCCCCTGGCCAGCCAACCTCCCGGGGTCCCTCCCCCTGGCTGGCTGGCTCCCCAATAGGCTTCCATTGCCGGCCAGGCCGAGGGACCCCACCCGTGCACGAATTCGTGCACCAGGCCTCTGGTAAAGAATAACCACCAGCTGTACTAGCCCTGCTTTTCTGTCTCTTCTGGCTTTTATTCTGATAGATAACGCGTCCACCAAGCAGCCCGTGGCCACTGCACAACCCCAGGGCCGCAAGATGACACCCGTGCGTGTGGACAGGCTCTCAGCCCTCAGGTGTGGCGGTGAGCGTTTCCTCTCACCCTTGACCCCCAGGGACCAGCTGCCCCCCCAGAGACAGCATCAAACCAGTTTCTCACACATCCTCGCCGAGACGCGTCATGCGTCTGTACAGCAGATACGTCCCTATTTCTTTTATTTTTACCCATGTTTACACAATGGTGTCACGCCGCGTGGTCTTTTTCTGCTCCAGTGTATAAAGCATGTTTCTATGTTTTCGTCGTTTCACTGATATTTCAGATGTGTTATCTCTATAATCAGGCATAAAAAAAAAAATCCCATTCACGTTTTGAGGGAGGCAGGGTTAGGGGTGGGGACTCATGTCCACAGTGTATGCGTCCGCCATCCTCAACGTAAGCAAATGGCCACGGAAAGGGTTCATGATCTGGACGGGCCTACACACACCAGACATGGGCAAGTCTCCTGACTGATGTCTCGGTAAAAGCCTACGAAAACTCCACGTTGTAGGTAAGAGTCACCGAGGCCGCTGCCAACGTTATTGGCCAATGTGAGGAGGCACTTCTCTTCCCCCGAAGACACTCCCAGCTGCTTACCGTGCGTACTTTTCAAGCAGAGTCTTGGCTTGCTCTTCGGCAAAGCGAGTCCCAGCAGAGCAGTCTGGGAAGTCCCCCGGGATGGAAGGCGAGCCTTTATACTGGGAATGCACCGCGGTCTCCTTTAAGCCTCCCACTCTCGCCCCGCGGTAGATCTGGAAGAAAAGCCCAGCACGCCCTGTCAGCGGCCAGCTCCGAGGGGAAGTGCTTACCCGTCCGCAGGGCGTGGATGGGTAACAACCTACATGAGCACCGAAAAAGAAGGGATAAGCGAAGTGTGGGAAAAGCCTGGAGTGAGCTGCCGTACACGAGTGAAAATAAATGAAATGGAGCCTCACCAATCAATGTGGGAAAATCTCGAGGCTGAGGAAATATAGCAGGCTGCAAAAGCCTATGCACAGTGAGGTACACGCTGAATCTAGTTATTTTTTTTGGGGGTGGGGTGGGGGGTGGGAAGGGTACAAGCATGCTTTAAGGAGCCATAAAAACACACTTGGTAGTGACAAGCACCAAAACCAGAGCAGCAATTCTGGAACTGGAGAGGGGCATGGGCTGCTTCCCGGGAGGGCTGTGACGGGAAGGCTGCGGAGGCAGGTGCAGGGAACACAGGGCTCATTGTAGCCACATCTGTTCTTTCTTCGTATGCTTGTAATATTTCGTCATTTAAACGTTAGAACTGTTTTAAAATATCCCCACTCCTGCCTGGCCTGTGTTGCTCAGTGTCAACCTCTGAACCTGGAGGTCACCGGTTCAATTCTCGGTCAGGGCACACGCCTGCGTTGTGGGCTTGATCTCCAGTGTGGAGCAGGAGGCAGCCCAGCAATGATTCTCTCTCACCATTGATGTTTCTCTCTCTCTCTCTCTTTCTCTCTCTCTCTCTCTCTCTCTCTCTCTCTCTCTCTCTCCCTTCCCCTTTGAAATAAATAATATATACACATATATGTGAAAATAAGTAATTAAAAATTTTGTTTTATTTTATTTTTTTTAATATATTTTATTGATTTTTTACAGAGAGGAAAGGAGATAGAGAGCTAGAAATGTCGATGAGAGAGAAACATCGACCGGCTGCCTCTTGCACACCCCCTACCGGGGACGCGCCCGCAACCAACGTATATGCCCCTGACCAGAATCGAACCTGGGACCCCTCAGTCCGCAGACCGACGCTCTACCACTGAGCCAAACCGGTTTCGGCAAGTAATTAAAAATTTTAAAAAATCAGGCCACCCTTAAAACCTCAAATATTCACAACAATATGTCAGCACAACTCTTATTTAATAAAACCCTGGCTCCAGGGGCCTTAGGAAAGATCTTGAATCAGGAATTTAGCTCAGAGGGCAGGAAAATAGCCCTCTATCTCTAAGGGGTGCGTAAAGGCTGGGGCACTGTCAGCCCTGGGTCCGGATTGTGAATGTATTTTAAATGTCGAAACCCCTGGTCGGAACGAGAAGGTCACTTACGAGCGGGATCCAGAAAGCCATGCCCCAGCCCTTGGGAAGCAGCACGTCCCAGCCGCTTCCCCAGCCACGTCGGCCGTCGCCGGTCACCCTTCCCGGCTGGTGGACCAGAAGCAGCGGGATCTTGGACTCGTGGACACCTAAAACCAGCTGTGACCCGGGCACCAGCAGCTCACTTCTCTTCCGGTTTAAGTCCTACAGCGGGAGAAAGCCATTCAAGACAGACAACCCCAGTCTTCCGGGAGGTGCTACTGGGTCTGGTCTCCCTACACGTGACATGCTCTTGTAACACGCGAGGGGAAAAAAAAAAAAAAAAAAACACAACAAAAACATACAGGTGAGATATTTTTAAGTACAAAGGAGTCCCTCCTACGGCGATTTTCCTTTATACAAGTGTTTTGGTAGAAATGGCAAATTATCTTCAACGTGGGCAAGAATATACTAGAGGATTCAAAGTTATAAAATACACATGCATTCCACTAATCATTTCTTAGCTCAGGGTTCATCTTAAGATTTTGATCCTCTGTCCCTACATTGACTCTGGCTAAGATCTGTCACGAAGTTAAAAAAAAAAAAAAAAAAAAAAAAAAAAAAAAAAAAAACCCACAATGAACAACATCTCCAGGAGGGGCAAGTGGAAGTGTGCTCTGGCTCTTGAGACAATTTCTCAGCCAGTCTTAAGGATTCAAAATAGAAGGTGCCCCCCACCTCCACCCCACCCCCTAAAAAAAAAAATAAAAGTAAAGATGGCGGCACTATGAATTATGTGTCAGGTAGACTGCAGGGAGGGGCTAACCTTCTCTCAGACTTCGCTGGCCAGCTGTTCGAAGAAACGAACGGGTAGGGAGGGGCCTACCGCTCGCTCAACTGGGAAGCTATCCGAGGGCAGCCCCCACGCTGCACCCCACTGCTGCCTCGCGGATGCCTTCCCGCCAGGGTCAGATCCCGAGTCTCCTTCGTCCCTGTTCCCTCTCTCCTTCCTGAGTTACTACCGCCATCTACGTGTTGGTCATTCCAGAAACCTCCCTCTTTCACCCCCATTTTTGCTCCTGGGATTGAAACCTCTTTCCCCTGCACGTTTGCTCCTGGACATCCTGAGGCCCCTCAAAGTCCATGATCCGAGATCAAACTCACCCTTCCCGCTGCATTCTCTCCCCGCCATCTGATGCCACCATGCTCTGTTCGTTCCCTCATGCATTCGCCCATTCAAACTTCTCCTGTCCATTCATTTACTCTTTCATTCAGATGTACCCTGAGCACCTGCTGTGTGCCGAACGCCTTTCCAGGACTCGGGAAGCAGCTGGGACAGGTAAGAGACAGCGCTGGCTCTTTGGGCTGAGCTCCTAAACCCAAACCAGACCGTCTGCTCCTTTCTCACCGTCCACCTTCCAATCAACCACTGAGTCTTGCCAATTTTACCCTCCAGATAAATAAATACACATTTGTGGCCCTGCACTCCAGCACACGGCCACATTCAGGCCCCCATCACGCCCTGCATTATGGACTATTTCCAGGGTCTCTTTTTAAGGCCACCCAATCACAAATCCTTTCTCCGGCTCCTCCACTCAAATCCTCATCCACCCCTAGTCTCCTCCACTGAGCTACTGGAGAGAAAGGTCATGCCATGGCTCAGCTTAAAACTTGCCACGGTGCCCTGTATCTTCAGTCCAGACCCCTAAAATGCCCCAGGGTCTTTCATGCTCCTGTCCTTATTACCCCTTCAGTTTCACCTCTTGCCCTACCTTTGAGTCCAAGCTACTGATTCATTTGAAGATTCCTGAACACACGGTCCTGTTTCTGGCCCGGACCCCTGCTCATTCTCACTTCCGGCAATCCTTTCTCTACCGCAGTCTCGGTCTCTTGTCCCAGAAGGTCTGGTTAATTCTAACAGCCCACCTGAGTGTCCGCGCTAACACCAGCCCCTCCATCCAGGACGCTTCCCCTGGTTTCTACAGCCTGGGCTTAGTCTCCCTTCTTTGGGCTTCCTGTGTAGCCTGTACTTCTTGGAGCCCACCTAACAGTCATCGACCCCATCATCTGACACAATCCCTGCAGGAGCACCACCACTGAGTGACTCAAGACCGGAGAACAAATAAATGAACAAAGACAGGGAACGCTTAATGAGAAAACAAAAACAATCGAAGACGTGTTTTTAAATCCTAAGATTATCATTTCAAGAAAAAGTCTTTGTGTTAACTTTTTCTAGGGGTTCTTCACGAACAGAAAGCGCACGCCCGCGCGCACGCGCACACACACACACAAAAAAACACAAACCAACCCCAAAGTATATATCATAAGGGACCAGTAAATTGTCTGAAAAGGAAGCCGATGGGACTCTACGAAGTACAAAGTAACCTTCATGTTCTCTCGAGTGATGCACTTCAACCTGTCTTCATGACTCTACCAACCACCCTTCCGCCATTAGTTACCTGATCCGACATTTTATTCTCTGTGACACTCTTACAGATAGCGTGGTTCCAAATAAAGCTGTGCGCGCACTCCGCGGGCACACCCTCCAGGCGCAGCTGTCTAACTTCCTCATTATCTAAGAGGGAAAAGAAAGAGCCTTCAAACCACATCCCTCAGGTCAACGGGGGTCGAAGCCTAAACGTGGCCCGCAGTTTCAAGAAGACATCTGATAGGCACTTACGTCTCTAGAAGAAGGTACTGGACTAGGAATTATTCTTACCGTTGGTTTCATGACCTGTGAAGTAGCAAAGGCTCCTAAACATACTTTTTGAACATTTATTTTTAACGGAGAAGACATAAACACAATTGCCTTTTTTTTTTTTTTCTTTCTTTTTTAACAATTGCCTTTAAATAACCACCTAATTCCATGGCTAAGGTAATCGAAGTCTAGGAACCCCCGCAGAGGCAAGTGGTAATATGCAATGACAGCACAAGCCATGTTCCATATATGTGCGTGTGGACTCGCTGGGTCAGGAGGCAGTTCCATGTTTACTTTCTGCGGTGACTCCACGCTGCTTTCCACAGTGGCCGCACCCATTTGCAATCCCACCAGCAGGGCACGAAGGTTTCCCTTCCTCCACAGCCTCGCCAGCGCTTGTTGGTGGATTTATTGACGAGAGCCATTCTGATAGGGGTGAGGGGAGGTCTCCCTGTATGTCTGCCTCTGTGTGTTCGTATTAGATAGATCTGCTGTGACTCCGTCTTCGGGGGGAGTCCTTATGCAGCAGGTGTCCTGTGGGGTCCAGTGGTGCAGTCTCCTTGATCACCGGAGCGGAGAGCTCCAGACACATCCCTCGGGTGGGTGATGTGGGCCCTCCTGCTGTAACTGAGTCTTGGCTGCCACTGGCCGGTTCGTGCATGGGATCGACCCTCAGGCTGCCTGACGGTGAGTCTCAACCCTGACCGTGGCACGCAAGCTGCAGTGCATGGGCTGACCACACGAAGCAGATTTGCCTCAGCAGGGCTTGGTGCCTGCCGACATCTCCCTTTGGATGTGCAGCTTGTCATCCTGCCCTCATGTTGACTGGGTGTGTTGGTTCCGAGCTTCTCGGGAAGGGCTCTCTGCTGCAGGCCAAGGTCAGACGCTGCCCGAGATGTACCCTGAGCAACCTGTTCGGAACTGTAAGCGATCCACGACTTGTGGCTGCCAGGGTTGGGCCTGGGAAGGACCAAGCTGTGCCCCCAGGCAGGCTTTTACCATCACCGGGCCCGGATCGGGTGAGCAGAAGTCCCAAGACATCCCAAGACCCACTTCCCTGCTGGCTGCCTGTGAGACTCAGGCTCTGAAAGGGCCTCTGGCTATCCTCCTCCTCAGAGCACAAGCTCCACAGAGTGGGGCGAGAGGGAGCCCAGAAGGTTTAGCTGTTGCTTTCCCCAACAGGCTGATTGCACAAGGTGGGGAGCACTGCACCGAACAGGGAAAGCATCTGCGGTGTGGGAGATGGACTCCCACAGAGGGACCACCAGTGGCTCTCCCTTCGGCTCCCTCCCCAGAGCCACAAACTCCAGTCTTTCCTCACACAACTCTAGTCCACTCCACCCCCCCTCCTCTGGAGCACAGGGTGAGTGGCTACAAACAACATTTTGTGCGTTGGTCCTTTAAGAGGGTGCCCGCATCTCTGCTAATGGACTCCCATCTCTTTCTGGCGGACACAAACCCCGTTACTTTTCACAGGCAGATGTTACGTGGGTACCTCTTCTGGGCCCTGTTGCTGTGGGCTGGGGAGCCTGGCAGGGGGGGTGTTAGACCTCATGCTTCTCAGGGAGAAGCCCCCAAAGCTGAGATATCCCTCTGGAACCTCGGCCGGAGCCCGTGGGAGCAGGGCGAGCCCTCTTTTGTTTCTCTGCCCTTCCTACCGGCCTTGATGTGGCTTCTTCTGCAAATCCATGGTTAGAAGATTCTTTCCAGCCAGTCTTCAACTGGTTATTCAGGGTGATTCTTCTATAGTTCGCTCTAATTATAGTTTAATCCTGGGAGAACGGGAGTGTACTTCCACCTACTCAGCTGCCATCTTGGATCTCTCAAAAGTTTGCTTCTTTATCTAGCTCACATGCCAATCAATATTCTTAAAAGAAATTACTTAAAGTAGGTTAAGTAATGACTAACAAAAATGATAAGCTTTTATGATAGAAATTAAACGTTTGAGAGACTTTCATTTTCTTTGAACCGATTCATTCTCTATAATAATCCTCTATAATAAAAGCCTAATATGCTAAGTGTCCAGTCGACCAGTCGGCTGTTCAACCAATCAAAGCATAATGTGCTAAGGATATGCGAAGGCTACTCAACCACTTGCTATGATGTGCACTGACCATGAGGGGGCAGACACGCCAACCGGCAGGTTAGCTTGCTTCTGGGGTCTGGCCAATCACTGAGGGAGACAGGCCAGACACGCCCTGGAGCCCTCCTGTGGTCCCTCTCTGGCTGGCCAACATCCCACATCCCTCCCCAGCCCCGATCATGCACTGGTGGGGGTTCCTCGGCCTGGCCTGCACCCTCTCACAATCCGGGGCCTCTCAGGGGATGTCGGAGAGCTGGTTTCAGCCCAATCCTGCAGGCCAGGCTGAGGGAACCCCTCTAGTATTAATATAAAAGCCTTAGAAAGCATTTAAATATAAAACTGCCTTATTTTAAAAAAGAACTTGAGGGAGAAACTGAGTAGAATTAAATTACAGTTTTAAGGCCATGATGGGAGTCACCATTTAATGGTGTAGCTGATGCTGCAGTTTTCTGGATGCACCAGAGCACATTACTACTGAAAAAGAAAAGAGGCAACACCTCAATGATTAAAGCCTGAGACTCTATAATTAACTAACTTACCGATACATCTTCAAATTCCTCTCATTCAATCCCCCTTTCGTGTGACATTCTGATAGAATCATTTACTAAGCCCTTAATAAGCTACCTAACTATGCATGGAGGCTAAAAAAAAAAAATTGTAGTCATTATAACACACACCTATAGTTGTGTTTTTTTTTCCCCAAAAATTTACAAGGTAATTTTAATGATTCTTCCAAATAACCATACTTAAATGACAGCAGATATAGTAAGACATTATCACAACCGATGCATGTCCCAGATCAGACTGAAATGTGAGCCAATCCTATGATACACCCCTTCCTCTGCCACTCCAGCCACACAACTCCCTCAGGCCACTCCACTGTAGAGTCTAAACCGAGACATCTTACCTTCAGCACCTGGGATGGCCTTGCCAGGATTCGAACCTGGATCATCTGTTTGGTCAGACAGAGGCTTCCAATGAGCACAAGACCAGCTGCAGGTGCACTTCCCTTCCTCATATGAAAATTCTGAAATGCCAGGCATTTCAGAGAACCCATTTGACAGAAAGGTGGGTTTTACTAGATACTAGCAATGACATGATCATAAGGACCAGGCTATATGCTGCACAGCTAAAAGAGACCCCCACACACAGCTCCGGTGACCACGATCACCTTGAAAATAGACAGGTAATTCCTGCACAGGTGTCACTAACAGAACTGGGACTAGACTGCTCAGAATAGCAAGAAAACCAGGAATGCTCCATGAACTTTACCTTGGCATTTTTCTGGATTGGGCAAAACTTGGGACCTCTTTTGAGGCAAATTTATTCGAGGATCCCCAACTGTCAGTCCCAGAATAGTACCTGCTGGAATTTCTGCTGGTGATGTTATTCCTTAAACAAACAAACGAACAATAAAATACAAGTTTAAAAAGAAGCATTCACAATGTATAATATTTGCTTGTATTTTTCAAATTTTTCTAATGAAACTTTCATGTTGGGCTATTTTATTTGAAAACACGTATTTCCACACTTTCCGGTAAAGCTAAATGTTAGAGCATCAGCCCTACCACTGAAGGGTTCCCGGTTTGATTTCAGGTCAGGGGCATGTACCTGGGTTGCAGGTGTGATCACTAGCCCTGTTTGGGCACATGCAGGAGGCAACTTGTCCATGTGTCTCTCTCCCAACGATGTTTCTCTTTCTCCCTCCCTCCTTCCCTTCTACTCTCTCTCTAAAAATCAATGGAAAAAAATATCTTCAGGTGAAGATGAACAACAACAGGGGAAAAAAAAACCCACGTTTTTCCTTTTTCCCCATTGATACTTTTAGAGAATAAATTAACATTCATAAAGAGAAACTTTCTCTTTATGAAAAACATTCATTTAACATTATAGATATTTTACAACATAAACTGTATGTTTCTCTCATAGTAGCTTTACACAAAAAGCACTCAGGTCTATGTAAAAATCAATTTCAGTTTAGTACCTGGTATATGCACTTACCATAACATCAGAATGCCAGCTACTTAGAACACTATCTCTTTTGTTTGTTGTTTCCTAAGCAAACTCAAATAGGGTTTACACTATTCCCTCTCTGACCTGCTTTCTTGCTATATGACAACCAAGAATTAAAGTTAAAAAGCACCATTACAGGAAGGCACCTTCTCACCCTCTTCCCACAGCCCCTCTTTCCCCAGGACAACCCAGCATCCCCTGCGCGTACCTCCCAACAAGTCAAACACGGCCTCTTGTCTGTGGTGCAGGGAAACCCGATCAGGATTCTTACAGGCTTCAATCCACCAGCGGTGAGGAGTGTTCTCTGTGTCCTCTCCCTCCTGTTTACCAGACAAACAGCGAGTCAGACATAATAACCTTGATATGGTTGGGATACTGATCCCCGCACACTCGGGGACTTTAAGGGCTCCGTTGCCTGTTTATGGAGCAGAGGGTGAGGCCCTTCTGCAAACTCGCAAGCTGCGAGAATAACACTCGTCCTTCAATAAGAACACGTCTATTCACTGATCACATTCATTTAGACTTTTCCATCCAAGAGATGATGACAGAGTCCTTGATCCTAAGCATACAGAGGGAAATAAACATTTACAGGCCCGGGCCTAACATGTTCAAACGGCATGTGAGGTGTCACAGGTGTGCGAGGAAAGACATGACTGGGACCTATCGTTACAGTCGCCTTGGATCTTACGGTGTGGACGGCGGCAGCTTGCAGGGCCTCGGTGAGGACGGCGTGGGAGAGGGGACCGATCAGGCGGAACCTGTTGATCTCCATCGTCAGGTCACTGAGAGAGAGAAAGAGTCTTACCAGGGAACGTCCTCGCTCTGTACAGCGGCGGTGGCCGCGGGCACACACAGAAGAAGCCCGCAGAGCACACGTTCGGAGCGAATGCCCTCCCCCCACCCCCTGTACCTGATCACGATGCCGGTGGCTGGGGAGCTCCAAGATCGGGGCTGATGGGCGTCTCTGGTTCCGTCCCCAACAAACTTTTTAATCGGTGCGGTGTCTTCTCCGTCGTCTTTCCGCTTTCTTTTCTTGCCAGTCTTCTCATCGGGCAGCTGCATTGCGCTTTTCTCTCGGGCGGGTGTCGGAAGGGGCTCAGGGAGGCAGGTAGCTGATGTGACCGGTTCCGTACACTGGCACCCGGCTTTGATTTCCTCTAAAATATCCTACGGATGTACGTAAACATCTTACTTTTGAAGTTTAAAAGGTAAATACGTTACAGATTTAATGTGGTTTAGTTTATCCCCCCCCCCCCCCCCCCGCTTTAAAAAATTACATTTTTATTCCTTCGCAATTAAACTAAATTCAAATAACTTCTTAATAGTAATAAATGTTCAGTCAGGCTTCCAATATCCGTTTTTTTTTTTTTTTCATAAATGCTAGGTTGTTTTAATATTTTTAATAATTAGAATATTTTAAGTCTCTAATAAATAAACAAAAACTAAATTCATCATTAGCAAAATAGTGTTTTGGTCAAAACCAGTTTGGCTCAGTGGATAGAGCATCAGCCTGCAGACTGAAAGGTCCCGGGTTCAATTCCGGTCAAGGGCATGTGCCTTGGTTGTGGGCACATCCCCAGTAGGGGGCGTGCAGGAGGCAGCTGATGGATGATTTTCTCTCATCGATGTTTCTAATTCTCTAACCCTCTCTCTTCCTCTCTGTAAAAAAAAATCAATAAATTAAAAAAAAAAAAAGAAGAATGCAGGATCAAGTGTGGGGAAACACACTCGGGGGCAGTACCTGTTTCAGGGTGGGGTGGAGCCAGATCCACAGCTGCCTGCTCTCGGGGGCGTCCCCGGGGGTCCTCTCCGCCTTCCAGAGAAAGGACACGGGCCCCAGCATGCCGCGGGGGTACTGATGCGCCCGGTACAGCACGAGGCTCCCCTGGCGCTTTCCAGACAAGCAGTGAACGGCTGCAAACGTCAAGCCTGGCAGAAACGAGAGCAAAATCCCACTGTTTCCAAGCGCTGAGGCTGCCATGGTCTATCCTGACAGCTGGACTAGTACTTATTGTCTCTCTCCGGGCCGGGGGGCAAAGTCTAGGTTCTGGTCACAGCTTGGATCAAAGCGGCACCCGGGAGGCTCTCAATACATATTTTATGGAATGAGTGGCTTCATCAGTCTTCAGTTCCTGCCCACCTCAGTTCACCCCGTCAGCATCATGGTCTTCTCACTTGACACTTGACAAAGTGAGAACTGATGTAAAAGCCACCCTGAGCTTTCCTTTAACGAACAGCCCATGGAGAACAAAAACTCTCAGGCATTTTTATGTACGTGTAAATTACCAAAGGCTTACAGCACCGCCACAATCAGACCGATATAGGACTCAGATTTGAAACGAGTTTACCTGTGTCTATGCTACACATTGGAGAAAGTGCCTTTAGTATTTCTTCCTCTTTGCCCTTCAACTCCAAACAACAGTAGTAGGATAAATCCTGCAGAGAGGAGGGAGAGAGGGAGAGAGGGAGAGAGAGAGAACATTGCTCAGGGTCCACCGATGCTTCTCGGGTATCTGCTACTGATCAATGACTGCTTACCGAACGAAGGCTGAATGCATCTCGAGCGTGACCAACAAAACCCTGCACGGTCCTTAGAACTAACCTCACCCTAATGTCAGCCTTGCTCTGACTCTTCTTTCTTGTCGACAGAGAATTTCTGTCAATTCTTCCTTGCTAACGGGCTTCCTTCTGTCTCCCCCACTCTCCCACTCTCGTACTCCTTAGACCTCTGCTCAAACAACACTTCCACAGAGCAGCTTTCTTGTGCCATTAAGATGCTCATGGTGGGCCGAAACCAGTTTGGCTCAGTGGATAGAGCGTCGGCCTGGGGTCTGAAGGGTCCCGGGTTTGATTCCGGTCAAGAGCATGTACCTTGGTGGCGGGCACATCCCCCATGGGGTGTGTACATGAGGCAGCTGATCGATGATTGTCTCTCATCAATGTTTCTAACTATCTATCCCTCTCTCTTCCTCTCTGTAAAAAATCAATAAAATATGTATTAATAAAAAATAAAAATAAAAAAAAAAGAATGCTCATGGTAGAACTGCCACACAGAAAATTTGGGAAAACAAATTCAACCCATTTAAGACCTTTATAAATAATTGAATTATATGGCATTTTATAATACAGAAAATAAAACTCTTCCTTTAAAATAAAAAATTAGCCGAAACCGGTTTAGCTCAATGGATAGAGCGTCGGCTTGGGGACTGAAGGGACCCGGGTTCGATTCCGGTTGAGGGCATGTACCTTGGTTGCGGGCATATCCCCAGTAGGGGGTGTGCAAGAGGCAACTGATCGATGACTCTCTCTCATCGATGTTTCTAACTCTCTATCTCTCTCCCTTCCTCTCTGTACAAAATCAATAAAATATTAAAATATATATATATATACATATATATATATATATTTTAAAAAAATAAAATAAAATAAAAAATTAGTAAAAAAATAAATAAATAAATAAATAATGCTCATATTATACGTATCCCTTACAACTGCATATTAGGCTGATTGTTGGATTCATGCCAGTCTCCCCTCGCACCTTTACGCTTTATCTCCAGCATCTAGCAAAGTGCTCCTGCTCGGTAATTATTTTTATAATAAATACTCTGAGATAGGGCTTTGGCATACCACGAACTATTCTAATGTCTCTATCAGAAACGGTCTAAACTTAAACAAAAGAAAACCCGGTGGAAAGCACACCTGAAGGAGGCAGCGGTTTGTCATAGCCCGATAGCAGGCCCTGTGGCTCTTGACCGTCGGCCTCTCCCCGAGGCAGTAGCCCCACCGCTTGACCATGTGGAACCGTTTGGCGTGCCAGATGTGCGTCTCCAGCCACCGGTTCTTCCTCTGTCTGCGGCTGAACTCCAGCGCCCGGCTGATGTGACATCTGCGAGCTTTGTGGCACTTGTTTTTCGAATGCTCTTTCTTCTGATGCACTGCCTTCTCTGCCTGTAGTCTCAAGAGAAGCAGAACCAGCGTGCAACCATTTCAAAATGAAGTTAAGCGTTAGGAACTCAAACTAACTTCAGTTTGCTTAAATGTTTTAACGTGGTGATTTCCCAACGGAAGATGAGATGGGGACAGTAGGAGGAGTGCAGGTTTTAGAGGGGGACAAACCCAAGGAAGCACATCCTACCCCTTACTAACTGGGCAAGCTTCATGGACTATGGAGATTAGACTAGTTATAACATGTTCAACACCGTCACTCAAGCTTATTGTGGCAGTTAAAAGAGTATATTAGAGAGCAACAGGGAATACATCCTATACTAGCTTTTTGTTATTTTTTTAATTGTTTTTTAACCTCTAAAATTATAGCTAAGTCTAAAATTTACAACCAAAAATATAAAAGTCGGGAAAACCACACATCTCATGTCAGTTAGGTACTGATAGGTAAATGCTAACTGTTATCACTGGGAAACAGATAAAATTTCCCATTAAATCTAGAAACGACGACATTGCTGTGTAATTTTTTAAAAATATTTTATTGAGCAGAGACCGGTTTGGCTCAGTGGATGGAGCGTCGACCTGCGGACTGACGGGTCCCAGGTTCGATTCCGGTCAAGGGCATGTGCCTTGGTTGACGTGGGACCCGTCAGTCCGCAGGCCGACGTTCTATCCAGGGAGCCAAACCAGTTAAGGCTCCTGTGTGGTTTTCACTAATCTCTTCCATAGCCAAGCTAAACTTTTGTGGGAGAAACTCTTCATTAAGTTTATGGGCCCCTTACAAATAGGGACTTGACCTTGATAAACTCTAACCCAACAACCAACAGAGTACTGGTACACAGAAGGTACATAATAAAGAAATTCTGAATCAACTAATAAAGACATGGGTAGCTTAGACAATCTCAGAAAGTCCAAGCCAAAAACAATTAAGACTTGAAAAAAATTTTAAACTCAAGCTCAATTTTTCAACATTGAAAAAGGCAAAAGGCAAGTGCTAGGCAACGATGCTCCCTTTTTTTCTTTTTCTTTTTTAACCTTCCAACTCTAAGCTCAAAATGCAGAGCTAAAATTGCTTATCTGGTAAGAAGGTCAGTATCATATTTTAAATATGACAGGGAAATGTCACCTTTTTAACACCATTAAAAGGGGTTCCATGCCCTGCTGGCATGGCTTAGTGGTTGAGCATCGACCTATACACCAGGAGATCAAGGGTTCCATTCCCAGGTAGCGGGCTCAATCCCCAGTAGGGGGCGTGCAGGAAGCAACCGATCAATGATTCTCATCGTTGATGTTTCTCTCTCTCTCTGAAAAATCAATAAAAATGTTTTATAAGGGGGTGGGGCGAGGGTTCCAATTGTTGTATTTAAAAACAGCTGGCCGAAACCGGTTTGGCTCAGTGGATAGAGCGTTGGCCTGCGGACTGGAAGGTCCAGAGTTCAATTCCGGTCAAAGTCATGTACCTTGGTTGCGGGCACATCCCCAGTAGGGATTGTGCAAGAGGCAGCTGATGGATGATTCTCTCTCATCAATGTATCTAATTCTCTATCCCTCTCTCTTCCTCTCTGTAAAAAATAAACAAACTATATTAAAAAATAGTAATTTTGCCGGGACCGGTTTGGCTCAATGGATAGAGCGTCGGCTTGGGGACTGAAAGGTCCCGGGTTCGATTCTGGTCAAGGGCATGTACCTTGGTTGCGGGCATATCCCCAGTAGGGGGTGTGCAAGAGGCAGCTGATCGATGACTCTCTCACATCGATGTTTCTAACTCTCTATCTCTCTTCCTTCCTCTCTGTACAAAATCAATAAAATAAAAAAATAAAAAATAAAATAAAATAAAAAATAGTAGTTTTAAAAAATAAAAATAGCCGAAACCGGTTTGGCTCAATGGATAGAGCGTCGGCTTGGGGACTCAAGGGACCCGGGTTCGATTCAGCTCAAGGGCACGTACCTTGTAAGGGACCCGGGTTCGATTCAGCTCAAGGGCACATACCTTGGTTGCGGGCACATCCCCAGTAGGGGGTGTGCAAGAGGCAGTTGATCGATGACTCTCCCACATCGATGTTTCTAACTCTCTATCTCTCTCCCTTCCTCTCTGTATAAAATCAATAAAAATATATATATATATTTTAAAAATAAAAATAGCTGTAATGTACAACTATCTGCTAATTTGGTAGATGATAAGGAGGCAGGAGGGAGGATAAATCATGAAAACAAAATATGCAAAGTCAGCCTGTTGCTTTTGGTTTTCATTTTAAACAAGTTCAATTAGGTTAACACTTCCCATCTTCTCTCAGGAACAACGAACCTAAGCCCTACACCAGGCGGACCGCACACCTCCTTCTGCGCGATCTCCTGCAGCCGCCGCGGGAGGCGCTTGACGTTGTGGCTCATGGCTCTGCGTCGCATGTGCCGCGGCAGAGTCTGGAACACCAGGGAGTTGGAGGACTTCTGAGTCACCGCCTTCAGCATGGCGCTGATCTCCGCAGCTCGGGCCTGAGCGAAGGTAGACGCTGGGGAAGGAAAGAGCAGCCATTAAAAAGCAGCCTGAATCCGCACCGGCCTGCGACATTTCCGAAGAACAAAAGATTTGAGGTGTGTGAGCTTATGATTCACCCGCCCACCTCACCCCTGATTAGTGGGTATTTCTGTATTATAAGATTGTAAAACCGCCGAAACCGGTTTGCTCAGCGGATAGGGCGTCGGTCTGTGGACTGAAAGGTCCCGGGTTCAATTCCGGTCAAGGGCATGTACCTTGGTTGCAGGCACAGCCCCAGGGGGAGGTATGCAGGAGGCAGCTGATCGATGATTCTCTCTCATAGATGTTTCTAACTCTCTATCCCTCTCTCTTCCTTTTCTGTAAAAATTCAATAAAATTTATTTTTAAAAATAATAAATAAATAAATAGAGATTTGGGTTGCCTTGCAAGTGCATTAAATTTGGCTTCATCTTTGGAGAATGCCATGCCGAGGGGTATAAATGGTATTTTCTACTTAAAAAAAAAAAAAAGTGGAGAAAATATTTTAAGTGGAACAGTTCACAAATAGAGGCTATTAAGAAGAGAGGTAAGAAAAAGGAGAGGAATTGAAGAAGGAAGAAAATTAGGCCTAAATCCAAAGGGAGGGGAGAAAAGCTTGGAGCAGGAGGGGGAGAGGGAGGGAAGGCAGGGCCGAGACAGAGCGAGGGCGTTAGAAAAGAGCTCGTATGCAATCAAACCTGACTTCTTCACGTCCACCTACCCGTGATGTACTTGGGAATCTCCTGAGACGCGCCCTCGGGACCCGCCTTCCATCCTCCCTTCTTTTTAAACGTCACTTTGGAGGAAGACTGCTCATTCGCATCAGGCCTCGGGGGTGAGTAGTGGGCCATTCTGGCTGGCTGCTGCCGTGACGTTCCGGAAGAAGGATCTAGTGTAATTTTTTTGTTTAAAAAGAAATAAACATGTCACTCTTCTCAGGAATAAGGATTACAGTGGCGAACATCTGCTGGGCGAACTTAAATCTCCCCCCCCTTCCCGCTCTGCACATGTCGGCCGAATGGCCACCGAAATGCCCAGAGCAACTCGCTCCAAACGGGAGTGGAGAGGGCACTGTGTGTCTTACCTGGCTTTTGAGCTCGGAAAGGCTTCCCGCCTCCATTGAGGTGTTTCGCCCCTCTGTCAGCCACAAAGCCGGAGGACAAAGTCACATTGGTGGGCTGGTTTCTCATCTTCTTAGCATGCTTTCTTTCTTTTGCATTAGACATTTCTGGAAACAAAGTAACACATTTAGTACAGGGGAAAGGGAAGTCCGTTCAAAACTAAGTATAATATTCATAACTCAATATATAATAAGTCTTTCTTAGAGGTGGATTGATATAAAAATGTTACCATGATATTTATTTACTACAGAAATTTATAACCTAGCCAGTTTGGCTCAGTGGATAGAGCGTCTGCCTGTGGACTCAAGGGTCCCAGGTTCGATTCCGGTCAAGGGCATGTACATTGGTTGTGGGCATATCTCCAGTGGGGGGTGTGCAGGAGGCAGCTGATGGATGTTTCTTATCGATGTTTCTAACTCTCTATCCCTCTCCCTTCCTCTCAGTAAAAAATCAATAAAATATATATATATTTTTAATCTTTTAATGAAAATTCTTAGGTGAACATAAGCCACTTGAATCAATGAAATAGAGAACACACTCTTCTGATATAACCTCTACAAAAACTGAACATAAATTATTGATGTTTTCATTTCTACTACTGAGATGAGGCCAGCCGCACCTTTAACTTGTAACAGCTAAAAAAAAAAATTCAATTTGGAAGGTGAAAAATAAAGGACAAAAACCTAGCGGAGCCTGGTGGATTTACTCAGTCATTCTCAGACGTGACATCCTCCTCTTGTTTCCCCTCAATAGTTTCAAGCATCTGTTTTCTATTTTGAAATAAAATTCACTCATAGCACAACCTACCAGTTATAACCTATAACTTCCACCAACACATGCCCTACAGTATGTGTTCTGTTACAAAAGAAAAATTTTTAACATGTATTTCCGTATTTCACAACTGTACTGTAGGACATCATGAAACAATGAAAAAGCCCTGAAAGTTCTTGAGCCAGAAGTAGAAAAGCCTAGACCTGAGCAGGACATAGGGCAAAATGAGGGGGATAAACAGGATTTTCTTACGTTGCATTTTAGGAGCAGGGTAGGAATCTTACCTGCTTTTTCACTGCGGCATCTCCAGCACCTAGCAGGGAGCCTTGCACAAAGGAGGGGCTCAATGTCTACTGGCTGAATGCATTCGTACACGCATAGAGGAAAGAGGGAAGCGTGCTATAATGCATTATAAGCAGAATTAAAATATATATATATCCCTTCTGACACAGCACGTGAGTATCTGCCAAGAAAACAGCCCTGGGGCCATTTGCTGGATCGAGAACCCTACCTGCCTTTGTGGAATCAGATCCCAGTCACCACCACCAGAGAAAGGCAGCTGGGAGCGGCTGGGCGGTGGAAAACGCCCAGATCTCGGCGTCATCTGGGTGTGACCCCTCTTCCTGCTTTAGGGCCGCGTTTCAACCCCGCGTGCGCAGGATTATTTGTAAAACGTGCAAAGCCTGATTATGTAGTCAGGGGCACTGACCTTTTCCCTTTAGATTGTCAATAAAAAGTGACAACTGCCAGCACAACAATAGCTGCTGCCCGGTATGAATGAATCAAAATGGTACCTATTTTTGTCAGGCCCGCCAAAAAAAAAAAAAAAAAAAAAAAATTATATGTGTGTGCGCGCGCGCTACGGGCTTTTAGTCATTAGCTGGTGTGTGCCCTGAGAGGAAAAGGTTGAAAATGGCTGCTTTGGGGCATGAGGAGAGGGGGTATAAGCCCGATCCCAGAAAGGGCTTCTGCCTAGTGTGGCAATGCAGCCAAGGACCGGCTCGGGGAGCTGCAGGCCGGGGCGCTGCAGGCCGGGGCGCTGCAGGCCGGGGCGCTGCAGGCCGGGGAGCTGCAGGCCGGGGCGCTGCAGGCCGGGGAGCTGCAGGCCGGGGCAGAGGCGGTGCGGCCAGCAGGTCAGGCCCCGGAGCGGCCCGCGGGGGGAGAGGAGGAGAGGGGAGGCCTGCCAGGTCCGCGGGTGCGGGGCGCAGTGCGCTGGTGCCGGGCGAGGGGTCCTCCCCCCCAACACACACACACACACACACACACACACACACACACTCTCTCTCTCTCTCTCTCTCTCTCTCTCTCTCTCTCTCTCTCTATTCCCTCCCTCCCCCAGAGAACACCAGAGCCCCTCGCCACCTACCTGCCAGACGGTCTGAGGCGGAAAACCGGGTTCCCCGGGTCACAATACAAGGTCCTGCTCCCGTCTCCCCTCCAAAGCGACGTGCGCTGCAGGCGAGCTGGAGCGCACATGCGCCGTGCGGCCGCTGCCGCCTCCACGTGGTCCGGGCGCCGCGCGGAGACTACAACTCCCAGGATGCAGTGCGAGCCCGCCGTGGAGGGGGCGGAGCGTGTCTGCAGGGATTGCCGCCCGGGGCTGGTGCGTCCGGTGCGGGGAGACGCGAGCGAGCGGCGGTGCGAGTGCACGGGACTGTCCTCTCCGAGGGGCCTGAAGAGGAAGGGGCCAGCCATGTCGTCCTTAATCAGAAGGGTGATCAGCACCACGAAAGCCCCAGCGGCCATTGGTCCCTACAGGTAACGCAACGCGTGGAGCGGGCTGGACCCCAGGACCCGGGGTACAGGACTGAGCCCCCCTCCCCGGGGATCGGAGCTGGGAGGACCTCGGGGTTCTAACGCAATCTCATCCGACACGCGAGGAGACCTGACCAGGGAAAGGGGGCGACGCACCCGAAGACCAGCAGTGAGTTAGGGGCACAGGAGGGGGAGCCAGCCCGAAAGTGACTCCGGTTGGAAGTGTCTGTTTTTTGAAGTTTTTCCTTTTTTTTTTTTTTTAAACAGCTTTGTGGAGCTAACATGTACATCCAAAGCCATCCCTTGGTAGCCATCGCCACTAACCTCAGCCCATTTTACCCCCTGGAAAAGATACCCCTATATCCATTCACCTCTTCCCTCCGCCCCTGGCAGCCCCTGATCCGCTGTGGGTCTCTCCGGGTCTGCCTGTTCCCGGACAGTTCCTGGAGTAAGTGGGGTCCTACAATATGGGGTCCTCGGCCACTGACATCTTTCACTTAGCACCGGGTCTTCCCACCTTTTTCATTTCATTCCTAAAATTCTATGGCATGCCAAAAAAATATGCTTTTGCCAATCTGGCAGGAGGGGGAAAAAAAAATAGGTATCGTTTTGGTATCATTAACTCTGGACAGATATTGTGGTGTTCGCTGTTGTCCTTTCTCTTATTTGACAGTCTAAGGGGGAAAGAGGTCAGTGCCCCTGACCAAATAGTCCGGTATTGTGTGTTCTAGAAATTACCGAGCACACTGGTTGAAAATCGCTGACTTAGCATAATGTTTGGCTAACCCTCTCTTAACTCAAGGAGTAAATCCTATCCACATCTACCTAAGATACGTGTTTTTATAGCATCCATACAAATGCTTTGGGATGTTTCTGGATTCATTTGCTCATACTTATTTCCCACTAGGAAAGTCAAATGCAAATCATAACAAAGGTAATGTCTAAGGTTGTGCATATGTTCTAGCTAGATATACATACTGGTTAGAAAGTCTGTCCTGTGTATGTTTATTTCCACTTGTCATAAGTGCTTCTGAACAGAAACGTCAATTCCTTTTATAAAAGACTTTATTTTCTTTAAATGCCTAACCTTTAAACCATTGGATCTTATATGCATTCTTGTAGACTTTTATTTTCCTAATATAGTTTTTGTTATTTTTAGTTATTCATTAAAGCATATTCTGTAACTATTTCTCCTTTTCATTTTTTTGTTTTTTGTTTTTTTCAGAGAGGAAAGGAGAGAGTGAGTTAGAAACATCAATGAGAGAGAAACATCGACCAGCTGCCTCCTGCACACCCCCTACTGGGGATATGCCCGCAACTAAGGTGCATGCCCTTGACCGGAATAAACCTGGGACCCTTGAATCTGCAGGACGACGCTCTATCCACAGAGTCAAACCGGCTAGGGCTATTTCTCCTTTTTAAATTAGTCTATAGTGTCGGTTCACTGTTAAAAGATCTACAGCTTGTAAACTGAGATCAGTCTGTGAATGAAAGGGACAGCTTGTTTTGAACAGTCCTCAGCTCCCTTTTCTATACCACAGTCATGAAAAAATGGCACTTCTGTGTGGCAGAGCAGTCACTGTGACAGGAGGGTTAGAAATAAAAATGCAAAGGCAGTGAGCGGTACGGGAGGTGGGGAATGGGGTGGCCAAAGAGGAAAAGAAAAAAAAAAAAAAAACTGATGCTAACCTTTAGGAAGAAAAAGATTTAGGAAGGCTTCTCGCAGGAGGTAGTCTTTGCATTGGGGTTTGAAGGTTGGGCTTGCCGTTACAATGCCGTTGTATAGTTTGATTTTTAAATTATAGTTTACCCTTGAACAACATGGGCAGACCTGTGGGAGTCTACTTAGGCACAGCTTTTTCTTTTTTTTCTTTTTTTCTTTTTTCTTTTTTTTTTAATGCTGTACATGTGTTTTCCTAAGAACATTTTCTTTTCTCTAGCTTACTGTATTGTAAGAATACGGTTTATGGTTCATATACAAAATATGTGGCAATCATCTGTAAGGCCTGTTTGGGTCAGTAGTAGGCTATTAGTAGTTATGTTTTGGGAAGTCAAAAGTCATATGTGATTTTCCGCTGTCGTGGGGGTGGGTGCCCCTGTCCTCACATTGCTCAAGGATCACGTGTACTGGGTTAAAGACGTCAACAGGAAATGGAGGGCAGGCATTCCAGATAAAGGAAATTACTTGAGGCATAGAGATAGAAGAATATATGGCATAAAGATGTTTGGAGGAAGTTTTAGTAATCCAAGTGCCATTTTTACTCTTTTTTTTTTTATTCATTTGCCAAATCTGTGTACCACCTATATTATAATTTACTTAACACTTCTCTTTAAGATGGCTTACTTAATTTAAGAAGGAAACTTGACAACAGAACTCTAAGTAGGAAACAAGCCAATAGAAGGTAACAGTAAAAAATAAACTCGAGTAAGTCAACCATGTTATTAAATTCCAGCTGGACCCTGCAGTTGGCTCGGAACCTAAGGCCAGCTGTCTTTGGTAACAGTGATGTTTCTTTTTTCTTTTCTTTTTTTTTTTTTATATATTTTATTGATTTTGTACAGAGAGGAAGAGAGAGAGATAGAGAGCTAGAAACATCGATGAGAGTCATCGATCAGCTGCCTCTTGTACACCCCCTACTGGGGATGTGCCCGCAACCAAGGTACATGCCCTTGACCAGAATCGAACCCGGGTCCCTTCGGTCCCCAAGCCGACGCTCTATCCGTTGAGCCAAACCGGTCTCTGCTCTTTTTTTTTTAATTAAATATATTTTGTTGATTTTTCACAGAGAGGAAGGGAGAGGGATAGAGAGTCAGAAACATCTATCAGCTGCCTCCTGCACACTCCTACTGGGGATGTGCCTGCAACCAAGGTACATGCCCCTTATAGGAATCAAACCTGGGACCCTTCAGTCCTCAGTCCAATGCTCTATCCACTGAGCCAAACCAGCGAGGGCAAAGGTGCTGTTTCTTGAACGTGATTTCTGAAAGTGTTGTTTCTCCATGTAATCAGAGGACTGACGTCCTAATTGCTAACACTTACTGATGCTTACTCAGCACCGGGCACTATTCTAAGTGCTTTGTGTGCACAGTTACTTCACAGCCTCATTTTTCAGATAAAAAAAGAGAATCAAAAAGCAATTTCCTTGCTGCGACTCAGTGTTTATGTATGACTTTCACTTGAACTTTGGGAAACACTGGTTAGGAGTTAGACTTTGAATTTTTGCTTTGCTTTTTGCTTAAAAATTAGCTTTTAGCCAAGTCTGGATTGTGATGATTTTTCAATGATCAACTAAAGAGTATAAACTTTATTTGGTATACAATGAGGATCCATCACGTTTTTGAAGAGGAAGTAACGTGATCAGGTCTCTCTCCCTTTTTTTTTTTTTAATTTTTTAAAATTGATTTCAGAGAGGAAGGGAGAGAGAGACAGAAACATCAATGTTGAGAGAGAATCATTGATTGACTGCCTCCTGCACATCCCCTACTGGAGAGGATCAAACCCATGCATGTGCCCTTGGCCGGAATCGAACCTGGGAGCCTTTAGTCTGCAGGCCAATGCTCTATCCACTGAGCCCAAACGGCTTGGGCTCTCTCTCTCTCCATCTCTCCCTCTCTCCTTCTCTCTCTCTCTCTCTCTCTCTCTCTCTCTCTCTCTCTCTCTCTCTCTCTCATACTCTGGAGGTGACTGGCAGCAATGGCTGAGTTAGTCATGCTGTTAATTCACCTCCTCAGGTTTGTTTAGTACATCAAAATATATTTTCTCTTGACACAGATCACACCTCTTTTATGAAGAGAATTATAGTAACTTGAGAAGACATTAAGAATAGTGAAGGAGGTATAAAATAAAAGTAAAAATCCGTCATCTTTTTTCTTCTGCCCTGATCCTTCTCCCTCAACCACCCAGTGGCTTCACTGCAGTGACCCTTCACAAAAACAAGGAGATGACATCCCGGCTGATGTGACTCAGTGAATGTCAACCCATGAGCCAGGAGGTCGAGGTTCAGTTCCCAGTCCGGGCACATGCCCAGATTTCCTCCCCGGTAGGGGCATGCAAAAGGCAGTCGATCAATAATTCCCTCTCATCATTGGTGTTTCTCTCCTTCTCTCCCTCTCCCTCTATCTGAAATCAATAAAAACATTTTTTTTAAAGGGGAGGGGGATTTTAAAGCCCGGATCGTACACCTTCTTCCAGTATGTACTTTGTTCAAGAAAGAAAGCATGAGAGTAATATCCCTGGTTGACTCAAAGGCGGGGGTCAGCTGTCTGTAAAGCTAAAAGGAAGGCCATCGCTATAAGAACGTGCAAGTGTGACGAGGGAAAAGCCACCAGCCAGAGCTTCATTGTGTGGGGACTTTTCAGGTCATTGTGCCTCTTGTGCTTTTCTGTATCCAAAGATGATACAAGGCCACTGAGATGGTACGAATTTTCAATATTTTATGGAGAAAGAAACATTCCAACTATTCATATCCCGATAAAGTGAATTAAGACACGTTTTTATAACCATTTGGAAACAGGAGTTTTTGTGCATGGAGTGCGCTTTTTGAAAATTCTGGGTCTTCTCCAGGAGGAATTCAGAGGTTGAACTTTCAGTCCCTGGCGTTGGGACGGACGGGGTGTTGTCACTAATTAGCTAATCAGTCAGCATATTGCAGGGACACTTCAGGTCAGAACCTTGAGAGATTACCACACCACATCCAAACACTTTCTCAAACTTTAACTTAAGCATCATGACGGAGAGGATGTCTAACCAACGGCATGGGAACAGGGTGAACTGTATGATCCTGGGTTACGTGGCTTCTGAGGACTCAGGGGCGCCCTGGGGGAACCACTGCCTTCCATCACGGCAGAGGCTTTCTGTAGAAAGATTAGCTTACAGAAGCATCGCGTACTCCTTCTAGAACAGTTAGTCAGATAAAATCTGGACATGCCTGAGACTGATCACAGGCTTTGACAGATTCCTCAAGTTCAACAGGAAACGAGAGCTCAGTGCCACTCCATGTGGGCTATGAATATATGAAAAAGGAGCCCTTGAAATCCCCAGGCACGACGAAACCGGTGTGGCTCAGTGGATAGAGCATCGTCCTGTGGACTGGAAGGTCCCAGGTTTGATTCCGGTCAAGGGCATGTACCTTGGTTGTGGGCACATCCCCAGTTAGAGGGTGTGCAGGAGACCACTGATCAATGTCTCTCTCTCATCGATGTTTCTAACTCTCTATCCCTCTCCCTTCCTCTCTGTAAAAAATCAATAAAGTATATTTTTTTTTAAAGAAAGAAATCCCTGGGCATACTAAGCAGACAAGCCATCAGTAAGAAGTTCGAGCTGTGGGCATATTATACGCTTCAACTAACACTCGCAATAGCACTCTGGAAACCTCATTGTCTCGGAAGTCTTTGACTCCACTAGACAATAACTCTTCAAAAAGAAAAGAACTCTTGTTTCCAAGGCCCTTTTGCTTTTCTCCTGGTAAATGGTGAATCTGAAAAGATGAAAAGGGAGATTCCCATGTGCCAGGAACAAACGGAGAAACTGAATCAGAGCCAAAAGAATGAGCTGAAGTATAAAGTCCATGAGGATTTGAGACCTAGATACAGGGCCTAGGAGCTGGGGTTCTAAAATCCCACTTAGAAATAAAAGCCGAGGTCCTGAGTTGTGTATAAGTTGGAGGTGCTGGGAAGAGACCCCTCGGCAGCCTGGGAAGAGCCACGGGGAGAAATCTGGACATGCCTGAGACTGATCACAGGCTTGTGATCAGTTGCTGTGTGTCCTGGGGCCTTTGGCAGAACGCACCAAAGGCAGAGAGAAACCCTTCACATCAGACAGGGAGAAAACAGACTACCGGGAAAGGCAAGATGTCACTGACAGCAAACACCGCGCCAGCAATGACGGAGGCAGGGGACCATGGAGAACTCTTCAAAGTGAAAAAAAAAAAACAAAAAAAAACTAACCTCTAATTCTATACCTAGCTAAATTATATTTCAAAGGTGAGGGCAAATAGAGACAAAATCAAAAATTTTTTCGTTAAGCCCCTGCTGGGAGGCGGGAGGGGGGGGGGGAACAAAACACTTTTTAAAAATATACCTCAATCAGGAGTGTGTGCAAAAAAGAATTATGCAAGTAAATCTAAATAAGCCTGACTGTAAAGAAACTAAAAATACACAGAGTTGGGGTCCAGGGGCTCGGGAAGAGGTTAAGTGGAAACGCAGTAAAACTAAAGTCATAGAATAGCAGGAGGGGAGAGCTGAGTCGAGAGTCTAAATCCTCGTACTACTCGGAGGAAGCTGGATGAACGTGAGAATTTAAGTCAAATAAGCATGTAACAATGCAAGAGTAATACTAAATTAGAAAGAATATGTTATTGCCGAACCAGAAGTTTAAGAAATAAGAAGAAAAAAAAAAAAATCAATACTTCAGAAGTCAGAAAAGGGGGGAATCAAGGCATAAGACATGGAAAAGCTAAGAATAAGATAACAAAGGTAATTCTATATGAACGAACACATTATTTTAAACATTAAACTCTCTCAATTTACAAAGGACGCTTAGGCCAGGAGGAATGTTAGATGTAAGAGAAAATTAAAATCCATTCCACAAAAATAAACACCAGTTAGAAGGGTGCTGCTGTTTCTCTTAAATAAAGAGCTGAGGAGTGAACAGAATGGTTTTAACACACCAGTGGCTGTAACAATTCCGTAGACTGCTACAGGCGTTCAGAACTCCCCGGTCCACCAAGTTTTATGTAAGCGGCGAGTGGCATCCGAATGCCACAGCACCCTGGGGCTTGTTCTCTGGAGAATCAGTGGATTTATCTGCAACAGAAAACAACTTTATATTCTCTCATTTTTAAAAATATATTTTATTGATTTTTCACAGAGAGGAAGAGAGAGGGATAGAGAGTTAGAAACATCAATGAGAGAGAATCATCGATCAGCTGCCTCTTGCACACCCCCTACTGGGGATGCGCCCGCAACCAAGGTACATGCCCTTGACCGGAATCGAACCCGGGACCTTTCAGTCTGCAGGCCGACGCTCTATCCACTGAGCCAAACTGGTCCCGGCCGACCTCCCATTTTTTAAGAGAAGCTCTTAACAGGGCAGTGATCCGAATAAAGTGAGGCTCTGAAGACACTGGAGAGGCTTCTTCATGACCGTTGGCTCAGTCTCTGATGCTGATGCGAAAGCAGTGATTCACAGGACCTCAGAGCGCCTTCCTTCTCCAAAGCAGCCGGTAAACCGGGTGTGTTAGCAGGCGCTCCGGCGGTTTAATGACAATCCTCGTTTCGCTGTTTGATCTCTGTGGTCTTTCCCGGTTCCAGGATGGGTTCGCACAACAATACTTGGTGGCGTCAGCACGCTCTGAAAGGACGAGGAGAAACTAGCTTCACAAGGAAGCGTCAGAATGCAGTTATGGCATTACTTTCACATAACAATTCATTAATTTTAAATATATATATATATATATATATATATATATATATATATATATATATATTATTGCTTTTTTACAGAAGAAGGGAGAGGGATAGAGTTAGAAACATCGATGAGAGAGAATCATAAACATCGATGAGAGAGAATCATCGATCAGCTGCCTCCTGCACGCCCCCCCACTGGGGATGTGCCCACAACCAAGGTACGTGCCCTTGACCGGAATCGAACCTGGGACCCTTGAGTCCACAGGCCGATGCTCTATTTACTGAGCATTGTTGCCAAACCGGTTAGGGCAACAATTCCTTTAAAGCCTTGACTGGAGAGGCTACAGGAAGGAGAATGTCACCTGAAAGAGGCCTTCATTGTTCCGCTCCAGGTCACAAACCATCCAGAGTCATCGAGCTTCGCCAAGACCCCTCCTATCCTCTTACCCCTAATCCTGCTGACAAGATTTTGTAAAACGAGGCTTTTGTGTTGGGGTGAGTCCAGATTTAGGGAAGGTTCTAGCCTTTTACAAATTAAGGCACTGTCTTAGCAAAAACGGGGCCCGCTGTCCAGAGACTTCCTGGCTGGGCAGGCACAGAGGCTTCCTCAGCTTCGCTGGCTCTGGCTTCTGTTCACAAGAACCTTGGCAGCAAGGAAAATCACTGCACCCTGCACACTCAGTCTTCAGAGCAAGATCAGAGGACACATGAGTTTTGCCCTACTTTCTTTTTCCTTTTTGCTGTATTTTAAAAACATTTTTCCATTTTTTTTCCCCCTAAAATATATTTTATTGATTTTTTTACAGAGAGGAAGGGAGAAGAATAGAGTTAGAAACATCGATGAGAGAGAAACATCGATCAGCTGCCTCCTTCACGCCCCCTAACTGGGGATGTGCCCGCAACCAAAGTCTATGCCCTTGACCAGAATTGAACCCAGGACCCTTCAGTCCGAAGGCTGACGTTCTATCCACTGAGCCAAACCAATCAGGGCAACATTTTTCCATTTAAATGAGACTCTGTGTAAATACAGATGGCGTGGCAAATTTTCCTTAATCCTTATCCATGAAAAACTGGTATATCTCCATATGCAGCAACAATGAAAACGGGCCGAGACCGGTTTGGCTCAGTGGATAGAGCCGTCGGCTTGGGGACTGAAGGGTCCCGGGTTCGATTCCGGTCAAGGGCATGTACCTTGGTTGCGGGCATATGCCCAGTAGGGAGTGTGCAAGAGGCAGCTGATCGATGACTCTCATCGATGTTTCTAACTCTCTATCTCTCTCCCTTCCTCTCTGTACAAAATCAATAAAATATATTTAAAAAAAAAAAATGAAAACGGGACAAAAACTGCTTATACCTCATTTGCCCATTTTTTACAAGTATCTTCTCAACGAGACTTGTGTTTCTTTTCCTGATGACATATTTTAGTAAGCAAAAGGTTTCCGTTTCAATGAAGTTCTTTAATTTTACATTTTGTGCTCGTGTCCCAGCAAAGAGATCTTGCAGCCGTGCATCTTCTGTTTCTGTTTTCTCTCTCTGTTCCCCGCAGTCAGGCGGTGCTAGTCGACAGGACCCTTTACATCTCGGGACAGCTGGGCATGGACCCTGCCAGCGGGCAGCTTGTGCCAGGAGGGGTGAAAGAAGAAGCTAAACAAGTAGGTCATTCTCCACATTTGACGTTTCCTTCCCTTTGCTTTTTAATTGTGAGGAGTGTTAAAAACCCACTGGGCTGATTTGTTTTAAAATAAATGACCCGATAAATGCTTTTTAAGTTACTTACTGATTAATTTAAGACAACTGCATGTCAGGAGAAAGTTAGGGGGAAGAATTAATGTTTTAAAATTGATTTTAGAAAGAGAAAAGGGGGGGGGGCAGAAACATCTATTTGCTGTTCCACTTGTTTATGCGTTTATTCGTTGATTCTTGTATGTGACCTGACCGGGGATTAAACCTGCAACCTTACCCTATTGAGCTACCCGGGTCAAGGCAAAAGTTGGAAATTTAATGAATCATTTAACAACCAACCAATAAAACAAACATACAAACAAAAAGATTATTCCTTCCAAAGTGACTTTAGATCTAAATTACTGGCTGTTAAATAGACTTATTTTGGTAATCATTTCACAATAATACCTCTATTAAATTATCATGTTATACACCTACAACTAGTACAATGTTATATGTCAATTATATTTTAATAAAACGGGGTGGGGGCTCCTGAATTGTTGAAATCAGCACCTTGCCACTTCCATGAGGATTGGGAAATTTTTTTAATCAGGGTCACTGACCCACATAAACCACCTCACCACCACAGGGTAAAAGTCAGCATTTGTTAGTAAGAGAAAAATATCAAAGATTACATGCAGTATGTTTTCTAAGTAATACTGGGGAATACATTCTAATCCAATAAGTAGAATCAAATTATAATTTAATGCATTCACTGAGCCATTTGTAATATCCATAAGGACCCAGTTAAATGATTTTTTTTTTTTAAAGCTTTCTAAACTGGTCTACCTTTTTAATTTTAAAAAAATATAGTTTTATCCATTTCAGAAAGGAAAGGAGAGGGAGAGAGAATAGAAACATCAATGAGGAAAGAGAATCATCATTGACGGCTGCCTCCTGCATGCCTTCCACTGGGGATCGAGCCCGCAACCCCAGGCATGTGTCCCAAGCTGGAATCAAACCACAGCCTCCCGGTTCATAGGTTGATGCTCAACCACTGAACCACACTGGCTGGGCAGTTAAGTAATTCTTGTAAGTGACTCACTTCTTAGCCTTCCTCCAATTGAATGATCTGCTTGAAATGGGAGGAGTCATGATCTCCTTTTGTGAATAAAAAGTCGCTTTTTCAGTGCTAGAATGTGTGAAGCTCAGTAAGCTAACACAAGTCATTTCTGGGGTTCCTATGCTCTGTCACTTTGATACCATGAGTATGAGCTAACAGGCATTAAAACATGTTTTTTAAGTAATATTTTATTTTGAAGAGTTATTTTCCTTTATCTCAAAAAGATCAATGAGTATTAGTAAATGATATATGTTTGGCACTCTGGTTAACATCATTATTAAAAAAAAACTTATTGTTTTGCCAATTCGTTCTTCCTCTCTACAGTCACTTTATAATATTTGATGATATTTTTTTTTGTTCTTTAAAAAATAATCTAAATAGGAAATACATAGATAAGCAAAAAATTCAAAAGCTATATAAAGCACATGCAGTGAAAAGATGTACCCCACCCTTATTCCCCCCTCGCCCACGTTTCCTTCATTACTGTTCTCTTTTTTTTTTTTTATTAATATATATTTTATTGATTTTTTACAAAGAGGAAGAGAGAGGGCTAGATAGAAACATTGATGAAATAGAATCATCGGTCAGCTGCCTCTTGCACACCCGCTACTGGGGATGTGCCCGCAACCCAGGCACAACCGAGCCTGAGACCTTTCAGTCTGCAAGCTGACACTCTATCCGTTGAGCCAAACCGGTTTCGGCCATTACTGTTCTTTATATTAGTATGTCCTTCCACAGACAGTCAATGCCTACCCCATCATAAATGTACATATAGACACACACACACACACACACACACACACACACACATACACACACAGTAACTTAGTGTGCATGCTATTCTGCATCTTGGTTTTATTTCATCATGTAACTCTTCATGTTGACCTTTTCATATTAATTTAGTTGTATGGATCCTGTGTGATTTATTTAGAGGGGGCCTAGAAAGAGTATAATTTCCTAAAAGGGGGGCATTTTTCTGCAACGCAAGCTGTTTAAGGAAGTCTTAGCGAGAGCTGATTGACTGGACGGAATTTCAGCTTTAATGTAACATCCGTGCCTTCGGCCTTCTCGCCTCGGTTCACAGGCTCTTAACAACATGGGCGAGATCCTGAAAGCGGCAGGCTGCGACTTCAGTAACGGTGAGCAACGTGGCATTACTCCTGTTTCCGTTTGGTGTTTCTTTGCTGGTTTTGGTGTTTCTTTACATGTGGCATCCAGTAATAGGTCACGCCATATCCTTGTTACTTATTAAAATAGTGTTAACTTCAGTCCCATTTTAATCAAGACAGTCATAGAACTACACACTGTTTTTTAAGTAATTAGACCAAAAAGCTAACCTCATGACAATATATGTATCTTCTAGTGGTCAAAACAACTGTGCTGCTGGCTGACATAAATGACTTCAGTACTGTCAATGACATCTACAAACAGTGTAAGTAATTCGGCTTTATTGCCATTTTAAATAGAAATGAATGCATTAGCTTTTATGAGTGTGCATTATGAATTAAGAGTGAGAGGAGAAGCTAAAAAAAAAAATAAAAATGATCATACAGCTTGTCCTAAAAGAACAGATAGTCTGATTGGACACATATAGTGTGCCTCCATGAAAAAAATCCAAGACATTTATATTCTATTCCCTAGAATAATATACGACAGCTCTATCAATCCATTTTCCTAAAGCTTAATTTTGTTACCCTTCTCAGGCTTTTTAACAGAGATTGTATTTATGATTGCTGTGATAAGGTCTGGCCACCATCTCTTTTTTTAGCTCTCGGAATCATCAGCTGTTTAGTTAACGTTCCTCTGCTTTGGTTTCCTCATATACAAAATAGGGATAAAACCTAGTGAATTAATGCTTAAGTGAATTAATACAACATGTAAACGTTGTATGACGTTGTAATCTGTTCTCCACATTAGAACAGATGCCAGTGTGTTGTAAGCACTTAGTAAAGGTTACCTATCCATTAACATTGTTGTCTTTAGTGGAGAAAATGGGTGTCCCTGCCAGCAGGTGAGATGAGACTAAGGTGTAACTTGGAAAAAGCATCATTGCGTACTCTGTCCCGAATAAATGACTAGAGTAAGGTGACCAGACGTCCCGCTTTTGGCGGGACAGTCCCGCTTTTGAACAATTTTTCCTGTGGCGTTTTAAAAAAGTCCCGATTCTCTAAAAAAAAAAAAATGGGACTTTTTTTAAAACGCCATAGGAAAAATTGTTAAAAATCGGGACGTCTGGTCACCTTAAATAAGATCAAAGTATCGGAGCACGTATTTTCACTTTTCCTCCCAAAAGCAAAGGCATTTTTAAAAGTATTAAAATATAACATAGGACTCACGTGGCAAAATATTTTTCCAAACAAGCATGAGTGTGAGCTTCTCTGTCTAGTGTTGCACATACCTAAGAACCGAGAAACCCGTGTTTAGATCTCCGAAGTTTAGATCACTCGGTGCTGGGTACCAGTACAGTAGCTGGCAGCTAAAATGGAATTCTGTTCCATTTAGATTTCAAGAGCAATTTTCCTGCGAGAGCTGCTTACCAGGTTGCCGCTTTGCCCAGGGTAAGTACGCTTTTTAAGGTGTCTAACGTACACGATTTTACATTTCTGCATCGCTTTCTGGAGAGAGCAAGCTAAGCACTGTGGTAGCAGGAGACTTCTTTTAAAAGCAGCAGCAGGTCCAGCTTTCCAGGGACTTTCGGTCTCAAAGGAAACACTCAATATTGCATGCTGAGGGGGTAGGGGCGATTAAGAGATTTAAGAAAATTAAAAAATTAGTCTTAAAAAGTCAGGAAGTTAAAAATTAAGGCCACACATGAATACGGCACAATCAGAGCACTTACATTGTGAGAAAAAGTAAAACGGCAGCAATCGTGTTTCATTGTTAGAGACTATGCACATGGAGCCAGGTTTGTGAGAGGCTGTTTTACTTTAATGGGTTGTTATTTGCAATGATCAGGCTGCCAGACTCATTAAGGTAATGGGTATAGCAGCAGGCGCTCTGAACGTGGAGTCACAGACATGGTTTGAACCTGGACCATGTGTTAGCCATGTGTCCTGGGACCGGCTGAATAACCTCTCTCAACATTAGGGCGTCAGCCTCTGAACGGAGGAGAGAGTCCGGTCTGACAGCTGCTATACCAGCCACACGAGCTAACGCACACCAACATGACCAGCATGGCAGCCCGGCCTAGCAGAGGCTCATAGGGAACGTTTCCCTCTCCTTGCCTTCTGGGAAAAGTTTAATGTCAGCCCGGCTGGGGCAGCTCAGCGGTTGAGTGTTGACCTACGAACCAATAGGTCACCGGTTCGATTCTCGGTCAGCGCATGTGCGCGGTTTGCAGGCTCCATCCCCAGTAGGGGTGCATGTGGGAGGCAGCCAAGGGATGGTGTTTCTCTCTCATCGATGTTTCTATCTATCTCCCTTCCTCTCTCTCTAAAGATCAATAAAACCATATTTAACAACAACAACAAAAAGTTTAATGTTTTGTGGGTTTTTTTAAAAATATATTTTATTGATTTTTTAGAGAGGGAGAGAGAGGGATAGAGAGTTAGAAACATCAATGAGAGAGAATCATCCATCAGCTGCCTCTTGCTGGGGATGTGCCTGCAACCAAGGTACATGCCCTTGACCGGAATTGAACCTGGGACCTTTCAGTCCGCAGACCGACGCTCTATCCAGTGAGCCAAACCGGTTTTGTCAGAAACGTTTAATGTGAAGAAGGCTGTGTTGCTGGGTGTTTTTAGGAGGCCTTCTGGGGCTCTCCTGACGTGTAAACAGTGACCTTCACGTTGCTCCCTCCTCTTCCTCACAGGGAGGCCGCGTGGAGATCGAAGCCGTGGCCGTCCAAGGCCCTCTCGCATGACTCTGAGTGGGCCCGGGGTTACCGCGTCTGGAACGTTAATCATGTGTGTGAATTAACGCCTTAATTTTTACAGCCCATGTTGGAAAGTCTAAGGCTGACTGAAATATCTGGAGTGTTACGGAAATACCATATAATGAGGGCAATTGAACGTGAATTGAGAATGAGGTGATGAATCCAGTTAGTGATATAAATTTCATTGATGCACACTCGTGAGAAACAAGAGTATTTGCTAATTCAGTTAAATCCTCTTAATTTAACGTGAAATGTTTAATTCTCATGTCAGCTATCTGATTTTGCTCTTACTTGAGTAAAATTAAAAATTGAAGTTTGAATGGTAGACGTAAAGGAGAAGAAAGTGGACCAAAATTCTAAAAAGCAAATATTTTTCTAATGGAAATAAAGTATTCATGCAGATTTTCCATGGTGTGATTCTGTTCACTTATTTTTTTTTTTTAACAGTTTAATTTGTACATTAGAGCACATTACCTGATTAAAGATATGGGACCATGAAGTTAAAATGCCAACTATTGCCGAAACCGGTTTGGCTCAGTGGATAGAGCATAGGCCTCTGGACTGAAGGGTCCTGGGTTCGATTCCAGTCAAGGACATGTGCCTTGCTTGCAGACACATCCCCAGTAGGGGGTGGGCGGGAGGCAGCTGATTGATGTTTCTCTCTCATTGATGTTTCTAACTCTCTCTCCCTCTCCTTTCCTTTCTGTAAACAAATCAATAAAATATGTTTTAAAAAATAATAAGAAGTCAGTTAATTTAGCACACCTTTAATGTCAGTCAAAAGGGTAACATCAGATGGAATACCTCACATTAGTGTAAAATCTACACTTGATTCAAAATGGCACGTGGAAGATGCGTAGCCTTTCCCTGTGAAAACGCCTCATCTCGCAGCAGCACCAGAGTTTGAATTCCTTTGACAAGGATTTCGTTGACATCTTTAACATAACATGATGAATGAGGCTCTCCAGTAGCAGACAGACTTGAGTGGAGAAGGTAATTAGATGACATACTTTGTAAGGTTTCTACTTGCCTTCCATTCCGTGCTGGGAAAGACATCCTAGGTGTAGGTTGCATCGCTTTGTTGTTCATTCTTATCCCGTAGAAATTATAACTGTGTCACGTTATTATCCTGAGCTCCCTAAAATCTGCTAACTCCCTCCTCCAGCCACCTATACCAGAAAGGTTTATACTTTCATTTTGGGGTCTCATTTCCTATACTGAACGGACCCATTGCCACAAGGAAGAAAGCACCCTCAAACTCTTCAGTGGTCATAAGCCCTGGTTGTTGTTGGCTCTGGCTATTGTCACGAAGGGGAGATCTGTAACCACAGGCTTCCCTCCATTTTTCTGTCCTCTGTTAGGACGCCCTGTGTCCATTCACCCTTCTGTCACCATACCTATCTATGTGGCTGCTGAAAGGTCCACAGCTTCTCCTGTTTCGTCTTCTTTTGTTTCAGCTCTTCTCCATCTCTGTTTCAACCTCTTCTGTCTCACCTGGAAAAGTAACCAAAGGAGATATTAAGAGATGCTTATTTAGCCTTAACGATAACGTACCCACGGCTGGTTTCCAATGGGGACAGATTTTTGATGTTGTTGTTAATCCTCACCCAAGAATATTTTATCCATTGATTTTTTTTAGAGAGAGAGTGGAGGAGAGGGAGGGAGAGAGAGAAAAACATCGATGTGAGAGGGATACATCGATGGGTTGCCTGCTGCACATGCCCCAATAGGAATTTTACCCTGGACCCTTCAGTGCCCTCTCATTATCCTAGGCCCTAAAGACTTGACTTTGCCAACCCTGGTCTAACAAACACATGCTTTTTCTTGTTCCTTCCTTGTTACTACCAGAGTACTTTTACATATCTTCATCCAAGTGCTCATCTCAATAGATGGTGGTGATTTGTTCTGCCTTCTTCCCACTAGACTGTGACCCTCTGGAGAACAGGAGCCAGCTCTTACTCCTTCTGCACCCTAGCGCCTTGCATATGATTAAGCATAAAAAACACTGTGTTAATAAATGAATTAAGAAAGAGGAATAAATGCTTCACTTAATTATAATGTGAAGGTAAAATTAGCCAAAATGTAAATCATGCCCCAGAAGAAATGTAATTTTTTATAATAATCCCAATAAAGTATAGTATAGGCACCATTTATTTTTCTCTGGTAAGATACACTTAAAAAGCACCATATGCCAGAACAATACATTTTCCTCTAGTATTCTCTTAAAGGTAAAAAGAGGAAAGGAGGAGCCCTCGCTGTTTGGCTCAGTGGATAGAGCGTTGGCCTGCGGACTGAAGGGTACTGGGTTCGATTCCGGTCAGGGGCACATGCCCATGCTGCAGGTTCAATCCCCAGTAAGGGGCGTGCAGGAGGCAGCTGATCAGTGATTCTCTCATCATTGCTGTTTCTCTCTCTCTCTCTCCCCCTCTCTCTTCCTTCCTCTCTGAAATGAATAAAAATAAAAAAGGAGGACAAGGGCAGAGTAATTTTCTAAGGATAAAACTGGCAAAGATAAAAATTACACTCTAAGATCCATTATTTGTGTGTTCTTTCATGAGGAGGTCAATTCCTCCACTAACCACCTATTCATCTTTATTTTGGAACCTCACACCACACATGGGACCCGATGAAGAGCAAACATGGGTAAGTCCAGAAATGTTAACATGTTGGCTTCAATATTCGGTTCTATTCAACAATGAAACTCTAGGTTAAAAAATTTGGACACAGAATGTGCTTTAGAACATTTTGGTGGAAAGCCAAATGCCTGTTTTCCAGATATGGAAACGTTTTTGATTTGGGTCAAACGAATTTCAACCACCTGTAATAGATACTTCAGTGTATGTACAAGCCACTTTCTCCCTCTTCCCTCCCCCCAGAGATGACCTCTTATGAAACCCATCTAAGCATTCTGAACCTTGAACAGCATCTCTTACCTTCAAGGTTTTGGCCCTCCTTTTTGGTGTGAATTTTCCTGACCACTTCCATGTTTGGCCCCGTTTCCAGAGTTCCTGCTGGATGCTCCATGCTTCCGACTGTTCCTTCAGATTGAATCTGGTCCCTGTTCACCAGACCTTCAGTTTTGTGAACCAAATCACTCTTTACAGCTGTTTCCACAAGCTGCCTGCCTTCCGCTATTTCCAGAAGCCCTTCCACTCTGGACACTGATTCTAGAAGCTGGGATCGCTCATCTCTCCCCAGTGTTTCTTGAAGCTGATGTTCCTCAGCTGTTTCAACAGGCTGACTTCCTTCCAACATCTCTGGAGATTCCCTCTCCTGGGGAACTGTGTCCAGGAGTTGGGGTGTGTTTGGAGGTCGTGTCTCTCTGCCTGCTTCCAGGGGTGGGGTTTTGCCAGCTCTTCTTCGAGGTTCCGTCTCTCTGGCAGCTGGTGGAGTCTCGGTGCCTCCTGCAGCTCCAGGGGAGTCCCTCTCGCCGACTGTCCTCAGAGGCTGAGGCCTGGCTTCTGTTTCCAAAGGCTCTGTCCCGGCATTTCCTTCTAAGCGCCGGGCCCCTGTCACCGCTTCCACCTCTTTCTTTTCTCCTGCTCCTGGAGCCTCCTCTTTGCCATCCTGCTGAAGCGGCCCAGGCTCCTTGGGTCCCTCTGGAGGCTGGATCTTTTCCGTGGATCCCGGAGGGTCTGCCGTGTCCTTTGCTGGGGGCTGATCATGAAGGGATTGAACGCCATTAGCTACAGACGCTGCTGAAATCCTGAGCTTCTCCAATGGCGGAAGGCTTTCCTTTTGTGCCTTGTCATCAACAGATTCTCTTCCCAGTGTAAGGGGTTTGGCTTGGACAAAGCAGGACTCACTTTCTTCTGTGGTTGAAAAATACATATTTGAAGTTACTTTCTGATCGTCCATTTGAAAAATAAAAGGAAAACACACATTCAGGCCTGAGGACTGAAAGGTCCCGGGTTCGATTCCGGTCAAGGGCATGTACCTTGGTTGTGGGCACATCCCCAGTGGGGGGGGGTGCAAGAGGCAGCTGATCGATGATTCTCTCTCTCATCCATGTTTCTAACTCTATCCCTCTCTCTTCCTCTCTGTAAAAAGTCAATAAAATATACTTTTTTTTAAAAAAAAACAAACCACTTTTCTTTTATAGTAGAAATTTACTTGGATTTACTTATTTAAAATTAGTTCTGACCATCACAAATTAAATGCAATACATTTTGAAGGTAAACCTAAATTTTACATTTAACTACAGAGAAACAAGAACATATAGTTGGAAAGATACCTCAGAACGCTTGATAGCACACATAATTTCCATGGAATTTTAATTGTTAAACACAATGTCTTTTGTTGTGTTTTTTTGGTGGTTTTTTTTTTTTTTTTTCCAGTCTTCATCCTTAAAGGGCAAAGCTCTGACCCCCTTGGCAGTTCCCAAGGAGGGGTTCCAGGAATGAACAGTAACAGCCCTGAGAGCAGAGAAGCGTTCAGGTCATTGGGGTATTTTCCAGACGTTAACACTCACTTGCAGAGCTTTAGTCTGGTATTCGGATTGTTTAAAAAACCAGTCGTCACCCAGTACTACCTACACTTCACACGCCAGGATCTGAAGCCTAGCCAAGTTTGATGCTTTTATCAGTGCTGGTGAGCCTTTCAGTCACCCCCCACGAGTATCAGGTTTTTATCTTAAACTTGATGTTGTAAAACATTAACGTAAGTGAAACTGGACACAGGAGCTGGGACCCGTGGCAACCTCACAGGAACGTGATTTAACAGAATACAATAAAACTTTGTTTTGCTGTGCTGATCTTTTCCTGTCTGACTGGAAGACCCTCTTAACAACCCAACATTCTCTTCCCGAGCCCATCTTGGCCAAAATGACCTTCCAGTTTCTGAATTCTGTGGGTCCTGATTCCTTCTCTTCCCTCCCCCTCTCTCCTCTCTCCTTCTCTCAGTGGTATTCCCACCCCCCTACATTCCCACCTCTGCTTATCCATTCATTCACCCACCCACAATCTCTACAGAAACGGGTTGCATTGACAAGCTCTGGCAGAACCGAACCTAGACCCCAGACGGAACTGGAGTCTGTGAGAAGTGCAGGGGGTCAGAGTCTCCCATATTAAGCCCCGGCCCCATCACTTACAGCTTAGCTGTGAGACCGTATCCTCACTGAGCTGGGTTTCCTAGCTGTGCTTGCTTACCTAATGTTTGCTTTATGGATAAGGCTCTTGTGGGAACTGGATGAGATCATGGGCTGAAAATCTGGGGAACAAGTGGGTGCTCCTATCTTATCGTCTGATTCCTGATCTGTTCCCGCGTTTGGATGCAGCTGCACCAAACCTTCCGTTTTAGAAGAAGATGTATGGTGCTGTTGATGAGAGTGTGAACCAGTAAAACCCTGTGGAAGTCCTGTAAGCAGTTATCTATCAATTGTAAATGCCCATGCCCTCTTCCACTGCTGTCAACAGTAACGGTTGCACACATTCAAAATGACGCACGTATAAAGGAATCCAGTAGCAGCCCTTTGCAACAGGAAAAGACTGAAAACAGATAGGGGGCTGGTTAAGGAAATCACACACTGTATTCTTTAAACAAGTATAAAAAAGGAGAAAGTTCTCTGTATGCCAATATAGAAAGATCTCCACGTTGGTAGGTGAAAAAAACAAGGTGAAGACTATTGGTTATAATACACTATATTTCATGAACAAAGATGGGAGAGAGAAATAATATTTGCAATCTATAAGGAAACTTTGGAAGAATACACAAATTTTTTTTTTTGATCTCTTAAGTGAGATCAGAACTAAGCAGATGGTGGGGCTAGGAGAGGAGGTATGATATGCACTATTTGCATTTTTCAAATGTGGTTGTTTTTTTTTTGAGCCATATAGGTAGCTCTTATATTCCATTTTAATTCACTGTACATAATAACCAGGCCTACCACAAAGACTTACCAAACGTTTTCTGCATACCAGATTTTCAAGGGAACACAAAGACAAGACTCAGTCCACCTTGGCCAGTGTGGCTCAATGGTTGAGCATTGACCTATGAACATTGACCTATGCCTGGGTTTTGCACTTGATCCCCAGTGTGAGGCACCCAGGAGGCAGCTGATCAATGATTCTCCGTAATCATTGATGTTTCTATCAATATCTTCTCCCTCTCCCTTTCTGAAACCAATAAAAACTTTTTTTTAAATGATTCCAGAGAGTTCTAGCATTTAAAAGACAGAAAGCCCATTTGTATAATATCTATAGGCAAGAAAAGCCTATAAAAATTCATGTTAGTGTTACTGATGTTTTTTTCTTCAATTTAAAAAAACTGTCTACTTGGGACTGACGTTCCCTGTGTGAAACTGAAGGGCTCTCCAGGACACAAATAACAGTTGGCATAACTGTGAAATTCACGCCCCATCCGATGGATGGCCGTGGCAGCAGGAACCCCACACAGCTAGTGTTAGGCTAGGACAAACAAATGACTGGCTGTGACTGGAAATGTACACATTAACCTAGCCAGGAATTTGCCAATAATTACCATCTATTTACTCTGTCTGCTTTTATGCTTAAGCTGTAAAGTCCCAGGAAGAAGTCTGCCCAAGGGGATGGCGTTCATTTTGGAAAAGCGTTTGGGAAAGAGTTATCCGTGACACCAGGAGCTGGAAGCACTGAGAAGAGGGGTCCCCGGCCAAAGCTTCCGGCCCATTGAAGTGTGTGAATCAACAAGACTTCTGTGTTCGGAGTCCCATGGCTACTCATGGCACTGAAAAGCATAGAAATTGCCCTGCTATTTACAACTTGCTTCCACCAACAAGAAATTCCAGCTCTGCCTGTCTAATTGTCCTTTGGGGAGGGGGAGCATTCGGTAAAATCTGTGACTATCAGGTACCAGGCACCGTTCTATACTTCAAGGAGCACTAATTAATGACTTACAATCATAGGCCACTCTCTGCTTCTTTCCCCACTCGGTGGTCTTAGAGGTGATGGAAGCTCGGTGGTATTCAGGATCGACGGGTCAGACTATAATGTCTTCACATGAACGGGTTTTCCTGTTCCACATAGCAGCTCCCTGACCAAGAGCTGCTATCAGATTTAAATTGGAGCCCAGAGGCCTAAGCAGTTTGGCTCAGTGGATAGAGAGTCAGCTTGCGGACTCAAGGGTCCCAGGTTCGATTCTGGTCAAGGGCGTGTAACTTGGTTGTGGGCAGATACCCAGTAGGAAGTGTGCAAGAGGCAGCTGATGGATGTTTCTCTCTCATCGATGTTTCTAACTCTCTAGCCCTCTTCCTTCCGCTCTGTAAAAAAAAATCAATAAAATATATTACAAAAAAATAATAAATTGGAGCCCAGAGAATATGTACCTTCATATTTTAGTCTTACAAGATTTAAGAGCTACAAGAGATCTTAGACGTCATGTAGTTCAACCCATTATTTATGATTCCTTTGCTGATAATACTGCATCATGTATAATATAACAAACAGATCTTAAGTCAGAAGCACAAAGTTAGTTGACAGGTAGAATTGTCAACGTAAATCCAATTGACATGCTACTTGCTGTATTTTAACTTTAACCCGTGGGGTTCGAAGGTTGATATTGTGAATTTAAAAGAATATCTTATGATATAAAGATTATCTGTATCTCCGTGGGAAGCCACTGGAAGTTTCTTTACATCTTATATACTCTGTTTAAAATACCTCAAAGGCTAAATGCCCTCTAAATATTCTCAGTTAAACTTGGAAAGCAAATAAACTTCACATTTTACTGATTCTTATTTAGAAATAAATATTTATTATAACATTGCATTTAAAGTACTTATATAGATATGTATTATATAGTATGCTTACTCTAATATATTTGTATGCTTACTCTAATATATATCTAATTTAGAGATCACAATAAATACCCTATTACTCTATTATACTATTATATTTCTTTTGTTGTTTGAATAGTGGATAACCACCCTCTAATGACAACCAAGGGTGATGTAAAGCCAAAACAGATTTAAATCTACTTATCACAAGCTGGTCTAAGGAGGAATAGGTCAAGTTCTGAAATCAGAGTACCCGAATCAAAAGCCCAGTTCTGACTTTTAAGGAGCCCCATAACCTTAGACAAATTATTACTTTTTTTTTGGACAAATTATTTACTCTTACCTATAAAGTGGGGAAATCATAAAACTTAGTTATAACACTGTTGTAAGGATTAAATAAAGTAAGTCATTCACCAATTCTATACCAGTAAGTAAATGTATGTACAGGACATTTAATAAACTTGGGCTGTTTTTATCTAAACGCACATACGCACTTGAGATTTTATATCCAGAAGTTCTGACCTTCAGAAGCAGGGATGAATTATTTATCTGGCCTCCAGTATCACGGAGGTGAAATGGTGATGAACATACAACAGTATCCAGTTACATGAGAGTATTGTCTGAATGAGGCTCAGAAGCAGAACGCCTGTTGATTGACTCAATATGTGCACTGAGCATATTATGCGGCGTATTAATTAAATTTCTATGCATCAAAACTGATGGTCAGGTATTTTAACATTTCTTTCAGAACAACAGTGTAAACTTAGAACAGCAATGAAAGCATAAACACCGAGAGAGTGCATGTGATTCAAGTTTATGGTTATTCATATTAGTGATAATTTTTCAAAGGTCTTTTGCTATTTTATGAGAGGATTAAAAACTCTATTCCCTCTATGAAATACTTTTGCCCCACCTCAAGGGCAACATTCCCTACAATACATGTTTTAAAAACTGAAGATGTTTAAACCAGAATGCTACTCCATGTCCTAGGTTATGTGGGACATGGCAGGGGGTGAGAGAAGCCAAAATAATATGCTGTACCTTCCTCAAGCTTTTCCAAAAGCAACCTGATTTCACAAGATAAAACATGGAACATCAAGGAAACTGTTCTTTGTGCTGGCCTTTTGAGAGCGTATTTGGGGTTTTCCATCTTTTCACATTGTTGTCAGTCAGGAGGGGTTTGGAATCACTTTTACATATGGCTTTAGTTTTTTGACTATTTTTAAATTCTGTATTGCTATCTGTTATCTATTGAAGCTAGCAACAAATTATAAACCAGGACAATGACTTCAATCAAACATTTTTGACTAGGACTCAGCGTCTGAGCTTTGAAAGAGCATTCATGGAAAGCATACAACGTCAGAGGGATTTCTGTTGTAGGAATAACACAAGGTGCTAAAGACCTGTGAAAAGGAATTAGAGTATAAAATGTCCCTAAAGTTAGTCTTGAAGAGGACGGAAAACTAGCTTGAAGGAATCTGCTTAACCTCCAGAGGTTTGTCCAAAATGTTAGCCATTCAAAACCTAAGAAGTGAGTTCAGCTGGAAAAGCCAGTCATTGTCTGCTCTTATTCTTTTCACTGCACTTACCACTGTCAGAAACTATCTCAAGTCATCTGTTCAACTTGTTTATTGTCTGTCTCTTCCACCTCCAAACTCCAAAAGTGGAGTCTCCGTGGTGATGGGGGCAGAGGAGGAGAGGAGAGTCACTTGGGGCGCCAGCATCCAGCCAAGCACCTGCCTATTACACTGCATACGTGACTCTCAGAACGGACTTGGATTTCTTTTTCTTTTTTTCTTTTTTTTAATATATTTTATTGATTTTTTACAGAGTGGAAAGGAGAGAGATAGAGAGCCAGAAACGTCGATGAGAGAGAAACATCAACCAGCTGCCTCCTGCACACCCCCTACCGGGGATGTGCCCGCAACCAAAGTACATGCCCCTGACCGGAATCGAACCCAGGACCCTTCAGTCCGCAGACCGACGCTCTACCACTGAGCCAAACCGGCTTTGGCCGGACTTGGATTTCTTTATAAGGTTCAGTGATGGCCACGTCTCATCCCTTGCTTACTTGTCAAGGAAAGGAAAAAAGTGCAGGGACCTCTCTGAGGCAGTGACTGTCCGTCTGCACTTTCTGCACTTGGCCTTCGCTAAGCCTGCAACTCTGACCTTCCCAGGCGGAGAAGGTCTGGACAGAAAACGGGTACACATCCCCCCCTTACCATCACCACCACCACCACCACCACCACCACCACCACCACCACCACCACCACCAGAAGGTCCCCAGGGAATTCGCACTGTCCTGTGAAATGAAGTTGCTATAAAATAGCATCTATTGCTAAGGACAGGAAATCACTCAGCTATTTCAGAGACTTATTATTAGGGACATAATGCCGCGAGCACACCGGGACCGAGTAACCCCAGCGCCCCAGGTCAGCACCGCGGAGAGGGGGCGCCCCGTCCCGCTCCCAGCCTCGGGGAGGAGCCTGCCGGGCGGGTGGGCACCGGTCGCACCTTTCGGACCGCGGGGGAGCGAGCCCACCCGAACCCCCGCTCCCCGCCCCGAACCCCCACTCCCCCACCCCGAACCCCCGCTTCCCCACCCGAACCCCCGCTCCCCGCCCCAAACCCCCGCTCCCCGCCCCGAACCCCGAACCCCCGCTCCCCGCACCGAACCCCCACTCCCCGCCCCAAACCCCCGCTCCCCGCCCCGAACCCCGAACCCCCGCTCCCCGCCCCGAACCCCCGCTTCCCCACCCGAACTCCCGCTCCCCGCCCCGAACCCCCGCTTCCCCGCCCCGAACCCCCACCCCGAACCCGAACCCCCGCTCCCCGTCCCGAACCCCCGCCCCGAACCCCCGCTCCCGGACCCGAACCCCCGCTCCCCGCCCCGAACCCCCGCTTCCCCACCCGAACCCCCGCTCCCTGACCTGAAAAACCCAGCTCCCCGCCCCGAACCCCCGCTCCCGGACCCGAACCCCCGCTCCCCGCCCCGAACCCCCGCTCCCGGACCCGAACCCCCGCCGCCGCCCCGAACCCCGCTCACCGCGGCGGGGAGTGCGGCCGGCGCCGGCCTGGCGGAGGGCGCCGCCGGAGCAGCCCATCGCCGCCCGGGCAGGAGCGGGTCCGCCCGGAGCCGGGCTCCCGCGCGGCGGCGCACAGGTTCCTGCAGCTCCGGGGGCTCCCGGGGGCGGCGCACCTGGACGGGAGGGAGCCGCCCGGGAGCCGGGAGCGCAGAGGAGGAGGGGGCCGGGGTGGGGAGAGGACAGGGAGCCGGAGCCGGAGCCGGAGCCGGGGAAGGGAAGGGGGACGGGGTAGGGGAGGCCGGAGAGCAGGATGGAAAGCTGTTGGGATGATATTGGGCGGCGGGATTCTCGGCATCACCACCAAGTAGCGGGGAGAGGAGGCGACGGCTGTGGGCAGGGGCTGCTGATTGGTGGACTGCCTTTGCCATGCAGCTGGAACCTTACCTAACTTCAGTACGGTCACCACGAGCAGGTTTAACGCGGACAGACACAGTGCTACTTAATCCACCCTCGTGGTTACATTGACTTCTCTCTCTCTCTCTCTCTCTCTCTCTCTCTCTCTCTCTCTCTCTCTGTCTCTCTGTCTCTCTCTCTCTCCTCTCTCTCTCTTTCTCTCATTGATTTCAGAGAGGGAGAGATAGAAATATCAATGATGAGACTCATTGGCTGGAGCCTGCAACCCTGGGCATGCGCCCTTGGCCCCAATCGCACCTTACTTATATTCACTTTTATCAGTGAAGACCCATGAATGTTTATACTACTCAATGGTTATGTTATCATCTGTGGTAGTTTGTTAAGGCTGCTATGTAACAAGGTACCAGAGACTGGATGACTTATCAGAAACGTATTTTCTCACAAGGCTGAGGCTGGAAGTCTAAAATCAAGGTGTTGGTGGGGTTAGTTCATTCGGAGGCCTCTCTCCTTGGCTGGCAGACGGCAGTCTCCTCCATGTGTCCTCACATGGCCTTCCTGCCGTGTGTGTGTGTGTGTGTGTGTGTGTGTCTCATTGCATAAGGACCCCAGGCACACGGGATTGGGGTTCACCCATCTGTCCAAGTCCGGGCAGCGGCCCGGCTCTGTAAATAGGTTTTATTGGAACACAGGCGCACTCATGCATTTACACCGTGTCTGAGGCTGCTTTTGTGCTACACTACAACCCAGTAGTTGTACAGAGACCATATGGCTTAAAAGGCATAAAAACCTTGCTGTTTGGTCTTTACTGAAAAAGTTTGCCAACTCCTGCTCTAATAAATATGTGTGAAAATATTTAGAAAACCTTCATGAGCCAAAGGATTTGACTGTCAATTCTCCCATGGCAAGTGTTTCTTCCTCTGTGCAGTGGTCAGCAAACTGCGGCTCGCAAGCCACATGCGGCTCTTTGGCCCCGTGAGTGTGGCTCTTCCACAAAATACCACGGCCTGGGCGAGTCTCTTTTGAAGAAGTGGCGTTAGAAGAAGTTGAAGTTTAAAAAATGTGGCTCTCTTGCCAAAACCGGTTTGGCTCAGTGGTAGTGCGTTGGTCTGCAGACTGAAAGGTCCCAGGTTCGATTCCGGTCAACGGCAAGTACATTGGTTGTAGGCACATCCCCAGTAGGGGGTGTGCAAGAGGCAGCTAGTGGATGTTTCTCTCTCATCAACGTTTCTAGCTCTCTATCTCTCTCCCTTCCTCTCTGTAAAAAATCAATAAAATATATTTTTAAAATAAATAAATAAATAATGTGGCTCTCAAAAGAATTTCAATCGTTGTACTGTTGATACTTGGCTCTGTGGACTAATGAGTGTGCCGACCACTGCTCTAGAGTATAGGTTTTGTGATGTGAATGACTTCAGCTGTGGGCAGGTGGTGGCAATGGAGAGGCGTGGCTCAGTTGGTTGGGCATCATCCTGTGCACCAGAGTGGTTTGGGGCTCAGGGTGTACATCGATGTTAAATAAAATAACACACCCGGCCCTAGCAGGTTTGGCTCAGTGGATGGAGCATGGTCCCGGGGTTCAATTCCAGTCAAGGGCACAAACCCGGGTTGCAGGCTTGATCCCCAGGAGAGGGGCACGCGGGAGGCAGCCGACCCATGATTCTCATCATTGACGCTTCTATCTCTCTCCCTCTTCTTCCCTCTCTGAAATCAATACAAGCATATTTTTAAAAAATTAATAATACATCCAAACATGTAGAGGATTCTTAAAAGTTTATTTGAGCCCTGGTCAGTATTGCTCAGTTGGCTGGCGCATCCTCCCGTGTGTACACCAGGAGGTGGCGGGTTCGATTCCCGCTCAGAGGACACGCCCAGTTGTGGATTCGCTCTCCGGTCAATAAATGCTTCTCTCCCTTCCTTCCTTTCCTCTCTCTAAAATCAGTAAAAACTCATTTTTTAAAATAAGCAAATTATTCTTCCTCCCTCTGTGCCAATTCGGCTTACAAAGTTGACACTAACACACGGCCAAGAATTGGAGGTGGGTTTGGGGAAGCCAGTGCGGGGCGCTCCGGTTCTTGGAGGAACCAGCAACGAAGGCGAGGGCGCGGGCGGCCACGCAGCCCCTCTGGCCCCGGCCATGCCGGCAGGGAAGGCGAGGGCGGGCCGGCGCGGAGAGTCCTCCGCTTCTCCAAGAGCCTGGGCTTCGGGCAGAGAAAAGCGGCGGCGCTAGGACCGTGCTGCAGCCGCGCCGTCCCCCTTCGCCGCTCCTCCCGCCTCACCTTCACCGGTTCTCCGGTTCCCAGGCAGCTCCGCCGACCTCGGCTCCTCCGTCCGCCGCTGGAAGCGAGAGCAACGAGCAGGTCCGGCCTAAAACACGCGGCTCGTTTAGGCTCCCAGCATCGCCGCCGCTCTCCCCAGCCGCACCCATGGCAACCGGAGCGCTCCTTTCCTCCTAGCCCCGCCTTTTCCGCTTGCGATTCGCTTCCGCTTCCGGTCGGGGCTCCCGGCCGGGTGGTGAAGAGCGATGCATTGTGGGAACGACTTCCTTTCTCGCTCCCGGGCCATCTTGGCGGCTGCATCTGGTGAGTGGGCTCTGGCGGCCGGCGCTTTCGCCTTGCGGAGGGGGGGCCCCCCGCCGGTTGCCATCGGACCTCGGGTTCCTGAACCCCCTTCCCTGTGCTCCGTGTGTCCTAGGTTGGGGGCCGTCCCGCACTTGAGGCAGGAAGATGGTGGCCGCAAAGAAGACGGTGAGTGGAGCGGGCCGGGAGCCGGTTCACGTGGGGAGTTGTCTCGGCGGGGCGGGCATGTGGGAGCACCCTGGGGAGACAGCACGCCCGATGGATTCGGGGCCGGGAGGAATGGGGGGGGACCCCAAAAGAAACCCCTTTCCAGGACGTAGGGCCTGGCTTCCGGAGGTTTTATTATTAATGGTCTCGGCTTCTAGAAAAGCTGGATCCAGGTTTGGGGTGGTTCCAGACCAGGCCTTCAGATACACGATCGATGCTTGCTTTGTAGAAAAAGTCGCTGGAGTCCATCAACTCGAGGCTCCAGCTGGTGATGAAAAGCGGCAAGTACGTGCTGGGGTACAAGCAGACGCTGAAGATGATCCGGCAAGGCAAAGCGAAGCTGGTCATCCTGGCCAACAACTGCCCGGCCCTGAGGTGTGTGCGCGCTCCCTGCAAATCCACCGGGGGCGACTGTGCAGCGTGCACCCCTGCAGTCTGGGTGGCATGGACTCGGGGTTATATGAAGTCTGTTTTATAGGCGATCACCTGGCAGAAGGTTGCTGTAGTGAAGGACTTAGCTGTTCTGGGGGTTTGGCTCTTGTTTCCCACTCTTCCCTCACTCCCCCTCTCCCTAAAGCATGTCTCCTCCCAGTGTAAAGCTTACCTTATGGGAGAAAATGGGGCAGAGGTAATAACGTTCACAGAATGTCAAACGTTTGAGGGGAGCACATACATCTGTTTTGTTTTTGCATGTATTTGGTGCTGTGTCTTTGGTCATTCTTTTAGCTTTGAGGTGTTCTAAAAGTGCTTTATTGTATGAACGTGTTTTGCTGCAGAAAAGCTAGTTAAGAAAAGTTCTGGCTGACCATGGAGTTGCAGGCTGTCAGAATTACCTAGTTCATCCTCCTATGTCAGTGTTCAGCCACATCCCCCTCCCCAGCTTTTGTTTTTATTTTTTTATTTTTTTAAATATATTTTATTGATTTTGTACAGAGAGGAAGGGAGAGAGATAGAAAGCTAGAAACATCGATGAGAGAGTCATCGATCAGCTGCCTCTTTCACACCTCCTACTGGGGATGTGCCCGCAACCAAGGTACATGCCCTTGACCGGAATCGAACCCGGGTCCCTTCAGTCCCCAAGCCAAAGCTCTATCCATTGAGCCAAACCGGTCCTGGCCCCCTCCCCAGCTTTTAAAATGGAACTTAGTGGGCATTGTAAAGAAGAAACTTTGAACTTAGAGAATATAAGCCATGATCAGTCCCCTACCCACATTGATTTTCAGTGATAATGGATAGCCTTGTAGCATCTGACAAGGTGTATATACTTACAGAGTGCTCCCCATCCCATAGTTTGGTCTTGTTTCAGGCATTCCTTTTAAGCCTGCTGTCTGTAGCAGAGCGTCTCAAAAGTGAACACATGAGTGAATTGCAGATTCTACTTCTGGATCTGAATGGGCCTGAGATGGTGCATTTCTAACAAGCCCCTTAGGACACCTCTGCTGGTCTGGATCCACACTTTGAGTAGGATATGTTAGAACTCCCTTCAAATTTATAAAGCCACTAATATCTACCTACTCAATTGTTACACATGTTAATTCTGGGTAGTATCGCCTCCAATGTACAATTCTGCATCAACGGGTGATAGAAATGGACCATCTTTTCAAGGTAACATGGGTGTGAATTCTGATCCCTCCATTTCTTATTCTCTGCCTCAATTTCTTCATTATGTAAAGTATCTGGTATGCAGTAAACACTGTGTAATGCTTTGGTTTTGCACCTACCCTCTTCTCCATGAGCATAGATGGTTGTCTCATTGCTTTTGTAAGGGATCCAAGTAAAGGATGTCTTGTATTGGCCAATGAAATAGATCCTTGAGAGTAATAACTGGATAAAAATAGTAATAACTGGTTTATGTACTGTTGGAAGGCCTCACCAGCATTAAAACCAATGAGAGAAGTGGTAAATACTTAGTCTGTCAGCCATTTGGTATGACATTTATTTGCCCTTTTTTGGTTCCCAAAGGAAATCTGAAATAGAGTACTATGCCATGTTGGCCAAGACTGGTGTCCATCACTACAGTGGCAATAATATTGAATTGGGCACAGCGTGTGGAAAGTACTACAGGGTATGCACACTGGCTATCATTGACCCAGGTATGCTTCTTAAATTGTATATTCTTTGTAATATAAGTATTTACTGATTCCTGAGTTCAGATGGTGATAATTTGGATATATTAAGTGATATTATTATTTCACAGAGAATTGATGAGTGTCAGTACATTGGCTTTGCTAACAGTGAATTCTTTGTTTTGTTTTTGAGATTGTGAATTTTATTTGATCTCTCAACATAATGATTTAGGACCTTGGTAAAAGATGAAATTATAAAAGGGGAAAATAATCAGGTGAATAGAGGAAGTAATCTCTACTGGATGCTTAAACAGAGAGGAAATGTTGGTTGAAAGAAGTTGACTCTTGAACAACACAGGTTTGAACTTCATAAGTCACATACACAGATTTCTTTCTATGGGTTTCCCATCCGTGGATTTACCAACTATAGAACAAAGACTGTAGTTTGAATCTGTGGTTGGGAATACATGTGTGTGGAAGGCCAACTTAAGTTACACAAAGGGGTCAACATCCCTAATCCTTGCCTTCAAGGGTCAACTGGACATGTTTTGAACTTAAGAATTTTTAATTCATAAAATACTGCGAATATTCTCGCTGTTCTGATTTTGTAATAATCAGGGCAGGCTAAACATTCGCTATATTAAGACCATGCATGTGTCCCCAGACCTAGTTCTTGCCCTAGGTCTGGTTTTCTAAATGCTGGTGATAAGCCACGTCTGATATATATGATCAGCCTCAGAAATGGCAGGACAGCTAGTGCAATAACTTGAAGATAACCACTGTCAATTTGATGTTTACCATTTGCCATTAAATGAATTGTAAAATTGTTATTATTTTGTTTTCCAGGTGATTCTGATATCATCAGAAGCATGCCAGAACAGACTGGTGAAAAGTAAATCATGGGAAATTTTTCTTTAATAAAATTGACCAGAGCTTGGTTTAAAAATTGCATTCGTTTCAGTTATTTTTGTATCTTGTTTCGGTAACACTTTCCTGAAGATAAGATTAGAAAGGAGGAGACAACTAGATGTGGTAAGACCTTTAGGTTAAGAGCTATAAATCCCAGTTCCCACACAGAGTCCTTTCTTGTACTGGGTTTTTAAGATACTCTATTTTCATAATTCCAGTCTCAGGACATTGTTGGTATTTATATTTGAATGAGTTTGAGAGACAGTAGGTTTGAAACTTAAAATTAATAATTCACCTTAAATCAACCAAATCTGAGTAGCAAAGAAAAAACAAAATTCTCCTCCCACCCTGAATTTTGTCATTTCATATATCTCCCAGGTATGTTTGTTAATATTGCTTGGAAAAAGACATTCAGAGGAATGTTGTGGACTCAATCTCCAGTGAGGGGCATGTAGGAGGCAGCCGATCAATGACTCATCATTGATATTTCCCTCTGTAATCAATAAAAATAAAACAGACTAGGGGTCTAAGGTGATATTTTTAAATGTTCTCTTCTGATTATAATATTTGGCTGGAAAGCTCTCTTGTATGTGGGGACTACGATGTTCCAGCCAATTACATTTAGTCCCATACCTATGCTGAGATTTTTTTCTAAATGTCTCAAGTTGGATTTTGAGTGTTAATTGCAGTCCATATTGGTAGTGCAGGAGAAGGGTGTGTAGAGAAGAAACCAAACTTTGTTGGAGTTTCTGGAAGATGGTCACCTGGTTCATGGAAAACGGTTCTGATATTCTCTTAAAATTGTATTTCCAACTTAGACTTGCTGCTCCCTCTACTTGCGGTATCTGGTTTCTTTCCCCAATATCCTCTCCCAGTCTAGATTGGATGCCTCTGAGTTACCATGGAATCTTATGGTATTCACATCTATCTCATTAAACTTAAGGTTCAGAGGATAGGGACTTTTTCTTTTTTTTTAATCTTTTTTGTTGAAGGTTCCATATGTCCCCCTTTTTCCCCCATTGACCCTCTCCAGCCCACTCCCTGGTACTTAATATTTTCAACATTTTATCATTATGTGGTTGGCACATGGTAAAAATTCAGAAACCAGCATGAGTAATGACTTAGGGCCTAATTCTTACTGATATGCTTATGACTTTCTAGTCCAGAATTTTATCTTGTTGATAATGGGTCTTGAACATTAACCATTATACAAATACACTACCTTCTATCTTTTTGCTTCAAAAGATAATTTAGGAATGGGAATCTGCCTAAGTATTTTCCTCAGGTAAGGTAAGCAAAGAATTCACTCAACATACATATATGTGATACCATTTTTGTCTCAGATGCTCTTGGCTGCTGAAAAACAATAGCTGATGTTGAGTATTTTAAATGTTAGACTTTACTAAGTAGTGTACATGTTAACCCATTTAACCACTCTCGACAATCCAATGAGATAATACTAAGTCCCATTGACAGATGAAGGCTTTGAGAGTCAAACTGGAATGCAAGACCTTTACGCAGGAGACATTGATAGCAAAACAAGGAAATGGAGAAAATTTTCCATGTTTAAATCTTCAAGTTAAATACCTTGGATTGATCTATAAATTTGATAGGTTCGTTGGAGTCATTTCTCTTGAAGGCATTTTCTCACTAAGTTGGAGAAGTTGGAAAACCTCTAATGAAATGTGTTAAATATAATAACTTTAAAAAAATTAGAGCAGACTAGAACCACTAGAGGGAGCCAGGACTCAACAGAAAATGAAGTAGATGGAGTCAATTAAATCTCAAATGGAAATGTCAAATCAATACTTCCTAATGGAAATCTGTTTTCTGGATCAAGTGGATGACTCAAATGTAAACTGAAAGCTTTAGACTTGAATTATGCATTTTATACTTGGAAAAAACCATTTTCAGATATGATTGAGTCTAGGTGTTCCTACTTGTACCACTGCCCTTTGGGAGAACATTCTGATGGAAACTCTTGAAATAAACATTAATTTTCTAAACAATGTGTTTTTATTGATATCAGGGAGGGAGAAAGAAACATCAGTGATGAGAGAATCATCACCGGTTGCCTCATGCACACTACCTACTGGGGATTGAGTCCGAAACCCTGGCAATGTGCCCTGATCAGGAATCAGACCATGACCTGGTGCATGAATGATGCTCGACCACTGAGCCACACCAGCCTGGCTGTCTTGAAATATTTAAACAAAAGCTTATTCAAGGTACTTGGTAAGGCATCAACTGTCCTCCCAAATCAATGGGTGGATATTTTTTGTGTGTCATTTCCTAACGAAGCCACCACCTGTGGTGGTTTCTTACTGCTCTACATGCCTTGACCTGGTACATCTGAAGTCTCCTTTGGTCTTGCCCAGGGACAACCACTATTGTGTATATCCTTCCAGAACATTTGTACTTAAATGTACATATTTATGTATCTGAACCAATAGTGACGTTTGAGGGTTTCTTTACATCTACAGAAATGGTATGCTAAGCATACTTTACTATTGGCTATTATTAAATTTAAATTTGTTTTTTAGTTTAATCATGTATACATGTCAGTGTATTCCTTTTAAATGCTGTGTATTATTTTGAGTTGCGGATTATGCCACAATTCATCAGTTACCTTTCTGATGATCAGGTTGTTTCTAATTTGGGACTCTAGCAACATTTTTGCATAGCCTCATACCTGCTAAAATGCAGAAGCTGGCATACAAGATTGTGTACATTGTACAAGAGCCCCGGATTTCCACATCCTTACCAACACGTGTTACAGTAAGACATACTCGTTTTTGCCAAGCTATTGTTTTAACCTGCATTTTCCTGACTAGCAGTGAGATTCAACCTTTTTTTCATACATATATTAGTCATATCTCATGTTTACATACCTTGCATTTAAAGTTAAACGAAGGCCGAAACCGGTTTGGCTCAGTGGATAGAGCGTCAGCCTGCAGACTGAAGGGTCCCGGGTTCGGTTCTGGTCAGGGGCATGTACCTTGGTTGCGGGCACGTCCCCCAGGTGGGGGTGTGCAGAAGGCAGCTGATCAGTGTTTCTCATCGATGTTTCTAGCTCTCTATCCCTTTCTCTTCCTCTCTGTATTTTATCAATAAAATATATTTTAAAAAAATAATAAAGTTAAACTAAGAATTTTACACAAAGTGCCATCTCTGAAGTGAACTTTAATATTGTATTAAAAAAACAACTTGTTACACAAGTACCTGACCTATGATTTTATGCATACGTCCATATACATACATCAAGGTAAAGTCCGATACAAAAAAAAAAAAAAAAGCTTTTCCCATGGCCAGTGTTCCACAGCAGTAAGACCGTGCAAACTTTACTTTGTGATCCAATGCAATTGCAACATTCTAAGGGAGGAAGGGGCAAAGCAAATCACGACTACGGTATGTTACAGAGTATCTTGCATAGCTTATTCTCATGGTGGTAAACTCTTAGGATTCTGAAGGATTTTTTTCTCTCATTAAACTTATAAAGTTAGTGTCTACTTTTTGCCTTTGTGCCATAGCAAACCAGCTTTCTCAGTACTAGTCACGTTTACAACCTTACAGAACTAGCGCTAGCCTGAGCTTCGGGGCTTTGGACCGCCTTCACTGTAGTCCTTGATACAATGACAGACAAATACAGAGTATTTTGAATCTTCATCTGTATCTCAGACGATTTTCTAGGGCTTCCATTCTCTGTGTCATTTCTTCTAGTACATCTCAAGTTAAGGAAGAGGAATCGTTCATTTTTATTTACATTTAAATATCACTTGGTTTACCTACCTAAAAATTGGTCCTAAAAATATAAGGGTTTCCCCCCCTCCTGTTTCTGTTAAGTATTTTTAAAACCTGACGTGTAAATTTATACTGTTAACACATGCTACCAAGACTGTAAGTGTTTTTTGGAGTTAAAACATCAAAGCAAAATTATTTTTCTTTTTAATTTCTAATCGCACCTCTGTTACTTATAAATTAGTTTGCAGTAGCACACCTCTGTGAGGCAGAATTGATAATGTTGGTAATGTGGTGAAGAGAATAAAGGGATTAAGCCTTGCCTTAACAGGTATGGCTAGGTGGATAGAGTGTCAGCCTGTGTACTCAAGGGCATGTACCTTGGCTGCGGGCACATCCCTGGTGTGCAGGAGGCAGCTGATCGATGTTTCCCTCTCATCGATGTTTCTAACACTCTCCCTCTCCCTCTCCCTTACTCTCTGTAAAAAGTCATATATTTGTAAATAAATAAATATATATATATACACATATATATTTGTATATATATATTTTATATATATAAATATAAACATATATATAAATATATATAAATATTTATTTATATATATAAATATATATTTATATATGTATATATACATATATATATGTATACATACATATATATGTATATATATACATATATATGTATGTGTATATGTGTATATACATACACACACACACACATATATATATGTATGTATGTATTTTAGGGATTAAGCCTTGGAAAGAAAGATATGAAGTCTGGAGAGAGATGGGGAGTTTTCACTTATGTCAGGTATGGCCAAAGGATAGCAACCTTGAAGACTGCCAACCTGTGCTCTTTGATAGAAAACTTCCTTAGTCTCTTGAGAAAGAGACCCTCAGGGCTGAGGTGGGAAAAGGAAGAGGAGGGGCTCATTCGAAGAAGCATTTGTCTTCCTCCCTGTAAGCTCCTTAATACCTTCCACCGCCCTCTCGGGGGCAGGATGAGAGCCCAGAGGTGTTCATCAGTTACCATTTTTTAGGGGACCGTATTCCCAGTTTTCACAAAGGTAATTGCTATGTGTGGTTCCTTATAGGAACCCCCTGACACAGAAATTGTTCTGAATTAAACCATTTCCCTACTGCATAGCTGATCCCTGCTGAGATAGACACAAGCCAGCTTCAGTACGCCGACTAATTATGAGTTCAGAGCAGTTGGCAGGCTGCTCCGGGTGTAAAGTGCTAAATCTTCATTTCTCCGTTATCCCAAAGCATTCCTCTCGTTTGTAATATTGTTTTAATGAATCATTGGATCCTGCTGTTGCCTCGGAGGAACGGTTCATCTGAGCGTGCTGATATAAAGGATCTTTGCTGCCAAACCAAAAACAAAAACCCAACCCCAGCCCTCTGGAAACTAAACTCCGACCAAATGTGGCCATGGGGTGGGTTGGGGCCAAAGAAAAAATGTGGAGTTTAGATGGAGTTTGAAACCTCTTGGTTCTACAACGGGCTTTGCTCCTGACACTATACCTTTGGTATACTTCAGATCCGGGCGTAACCTGCAATTTATCCCAGGAGAAAGGGAGTTCATGAAATGTGTGTTTCTTTCCTTCGAGTACTGACTGGCCGACTGGCCTAACTGCTAAACCCTCCAGAACAGCAGACAGCCGCAGCTACGTGCGTGAGCCTTGCACGAAGCTGGGCTTGCCCTTGGCTCCCAGACCCTATCAGGCTGCTTAAGAAAGAAGCCCTTGCCGAAACGGGTTTAGAGCGTCGGCCTGCGGACTGAAAGGTCCCGGGTTCGATTCCGGTCAAGGGCATGGACCTTGGTTGTGGGCACATCCCCAGTAGGGGGTGTGCAAGAGGCAGCTGATCGATGATTCTCTCTCATCGATGTTTCTAACTCTCTATCCCTCTCTCTTCCTCTCTGTAAAAAAATCAATAAAATATATTTGAAAGAAAGAAAGAAAGAAAGAAAGAAAGAGAGAGAGAGAGAGAGAGAGAGAGAGAGAGAGAGAGAGAGAGAGAGAAAGAAAGAAAGAAAGAAAGAAAGAAAGAAAGAAAGAAAGAAAGAAAGAAAGAAAGAAAGAAAGAAAGAAAGAAAGAAAGAAAGCAAGCAAGCAAGCAACCCTTCATGGAAACAACTTCCTTTGTGCTCAGGGATGGTTTGATCATGTTCTCTGCGCTCCACCCGGAAGCACAGAACCAGAAAAGGATATAGCGCTGTGTTAATTTCCTCACTTCCTCGTTGGCAAGGTTCTGGAACATGAGGAGGTTCTCACATTTGCACTCATCAGGCTTGTCTTCCAAAGGACTTCCTGAGAAAGCAGATGGAAAGTGTTCACCTCTGTAAACCCGCCCGTTTCCCGGACGCATACTGATGGGACTGAGTCAGCACGTGGAGGAAACCATAATGAAAGAAACGCTCAGCTTTGTCCACGGAGCCCCGTCCTGTAAGTCCCAGGCAGCCTTCCACCCCCAAGTGGCCTGCTCTGTGGCTGGGGAGACCACCTCGGTCCCTTTTTCAGGATCTCATTGTACTTACGTTCTTCTCTCTTCCCCACCTGATTTCCTCACTCCTTTCCTCTCCTCTCCTTTGACACGGGGTTGGTTGGCAAGCTGATGGGCTGTGACCAACAGAACCCGTAGTAACAGTCTGCTAGGAATTACCTGGGGGTTTCGTGGAGTGGAACAGTTTTTGTGCAGACCGTGAGAGACTGTCTTCCTCAAACAGATACCTGTGTTGCACTGCAAAATTAGAACAGGAGAGGAGGTCTTGGATATTTATGGTGACTGGCTCAGACTCTGCAAAGAGAGAGACAAGCGAGGTCAAACCTGCCTACCCCGGCGGTGCTGGAAAAAGCTGCCCGCAGTCAGAGTGAGGGGCGTGGTGGTCTAACATGGGGCACACAACTTGACGTTGGGAAAAAGTTTGGCCATAGGACTCAGAGAGGCGATTACCAGCCACGGCTTAAGGTGTGGGGGGTCGATGCTTCCTGTCTGACCGAGGGGGGAAAGCCACGGTTATCATTCCGATCTTGCTTTCATCCCTACAACTTTCGTCTGGGGGAGGGGGGAGGCCATGGGGGGACTTCCACCTGAGGTTCTGGGAACACTGCTTTTTAACTCACCTGTTGGCTGGTGACCCCTTTTGGGCAGTTCCCTGGCTGGGGAGTCCTGGCTTCCATCCGAGTCTTCCAGAGCTGAGCAGGGAAAAGATGAGCAAAAGGGGTTGTCCGCACGCACTCGTGTCACTCAGGAACCTGGTCCCAGACCAGCTCCTTACCTTCCTGAGGTAACCCAGGGTATTCCGGTTTTATTTGCTAACACCGCAGGCCCAAAGAGCACTTGGCTATGAAGATCATCCAAGAGCACTCGAGAGTTTGCTCCTGGGGGAAGCCTGGTCCCCTTCCATGCTTCTCAAGAGTCCCCTCCCGCCCTAGCTGGTTCGGCTCAGCGGATAGAGCATTGGCCTTTGAACTGAAAGGTCCCAGGTTCGATTCCAGTCAAGGGCACATGCCCAGGTTGTGGGCTCGATCCCCGGTAGGGCGACTTGCAGGAGGCAGCCGATCAATGATTCTCTCTCATCATGGATGTGTCTATCTTTCTCTTCCTCTTCCTCTCTGAACTCAATAAAAATATATTTTAAAAAATTAAAAAATGTGCTGAAACCAGTTTGGCTCAGTGGATAGAGCTTCGGCCTGCGGATTGGAGGGTCCCAGGTTCGATTCCGGTCAAGGGCATGTACATTGGTTGCGGGCACATCCTCAGTAGGGGGTGTGCACGAGGCAGCTGATCGATGTTTCTCTCTCATCGATGTTTCTGACTCTCTGTCCCTCTTTCTTCCTCTCTGTAAAAAATCAAAAAATATATTTATAAAAAAAAAATTTTAAATGTCACCCTTAAAAAAAAAAATCATGTGTAGGAGGTGAGGTGAGGGGAAGGTCAAGCATCAAATTGCAGTGGCCACAGCTCTTCTTGAGGCTTTCCCACCGGAATGGGCCTTACCATTTTGTCTGGCCCTGCCCAGGCAACCACAGGCCGCAAAACTCAACAAGTCTACGAGCTTTGTCCACAGCAACATCAATGTATATTAAGTAAACTACATCATGCGGACGGGCCACGAGATTTCTCACTTCATGTTACACAGTGTTTTACCAAGTACCATACTTTAAAAAGATATTGGCTTGTAAGAACATGCAATAAATAACTTCAAAACACAATGGGTGTTTAGTTTTAAAGCGTGCCTTTAACATTTATGTAAAACCTTTTTTTTTTTTTTGTACTCATTCTATAGAAACTTATCTGGCCACTTCGTGAAGCTAGCAATAAAACTACTGACATTGTCCACCATCTGTTAAGTGAGGGATGTTATAACTATCCAAATGGCCCTTGGCAGAAAAAGATTCCTCACCCGCCCTGGCCTCGAGGCAAAACATTATCTCCTCGGATTAGAAATCGGTTTGACTCAGTGGTAGAGCATCGGTCTGCGGACTGAAAGGTCCCAGGTTGGATTCCGGTCAAGGGCACATATATTGGTTGCGGGCACATCCCCAGTAGGGGGTGTGCAAGAGGCAGCTGGTCGATGTTTCTAGCTCTCTATATCTCTCCCTTCCTCTCTGTAAAAAAATCAATATATTTTATTGATTTTTAAAAAGAAAGAAAGAAAGAAAGAAAGAAAGAAAGAAAGAAAGAAAGAAAGAAAGAAAGAAAGAAAGAAAGAAAGAAAGAAAGGAAGGAAGAAAGAAAGGAAGGAAGAAAGAAAGGAAGAAAGAAAGAAAGAAAAGGAATCCGAAAGGCCTTCCCTCGCTGGCCCCCTTCCTCGCGCTGTGTTTTTCCGTTAGAGGGGATTTTATGGGTGGCGCAACCTGGGACACGAGTAAGAGGGAAAATGGGCAGAACTGCTCTCTGTCAGCATGCCTGACGTGGCACAGTCAACGAGGAAAGCAGAGGGAGCTTGGTACACAGATCTCAACCCCAGAGGGCAGCCTCAGGCGCTACAAGCAGATGGAGCCCAGGCCCGGAGGCAGTCTGTAACTTTAGACAGCAGATTAGGAAGGGCTGCCATCCCCTTCCACCCTGAAATGGTGTGTCAGCCCTCCTGACTTATAAGACGGGGTCTTAAATGACCATCTCTAAAGGGGTTACGGGTGCCAGTGTGTCAACGCGCTATCGCACGCAGTTCAGCACAGCCTCACCAGGCCATGCTGGCTGTCCCCTTTGTCCTCTCTGACCCCTCTTCCGCCCTCCGTGCCGAGCGTCTGCAGGTGTCACTGGCCCTGCGCCCCAGGAAGACCCTCTTCTGAGCGCCTTAAAGGAATGGGTTGAGGATTTCTCATTCAGGGGTTCCCTGCTGCCCCGTTCGCTAAGCTCCCTCCCAGACACGGGCTCAGTACCTTCGCATATGCCCTTCTTGAGCTTTTCACTTATCTCGCCCATCGTGCTGAAGTCTTCGGCGTAGAAGAGGTGCCTGTCCGGGGGCTGGGAGGCGATCTCCTGCAGTTCCTCTTCGATGGCTTTTCCTACCCCGACGGCGTACACGGTTATACCTACGGGGCAGAGCCAGGTCAGAACCCGGCGGCGGCGAGAGCTGCGCCCTGTTCCCACGGCCTGGAGGCTGTGTATACGGCACCCAGAGCGAGATGTTCAGCGGCGTGATGTCCCTGTCAGCCTCACTTTGGGTTTTTTCCCCACCATTTTTATGTTGGCTCTGCAGGACGCACAGACCAGGGCTTCCTCTGAGACTTTTCAGACCCAGGGCCGGGCACATGGCACGCGCATGACTAGTCCTTGCCGAGGGAACAAGGAGTGAAGGCGCCAGCGAGCCCACAAGTGAGCTCCCTCCTGTCCAGCAAGGCTGGGTCACACGGGCATCCAGCCACTCTGCGTAAGGAGGCCAACGCAGTGACCGCTTCCCTCACTGCGCACGCCTTTTCTCTGCGCTCCAGAGCAGCAGCCACGAAGCGGCCTGGTCTGTGCGTCCCCTTTTCTGCTTGGTAGAGAAGCAACGTGCCCTCACCAAGTTCCTCGAGAAAGTGGCTTTTCAGCAAACTGCCTCACAACCTCAAGTTTTCTCATCTCCCCAAAGAGTTCAGACCCTTGGCCTTGAGCTGTCTTTCCCAACCACCTAGCTTTTGGGTCTCCTTTTCCAAGGGCCATACGTAAGGTGACCAGACGTCCCGATTTTTAACAATTTGTCCCGCGTTCCACGGCGTTTTAAAAAGTCCTGATTTTTTTGTCCAAAAAAAATCGGGACTTTTTTAAAACGCCGCAGGACGCGGGACAAATTGTTAAAAATCGGGACGTCTGGTCACCTTAGATACTGCTCTGCCCCACTTCACCTCTGCCCACCACTAATGTAACCTCCAGTCCCCCCTGCGTCATGCAACTCAGAGAAGAGGCGAGTTCTATGGGCAATGAGAGCTTAGCCATCATCTCCAACAGTTGGATTTTCTCAAAAGCTAACTTTTGCAAGCACACGAGTCTTTGCTCCCCCACGGCTGTTGTGCTTTCACTGTTCACTTGCAGAATTAGCTTTGTTTTGTAAAGTATCAGGCTGGCCAGGGTGGCTCAGGGATGGAGTGTGGACGCAGGAGACAACAGGTCACCAGTTCGATTCCTGGTCAGGGCACATGCCTGGGTTGTGGGTTTGATTTGGTGGGCGGAGTGCAGGAGGCAGCTCATTGATGAAGTTTCTCTCTTATCAATGTGTCTCCCTATCCCTCTCTCTAAAACCAACCAAAAATATATATACATATATATATTTTTTAAGTATCAGGAAAGTTCCACCAGGAATCTATTTTGACCAGTGTTTGAAGACTGCTGTGTATGTGTGGTAAATAGCACATGGAGATTGTTTTTCTCCACGGGAGGTCACACCCGGGCTGGTGAAGTGCAATAGATGATTCAGGAGGTGTGGGGTCTGTGTCTGGGCCAGTGGTCAGCAAACCGTGGCTCCGGAGCCACCTACGACTCTTTGGCCCCTTGAGTGTGGCTCTTCCACAAAATACCACGTGCGATTGAGACTTCGTGGCCCATGCGCAGAAATCGGTTTTTGGCCTGGGCGAGTTCTATTTTGAAGAAGTGGCGTTAGAACACTCCAGGGGCCAAAGAGCCGCATGTGGCTCCCTGGACCACTGGTCTGGGCTAATGGCCAGTCTGCAACCCTTCCAGATCCTTCCCCACCCGGAACTCCCTTCAAGGCCTGTTGAGGGCAGTTTGGGAGAGCCGCTGTCCACTCAGGACCTCCCTCCCGTGGCCAGCTGGGACCACCACGTGAGCTTCAGCGACCTGAACCCCTCCGTCCACGTTACCGTTGGCCTTGGCCTTCCCGGCCCACTCGGCGACATCGTCCTGAGCCCGCCCGTCGGTGAACACGATGGCCACCCGGGGCACCCGTGCGGAGAGGGGCCGGGCCCCTTCAGCCGGCGTGAAGCTCCTCTCAAACATGTGCTTCAGGGCCAGCCCCGTCATGGAGCCCTTGCCCATGTACTTCATGGTGGCCACGGCTTTCTTCATGTCCTTGGCCGAGCCGAAGCTGCTCAGGGTGAACTCGGGGCGGACCTGCGTGGAGTACTGCAGCAGCCCCACCCGGGCGGCCTTGGGGGACACCACCAGGGAGTCTATGATCCCGGTGACGAACTGCTTCACGATCTCAAAGTTGTCCTCCCCGAGGCTCTTGGATCCATCGATCACAAAGACCAAGTCGATCGGGCCTTCGGAGCATCCTGTAAACACGAAAGGAGAGCCGAGGTGGGGAAATGGTTTTTTGTTTTCTTTGTTGTTGTTTTTTTTTTTAAAGGAGTCAACTTTTTTAAAAAATATATATATTTTATTGACTGTTCACACAGAGAGGAAGAGAGAGGGATAGAGAGCTAGAAACCTCGATGAGAGAGAGAGAAACATCGATCCGCTGCCTCCTGCAGACTCCCTACTGGGGATGTGCCCGCAACCAAGGTACATGCCCCTGACCGGAATTGAACCCGGGACCTTTCAGTCCGCAGACCGACGCTCTAACCACTGAGCCAAACCAGTTTCAGCAGGAAATGGTTTTTAAATATTTATGCCCACGAGGAGAAGACAATTGTGCTTCTGTGGGAGGCACAGCCACTTGGGAGAGCCGCCTTTGTTCTCAAGATAACACGCAGCCACGAGGCGTGGGAGAGACGCACAGCAGAGGCACAGCCAGTGTGGCTCAGTGCACAGAGCATCGGCCTGCGGACTGAAAGGTCCCGGGTTTGATTCCGGTCAAGGGCATGCACCTTGGTTGTGGGCACATCCCCAGTAGGGGGTGTGCAGGAGGCAGCTGGTCGATGTTTCTCTCTCATCGATGTTTCTAGCTCTATCCCTCTCCCTTCCTCTCTGTAAAAAAATCAATAAAATACATTAAAAAAAACAAACAAAAAAAACAAAACCAAAACCAAGCTAGGGCACCAGGCCCCCTGCACCCTGGGCCCCGGCGGCCAGGTCTGGAGGGACTTGTGTGAAGGACGCTGAAGGGCCGGACAAACACCCAATAACTTCTGTAACTTCACTCCAGGAGATGACCCCACCCAGGGCGGGCATTCTGACAGACAGCGGAGAGGAAACCCTTCAAAGGCAGCTCCGCCCTCACTCATTCCAGGAGCTTCCCAGTGACCCAGTGACCCTGTGTGCCCCCCTCACATACACGCTGATTCAATCAACGCCTATGTATGGGCATGTGCTTCCTGCCAGTCAGGAGGCGCAGCGGGACTGCGAGGGAGACCGAGATGAGCCCCTGGCTCTCCCCGCTGCGTGTCATTGGGGTATCCCGCACGCCGTGCGAGGGCCCATCGTGTGTGTGTGTGTGTGTGTGTGTGTGTGTGTGTGTGTGTAGTCTTCTCGTCCAGCCTGCCAGTTCCTCCCCATGGGGGGGCCATATCTCACTCATTTCTGCACACCCCCCCCCAAAAAAAAAAACCTGGCACACAGGAGGTGTTCAACAAAACGCTTGTTGGCAAAATAAAGGAGGTGGTGTCCGTTGGGTAGCTAGCCTGTGAGTGCCCTACTGACCTATAAAAACTTAAAAATGAATTATCGCTGTGAATTCCTCATCTACACGAAAGCTTTCCAGGCAACTCCGAGGGCTGACAGTAAAAGCTTTATGCAAATACTTAAGCAATCCCGGTGTGGAGAGATGTTTTTTTGTCGTTACTTAAGGGCTGCGTAAGACATGTACAGATCCAAGTGGATGATCTCATAGCGTTCCCTGTTCTATATCAAGCAGCTGTCTAACCTTTGAACGTGAAGCACAGTAAATAAACAAGGCGCACACATGCAGAAATACGTCTATGCCTGGTCTGGAGTGGCAACGTGTGTGTGTGTGTGTGTGTGTGTGTGTGTGTCCTCTCTGCCACCCTATATGGTATGGTAGAGCAAGCCTCTTACAAAATATATCAACGGTAAAAGACTATAAAAAACCATTCAGCTCTATGCTTTTTTCAGCTAAAATAACCTGGGAACATATCTAGAGCTGCTGTCTAGTCTTCTACTGTATGGCTGCACCATAATTTACCTTATCAGGCTCTTAGGGATGGCCACTGACCTTGTTCCCAATTTTTTTGCCGATACAAACAATACTGCACAAGATATTCTTATGGACAGTCTATAGGTTTGGGAATACATGCACATCATCACAAGATAAACTCCTACAAGCTGAATTGCCTTTACATACTTGCCAAAGGTCCACCTGGTTTCTCTGATTTTTGAACATGATTTTCCTGTCATTAAACAATGTGTTATAGATAATAAATAAATAAATAAATAAATAAATAAATAAATGCCAAAAGGCCCGTCAAGATGTTGCACCAATTCAGACGTTTTCCTCTCAAGCCAAAGCCAAGCAGAAAGCCAAGTTCAGATCACTTACGCTTGCACCGCCTCCCGTCCTCAGCCAGAATAAATCCCTCCGAGCATTTGCAGATGTAGGAATCGCCACGAGGAACACACATGTGCTCGCAGCCGTGGTGGGCCGACTTGCAGATATCCTTCCCTGAGGAAAACGCAGAGCCGGGCAGTCCCGTCAGCGAAGAAACAGGCTGGGTTAAACCATCACATCAGGAGAGATGGCAGGAGCCGTCCATTCTCCACCTCTGTTCCAACCTCCCCCACACACCCCCTTTCCGGACAGGGCCTGGGGCGGGGACATGCCCCAAAGAAAGCTCGCACTCCCCCAAGCCCGGTGACGGGTGTCCAGAATTTATTATTATGAGATTAACATTTAAATCAGTAGACTTTGAGTAAAGTAGGGTATCTTCCATATTGTGGTGGACCTCATCTAATCAGTAGAGGGCTTTAAGGGGAAGAAAAAAAAAGCCTTAGCTGGTTTTGCTCAGTGGATAGAGTGACGGCCTGCAGGACCCAAGAATCCTAGGTTCGATTCCAACCAAGGGCACTTGCCCAGGTGCCCAGGTTGCGGGCTCAGTCCCCAGTAGGGGGCGTGCAGGAGGCAGCCAATCAATGATTCTCATCATTGATGTTTCTATCTCTCCCTCTCCCTTCCTCTCTGAAATCAATTAAGATTAAAAAAAAAAAAAAAAAGACTAATGCCTTCTGAAAAAGAGGGAATTCTGCCAGCAGCCTGCCTTTGGATTAGAACTACATCAGCTCTTCCCTGGAGCTCCAGCCTACCCTGCCAACATCAGACTTGCCAAACCCCATAGTCATCTTCCATCCATCCATCCGTCCACCCACACATACACACTACCTTCACTTCTGAGGGCCTTCAGGAAGCAAAAGCACCACAATTAACCTCTGAGCCCCATCAAGATTGCTCACAGAGATTCTAATTCAGTCCCAGGACTAGCCGGGCACTGCGAGGCTCTGAGCATCCACAGAGCTCCTGTGAGGAGGACCAACGCCGGGGAGAGGACGGAAAGAAGCAAAGAGCCTGATGTCTCGGGACCTCAACTGAGAAATTCCTAACAACTAAGGGTCTGCTGTGCTGTTCACTAGCAAAGCCCTCCAGAGTGCCCACGGCAGGAGCCTGTAGCTGTGACGTGAACGGCAAAGGAAGGTCTAAATGACGTTATGTAACCAAGTCTCCTCAGGGGCAAGTATTCTCTCCCAGGAGGTCACTTACTTCTGCAGCGTTTCCCATCCTCAGCGAGCCGGAACCCCTCCAAGCACCTGCAGCTGTAAGACTCCCCGCTGTTCACACACATGTGCTCGCAGCCATGGTCTACTGCTTGGCAGACGTCTTTCCCTGAGGACAGCAGAGCAACTTAAAACAATTTCATCAACGTAGAGACTCCCCAGATTCACCTCAGAGGGTCCCGTTGTCTCAGCCCCAGGCTCCGGGGTTCCCTGAGCTCAGCGATCCGTGGGGAGGAGGGTGACCTTGAGCGTGAAGTTCGGGGGCTCTGATTTAAGTTAACTCAAACGTCCTCCCTGTCATCTCTGTCCTCACTCACCAGCATCGCATTCAGTGTCTCATAGAAGTGCAGTCCCTCAGCTGCTTTCTGCAGGTGTGCTTCTTCTACCAGGAGGGAAGCACTTCTGGTCTGACCACTTAGGAAGGTAAACCTCCATTTAGATCGGCAGCACTGAAATCTAATGTTGGCCTTGTCCCTGACCCGTCACGTGACTCAGAAGGGTCATGTCACCCTCTGGAGCCTTCCCTTTCCTGCCTGAAAAACGAGTGTCGTAATTCCAGTTGCCCGTCTCTGTAAACACGACTTGCCCTTTGAAAAGAGCTCCGAGCTCAGAGGAAAGGGGATGGATAGGGATGGAAATCTCTTGCTTAGGGTCACACTCCCCTTGGACTACACAGAATGGAACTGGGCCCGTCCAAGAGGCTCTGCTTTCTGAGACGTAAGAATGGCCTCCTGCCAAAACCGGTTTGGCTCAGTGGATAGAGCGTCGGTCTACGGACTGGAAGGTCCCGGGTTCGATTCCGGTCAAGGGCATGTACCTTGGTTGCGGGCACATCCCCAGTGGGGGGGTGTGCAAGAGGCAGCTGATCAATGATTCTCTCTCATCGATGTTTCTAGCTCTCTATCCCTCTCTCTTCCTCTCTGTGAAAAGTCAATAAAATATATGTTAAAAAAAAAAGAATGGACTCCTTGTACGGTGGTCTCTCTGAGGGATTTGCGCTCCCGGAAATGACAGCTTTGTTAGAAATAATAATAATTAAAAAGAAAGGCGCAAAGGAGTTAAGCAACTTGCCCAGGTAGTGAGTGGCAGAGACAGAAGTTGACAGAATCCTGGGTTTCAGATTGTACACTTTCCTCTGAAGCCACGCTACCAGCCCACTGTTCTTGCCTCAGACGTTAAGTGAGCAACTTCTGTCACAGCCCTGGCCACGGCTTTTCTCATGTGAGCATTTGCTTGTGTTCTTCGTACTGGACTTCATTGTTTACGAGAGTTTTAGAGGCACCGAAAAATTGAAAAGATAGTACAGAAAGCTCCTGTAAACTCCCATGCCTGGTTTCCCTATAACATTTTCATTTAGCATAATACATGTCATAAAATCCACGGACCAATATTCATACAACTACTAATATCCACTAAAGTCCATAGTTTGCATTTTTTTAATTTTTTGTTTGTTTTATAAATATTTTTTATTGATTTCAGAGAGAAAGGGAAAGGGAGAGAGAGACAGAAACATCAATGATGAGATAGAATCATTGATCGGCTGCCTCCTGCACGCCCTCTACTGGGGATGGAGCCCACAACCTGGGCATGTACCCCGGACCGGAATGGAACCCGGGACCCTTCAGTCCGCAGGCCGATGCTCTATCCACTGAGCCAAACCAGCTAGGGCTGCATTTCCTTAATTTTTACCTGCTGTCACTTTTCCGACCCAAGATCCCACCCAGGATCCCACAGAGCCTTTGGTGGTCACGTGGCACTGAACTGAGAGCCACGGATGACACAGGGATCGGAATGGCGGGCTTCCGGCAGAGGTCAGACACACCGACGGAGCCAACGCCGATAAACACTCACATCTGCAGGTTTTCCCGTCTTCCCGAAGCAGGTACCCTTCCATGCACTCGCACACGAAGGAGTCTCCGCTGCTCACACAGGAGTGCTCGCAGCCGTGGTCCCTCAGAGCACAAGCATCCAGTTCTGAGGACCAAGCGGGATGAGAGAAGCAGAGGGAGGAAACGATCCAGACATCAGTGACTTCTTCACTCTTCAGAGGCACCTCAGACGCCTTCAACTAAAACAGCATCTAATTCCATAATGCACATTTCAAAGCAGGAAGCATGTCTACTCGTAATACACTGAGTGACCACATTATTATGATCTCTGAACACATAATAATCTGGCCACTCAGTGTGTGTGTGTGTGTGTGTGTGTGTGTGTGTGTGTGTGTTAGAGGCCGGTGCATGAATTCATGCATGGGTGAGGTCCGGCCAGCCTGGGGGGGTGGAGGGGGGTTATGGGCGGTTGGCCAGACTGCCTGCTCGTTGAACTTCTGGTCGAGGGGACAATTTGCATATTAGCCTTTTATTATATAGCATATACACTGAGTGGCCAGATTGTTATGCGTTCAGAGATCAAAATAATCCGGCCACTCAGTGTCTACAAAGAGCACATCGATTGAACAGTATCCTCATCATCTTCACAGGGAAAATGAACAGAAGACACGAGATGACAATGCACAAAGGCGAGGTACCGATGGCCTCTAAGTATCAGAAAGTAAGCTCAACTGCATTGGTTATCCTATCATATAAATAACGTGTGTACATACCAGTAGCTACCTAGATATGTAGGTATGTGTCACACTTAGCCCATTCATCCATCCGTTCACTCGGTTAACAATATTTCTCGAGTCCCTGCTGTGTGAGTCAGGCACTCTTCCCGGCAGGGGAGACACCAATAAAACAGAGTCTCTGTCTCTGTGAAGCTTACTTTTGGCAGGAGGGGTGTGAAGGAAGCAGGGGGGTGGGGGGTGGGGGGAAGAGACGATCAATAGACAGACAAATATGTGTCACATGGGGAAACGTGCTTTGGAGGAAGAGCAGGCTGGGGGCTGGAGCTGCCTGCTGGGCTGGAGCTGGGGAGCGCCTGCCATTTACAGCCTGGCGAGGGGACACTGAGCAGAGCCTGAAGAGATAGATGTCTGCATGTATGGAATCCGGGGGGGGGGGGGGGGGGGGGAAACAGCGCCCCCAAGAAAGAATTTGCAAACCGCAGAGGTAGACGCATCTTGGTGTGTTTCAGGACAGGCAAAGAGGCTGGTCTGACCCAGGCAACCTGGCAGGGCAGGAACGGGGGCAGATCACCTGGGATCACAGGCGGTCGCTGCACCTTAGTGAGAAAGGTTCCTTGCAGGGGCTGGGCAGTGGGTGACATAATCTGACCCGGGCCTTACGTTCAGAGGCCCTCCCAAGTTATTCTGTGCCTCCAGGTTATTCTGTGCCTCCACCATCGTGAACCAAACGCCATCATCTGTGTCTGGGGCTGTGGCATTGCTTACTGACAGGTTCTACACATCTACGTTCACTCCCTCCAGTCCATCCTCCCACCCCCTCAGCCTGAGTCCCCTTTCCAGCCTTCACTCCTTCCTGACAGTCTTGGGATGAATCAGAATTTCTGGCAAGGTTCGCAGGAACCCTGCACCTCACCTGCCCCCTACCCCACCCCCATCCCACCCCACCCCCGCTTAAGGACTCCAACCCAGAGGCGGGAGAGAGGGCAGCCTCGCCCGGAACCACCGCTAAAAGGAAGAGGGTGAGAGGACTTAGGACGCTGCTCAGGCAGGAGGAAAGCACTGCCCTTGAACACTGGACCCTCCTCCTCTCGGGAGCACACATGTCATCAAGCCCTTGTCATGAATGGGGTCCGCAATCTGTGACCAGACGTTTCAGGACATGGTGCAGGTTTTTGGGGGCCCCTCTGGCAGCCCTGCGTGCTGACACAGCCCGTGCTCCCCACATCTGGATCCCACATCTGGTGAGTCACGGACGTCAGTGGTGCTCGGAGGACTCGCTCCTCTGTGGCGGTGACAGACAGCAATCCTGTGTCTGGGGCTCCGCGTAGGAGGTTATTAAAACCAACCGCAAACCCCAGGGGGGAGAGAGCCACGGAGGGTAACCAGGGCCTAGAGACAGAACGGCACTGCTTCCCGGCTTTTCTTACACCGAGAGCAGGAGCGGCCAGATGTTTGCTAGCTCCAGAGGGGCGCTGGCTCAGACAAACCAAGCAGCAGCCACACTGAGTGTGTGTGTGTGTGTGTGTGTGTGTGTGTATGTGTCCTCACCTAGAGACTGATGGAGTGAGCGAGCCAGAGGATACTTTCCCACTGATTTTTAGAGAGAATGGGAGGGAGGGAGAGAGACCGAGAGAAACATCGATGTGAGAGACACACCAGTTGGTTGCCTCCCACACTGCCCATCCCCCCACCCCCGTCCCTGGGGCCCAGGGATGGAGCCTGCAACCGAGGCATGTGCCCTTGCTGGGATTAAACCTGGGACCCTTGAGTCTGCAGGCCAATGCTCTATCCACTGAGCCAAACCGGCTAGGCGAGGGCTGAGCCGTACTTTTAGAGGGCAGCTCACTCACTCAGGGCAAGAAATCCTACATCAGGTAACCTGGGTTCTAGACCCGACTCTGCCACTGACCCCTGAGGCGGAGCATGTGCTCAGATGAACGGTGTCACGGTTACCATTGGTTACAAACACACTTTACATGAGAAATTGGGCAACGTTTCTCAGCGTCCGTGGCCTAACCCCGGTGTGGACCCTGGCGGGGAGGGGGCAGACGATTTTAAGGAAAAGGGCAGCCTTTGTGCGGAAGGACCATGGGAATTTCTTAGAAGGCCTGCGAGCCTCTGGGAGCCCGTTCTTGGTGACCACAGTAAGAGGGCGGACCCAGGACGGGCATGAGTCATCTAAGACGATGGGGGATTAAAACAAACCAACAAAGAGCCATGCCTCTGGCCTTGGCAGGCTGCCAGAGGCCGATGCAATCCGACACACCCATGCTCTCTGCACCCCGGCTGCCCGCGCCCTCCCAAGCCGGCGGGAGCGGCCAGGAGGCAGCTAGGCAGGCAGCCACAGGCACGCTCTAAGATGGGGAACCCATTTGCCGAGACTCAGAATCTGTCTCCAACCAGAGCCCCATTTCTCCCAGGCCGCACACTCAGGGCACACCCCGCTGGGCGGGCAGTCGGCTCCCCTGCCCAGGTGAGTGTACACATACAGAGCTGGATAAACCAGGTGAGTGTACACATACAGAGCTGGATAAAACAGGTGAGTGTACAAATACAAAGCTGGATAAACCAGGTGAGTGTACACATACAGAGCTGGATAAACCAGGTGAGTGTACACATACAAAGCTGGGTAAACCAGGTGAGTGTACACATACAGAGCTGGATAAACCAGGTGAGTGTACACATACAGAGCTGGATAAACCAGATGAGTGTACACATACAGAGCTGGATACACCAGGTGAGTGTACACATACAGAGCTGGATATACCAGGTGAGTGTACAAATACAGAGCTGGATACACCAGGTGAGTGTACACATACAGAGCTGGATATACCAGGTGGGTGTACAAATACAGAGCTAGGTAAACCAGGTTGTGGCCACAAATGGCATCAGGGGTCGGGACACTGGACCCTGTCACCAGCAGGATGGGCAAGGTGAACGCCTCCGCTTCTGATCCCTTCCCTCAAGATGACTGTTTTTTGTTTTCATCTTGGAAATGGGATCGCAGGGCAGAAAACAGCATGGTTTTTTAGAGAAAGGTCTGAGAGCCCTTCTTTCTTACAATGAATGGAAGCTGACATTGGGACCAGTGCAGAGGGTCGCCTGAGAAGGCACATGGACATTCTTTAAATTGACAGCTGAGCCCGAGCACTGGCAGAGTACCTTTGTCAGCAGGGGCAGGGCTAGATATGTAAATCCAGTAATGCTAGAGCCTAGTTAAGGATGCAAATAAGCTCCTTTGACCCTATAAATAAGCCTGCGTGGCTTGGGGGGTCGCCTTTGCTGCCTCTCCATCAGAGAGATGGCGCCCACCTAGCGCCCAGCTTGACGAATCTATTTCTGCCTCCATGTCTCTTTCTTCTTTCTCTAATTTCCTAATCCCCAGCTCCCCCACGCAGGAAAACAGAGACAGCCCAGCGCAGACCAGCTGCAAAGAGCATGCACCCGGGAAGCACCACTGCCAGCCTCGCCATCGGAAGCCGGACCATCGTGGCGGCCGGCCGGCGGGACGGTTTCCCTGGCGTCTCCCCCTCTCCCAGAACCGACCCTGGACCCACAGGGACCAGTGTGAACCCGCTGCTCACCACCGGAAACCTCCGGCTCCTGACTTCATGGCGGCTGCAGGTTCACGGGCAGGTGGGGCCTCCCCGGGGGCAGGGACAAGGATGCCCAGTGCCCAGCAGGAAGCCAGCAGGGTCCAGGGTAGGACTATCCTGGTGCCACCGTCTGGGCTTGGCTACCTTTGCAGCCAGATTGTGGGGGTGAGGACGTGAGAGCTAAGACCTAGGGCCCTGCCCAGCCTCAAAGGGTCTGCCACTGCGGGCATGGGCAAAGCCACCTCCTGGGGCTGGGAGAGCAATCTGGAGGGGGAGGAGGGTTGGGGAGCACTAGGCTCCCAGTGCCGAGCGGCTTTCCGCACACTGACTGCCCGGGGAAACCGCCCCCCGGGGAGGGATGCCCGGGCACTGCCAGTCCCACAATGCACCTTCCCGGCATCGCCCATCCCCCGGGGACCCGGGACACTCACTGGCACAGGTCTTCCCGTCGCTGCGGAGCGCGTGGCCCTCGGGGCACTGGCAGGCGAAGGACCGGTCCGTGCTGACGCAGGAGTACTCGCACCCGTGGTCGCTCAGCAGGCAGTAGTCCGCCCCTGAGAGCCCACAGGCAGGCAGGGGGTGTCAGCGGGGCGCTGGGCTTCCTCCCGCCTCCCCCAGAGGGCTCTGATGCCCAGAGCAAAGGGCAGAGGAGAGGTGCTCCCCCCAAATACCCAGCCTCTCCCCACCCCCCCACAGTCCTCACACTCACGCGAGCAGGTCTTGAGGTCCTCGTTGATGAGGAAGCCCTCGGAGCACTGGCACACGAAGGACGTGTCCGTGTTCAGGCACAGCTGCTCACAGCCGTGCGCCTGCTCCGCGCAGTGGTCCACGCCTGCGGGCACGGGGGGCACAGACCGCACAATCTTTTTAAAAATATATATTTTATTGATTTTTTTTTTTTACAGAGAGGAAGGGAGAGGGATAGAGAGTTAGAAACATCGATGAAAGAGAGACATTGATCAGCTGCCTCCTGCACACTCCCCACTGGGGATGTGCCCGCAACCAAGGTTCACGCCCTTGACCGGAATCGAACCTGGGACCTTTCAGTCCGCAGGCCGACGCTCTATCCACTGAGCCACACCGGTTTCGGCCCGTACAATCTTTTTGAGCCACAGCTTCCCCACCTTTAGACATCAACGGGGGTGAGAATGTCGATGCCTCCAGAGGCCGTTGTCGGATAAAGCGAGTAAAAACCTGGGGAATGCTCCCAGCAGTGCCAGCTGGAGCGAGGCCCTGAAGGGCTTGCCGTCTTTAGGGCCTGGGGCCCTCGGAGCCCTCCAAGGGAGAGGATCCATGGCTTCCTCCGGGGACTCAGAGGAAGAAATGGGCAGCCTTATACTTTCTTTCTTTCTTTTCTTTTCTTTTTTTTAAAATATATTTTATTGATTTTTTTACAGAGAAGAAGAGAGAGGGATAGAGAGTCAGAAACATTGATGAGAGAGAATCATCAATCAGCTGCCTCTTGCACACCCCCTACTGGGGATGTGCCTGCAACCAAGATACATGCCCTTGACTGGAATCGAACCCGGGATCCTCCAGTCCGCAGGCCAATGCTCTATCCACCCCCAGCTCCGTGATAACCATGAACTGTTCTCTGTAACCGTGTGTTTTCCTTGTGCCCTGGGCCACCTGCCCAGTGTTCAAGAGAGCAGTGGACTTGGCTTCAGGATGGTCTGACTTAATCGCTGCTCTTAACAGCAAACAATAACACTCACTAATATTTATTGAGTGCTTAGGACACGTCTAGCAGCACTTCCCTAAGTGTTTTCTATGTATTGAGCCTTTTAATCCTCACAAGGCGTTCTGGGGGGTAGGTATAGCCCCATTTTACAGGTGATGAAACTGAGGCAAGGAAGGTTACATCTGTCAGATCACCAGGCCCATGGGACACCCAAGAAAGAACTCCAGGAATTGTTGGCTGCTGGTGAGCCCAGGGACCCCCGCCCCGGCACACTCACGGCTGCAGGTCTTGCCGTCGGGGCCCAGGCGGAAGCCCGGGCGGCAGCGGCAGTAGTAGCCCTCCTCCGTGTTGACACACTCGTGCTCGCAGCCCGGCTTCCTCAGCGCGCAGTAGTTGATCCCTGGGGAAGAAAAGGCAGGTCCTGCGTCAGGCTCTGGGCCGGCCCGGGGCGGTGAGGCCAGCCCCTCGCAGGATCCGGTCCCGAAATGAGGTGCTCGGTGGGGCACGGGGAACCCCGCTCTGCTCTCCGGAGCTCGTCTAAAGAGGGCCTGGCGCCTGAAGTCATAAGGTGACCAGACATCCCTATTTCTAACAATTTGCCCCACGTCCGGCGGCGTTTTAAAAAAAGTCCCGATTTTTGGAAAGAAATTGTTAGAAATCGGGACCCGATTTGGCGGGACGTCTGATCGCCTTACTGACGTGGTCTCTCCACGCCGGGTCTCCCCCTGGGGTGACCAAAGAGCTGAACAACGGGCCGAGGGCCCCCGTCCCCAGCCGAGCCCCTTACGAAAAAGCTGGGAACACCCAGTGGCCTCTTCTCCCAGCTAACCTGGTCACTAGGGCTCCAAAGCATGGAGGGGGCCGCCACCCGCCGTGCATTTGACAGTGACCTTGGGCAGCACAAAGCAGAGTAAACAAAGACTTGTCTTGCAAGACACCCGGCGGCGACGTAGCAGACGCAGGACGTGGCAGGGGCACCACGAAGGATCCACACGCTCACCCTCGCTCCGCCAGGACAGCATCCCTACCAAGCACCTGGGAGGAGAGGCGTCTCGGATGCCATCGCCACCCATGTTGCAGTCTTGTCTTAGAGCAGTGGTAGGCAAACTTCTAACGCCACTTCTTCACAAAATAGACCCGCCCAGGCCGTGGTATTTTGTGGCAGAGCCACACTCAAGGGGCCAAAGAGGCTTGTGAGCCGCAGTTTGCCGACCACGGGTCTAAGAAACCCAGGTACTGAAAAGTAAAGCAGTCCGTCCCAGGCCACACAGCCAGGATGCACGACACTGCCAAGACCAGCCCTCACACCGCCCAGCTCAGTCCAGATGTGGACCCCACCCCAGTCTCCAGCGACAGGGCGTACCAGCTTGGTACCAGCACCTGCAACTCTGGAGCACATGGGTCACACCCACATCCGGTTTCACACACACACACACACACACACACACACACACACACACCCCGGCCCCAGCTGGACAGCCAGGCCAGTCCTGGAGTCTGTGCTTTGCACGGCCGCCTTCATAGTTTATGTCTTAAATCGCTGACAGCACTTTTCAGAAAAGGAAATTGTGCCCAGATGAGGCAGAAGAATGAGTCCCGGCCACGGGTCTTTTCTTCAGGAGGATTCTGCTGGAACATTTCTCCTTCCTCCCCCCTCTCCCACAATTTAATTGGATGAGATCAGATTCCTTTGAAAAATAGATTTCTTATTAAATTTGAAAATAGCCCACATCCATTAACCGCCTACTAAATAAATGTAAATGGCTGTACCCTTAGCTCAAGATTTGTAATGCTCTTGAGATCCTCAGACTCCTGCTAACCAACTCCAGATTTCAAAGCCCATTTCTTCGCTTCCCCCTGGCACGTTATGTTCCGAAGAAACAGTGAGCGCTCGCTTCCTTGAGAAGCTGGTTGCCGCCAGGGACATGAGTCGGGGCAGCTCCCAGGGGCTGCTGCCCTCAGGAGCCGAGGGCTGCGTCTGCAGCAAAGACACCGGAAAACGCAGCGATGCGGCAGGATGCTGGGAGAAGGGCTGAGGGGGACATCGGCTTTAGGAACAAGTTCCATCTCTCTGGGATGAAAAAGTAGGGCGCCTGGAGCTGTAACCGCTGAAAACACGACGTTAATGAGCATTTGGGACTCTGGGCGGGGCCGAAGCCTGCAAACAGGCCCAGCAGTGGGCCAATTTTTCAAACTACGCCTGGATGGTCACGTCCTCTCCCCCTTTTGTTCTTGGCCTCTCTCCTCTCTCTCTATATATATTTTTTAAATATACTTTATTGATTTTTTACTGAGCGGAAGGGAGAGTTAGAGAGTTAGAAACATCAATGAGAGAGAAATACTGACCAGCTGCCTCCTGCACACCCCCCACTGGGGATGTGCCCGCAACCAACGTACATGCCCTTGACTGGAATTGAACCTGGGACCTTTCAGTCCGCAGACTGACGCTCTATCCACTGAGCCAAACCGGTTTTGGAGGCCTCCCTCCTCTATCGATAATGATGCGTGCGCTGCCTTGGGCCCTACTCTTATCCCTCGAGCCTCTCCAGGCCGATGTGGAGGGCGTGGCAGGGAGGAGGGGTCTCGGATGACTGGTGTGAGGGGCAGAGCTCCACGGACCCCCAGGCCTGACTTGTTCCCTCTCCCCTCTGTTAATGACAGCGAAGAAGGTCGCAGGAGCACAACGAGTGCCTGAGCGGAACCAGACCTAATGATCCCCCGCCTAAGAGCTTTTGGTCCACAAATGTGAGTCCACCTGCAAGAGATTTTCCCTGGGCGTAGTCAGCCATGGACACATTTACCCTAAAAAAAAAAAAAAAAAAGGTGTGACTAGCAGAGAGGAGTGGCCAGAACGCCTGGCCCTCCGCCATGCTGTGTGCATGTGTGGTCTAATGGAAACCATGCCGCCCGGCTGCGTTTACGTTCTGTGTGTTCTCAGTGAAAATCCCCATCCGAGGCTTGCGTGTTCCCAGGGTTTGCATCCTGGCAAGGCGAGGGGAGTCATCTTCCGTAAGAGGGGCTCCGTTTCAGCCGAAACCGGTTTGGCTCAGTGGATAGCGCGTCGGCCTGCGGACTGAAAGGTCCCAGGTTCGAATCTGGTCAAGGGCATGTACCTTGGTTGCAGGCACATCCCCAGTGCGGGGGCGGGGGGGAGGGGAGGTGCAGGAGGCAGCTGATTGATATTTCTCTGTCATCGATGATTCTAACTCTCTATCCCTCTCTCTTTCTCTCTGTAAAAAAATCAATAAATGAAAGAAAAAAAAGGGGGGCTCCGTTTCAAAGGGTGGGTTCTGCAAGCCACCTGCCCGCGTACAAGGCTGAACGCTCAGAGGGGTGAGTGTGTAAGCGGATATGGACTACAAGCAGGTCGTGGCGTGGCTGGGTTTAGTTATATGGCCACCGGCGCTTTTCAAAAGCGAGCTGTGGACAAACCTTTGAACGCTCGGCCCTGTGGTGTGGAACCGCTGTACACACCACCAGGAGCAGGGGGGTGAAGGCACACATGGGAACACACACCCCTGCGGGGAGTTCCCGAGCGCTCTGTGCACCACGCCGTCAGGAGAACGCCAGCTATTCGGTGTGCCTCAGTGTGGACTGACGATGAAAGTATTTTTGGAAAACATTCGCAACTTGCATGCCTTCCAAAGGCCGTCTCTGTCACAAGACTGAGTTCAAATAACAGAGAGACCCATGGACTCTTCATTCATTCATTCATTCATTCATTTATTCATTCATTCAGTAAACTGTGTCAGACCTCCATGGGCCAAAACTTCGAATTATTGAGGATCCAAGAATGAGGAAAGGGAAGAATCTCTGTCCCTGTGGAATTTCCAGTCTAGGGGTCCCTCAGGAACAGCCTCATCTGATTTAAAGAGATCCCCTTTGAAGTGGCAGCTCACAGGCCTTGGAGTCACCCAGCACATCCTGAGTTTCCTCCTGCTGGTGCCATGTGCCCCTGACTGGGCCGGGGCTGCCCGGACTCGTATGTTTTTTCCTCCCTTCATCCTCAAGGGGCGAGAGCTGCAAATTCCCCCCTCTCAGCAGCTACCAACCAAGTGCCTTCCCTTGTAGGACTGGGAGAAACCAGCTCCTGTGACCTCCTGTCTCGGGGTCCCATCGTTTCTTTCTCAAAGTCCCACATACATGCTGTGGGGGCAAGGAGGAGGAAGGGTGCACCCCCACTTTGGGCAGGCAAGAGCTTCTACTTGGGCTCGACGTTGCTAAGTGAACCCAATGGGCAGACCCGTCTGTTCAACCTCTAAAAGCCATCCCAGCACACACCACGAGGCAACCGTAAAATAAAGGGCAGGATAGCAGCTGGAGACATCAGTGCTGCGTGTGTCTTGCTTGAGATCTGCCAGGAAAAGGAAACTTGTAAATCGAGACCCAGAAAGGAACTCACTACAGACTGATTCATTTGCCTCTCAGCATAACCATTATGGCTGGTCTCAGTTTCGGTTCTTACAAGGGTATTTCCTGGATCACATGATCTCACACATCTAGAGGAAATAATGAACAACATACACAGATGAACAAAAACAGGCCCAGATAAAGAGAAGCAGTGACCAGACTCTCAAACCTCAGAGGGAAAGTAGGGGAGGGTGGGGGTAAAGGGGAGAGATAAACCAAGAACTTGTGTGCATGCATCTGGGCCTGGCTGGTGGCCATGGACAACAGGGGGGCGGGGGCATATGTGGGGAGGGGTTTGGGTTGGGAATGGGGGGATGAGGACAATTATGGAATACCATAATCAATTAAAAAAATAATAATAATAAAATAAAAATTAAAAAAAGGAAGCTTGTGGAGCTTTGGGCGGAACGAGCCCCTTGCCAACACCCAGGCAAACACTCACTCCTGCAGGTCTTCTGATCCGGGTTCAGGGAAAAGCCTTTCAGGCAGCGGCAGGCATAGGAGTCATCCGTGTTCACACACTCGTGCTGGCATCCATGGTTCGGCGAGGCACAGTAGTCTATCTCTGGAAAGAAGGAAAAATCATATTATTAATCATTAAAAAAATAAGCCAATAAACCTAGGATAGGAAAACCAAGGGATTTTTCAGTCTTCACGTCACAATTTCCATACGTAGGGATACGGGCCTCAAGAAGAGAATGTTCTTTTCTCTTTTTTCTTTTTTCTTTCTTTCTTTCTTTCTTTCTTTCTTTCTTTCTTTCTTTCTTTCTTTTTTTTTAAAACAGAGATAAAGGGAGAGGGATAGAGAGTCAGAAACATGGATGAGAGAGAAACTGGGTATGTGCCCGAAACCAAGGTACAAACACGCCCTTGACTGGAATCAAACCCAGGACTCTTGAGTCTGCAGGCTGACGCTCTATCCACTGAGCCAAGCCGGGCCAGGGCAAGAAGAGAATTTTCTTGACGTGTTCCAGTGGTTAGAGCGTTGACCTGGGCATTGAAGGGTCATGGGTTCGATTCCCGGCTAAGGACACATACGTGGGTTGCAAATTGATCTCCGGGTCTGGCTGAGGTGCTTGCAGGAGGCAACCAATCGATGTGTCTCTCTCACATTGATATTTCTCTCTCTCCCCTCTCCCTCTCTTCCAGGATCCATCAAGATGTCTCTAGCTCTCTATCCCTCTCCCTTCCTCTCTGTAATAAAATCAATAAAAAAAAATTTTTAATTAAAAAAAAAACAAAAAAACACTGTCGGGCACAGCCAGGCTGAGTCAGACTGGTCTGACTGTCCCCAGAGGCTGGTCTCTGGGAAGGACACCTTCATTCATTGCCTTGGAGGGTGACCCTGAGAGAGCGTGGCCACCGATTTAGGACGAGCTCGGGAAGGCCTGGCAGAGGAGGAATGGATGGGTGGTACTCCTCAGCACAGAATCCCACGCTTCTCTATGTTTGGGAGGTCTCCATGGATATGGGGCCCAGCCCGACACGTCTTCTTGGCTGTTGCCTGTAACTTACTCGTGCACGTTTTTTTGTCTGGATTGAGAGAAAATCCTTTAGGGCACCGGCAGGCGTAGGAGCCCTCGGCATTCACACACTCGTGCTCGCACCCGTGGTTTTCTGAGGCACAGTAGTCCACGGCTGTAAGGACGAAAACACAGAGAGTTTACGTGGAAGCACCAATGGGGAGAAGGGGATGGTGGCATGGAGGCAAACTTACAAGAAACAGAAATAGGGGTTGATACTATTGCCCCCAAAAGGGTCTGAGTAAATAAATACGAACCCAAGGCCTCCCTCCCTCCCGCAGATATAAAACACCAGGAGCCTGGCTCAGGTCACTTATACCGAAGATACACTAAAGAACACAGAAAGCATTGTATCTAAACGGTAAAGAAATGCAAACAAGGCACGCTTACATCCATTAAGCTGCAAAATTAAGGCTAATGGTGGCATGTGGGCCCATGTGGCTCGGTTGGTTGAGCATCATCCAGGGCACCAAAAGGTCACCGGTTCAATGCATGACCTGGCAGAAAAGAATCCGATGGCTCAAGGTCTGAGTATCACACTACTCAGAATGGCCTGTAATTTTTAAAATATATGTTTTTATTGGTTTTAGAGAGAGAGGAAAGGAGAGGGAGAGATGGGATTCAGGCATTGCTGGGTCCTGAGACTTGGCCTGGAAAAACCCCAAGGTGTCAAGTCCCCCCTGACCTGCAGGCCGCTCCCTGGAGCAGCAGATGAGACCATCAGCTCAACATTAAACGTGGAGGAGCCAACTGCCAGGCCTGCGAACCTAAAAGCCTTGTAAGGCCAAGAGAGTTCCAGTCCACTCAACCCTGACATCCTTGGATGCGTGTTGGGGTTCTTGGCATAAATAACTCCCTCGGTTGCAAAATTGAAGAGAGGCCCCGTTTAGGGGACAGAGGAAAGGAGGTGACTGACGTGTATAACCCAGCGATGCCTCTGCTATTGCGAGTCCTCATCTACGTCAACAACATCCTCTCTCGGTCATTGTGTCTGAAATTTCTCCTCTCTCCTTTACAAACAGAAAGAGGACAGCCGTTTCCCTATCACAGCGGGTACTTCCTAAGACTCCCAGTGGATGCTTGAAACCACAGAGAGTACTGAACCCCACATTCACTGTTTTCTCCTGTACATACATACCGGTGACAGCATTTAATTTATAAATCGGGCACAGTAGGAAACAAACAACAATAACTAAATAGAATAATTATAGTATTATAGTAGTATTATACAATAACTAATATTTATAGCATCTTCTTTCATCCTTAACTCTGTCCCTCTACATTCCTCCAATCACTACTCATTCTCTGGCTCTTGTCCCCTCGCACCTGATCATTGCCATTGACTCCCATGGTCTTCCCATCCCTCACACCTTCCTCCTGGAACCCATACTGCAGCTCACCACAAGGTTAAGTTTCCTAAGAGGAGGCTTTGCCATTGTCACTCCCCAATACAAGTTCTTAGATAGCTCCTTTTCAGAGGGGAAGGCCATACTCTTTCCGTGATTTTCAAAGCTCTGAACAGTCTGGTTCTCCTCGTATCTTAAACATAAGCTCCTACCTCACACCTGCAGGAATTCTCTGCTTCAACAGATCTGGTCTCCTCAACCGTGTAAGTCAAGCTTAGGATCCTTAACTAGCACAAGCATATAATTTATTGTCAATCTGGAACCCATCTGAAAGTGAAAGGGCATGCAACTGAGAACTGAGCCAACAGGCATACACTGGGATCGTTCTGGGCTAGCTGGGATATATGGTCACCATATTATTATTTTTGTTTATTTGTTTTGTTTTTTTTACAGAGAGGAAGGGAGAGGGATAGAGAGTTAGAAACATCAATGAGCCAAAACCAGTTTGGCTCAGTGGTAGAGCGTCGGTCTGCGGACTGAAGGGTCCCAGGTTGGATTCCAGTCAAGGGCATGTACCTGAGTAGCTGGCACATCCCCAGTAGGGGGTGTGCAAGAGGCAGCTGGTCAATGTTTCTCTCTCATCGACGTTTCTAGCTCTCTATATCTCTCCCTTCCTCTCTGTAAAAAATCAATAAAGCCGAAACCGGTTTGGCTCAGCGGTAGAGCGTCGGTCTGTGGACTGAAAGGTCCCGGGTTCGATTCCGGTCAAGGGCATGTACATTGGTTGCGGGCACAACCCCGGTGGGGGGTGTGCGGGAGGCAGCTGGTCGATGTTTCTCTCTCATCGACGTTTCTAGCTCTCTATCTCTCTCCCTTCCTCTCTGTAAAAAATCAATAAAAAATATATTTTTAAAAAATCAATAAAATATATATTTTTTTTAAAAAAAGAAAAGAAACATCAATGAAAGAGAAACATTGATCAGCTGCCTCCTGCACCGGGGCTATGCCCGCAACCAAGGTAAATGCCCTTGACCAGAATAGTACCTGCGACCCTTCTCTATCTACTGAGCCAAACCAGGTAGGGCTGGTCACCATATTCTTAATGTTCCTTGCTCATCTACCTACAGGCCACCCGGCCAGCTGCTGATGGGATTATCCCAGGGTCCCTCCAAGCCTTTGCTCTCTTCTCAAGCTCTTGCTCTAAGTCTGAGAGCTGGGAGTCTCCAATTTGGCAGATAATCTTCAGATGGATATCCTCGGGCTGGGCTGCCTGTGTAGCTTTCCTGATCCACCAGCTCAAGGCTTGCCCCTCCTAGCACAGCTCAGCCCCCAGACTTTGAGAGCACGGCCACCTCCACACCATCATGTCCTTTGTGCCTTCTCTTCCTTGGACATCTGTCCAATTGCTACCCTTCCTTCCTTGCCCAGATCTTCCCCACCCCAGCCATCCTGATGTCCCTTCTGTAGCCCCTATTACTTCTGTCATTTGCTTTGGACTCAGCACAGCCCCACTCAATAGCAACCGACCTTCTGAGAATTAGTTCAGTCCCTCTAACCAAGGCCACTGGCAACAAAGGTCTCCTGTCGCTTAATCGTCTCACTCCCAGCCTCTTACAGGTCTGGCTCCTGGTTGAGGAGGAGGATGACAGGAACACCTGATGGATGGTTAGGCCCGGGTCGCACATGGCCCCCTCCCCTTTCTCCACCCCTTTCCTTGGTCTGCCCCTCTGAGAAAAGGCAGACATTCTTCAATGCTGATAACATCTCAAATGCCATCTCTAATAAACACAGCCCACAACAGCTCCCTGGCAACTACGCATCTACTTTCATGCTCGCTGCTCTTCAATAAATGTCAAATTCCAGAAGTTATAGCATAATCCTTAGACACACAAAGGTTCTCTACTCCAAGGGACAATTAGGCGATTATCCGGCAAACTCAGAGAGCTGGGTTCCTCGCTGCCCTCCAGTTTCCCGAGCGCCAAGGCAGACCCCGGCCCCAGCCCGTGGCCTCACTGCCCCCGTCCCATCTACTCACTGTCACCCTCACAGGCTCTGACTCTCCCTGTCCCTCCCCTCCCTGTCCTCTACCAGACACCCTCACCCTGTTTCCTGCTCTTATTCCCCATGGCCTGGTTTCCTTCTCCTCTGTAGCACCCCAACTTTCTAGGCATTTAACTGGTAAGGAAGAAAGACAGCGTGACCTCATTATGTTAAACATTAACAAAAAGATGTCTTAAGGTAGAAACTTATATGGGGCAAAGTCTGGTAAACAATACAACAAACTATTAGTGATTTTCTCTCATCTGTTTAAGTTCCACGACAAAAGTACGTTGCTTGCATGATAAATATTAATGGAGCAAAAATCATACGAGTTGGTGTTTCTTTTTCTTTTCTTTTTTTTAATGTAATGTTGAGTCGTTTTACTTTTTTTTTTTAATCTATTTTATTAATTTTTTACAGAGAGGAAAGGAGAGGTATAGAAAGTTAGAAACATCGGTCAGCTGCCTCCTGTACACCTTGAACTGGGGATGTGCCTGCAACCAAGGTCCATGCCCTTGACTGGAATCTAACCTGGGGCCCTTCAGTCCATAGGCCAACGCTCTATCCACTGAGCCAAACCGGTTAGGGCAGATCTGGTGTTTCCTGTGCTGTCTTCTGTTTTGCCAGTGCTAGTGGACGTGGTGCCCTGCCACCTAGCGTGGTCACCACCAGCAGATTAAGAAAAACATCAACTCCAACGCTCAGGAGACTGATCCAGCCCGTGGCCCTCTACTGAGGAGGCTTTCATCCCATCGGCTCGTAACCACAAACAAACCCCGGATGTTCATCCCTCCCCTGCAAAGAGCAGGCCATCACCTCTACGTCTGCTTTGTTGTAAATTCTATGCACACAAAAAGTTCACTCATGGTTCTGTGGGGAGCAAGACACAATAGGATATGGAGGAGAAAATGCAGGCTTTAGAGTCAAAAAATACAGGTTCCAGCCAAGACCAGTTTGGCTCAATGAATAGAGCGTCGGCTTGGGGACTGAAGGGCCCTGGGTTCGATTCCGGTCAAGGGCATGTACCTTGGTTGCGGGCATATCCCCAGAAGGGGGTGTGCAAGAGGCAGTTGATCGATGACCCTCTCTCATTGATGTTTCTAACTCTCTATCTCTCTCCCTTCCTCTCTGTACAAAAATCAATAAAATATATTAAAAAAAAAAAAAGAAAGAAAATACAGGTTCCAGTTCTGAGACCAGTGGAGTCCTTTTCCTCCTAGATGTTCTGTGGAAGGCTGCCCATGCCTTCAGGGTGCCACTCCACAAGGCAGCACGCCACCGGGTGACCTTCACACACGTGACACATGAGCTGTGGCTAAGTCAGGCCATCCCAAACACCCACCCAGGTTCGCTGGATGGAAGCCCGCCCAGTCCTTTCCAAGGGTTGCCGTCACAGACAACAATATCCTATATAATAAAAGGCTAATACGCAACTAGTCCGAATGGCGGAACGACCAGTCACGATGACGCGCACTGACCACCAGGGGGCAGACGCTCAACATAGGAACTGCCCCCTGGTGGTCAGTGCGCCCCTCAGCCACAAGCCGGGCTCACAGCTGGGGAGCGCAGTGCTCCCACTCCAGGGCAGCGCTACGGATGTCCAGCTGACGGCTTAGGCCGCTCCCCAGAGTTGGACATCCCTCGAGGGCTCCTGCACTGCATGCAAGAGGGCACAGGCCGGGCTGAGGGTCCCTCCCCCCCCCAACAACCCCCAATCCTACCCTACCGAGTGCATGAATTGTGTGCACTAGGCCTCTAGTTTACACAGATTATCATAAACCTGCCTTCTGCTGAGCACCCGGAATGAGAAATACCAGATAATCAACGCCGGGCTCGAATGCAATCTTCAAAGTTCCAATTCCAACCACGAGACCAGAGGACTGAGCACTTGGCTCAAACTCACAGGAGAGCGACTGGGTATGGGGGGCAGGCCAGCCCTTCCTCCCCCCGCCAGGCGGCAGGGAATACTCACCCACACACCTCTTCCCGTCCTCGGCCAGGGCGTAGCCGCCGTAGCACTGGCACACGAAGGAGCCCAGCAGGTTCACACACAGCTGCTCGCAGCCGTGGTCCTCGGCCGCGCACAGGTCCTGGACTGAGGCAAAGTCACCGCGTTAGGACGGCCGAGGGCCTTCACACAGAGCACGCAACACGCAACCGCGCAGCACACGCTAACATAACTCCTGAAAACATTGCAAGCATTCATCTACGATCGCAGGGGAAAATATGGAAAACATACAACCGCCGATAAGAGAAAACACTCCCGTAAGTCCCCCTCCCTCCCGCCCTTGGTGCAGTCTCGGCCCCAGAGGCCACCGCTGTTCACACGTTGGTGAGTGTGGACGCATACCTTTTCCCACGTTGAAATTATTCACCTCTATGAAACGCATCAAGTAGGTTTTTTTATTTTTTATTTTTTTTATATATTTTTATTGATTTTTTACAGAGAGGAAGAGAGAGGGATAGAGAGTTAGAAACATCGATGAGAGATAATCATCGACCGGCTGCCTCTTGCACACCCCCCACTGGGGATGCGCACGCAACCAACGTACATGCCCTTGACCGGAATCGAACCCGGGACCCTTCGGTCCGCAGGCCGATGCTCTATCCACTGAGCCCAAACCAGTTTCGGCCGCATCAAGTAGTTTTAAGCTCACACCCGTGTTTATTCCCTGCGTGCCACTGAAAGCGCTCTGGAAGCACGGTGAGCGGCTGTGAGGGCCCCGGGCGGGCACTGCACCTGTCTGCCTCCGGTCCCATCCCTACTGGTAGAGAACCGGGTGCTTTGTAGGCAGCCCCGGCAACTTATACGGAATAATCTGCCGCTGCCGTCCCCATTTTGTAGAGGGAAGCTGAGAGGGCATCGAGGAAGGCCTGCTATTCCACCCAGAACACGGCAGGTCTCAGAGGAGTCCCTAACCCCCAGCCCCACACCGGCCCCCCTGGCCATCCTTCTCCTCATTCCACGCGTCCACGAGAAGGAGCTTTGAAAACCCTCTTTGCCGTGTATGTGTTCATCCCAGCGACAAAGGAGGAAAGCGGGAAGCCAGAAGCGGTCCGGGAGGTAACCAAGTTTACCAGGGAGAAATGGATGTATGGTTATCAGTGGTCAGTCCGATTTGGGCCAAATGTTTATCTTATGTCCGCACAGCACTGAGCCCTGGCTATTTACTAAAATGCAATGGAAGGATGCACTGCAGGCCCTGCCCAGTGTGGCTCAGATGGTTGAACGTCATCTCGTGCACCGAAAGGTTGTCGGTTCAATTCCCGGTCAGGGCACATGCCCAGGTGTTGGGCTCGAGCCCAAGTAAGGGGGGTACAGGAGGCAGCCGATCAATGTTTCTCTCTTATTGATGTTTCTATCTCTTGCTCCTACTCCCTTCCTCTCTCTCTAAAAAAATCAATGAAGAACATATACAAAGAAAAAAAAAAGAATGCACTATAGGAATGCATTTACTGCAGTGGAACTAGGACTAGATCAGAGAGTGGAAGGTTAAAGGCATTTTCAGTCTATCACTGCTGCAGTCTCTCCTTTGTAGAAAAAAGGCTGACCAGGATGCCCTTATTTCCCAGCAAGGAGAATGCTTGGTTTCATAACCAGCTCTTCCAGTAACTTCACCATTAAAGTTGGGGGGAGGGGGGGGGTCGTCAAGATAATAAATGGATTGAATATATTAAAAATAATTTTCTCCGGTTAATATGACAGCTTTGAATCAACTGAAAGTTTGATTAATGCCTGAATCCAACAGCTATACTTTGATGTAATTTCCTAGGTCTTTGAACTTTATAGTTTATTATGCTTTTAGATAAATATAAGACATCAAATTGATAAAAAGACAAAAGCTGATCAATTCATTACCTATTAAATGCATTATAGAATTTTAAAAAATAAAACCTACATCATAACATTAAAAATGCTTAAGTCTAAGATCCCACAAATAAGGATTCTGGTTATAAAATGTTAAAAGAATGTACTTTCAACCCAAATCAATAAAGTAATTTTTTTTTTTAATTCTAGATGCAAATTCCTTTATCTCTTACCAGAATAACTGTACCTTAGATTTCCAATTGGGAAATCCAATGGAGATTTCCAATATAAGGAAAACACCAGTAACCAAAATAACCTTCCGCTCATGCAGAAATTATTAAAGAATAACAAAATCTACAGCTAATTCCAAGCCTTGGCCAGAGACCTAAGGAAAATCGGAATTATAGGACACTCTTCATTTATTCAATCAATAAAGCCCTTACTTTGTCCCAGGCACTGGGGATCCAAGGGTGAACCTAACAGACAAAGGGGTTCCTGCAGTCACCAGCTTGTGTCCTAGGGGTTAGTAACAGGAAGCTCGAGGAGGAGTGTTCCTGACTACAAGAACAGCACGTGCAAAGGCCCTGAGGTACAACAAACTAGCCCATCTGAGGATGGGACAGGCCAGAGTGGGAGCAAGAGATAGATGCACCCTGAATCTCTAAAAGACAAGACAAAGCATGCTAGACACCCACACAAGCGATGCTGACAATACAGTAGCAGTTCAGAAAGGGGATTATTGCCCCCAGTCAAGAGTGGATCGGACCGGCTGACAGGGAAGTGTGAGTAGAGAAGGGGAACTGGCTGAGGGATCAGCAGGAGGCAGCTGATCCATGTTTCTCTCTCATTGATGTTTTTGGTTTTCATTTAATACATTGTATTTATTTTTTACAGATAGAAAGGGAGAGGGATAGAGAGTTAGAAATATCAATGAGAGAGAAACATCAATCGGCTGCCTCCTGCACACTCCCCACTGGGGACGTGCCCTCAACCAAGGTACATGCCCTTGACCGGAATCAAACCCGGGATCCTTGAGTCTGCAGCTTGATGCTCTATCCACCGAGCCAAACCAGCCTGGGCCATTTCCTTCTTCATATATATATATATATATATATATATATATATATATTTTTTTTTTTTTTTTTTCAGAGAGGAAGGGACAGGAAGAGATAGAAACATTAATGATAAAAGAGAATCATTGACCAGCTGCCTCCTGTGCGCCCCACACTGGGGATGGAGCCTGCAACCCAGGCATACGCCCTGACTGGGAATCAAACCCTGACCTCCTGGTACATAGGCTGACACTCAACCTCTAAGCATGCTGGCTGAGCCGTTTCCTCCTTTAAACAAACTTCTGTAGTCCATGGTCCCCTGGGACCCCCTGTGAGGGCGCTGAGGGTGGTAGGAACAGAAGGATAGGGGCCCGGACTTCGGAAGGACAGTCCCACCAACAGCAAGCCTGCCTCTTGGCTTCCTGGCTGTGGCCTCTCACGCTGTGTCCAGGAGGCTGGGGATTTATGGCCTCCAGGGATCTGTCCGGCCCCGAGGGAAACCATGGGATAAAATGAATTAAACAAAGACAACGGAACAAATACAGACCAGATCCTGACAAAACAACTGTTTTTTTTGGCAGCGGTCGCTTCCATTTGAAATAAATACAGATTTTTTTTTTTTTTTTTTGATGATTCCTTATGCTTTTGAAAAACAGCACTTCTTTTTTCTCACAGCCTGGCGGGGGGAAGAGGAGGGGAGGGTTTCACTGAAGAGGGATAAAACCATGGGGGCAGCAGAAGCACTGGACTCGGAGCTGCCATTACCCTTCCAGATCTTCTTCCTGATGACCGCCCCCACTCATAGCTCATGACTTCAGTCCAATGTCACCTCCTCCAGGCAGCCCTCCCAGGTTGGCAGGATGCCTTCCTCTGACTCCCGGGCACCGTACACATGACTCTACTCCTGCTCCTCTGAATTTTCCTCAGGGTATTGGAAGGACCCGGTCACAGTCTGTCTGTTCCATCGGGACGTGAGCTTGGTCTGCCTCGGTTTGGATTCCCCAGAGCCTAGCTCCATGTCCTCGTGCATGTAGCTGGCGCTCCATACGTGTCCATCTGCTGAAGGAACAGTGGCCGAGGTCCAGGCCCCGGCCTCCCAGCTCTCGGATGTTCCTCAAGTCCTAAAAATACTCTTCCTCTGTCAGAAGCGGGGTCATGGGAAGATGAGAGAGACGGGAACAGCACTCCTTCCTCTCCTCATCTCGAGCAAGAGAGAGCTCAGAGCACAAGGACATCTGGGAACCGGCCCCCAGCTGCACACACCAGGAGAAGGACCGTGACGGCTAAGGACCCACTGCCTTGCTGTCTGCGGCATCCCCAGTACCCAGCCCAGTGCCTGGCACATCGCAGGTGTTCAACAGGGACTTGTGAGCGGACAAATGAACCCACATCCATGCAACATGAACACGGGGGTGACCGGCGATCCTCCCTCGCTGATCTCACCCAGGCCGTAAGCTCGGAGACTGACAGGATGTCTGCTCTTTCCTCAGGATGCTGAATAAGACCATGTGCTTCATACAGGTGCTTAATGGACTTGACAGCCACCAGCCCATTAAAGGTCCAGGCCCCCTGCACAGTTTCTCTCTCTCTCTCTCTCTCTTTTTTAATATATATATTTTTTGATTTTTCCACAGAAAGGAAGGAAGAGGGATAGAGAGCTAGAAACGTCGATGAGAGAGAGACATCAACCAGCTGCCTCCTGCTCACCCCCTGCTGGAGATGTGCCCGCAACCAATGTACATGCCCTTGACCAGAATCGAACCTGGGACCTTTCAGTCCACAGACCGAAGCTCTATCCACTGAGCCAAACCGGTTTCGGCCATAGTTTCTCTTACCACAATTATAATGTAACACAATTTGCAATAGATTATTTAATGTCTCTCCCCTATCATACAAGGCAGTACTTGTTTTGTTCAGCCTTTTAGCTCAAATATCTAGCATGGTGTCTGACATCTGGTCAATTTTTTAAAATATAGGGTGAGCCTCCCAAAATGTATATGTGCTTTAACGGCTGATAGCTCCGTTTTGAAAAGGAAATACATTTTAATAAACACTGCCTTTACACTTATTCAAAGTGTGTGTGTGTGTCCATGTCTGGAGGACACCCTACATACTGGAATGACTGACTGAATTAGTCAAAGTTGTTCAAACGGCTAGAAAAACAACAGTGAATAAAACAGATTTGAAACATCAATCGCTCGATCCCTGTTCCCATGGAGCCAGTTCCCACCAGCTCACGCACCAGACTGCACACCTCTTCCCAACTCCACCGTCATCAGGGCCAAGTGCAGTATTCACACCATGGGAATTGGTGAACATTTCCAATCAGAGCTTTTCCCCCCTGGAGATCCCACTGTGAAACTTTACCAGCGCGTCGCTGAGAGGAGCCAGGCATAAATAAAACCAACAGGTAAAAAACATGTATTGCGTTAGATGCTCTAGGTGCTGCAGAAAAAAATAAGTAAATAACAGGAGAAGGGAACTGGGAGTGTGGAGAGGAAGGAGCTTCTGTTTTAAATAGTGTGGCCAGAAGGTGACCACACTGGAAAGATGATTTTCCACAGGGACCTGAAGGAGGCAATATGAAAAAGGAGGGACTGGACCTCGTAGGAGGAGATCAAGGGAAGTGATGTTTCCTTAGATAGGAGGCTGGGAGGCTGGGTGGGGGAGTCAGGTGATCAGATCGAGTGAAAGAATATTGCCTATGAAAACCCTCCACACAGACCTCAGATCCTGACTCCTTTAAGGAATGCCCTGTGTCTTCGGCTAAGTGTTCGTTTGTGAGTTCTATAATATTCTGAATCGATCTGATAGAGCAACATAGGACATGTTGAGCTTTATAACGAAAGATCTCACCAAACTCAAGCAGCGCCTCGCCAGAGAGCAATCCTTAGCGCCAGCTGAGAGCCAGCAAAATGTGCTTGTTTCTCCGAGTTCCCAGAGAAGTTCAGGAGGGATGCTAGCTAACAGTGTCTGCTCAGCCCTCCCCGGTGCAATAAATCAGGGAGGATTTGACAACTTGGAGTCCAAATCCCTCCTCCGCGCATCCCCAGCCTCTCCCACGCACCGGAGATGTCAGAGCCTCCCTTCCCTGGTGACCTCCGAACGCTGGCCGGTGCCCGGGCCCCAAGACCTCGGACAACTTCCGCCTGGTTCCCCTGGACCAGGGCCCGGGACAAACTGGCCGCCGTGGCTGACGTCGTCCTGGGCGAAACCCGAGGGCTTTTACTGACGTTTCAGAAGTTTGGGCAAGCGCCTGGCATACGGTTGACATCAGTGACAATTTCGTCTCTCCCTTGGAGTTCAAGCAAAAGGAACATCCTTAAAGACATGCTCTTGCTGTTTGTTTACGCTACAATGTGAAAATCAAAACTGGTCAACCACACCACGGAGGAGAGAAGAGTATGATTAGGGCTGCTCCAGGCCGGATGCACGAAATTCATGCAAGAGGAGGCCTCCCTTCCCTCCGGCCGCCAGCAGGCACCAGGGACCCAGCTCCCCTCGCAGCCCTGGCTTCACCCGGAAGGTCATCTGGAAGAACATCCGGGTCCCATTAGCATATTACTTTTTTATTATTATTATAGATTTCACTCGGTGGAAACCAGTGGGATTGCCACCTGCTCGAACTCAAAAGCTCGTCAGAGTAACGGCTCCACAGACACAGGCAAAACCCAAGCCTGCGTGTGGGGGGCCCGGTTCCCTCCTCTTATCGTGTCTGAAAGCACTCATCTTATTCTGGCAGCTGCAGCTGGACTTAAAGACCTCCGACGGTAACTGTGAGTCATCGGCCTTGCGCATCCCGGCCGAGAGAAGCAAAACAAGCCCCGGGTCCGGAGGAAAGCCACCTGTCCGCCAGGCACAGCCAGCTGCGCTCCCGCCCTTCTGTCTGTCTCATCCGTTTTCCACCAATTCACCTGCACGCTATCGAGATTTCAGTTTTCTGTACCCAAAAAATAAAAACTTAGAACATAAGTAAATCTGATTGAATTCAGTTGATCTGAATAATAAACATGAGCGAATAACGCCGTCCTCTGGTAGAGAGCCTGGCAATGTGCAGAGGGCTGCCACAGCACCAAATCCTTAGTGTAAACCTCCTACTGACGGGACCTCCCAGGGGGAGAGCTACTTTAAAACATGTAGGTTAGTGGTTTCCAAACCTGAGCTTACCTCAGAATCCTCTGGAGGGCCTGTTAAAACACACATCCCTGCCCATCGGGGTGGCTCAGTGGTTGAGCATGTACCTATGAACCGGGAGGTCAGAGTTCAATTCCCAGTCAGGGCACATGCCCGGGTTGCAGGCTCCATCCCCAGTAGGGGGAGTGCAGAAGTCAGCCAATCAGTGATTCTCTCTCATCATTGATGTTTCTACCTCTCTCCCCCTCTCTCTTTCCCTCTGAAATCAGTAAAATAAAACAAAACACATTTCTAAGCCTCACTCTGAGTCTAGCGTAGGGCCTGGGAATTTGAATTTCCAATAGATTTCCCCACAATGTTGAAGCTGCTGTCGGGGGACCCCACTTTGAGAACCACTTGGAAATAAGAAATCACAGAAGCTCTACAAGGTTCACACTCACGTCTCCCTGCCATGTAATAATTCTTTCACAGCTGGGATTTCTCCACTCGCATTTAGTCAGTGCAGTTCTCCCACGGGGCCCTACTCATCCAGATTACCCTCCCCCCACTTTCAAATCCTGCTCCCCGGCACAGCCAGAGCACACTGCACGCAAGGATCCCCCAGTCCCAGGGCCCGGCAGCTCAGCTACGTGGGAGCCCGTGACCCACTCTCTCGGCTCAGCAGGTCCCTGCCTCTGCCCGGGCGGTCTCCGCTGTTTACTCTGAGGCTGCGTGCTCCACACTCTGTGGTGGGCCGCCCCCAAGCTCAGGCCCTGACCTTCCCGTTCTCCCTCCAAGACTCATCCATTTGCAGGGTCAGTGAGCACCACCACGCACAACCAGCTCGGCATTTCCGTGAACTCTGATCCTCCGTCTCCGGCTGCGCCCAACCATGTGTGTGGGCCTTTTCCCCGCAGTCACTGGTTTTCTCTCAAAACCAGGTTTTCTCTCTGAAGCTGTCCCCCCCCATCGCATGCCATCAAGTCCTCCCTGGAGCAGAGATTGTTGCTGTGGTCTCCTCATTAGTGCTATGGGTATAAGAAACATGTGCGCTGAATTGACTGGGCTGATGAGAATTGCAACCTAATTGCATAGTTCTCCTATTTTAGTCTCCATGTGGGCAGCACAAGGGAAGTCAAGATCTGAGTATTTCTTGGATTTTGAACATGTAAGAGAAACACTGATTTTTCTCCTGCCCCTCCCTCCCATGAAGCCCATAGAAAAGTCAGTAAATATTGAACAAATAAATGAGTAGGTGGATGGATGTGATACTATTGTAGTTAGCTAGTTCTTAATAACTAGAAGCCCGATGCATGAAATTCACGCAAGAGTAGGCCTTCCTTCCCCCAGCTGCCGGTACCAG